>CM035128.1:41526441-42204155 GCA_020205605.1 Panax ginseng | reverse complement strand
GGTAATGGGTTACTCCTACAACACGTCCTTGTACAATGCTTAAGACTCTCGGCTGAGTAGCAGGAGCAACTTTTAATTTATTATGAGCCCAAATGATGGATTTAATAAGTTCTTGCCAATAACCACGTCCACTGAATAGACACATTAAACTAAAAGCCCATACAAAATGAGCACCTAGGAAGAAAAGTCCATATGCAGATAATGAAGAACCATAATACTAAATTACCTGGGATGCCTGTGCCCATAAGAAAAAGCAGAGCCACCCATTAATAATAATGGAACTCTGCGCAAAGTTTCCTTCCTCTCTCTGTATATTTTATGTTAGAAGGAAGGCAAAAGTTGACTGGTGCTTTGTTTAGGGACGGGAGCAACTCCTTCTTTTCCGAGAGTTGGCAAGATCTCTCGGTAGAGGAGCACTCCCTTTCTTAGCGCAGGATCTACTTTCTCCATTGAAGACTAACATAATCCTAAAAGACCTTCGCACCTTGGCCATGTTATTATTGTGCTTTATTCTTATCTTCTCTTTCCTCAAAGAGCAAATAGAATAAAAGAAGCCCTTTTCGGAGTAAGGGCGAGAATGTGTTTGAATCAAGTAAGAATGCGCTCTATTGAATCGCTTTTGGGAATATAAGGCTATTTAGTCCATTTTCCTTTCAAGAGAAGAGGCCAATCGATATCCTAACTCTAATTAAGAGGGATTAATGAAAAGGATCGGGAAAATAGGTTTATCCATAAGGAAAAGTCCTCCTTGCTTAGGGGCTCTTGTCTTTAAAGACGAATACAAATTAGTAGTAGGGTCGCCCCAATAGCTCTTGTTGAATGGACATCCGAGATGGCATCGTTTAACACAAAAAAGATATATGGGCTGCTAGTAAGGGAGGACTATGAAGCCTTCCACGCATAGGTGAGGCCTTCCCATATCTTCGATACAGGTACGGACTTTGAGAAGACAGCCTTTTTCTTTGACTGTGTGGAAGAAAAGCGGGTGCCTTTCATTTATCAAGACTAGATAAACCAAAGCATTCTACGATTTCCAGGGTTTTAGGAATGGAATTTATAGGAAGATTAGCGAAACCGCCAGGAATCAGTACTGCGTCGACTGCTATGTGCTAAAGACAGCGGAATAAGAGCTCTTAGTCCTTTCGGCATAAAGGCTGTTCTTGTTGCGGGTTCATCAGAGCTTGAGATAGGACTATTTGAACTAATAAGGAGCATGCTAAGTCCATTTTGATGGCATTAAATCGGAAGATAGCCTATCTAAGAAAAGATGAAATAGCAAGTGCTTGAGAAGAAAAGAAGCTGTGAGGGAATGCGCTCTGACTAATATCATTCAAGCAATTCCATTCTTACTGTGCTAGGAAGAAGGAAAGGATAAAAGATCCCACGCCCTACTAGTAAAGGGAAGCAACGTTCCTCGATGACTTAAGCCTCTTTAAGGGCTTTTCAAGAGTCTCTTTGAAGAAGGAAAAACTCTTTTTTCAACTTCAGTCTAGTTTGCCACAAGGCATGCAAGCGAGGCCTATGTGGAAGAAAGCTTGACAACAACAAGCTTAATGATCCGACGGGGGCGATTTCTACTTAACTTAGTTGCTTTCACAACCTGGGGGTTAGGTTCTTTCACTCAATAGAAAGAAAAAAAAAGTGTCACACACTATAAGGAAATAAGAAGATAACTTTTCAATACAAAAATATATCTTAGTACGGGTGGGATTATAGAAAGACTTTTGAAATTACTTGTCTGTCGGTTATGAATAAAAGGCCTTGCATACTTGAGAAGATGATTCAATAGCAACCACTCTTATTAATGATATTCTGGACTTTCCTTGTTAAGGTCCTGAGGTAAAGTAACGGCTAGGCTATAAGTAGGTCGGTTGCTATCCCTATAAGGGATGCTCGCATAGGAATCAGGTTCGGACCTTACTTAGATTCAAGATCCAGGGAACCGAAGGGGCGTAGCGCTACCAAAAAGTGAACTAAAACCAAAGGGGGGGGGGTACAATCACACGTCAGGGTCCAAAAGAATGCTATTTTAGGACCAAGTTGAAAGATCTAGAAGCAGGATCAACCTCAGGGGGCTTCGAATATTGGACGTAATAGTCAAACTTCCCTGAGTGTTCACCTAAAGTTTGGCCTCCGCTTCATATATTTTTTTAGCATCCGTTGGCTGGACTTCTTCTTCTTCTTTTGCTTTGGGGAGATCATCACTCTCATCTTGGTAGGAGCGTCCCGTCGAGCTTTTTGGCTATGATGGGGAACGACTTTCGTTGGTGTACAAGGACTCCCTATCGACTAGCCCAAATGAGGTGGGAATAAGGATCGAGAGGAGCTCGGACTCAATGACTTCTTTAACTACTTGCTTTGGCGTGACGAAGAGACTATAGAAAGAGTTCCATCTTCTATAAAAAAGAAGCTCTAATCCATTTGAGCACCGCCTTTTAGGGTCAGTAAAGCGCCTCAAAGAACAAGGCTTGTTCTTTTGAAAGAGCTTTTTTTTGCACATTCGATTTAGAAGAGAGCCTTTTCGCTTATCCGCCTTTTAAGTTATAGAAATAATTAAGCCCACCAACCAATCTTTCTTTCTATCTCGAATTCTTGATCCTTTGGTGCCAATGGAGCAAATGAAGTGGGGACGAACTCCTCTATCTACCCTAGAAATGGGTTGGATCTATTAAATGAGATCCTTCCAAATGGGATAAGAGAATTCCTAAAATTTCTGTAGTATAGGCTTTCTTTCCATTGTTGGTTTTGACTAGAAATCAAGATCCGGGTCAAGTTTTCGATTAACCTTCTAACTGGACCCGGTGGAATGCTAACGGGATACGGAAAAGCATCCACCCAAGCATCCATGAGAACCTCACTATACTGAATGGTGATCCAACTCGATCCACATTCACTCTTTTCTAACTTAGATTCATCTTCCCGCATTTTGAATCCCTAACTCAATGCTATATCCAGGATCGCCTTTTGACGCTTCCTTATTCTTTAGTTTAGCACCTTTCGCTCAGCTAGATCTCTCTATGGTTGGTTTGCTTGAACTTTTCAAGCCGTATAAAGGTGAGCGCCTTTATAGCGAGAGTAAATGGCCTACTTATAGCCCTTAAAGCATCGAAGAGATTATGGCATCAGGCTTGAGAAAACTGTTCCTAAAACACCTCAACATAATGGAGTTGCTGAGAGAATGAACCGCACTATTGGTGAAATAATTTGGTGTATACTCTCTTATGTTAAACTACCTAAATCCTTTTGGGGTGAAGCAGTGAGAACAGCAGTGGATTTGATCAACCTAAATCCGAGGGAGTTTGAGGTTTCTTTATAAAGGATTTGCCACATGTGAGGTTGTTACAGAATCGATTGTTCAAGAAGGAGCTCTTACTATTTTCGCCTTTTTCGCTGCTCTAGATGCTATCGAAGAAGAAGGAAGGCAATGAAAAGGGGTCTTTGACTCACAGGGTAGACTATTTCAAACTATGCTAGCCCTCTCGGACCTCCCTTGTCATGTATGGGGATCCCCTTTGCTGCGCATTGCTTCACTTCTGTCATTTAGCTACTCTTAATTCTTTTACCCTAAAGGGTCGGTCAAGCCGTAGCAAGCCTAGCAGAGTCAATCAAACCGGTGCAATACCGGATCTCATAATGGGGATTTCAACCCAGAGTTGAGGTCCGACGCGGAACACGGCCTCATATCGGGTCAATTTAGGTGCTACCGGTTCTTTTGTCTAGAAACGAGCGAATAGACGGTAGTAATCCGTTCGATCTTACTATCAAATCCGGTGCCATTTGAGGGGGAGGAATGTTGCAATTAGAATCGATAATATAGTGAGACCCGGTGAGTAGGATAAGGGAAAAGGGGATCAACAAGTAGGAATGGGCCCCTATAGGTGATTTTTGATCTAGACCGATGACGCAGATCTGTTCCATAGCACACGCAGCATCCCTTCCGGCCTCTATAGACGCTCCATATACTGATCCCATTTCGCTTGGAAACCCAGAGCCCTTTAGTAGCGGACACAAATTGAAGATTTAGTAGCCACGTCAAGCGCAGGAGCAATTCCCTTATTATCGAGACCACCGGGTTTGAAGCGATCTTCCTTTAACTACCACCGGTCAAGAAGAATCATCGGATCACCCACCAATAACCATACCCATAAAGGTAAAGTTCACGCGTTCAAGGAACATCAATTGCACTCCGCTCCATAGCATTTATAAGGTGGTCCTCGACCTTCACTTGCACGCGCAACAACATCCGGAGCCTATCGACACCGCCATGGAACTAAATAAGACTCATCGAGACCCTCATCCTGGATATGTGTTGGGACTCGAATCTATTATTAGTGGGGTGCGTTAACCAGAAGAATAAGCGCGGCAAGAGCAATAACATAAAAAGAAGCACGTTGGGTAAGGGTATCAAGAGATACCGTGGGAAGGTTTCCCCTTACGCCAGTCATTAAGGATCCATTCCAACGTCGGCTAGGATCAAAGCAAATGCCCTATGAGCGCTTAAGCCGAGATTCTTCACCGCCGTATACAAGATTCTAAGTGGAAGATTATGAGCCACTGGTGAAGGCTTGATAACAAGGGTAAATAAACGAATTCGGTTGTGGAAGGGAATGGTAGCAAACTACTTCCTCTCTTTAAAATAGGACCCCCTTTGCAAACTGACTCAATTTTAGGTGTCATCCCGAAAACCGGTATGGGGGGGCATATAGATAGAAAGTAGACAAATGAAAATAGGAGCTTCTAATAATGGATCTGCAATATAGGAATATGCATAAAGCGTAGCTCAAAAGAGCTTATCTCCCCACTTCCCTCCATTCCCCCGCGCACACACGCCTACATAAGACGAATAATGATGGGGTTTCAACTGGAGCTTCGTCGCCCTTAAACCGGTCAAATTTTTATTCTTTTGTACACGAGATCCATAGATAGATAGGCACATAGTAAAAAAAGGTAGAGACCGTAAACTAATAGTAGGATCTGTTGTTGGTTCTAATCCAACTTACTCTAAATATCCAACAAGGGGGGTTAGTGAGGTTAAGAGGTCCAGAGGAAGGAAAACCCATAGTTTCCAATGAATCTAAACATCTAATCGTTGAATGTGAGAGGTCTGGGTAACCGTAGGGAGGGGAAGGTGGCTAGCTTCTTTTTAGTTTAACGGCTTTTCACCCAAAAGCGTTTTCAAAGGCGCTTTAGAACACATTAAGCAATGCACCGATATTTCACTTTTAGGATTGACTATTCTAATTTAGACAGGTGAAAGGAGCCAAACACGTAGTATCATTGTGTAAGTTGGCACCCCCTTACTTCGTTGTATGCAAAGAATTTCATTTTTCAGATCAAGGCGCATATGTCTTAGGTACCACTCTTAAAATATATATCATATATGCACCACTACTGATCCTTTGTCCCTTTCTAAATCTAGCTTCAACCGAGCATACGTCCGTCATGGAACCGGAAGAATGAAAATTTACTTTTCTCGTAAGTGATGCTCGAAATCACCGATGTACTAAGTAGACTAGAATCTCAAAACCAAGCTCGAGGTGGCGCGTTAAGTCGCCCATACAATCTTGTCCGAAGACTGTTTCGCTAGAAAGATAAAGTGCAATTGATTGGTAGAGAAAATACCTTAAATTGTCGATCGGGTACCTTCGCACCATATCGATCATCTCGCTTTCGGGCTTAGAAGACGGTTAAAGAATGTATGGTGGTTGATCAGAAGATGGTGGGCCCTAAACCGATAAGTCATCATCCAAGTCTTGGGAGTTGGAAGAGGCGAAAAAGGCAAGGCACTAGGATAGGATGAAGGATCTGGTCTCGAGAGATAAACTAGCATGGTATCCCATATGAAGGATACCGCAATTATGAGCTTTCAACAACGGGGATCCGCACTGGGAAGGCACTAGTAGGTAGTGGTGAGGTAACTCTTATTAGTTCGAAGTCGTTTGTCGGTAGATGTAAACTCTTCTTTCTCTATGGGAATCATAGCCCTATCGTAGCCAAGAAGACTTGCCTTTCTTGCTTGAATCAACTTCCTAAACCTCTTCCCGCTCATAGACTCTTGGAATAACTATCAAATGGGATAGGTGATGAGGAAGACCTTCTATCTTAAACAAAAAAATGTACCGATAAGGAAAGCGGTCTACTCATGCCCGAGCACGATGAGAATAAAAGGAATAACTATACTCTCAAAGTAGTGAAGTTCCCCAAGGGTTCGGTATTATAAGAGAGTAGTATGCGTAATCTTTCTCATTCTTGGAGCAATCTACTTTATGTAATATATGGTCATAACTCTCACTATCGCATGGGTAGGCCTCATGTGATTTGACCTCAACTCTTATGCTCCCGCTCCTCGTGGTAAGCCTTGGTTGAGGGTCGATGATTTTCATGCCATCCGCTCTCGTAATGAAAGAGTTTGGGTTGATCCGAAGATTGGAATTCTGAATGAATTAAATAAGGGAAATTCTTACTCAAGCGAGAACTCTTTATAAAAATGTCCAACTAAAGGTCACCACAAATCTACGGAGAGAGCCTTCAGGAAGGGGACCGACTTCGAGGACATCATGATCAATGGAAGAAAGAAGGAGCTCTTTTGGAAGTATTGCACAACTTCCTTGTTAAGTTTAGAAGGATTGTCAAACTTAGGTACATCTTAACCGCATGAGATAGAAAGAATTTTGCTTTTTTTTTTAGCTTCGATGGGGATTCATCGCTATGAAGAAGTAAGCTTCATTTTCATCCGAAACCATTGCACCTGCCCTTCTTTCAAGGTGGTGTCCCGTGTTGAATAAATAGCTATATGCGCTTAACACACATTCTTTGGACTCACCCCCCATATAAGGCCCTCTAAACACCATGTGTTAAGCATACGACGACAGAGACGAGGAACTGTATTTTGAGGATAGAAAATGACTTTTCAATGAACTCGTGTAAAGGCTCTCAAACGAAGGAGCTATCCTTGGGAGACAGACAAAAGCAGAGGCAGGCTTAGTAAGCTTTCTCACCTGGATCAACAGAAAAAGCAACTAAAACTCGATCGATGGAAGTTCCCTCTTCTCTTGGTCTAGCCCATCCAATTGAAGTACCAGTCCCAGGGTTTAGAGTATCAGTGCTTTGAGTGTCATCTCATCTGCCCTCCTATAATCTTCTGTCTCTTCGAACTGTACCAAAAAAAGAAGGATTCAATCCAGCCCATGCTCCTCTATCCTTTAAAGAAGGTGGTGATTACTAAGTCTTTCCATAGTCTCTTGGTAGAAACCGCCCACTCTGTCCATACCATATTTGAGAATTTGCACCGCACACTACTTAATGAACCTATCCGGCCGGGGGTTGATTTCCACGGTGCCCTGTCTTAGATTCCGGTGACTACTGTACAGAGACTGCTTGCTTGCTTTTCGCTATGCCTAGATATGTTATGATCGCATGGCATGAGAGAGAGCTTCGTAAGTAAGTAGCATACGGAGGTTTGGAACCCATCATAAACACACTTTAGAGCCTAAGCAGAACTTATGCTAGCCACTCCACTAAAGGCGTTCAAAAGGTGCCCCGCTTTCTTCGGATCACATCTTAGTGGGCTACTGAGGTTAGTTAGTAGTTAGTAGCAAAAGAACGACACTTAAACATATACCATAGCAATGAGAACTAGCTCTTTTTTCAAAACATGATACTAAATGTTAGCTATCACGAGAGCGTTGAGCTTGAGCTCTAGCTCTTCTTCCTCGTACTTTAGCTTTTTTCTTTTTCCATTTCTGTTAGAAGGAGCTTACGTCGGTAATATAAGTTGAGTTTCGCCCACCGATTATGTCCACCTCCTCGTGGTGACCCCAGGGCTAACTACCGACCGCACCCACTTCTCTTTCCTTTTCGACATCAATGACAAAAGCTTACGGCTAAAGTCACGAGAGAAGAAGGCAAGTTGAGTGTAAGACTTAGCCTACCTTCAACGAACCCATCCTCTCTTTAGGCGAGGACAGATTTGAACACTGTATTCTTGAGATCATGAGACCGATGAGTTGACCATTACTCTACCCCTTTGGAAAGATTCCCTCTCTTTATTTCATTTTGGTTATGGAAAGTGAAAGTTATTTCATTTAAGACGAGATCGCTTCACACCTCGTGGTGCTTACACCTCTACGCCATCAAGTTCTCGTTCAAAAACCTCGTCCGAGAACTTGTATAGAGAAGGATTTCATGGCAGCAGATTCTTCCATACAAACTTAATTTGCCGGTCTTTCTTTGTTGGCATAACAACTGGTACACCATAGGTTGGCCTAACCCACCTCCTCTCAGATTAGGGTTGGCTCTCGCAGCTTCTCCCTTTAACACCAACGGTGAGATAGGAATTGAACTGTCTCACGACATTCTAAACCCAACTCACGCATTCACTTGAATCGGTGAACAACCGAACCCTTGGGACCTTCTTTAACCCTAGGATGTGATGAGTCGACATCGAGGTGCCAAACGACTCGACGATAAGAGCTCTTGGGAGTCATCATTTGTTATCCTGGCGTACCTTTGATCCGGATTGAGCGAGAGCCCTTCCACACGGGACTCTCGGATCACTATGGTCGACTTTCATCTCTGTTCGACCGATCGGGTCTCACGGTCGAAAATTTTATACCATTACGCCACGCAGGCGGAACCTTAGCTTGAGCCTACATTTGCACACCTCCGTTACTCTTTAGGAGGCATCCGCCCCAGATAAACTACCCACCTCGCAGTTGTGTCGCCTCCCAGCCCGAATGATCGGTGCGGCGGTTAAGCATCCTTAGGCGAAAGAGTGGTCTTTCGAGATTGGTCATTGTGTGTCACCACCTCCCACCAATCCTACACATTCGATCAAGGTTGTCATTGCGAAGCTATAGTTAAGGTGCACGGGGTCTTACTGTCTAGCTAGTTGGTACTCCGTGATCTTCACGGAGAATTTAATTTCACTGGGTCCATGTCGGAGACAACAAGGCGATCGTTACACCATTCGTGTAAGTCCCTACTTATGCGACAAGGAATTTTCGCTACCTTAGGACGATTAGAGTTACTACCGCCATTTCATCGGGCTTCAATTCAAAGCTTATATCACTTCTCCTTCCGACCTTCTAGCACCAAGGCGGTGTTAGACTTTATACATCGTGTTACCACTTAATGAGTCCTGTGTTTTAATAAGCAAATTACACCTTCGGTATGTCTCGCTTTCCTAATCAAAAGATAGGAGGGCACCCTTCTCCCGGTTACGGGGTCATTTTTCCAAGTTCCTTCGATATGGTTCTATCAAGCGCCTAGTATACTCTACTTGTTCACCGTACGGTTTGGGGTACAGTTGAGTTCACCGGGAGGATCGCCTCCCAATTCAAGTTTTTTCTGGAAGTTTTAACCTTGTTGACTATGACAATGATTTGCCAATCGCGTGTAGGGCGGCCAAGGCGAGCCGAGTCGTAAAGGCTTTTTTATGACTCAAGGTTCATATTAGGGAAAGGAGAGTGAGGGAAGAGAGGGTAGCCCTCGGCCGATCATCCAAGTCGCTCCAACAGACAGGCATGGTTCTATAGTTAAAGCAACTTTGTCACTTTCGTGTACCCATCGGACGGTAGCCCTTTTAGGGTTTTCGTAGGGACCGATTCACTCTGCGTAGATTGACAGAATTCTCGTTACTCATGTCAAGATTCTCACTTCGATATCTCCGGTGTTGTCACCAAAAACCTTCCCCGATTGGATGAATGTTCTGCCATCGACACTTGAAAAAGAAGCTTTCAAGGTCTCGTCACGGTGAATCACTTGAGCCTGATACATTTTCGGTGTCATGGAGCTAGACCGGTGAGCTATTACGCTTTCTTCAAAGGATGGTCGCTTCCAAGCCCACCTCCCGGTTGTCATCATTTCGATCACTTCCTTTTCCACTAAGTGATTGCTTAGGGACCTTAAGCGTCGATCCGGGTCAAGTTTCCTCTCGACTTTAGATCTTAGAACCCAAAAAGTCTATCTCTGACAAACAATCTAGGCCTCAGATTCGGAGTGTCCATGGGGTTGGTAAGGCGAAATGGGCCACCCTATCCCATTGAGTGCTCTACCCGGGCCATCGACATCATACGCCTCATGAAATAGATTTCGTGGAAAACCAAATATATCCGATCTTGGTTGGCCTTTCACCCCTAGCCACAAGTCATCCCCATATTTTTCCACATACGTGGGTTTGGTCCTCCAAGGCCTATTAGAGCTCTCTTCAACTCCGCTTCATGGCTAGATCGATCGGTTTGGGTCAAATAGGAAGAACTAGAAGATTCCACCTCCTGAAAGTGCCTACACCTAATGGCTTAAGCCGTTGTTCCCATTTCCTCATTGACCCATCATGCAAAAAGGTACGCTTATTAAAGTGAGTGCGCTTGACTAATAGAATATAAAGTCAAGGCTCTAAGCTCCACTCCTTTAACTCGATTGTTCGTGATCGGATCTCGTGTTCTCTATTGCACACCCTAAATAGGGTTCTTTTCACCTTTCCTCACGGTACTTCAGTACGCTTATCGGTCATTGAGGAATACTTAGGCTTAGAGGGTGGTCCCCTTTCTCACGTAAAAGTGATCGAATTGAACACGCCGCGTTTTCTTGGGAAGGATCGAACCATGGGAACGAATCTACTGGGGCTATCACCTTCTTTGGCGGATCTTCCAACCTTTTCACAATTATAGATTCATCGCGCCTTGACTAATAGAATAGAAAGTCAAGGGGCTTGAAAGTGGACCTTCTTAGTAGAGAAAGGTTTAGAACGGGACTAGAATATATAGGAGAGGAACCCAAGTTTTGGAGTTTTTGCCCCAACCTAGGTTAGGGGGTCATTAGACCAGTAGCTTGTTTGAAAACGTAATAGGCTAGTGCGGCTCGCTTCGCTTCTTCAAGCTCGCCCCCTTACTCAACCTCTCTCTATAAAAAGCCCTTTCTCCTTTTCATAATAATAAGGTCACTTTGAAGCCGTAGCTTGCTAGTTTTTCCATCATCCAATCAAAAAAAAATCAAAAGAGACACGGCAAAAAGAAGTGAACACTTTCTTTGAGGAACGTAGTAACTCGACTAGAATAGAAAGGATCGGAACGAAGCTTCGTGTTTGTTATTCTTTAAACCCCAATCCGCTCTCGCTTAGCCGCTACTAATAGAGTCTCGGTTGATTTCCTTCCTTTAGCTACTCGGATGTTTTGATTCGCTAAGTTTGAAAAGTCCAAAGAGTGCAGACTAGCCACGGAGCTTGGATACGGTTTCCCAATAGGAGATCCATGGATCACAGACGGTATCTCCCCATGGCCTTTCGCCTCTGAAAGCATCCTTCCTTCTTAATGCCCGGGCATCCATCCAATGCATTCTTTTCGATCTTGTACCCACGGTGCGGTACACTGAACACCAACCCAATATCTATTCAAAAAACAAAGAATAGCAATTACGAAAACGATAAGCAACTACATCAACTGAGGGGAGATAGAATTGATAGTCTTGTTCCTAGCGGTTCTAGCTCTTATTCCCTCTCATATGATTGAGGAAAGTGTTCTTTCTCTATGAAATTCTAAGTGAGGTCATAATAGTCCTTTCTTTCGAAGTCAACTTTCAGCATCGAATGAGAACTTCTCTAATTAGATCAATTTTGAAAAAGGATTGAAACATAGCGTTTCCTGCTGTGTACGAATAGCGTTTCCTGCTATGATACAGCTTTCATGGTTCATTAATGTCACACACACCACATAATTGTTATATTTTATTTCCAAAGTAGAAAAAATTAATGTTCTCCAATCGACCATTGGCGCAATTGCTAGCCTTGATTTATCTTCTTGGATGGCATTACGCGCATTGCCTACCGATTGCTAAGATGGTTTAACTTCACCCGTGTCAATTTTCATCGCTAAACTCGCTTTTTATATTACATGAATTATTGTCCCAAACGTAGTTATTACGAGTTCACGAAGCGTATTGATTACAATTATGAAATCATCTTATCAACACGATTAATCTTCTTAATTCTCCTTTTAATCTACTTAATGGATTTCCTCTTTTCACGTTATGCCACACAAGGCATTTCACAAATCCCATTTTCACTTCACAGATCTTAATACGCATCGATCAAATACGAATCACTTGATTTAACTGACTCACAAAATAATAACACTTATATTCACAGAATATTATTTCCATTAATATATTCATTTAATAATACGAGAAATTCTCGGGTATTACAGAACCTACCTAGCCCAACAGAAAGATGACCCAACAGTTGTTTCAAAATTGGAAAAGAAACCATACATTACAATCATGATTACACCAAATAATCCCTGGTCATAATCATACCAAGTCCATCTATGCACTACAGGCCACATATGACTTTAAACATAATATAAACATGAGGATGATGACAATGATATAAGAATTCAATAAAATAAGTTCAAGAATTAATTTATCCAGGAACTAATAACGTCCAAATTGTCAACATGATACTTCTTTGTAGAGTAAAACTCAAGAATGCTCAGAAGAATATTTCCATAAAAAGATACTGGATGAAGCGCAAATATCAAAGATATTCCACTAATTTCGTGGAGTATAGAAGTCAAAACTTTAACCAACTGAGTATAACAAAGAATGGAATAACAAAAGAAATCATCAGGCATGCGATAGACTGCACAGACAGGTTATTCCAATAGAATAATAAATAACGGGAACGTGTGTCGCAAGTAAACGCATGCATGTGGATATTCCAACAGAATAATAAATAATGGAACCAGGTCATGCGTAAATGCACAGACAGGATGTTCCAATAGAATAATAAATAATGGAACCAGGTCATGTGTAACGCACCAACAGGATGTTCCAACAGAATAATAAAAATGGAATAACATAAGAATTTCACCATGTATGCGGTACTTCGCATACACAGGCTATTCCAACATAATGATACCCCTTACCTTAGTAGGAAACTGGATACCACAATATTATAGTAACAGAAGATTCTTCTTCTTTCTCTCTTATTCTCTCTATTCTTTCTCGCTCTATAGCTTTAGTGAATTCGTGAAAAATAATGAAGGAATGAGCTTCTATTTATAAGCTTGGTAGAGTAAGGGTAAAATAGTCTTTTTGCCATAATTTATGACATCATCGCTTACATCATCGATCATATGACATCATTTCTTACATCATCGATCATATGACATCATTGCTTACATCACCCTTTCAATGACATCATTGTTTACCTCATCGTTTCGATGACATCATCGCTTACATAATCAGAATTCAAATTCAAATTGTTCTCTTCCACCTCATTTTACTTTTATACCATGAATTTACTATAATAATGTTACCATTCAAATTATATAAAAAAAACATACTATCATATAATCACATCATATTACTATAATATAATATTATAATAATATATTTAAATGAATTATTGATTTGATAATTTGAAATATTGTGTAATGACAATTATTGAATCAAAAATATCAACGTAGCAATTATTGAATCAATAAAATATTAAGCAAAGAATTATCGTAACAATTATTGAGTAGTGCTTCTTCACGTAAGAATCAATAATTTAAAAAAAATCGCAATACCGCAGCTTACTACGCAACAACGCTGTTATCGTATTTTAACTACTGTGTATTCCAATGTTGTTAGCAGAACTCTTCCCGTTATTTTCATAAAAATATTTTTGTCATTTTCTAACTCCGATAATAATTCCATTGTGGGGACCACCAACGATTGTGTCGTCATACGAATATTCCCCGACAAAAAGAATATTCCCCGACCAAACGAATATTTTATAACAATCACAGACTTTTGCAAAATTTATAAATATTATACACAACTATAACATTATATCAAATTCATTCCATAATATTTAAAAATAATATTTATAGAAAAATCATCTTTATTTAAAAACTTGGGGTCTTACAACATAAATGAAAGGTATCAATTTCACTTCTAATCTACTCGAAAGCATAAGGAAGCAGTTATCCTTCTTCAACAGAATCAGGAGGCTCAAAACAAAATCCTTATAGAAAGCCTTTCTCTAGCCTACGATCTTCTATGACTAAATTCCAATCGTATTCTATAAATCAGATGAAATAAACAGAAAATATCTTGGCCATTCTGCAAAAAAAAACACATCATAAACTGATTCTCTAGTTCAAGAAAATTGTGAAGACATTGCTTAGTCAAAGAATCAACTCCACGAACTTGTTCAAGGCATGAATCATCTCTCATAAGACATTCGAACCCTAGATGCTGACATAAAGGGGGGAAATAAAGAGGAAGGAGAGAAAGGAAAAGGCAGGGGCAAAGGAAAACAAATTGCTCAATCTTCAAGGAGTCCTCTCTCAAGACTGCCTCGCTATCAGACTCCACGATCTGAACAATAGTAGCGCCAACCAATTCTCATAACGCAACCTTTAAGGAGTCAAGGGCCATGTCCTAGTTCACAAGGAGTAACTTCTACTGGCATTAACATGCCAATTGGAGATCCTGACTTTATGAACAGACATGATCATGGAGAAAGGCTAAGTCAAAGTGAGCTAGAAGATATTCCATGGAGAGATGAAGCCAGCAGGAAGGAGAGCTGCAGAGCATGAAAATCCTCTAAGAAGCAAAAGGTAGAGGAGATAGAGATACGTTGAAATTTATTTCTTATTGATGTAACTATAATAGATTGTAACATCTGTCTCTCAAACATCAATAAATTCATGTTTATTCTCTAGAGATTTTAGCTGCTTAGTGAAACATTAAGTCATATTTACTTTCTAGCATCCTGCATTTTGGAATTGATATTTTGATGCAAATCTCCTTGGTTATGTCAACATCAAATAGGGGGGGAGATTGTTGGGAATTGCATATTAAAATTTGATGTTAAAAGTAAATAAATATGCTTATGTGTAAAGTCCTTCAAAGAACATATGTACAAGGACTTTGATGGTAGATCAAAATTGTTAGGTTAATCCGTGCTTAATGTTTATCATTCTGTAAATGAATGTATAGCAGAAAGATTAAAGTTGTTAGAATGATCTATTTTGAAATGTAATAGATAGGTGTCAACAGAATCGTAGTTTGTCAAGACTGCCAATAGATTGCAGTAGTTAAGGCAGAATTATGGAGTATCGAAAAAGGTGCTTCATAATCATAGTTTATCTTGAAAGCCACACTCAGAGTCGTAGAGATGGTCTGAGCACCTACCGAGCCAAGTCAAGAATCATAGTCAGCTCTCAGAATTGTGGAGTCTGCAAAACAAGCAAGTAAAGATCGTAGTCTATCAGAACTAAAGAGAAATTATAGTGTTCTATTTAATTAAGGCTAAATCAAACATGAACATGTCAAGACACAACGATCGTGGTGTCTCTACAGTCAGCATCAGAAGCACCGAGCCTCATCCGTTTGCTAAAGGATGGAGTATAACAAATGAAGAATGGCTTATAGACGTTGAGATTTTGGGATTCCCAATGATCCAACACTCATTCTTAGTATGTATCAAATAAGAGTATAGAAGAAGCTAAGGAAAGGACTCCATGCCTGCTGAAAACACCTTTCAGGTGTTAGGTGAGATAGCAGTCTGCTGTATCAGTGGGTCAGATGGCTGAACGATAGATTTTTAGGAAGTCAACATCGGTGCTCAAAAATGTCTGATGCATTTAATGCTACAATAGATGCCTATAACGAACATATTTCTAAGGTTCCTTCATAAAGAGTTCAGACATAGATGTAAAGACTAGCAAGTACACAACAAAGCTTAAGAACACTCAATGCCCAAACTCTACGATCAAGAAAAAAAAGCTTGCTCTGCTACTCAGTTATTTCAAATGTATGCTTAACTGCAACTGAGTAGCATAACCTAAGAACGCAACTCTCATTAAGTGTATTCCAAGTCTGTTGGACTTGAAGAGTTCTAAGTGAACTAAGAAGTTCCAAGACTGCTGGTCTTGAAGGAATCTAAGTAATTAAAATATTGTAAAGATATCCTTAGTGGATTTACTACTCGTGGAGTAGAAGAGTGGACTAGGAGCCTTGAGTGCTCTGAACCACTTAAAATCACTGTGTCTTCTATATTCCTGTTATAACTGCTATATCTGTCTTAACTGCTTATTACCTATAAAATTAGTTTATCTTAAAGGGGAACAAACAAATCATATATTCTGCTATGGTTAAATTATTAACAAATCTGACAAGTATTTTTAAAAAGAAAAAAATTAAAAATATCTATTCAAACCCCCTTTTTCTAGATAATTATTGTGTCTCTGGGAACTAACACATCCTATCGCAGATTTGTACTCTCAAAGAACCCTCAACAACTTACTTTCCTGCAAATCGTTAAGCGTATCTGAATTACCCAAAAATGCATACCTGAGGTGTTTAGGAAGAGGCTTTAGCTCAAAAGTGGGTGATTCCTCAAGTGAGGGTTTCATCCGTGCTGATGTTTTCTCTTCCGTATGTAACAGCTTGAATGGCACCTTAAATATACTCACTCTAGGAAATGCATCTAACATGAGCAAATAGTCCACCAATTCTGGATCATCCAAGTCGACATCTCCCAGCAAAGTGTTTTCCAATGGATCCCTGTCCATACCTTAAATTAGATCTTCACTAACCATTTTTCGATCATATCCATTTGGTTACTGACTTAGGTTGCTCCCAACTTTGTATTGCTTCAATCTTTGCCGGGCCAACTGATATTCCATACTTTGATATCACCTGCCCAAGGAATGCTACTTCCTTAAGCCAGAACTCGCATTTCTTCAACTTGGCATATAGCTTTTTTCACGAAGCTTTTGGAGTATCAGCCTCAAGTGTTGTTCATGATCTTCACGACTTTTGGAATAGATGAGGATGTCATCAATAAAGACAACCACAAAATGATCCAAATATTCCTTGAATACTCGGTTCATCATATACATGAAAACCGCAGAAGCATTAGTCAATCCAAAAGACATAACTAGGAATTCGTAATGCCCGTAATGAGTTCTGAAGGTAGCCTTTAGAATATCCTCAGTTTTAATATTTAACTGATGATATCCGAAACGATGATCAATTTTTGAGAAGAATTTAACACCTTGCAACTGGTCAAACAGGTCACCAATTCGAGGTAGTGGGTACCTATTTTTGATGGTGACATGGTTCAACTCCCTATAGTCAATGCAAAGTCGCATACTCCTATCTTTCTTCTTTACGAATAAAACAAGAACACCCCAAGGGGATGTACTAGAAAGGATGAAGCCAATATCTAATAACTCCCGTAGTTAGGTTTTTAACTCCTGAAGTTCAATAGGAGCCATTTGATATGGGGTTTTGAAAATGGGTTTTGTACCGGATTCAAGGTCAATATAAAATTCGATATCACGCTCTGGGGGTAGGCCAGGAAGTTCTTCAGGAAATACATCAGGAAATTCACTAAAAATAGAAATACCATTCAAATTTGACATATTTTTGTTTAAATTCACGACATGGGCTAAGAAAGCTTGACATCCATTTTTCAATAAAACGAATGACTTTATAGCTTGATATGACAGTGATTGACTTTAGTGGTTTGGTTACTTGAATTCGCATAACAGGTTTGTTAGGAATATGAAAACTAACGACCTTACGAAAATAATCAATTTTAGTATGATGAGTGGTTAACTAATCAATCCCTAAAATCACATCAAATGCAAGTATTTTCAAAGAGATGAGATAAACAGGTAATGTGATGGTTCCAACTTGAATCAAGCAAGATTTATAAACAGTTGATGTAATGAAAGTTTCTCCTAATGGAGTTTTAACAGATAAGTCAAAGTCCAATTTCTTAGAAGTCAAGTTCAAATGTTGAGCACAAGTAGGAGAGATAAAAGAGTGGGTAGAACTTGTATTTAATAAGGTATAAACTTTACATGAGTTTATGATTAGCTTACCCATGATCACCTCGTTTGAGTTTCTCACGTTTTGGGCAGTCTCGAAAAACGCTCTTCTAGGAACCACCGACTTTGACTTATTCGGGATAGCCTTTGGAGTCACCATCCCTGCTAGACTTGGTTTCGCTACAGGATAATCTTGAGTTATATGACCTTCCTTTCAACAGTTATAACACACCTTGAATTGTTGTGGGTAGTTTGGGCTTATGTGTCCCTCTTTCCCGCATTTATAACATACCACTGATGGTCGTTCTCTTCCCCTAGAAATAGTTGATGCTGGTGTTGACGTCTTCACGTTGTCATTATTGTACCTTCTCTTTTTGAAATCTCCCCCCAACTCGCTTCTTTTACTATTATGGCCATGATTACCACCAGAGTGGTTATCGCTTCTGTCCGGATATTTTCCTCCCCACTGGTTGTCATTGATCTGATGACTGCTGCCACCGGTACGACCCTGGCTGTGGTCCCCCGGTTGAACATACTCATTATCTCACTCTAATAATTGAGCCATGTTCACAACATTTGAATATAGAGAAAATTTGTGAGAAATGAGGTAATGACAAATGTCGAGTTTCAAACCTCTCAAAAATATATGCGTCATATATTCCCTCATTCTCTACCAAATGATGTGCAAACCCGGATAACTCCGCGAACTTAGCCTCGTACTGGGACACAATCATGTTATTCTGTTCTAGTCTGATAAACTCTACCTCCTTCATATGACGAATACTTTCTGGAAAGTACTTGTCATTGAATAATTTTTGAAATACTTCCCAAGATATATTGAGTGTCGTAGTCAGGTACGCTTCATGATTCCCACCAAAGAATCGCCTCACCACAGAAAATAAAGGTGGCGAATGGAACCTTATGTTCCTCCGTGCATCCCAAGACATCAAATATCTTGGTAATTTTCTTAACCCACATTTTCGCCTTGATCGGATCTGGTTTACCCAAAACTCCGGCGGTCCCAACTCCTTGAATTACCTAGTAGTGACCAGCCGTGAGTTGCCATTGTTTCCACCTACATTTTGAATAGGAGTCTCTCTCGTCTGGTTTTGCATGAACTGTAAAAAGCTTCTAAACATCCCATCATTCATCGTTTGATCGGTAGTGTTATTTACAGGAGGAATATTACCTTCCTGATGCATATTATCCTAGTTGTTGATTTTTGATGTATCAATGGTCTCATGTGCTACATTGCTCATCTCAACATTTTCAGATGCCATTCTCAAATACTGCCACAAAACAAGGGTTAATTAAATAAATTAGCATGCCACATAATATCCCTATATTCTGACCGACCAACAAATAAGCTTAGGTAGGACACACTAGCGAAGGATTTACTTGTCTCTCCCCTCCTAGTTCTAATTCCAGATCTCCACCAGAGATTATATCCCTAAGCTCTGATAACAACTGTGATGCCCCCAAAATAGGTCCACACAACCCATTCTGAGTTGCCAAATACATGGTACAAAAATAACTACAACTTCATTATTACAATTGTCGTGCAAAATACGACAACACATATGTTATAATTTTAAATACAAATATTTTCTTCTAGATAATATCCAAACTCAAATAAGTCCTCATTACAATTATTGATACACTATTTTACAAAATAGTGAGGACTGCTTAAAATAACTGTCTTGAACCATCACTGCAAACCCTGACTAGTTCCCGCTATATTCTCGCCTCCTGAGAAGAAAAATTGAACAAAAAGGAAAAGGATGAGCTCAACTAGCCCATTAAAAAATATTATAACTAAGATAATGAAAAACAAATTATCGTTAGCCTTCAATAAATCAGATAAAATATAATGGACAACAAGGTTTATATCAATATTCACAGCGGAAATAACAATTCATTAGAAGAGTTAAGTAAATAATGAAGTCTACTATCTTCTATGATTTAAAAGTCCATCATCAATATTTTATCCCTATAACATCAATCAATATACATCTTGAACCAAATATTCATCTTTGTACTATGGGCCAAAGATATTCATTTGTATCACCAGTTGGTCATGTTCATCTCAACACCTGTCCATCTTTGCACTACGGGCCAAAGATATTCATCAGGTAATCATTCATCTTTGCACTACAGGCCAAAGATATTCAGTTACATCACCATTTAGGACTGAGGATGATGAAAATATTTTTAAGAAAACGAATCCAGAGAGATAAAAGGACAAAGATTAGGGATTCGTACTTTAGTTTATTCAAGTTCAAAAAATACTCCATAATAATCAATTGTGGAGCAAAATTCAAGAATGAAGATCAAAACATGGAGACACTACAAAAAAGGGGCTTCAGCAACAACCGATTTTCGTTGCTAAAGGAGCAAAATTTCGTTGCTAAAGGGTTTTGGCAACGACTTTACTGTCGTTGCGTCTTTCGTTGCGTAATGAGCGTTGCTAATTGTTTCGCAACGAACGTATTTTTTTCGTTGCCAAAAGTAATACATTTTGCAATGAAATTTGGCTTTTGTACAGAGACATCGATCCTTTAACAACAAAATGAATTGTTGTAGAATAATTAAAATGTCGTTGCTAAAAATCCTATTTCGTTGCAAAAGCCTGCTAATTGGCAACGAAATGAACTCTTTTTTTTTTTGCAACGACCATGCATTTTCGTTGCAATTGACACCATTTTGCAACGACATTTTTCGTTGTAGTAAATTATGAAAATTGTTGCCTAAGCTTGCTTTCGTTGCGGAATGGAAACTTTTTAGCAACGATTTTCGTTGCTGATTATATTATTTGGCAACGACATTATGCTGAATCAGCAACGAAAATGTTTGTTGCTAGTTATTTGTCAATGGCAACGAAAGTCGTCGATTAGAAATGACATTATATGTTTCCGTTTCTTTATATGTGCAACGAAAGTTGATATGATTTGCAACGATAAAAAATGTTACGTTTTATTTTAGTATTAGCAACAATATTCTCTCCGTTGTTATTAGGTTAATTTTTTGTTGCCAAATATTATATTTTTAATGTCATTAGCAACGAAAATTTGTTGCTAAATGTATAAAAAATTGTTTGTATATTAAAACTTGTTCAATGCTTTGGTAACGAATTATATTATTGCCAAATCAAAATTTGACATACTTTTTGTATACCTGGCTGGCTCAATGTCCCCATAACAAATAATGACAAAAATACAAAAAACTAAAATATTATTAACTTAATAAAATCATCCACTACATAATCATTCATTATCTTTACAATTAACCATCTAAAGCTACCTCAGTTCTTAAATCAAAGTATTTATCTACATATATAGAGAGAGTACACTTCATAATTTCGTCCCTTGTCTTCCGTAAAAGTAGCACGGAAATTTGATACCCAGTATTGTAAGGTGGGTCGTAGAAGCAGTCTTCCTGAACATTTAAAAATAATAACAAGTCAGGTAAATGAAGCAAATATGTCACCAGAGGCACTTAGTGCCAAAATCAATACACAAAAACAATAAAGGTTCTATGTGGTACAATGTCAAGGCTTGGCTCCTATTTCATAATACTTTAGAATACCACCAATTTCTTGTTCAATTTGAGTGACTAAATAATAAATATGGTTGGCACATCATTGCATAATCACTCTCCAACCTGGTTGTAGCACAAGTTAGAACAAGTACTCCACTTTCCATTGCCAAAAATATTTCCCATCATTGCATTCAATTTAATAAGGGGATGGGTTATCTTCAAAAAGCATGCAAAAATACTTGAAAAATGAAATCTTGTGAAAAGCATTTATGAGCTGAAGATTAAGACTACATACCATACATGTGAATCATAGCCGTTGTTGTGATTATCACCCATCACAAAAACTGAGTTTTCTGGTACACGATGCACCATAGTATAAAAGCATCAGTTTCATAATCAATATTTGTTGGCCAATAACAGTTCATTCCTATAAAAATCATCTACATCATGCTTCCACTGGTGCTTTCCCATTTACAACATACATAGGCTAAAATCCTAGGCCACTTATAATTTAAAAAGTTTTATGTATGCACATTTTCCAAATTTTGAGACATAATAGGAAAAGAACAAGAAAATAAATGGAGAGTTGGAAGTATAGTGAAACTGCACATACAACTAGTGTCATTTCATATTTAGGTGCTCCGAGAATGAAATCTTCTTCCTTAATGAACCTGAAACGTAACAGATTATACATATTATAGGGTGGAAAAATGTACAGATAAGAAAGAACATTGTCACATTATATGTGCCTGTCAAAAACTAGCATATATTACAGTTTATATGGTAGAATAAATATTCACCCCAAGATGTGTTTAACATCAAGTTGATTATTAACCTCAGTTTGGTTCTTCAGAAATAGAAATCTACATTCTAGAAGTGAAGCAAAACTTACCTCCTCCCATTTGGAATTTTTCATTCGAATGTATACTGATAATATGATACAGCCAGGTCTGATGTAGCTTTCAATATCTGTAGGACTGTGCTTTAACCAGTCCATAATCTGAAAAAGTTATAAATTTGATATCATCATACATTCACTGAAGGAGACCATAAAATTTCGTTCAAATAGGTTAGCTTCCCATAAATATTGACATACCTGACTTCGCAAGACGAGGGAATTCACTAGGATCTTTTCCAAAAAGTTTGAAAACAATACGATCAGTACGACTCTGAAATCAGTCAAAAACATATTTAGTTAAGACAAATATCCTTTTGAGGCCAAATTCAAATGACAAAGGAATAATTAATCTTCGAAGAAGTATATAACAATACTTTTGGCCATCTCATGTAGCACTACACCAATTAACCAAGGTGTTATTGTACAAAAAGAAAAACAATTATACATAACAAATAAAACTAAACATAACCCAATTCCTACAAAATTCAAGATACGGAACTTAACTTTCATTATAAGAGAAACACAAAATACAGGAAGAATATTTACTAAAAAACTTGATCATACAAAACATTTCAACTTTCTTTTTTTTTTTAATTTTGTTATATTAAAAAAAAGTGCTACAATTGAGTAACAAAGAGATCAAACTGAAACCCCAAATTAAGCCTAACCAAACACCTCCAAATTCAAAGTTATGCATCCAAATAAAGGTCAGTTACTCCTCAGTCCCATTTTGATTGTCATCTTGAAACGAGAGCTGCAAGGCACATAATTTAAGAAGCATTATTAGACACGTCTAAATTTGAACTCTTACGACACAAAAAAATATAAAAACATAATTCTAATTGTTCAATTGCATATAGTACAATCTAATTGTTCAATTGCACATAGTACAATCTATGACAACACATTCATAGTTTTGATACACAAACTCAAACAGAAAGAGCAAAATAAGTTGTACAACTCAACAAGATAAGTTAAAGCCCTGAAGGTGTTGATAGTCAGGTGAAAACTTACACTGTAATGGAAGAAGTGCCCATTAACATTGGTCACATTCACTTTGAAGTGATTAGTCTGGAGTGAAATTTTTTGCCCCTTGGATGCCAGACCACATCTAGCTATTGGTACTCGCACAATCTTCTTCTTAACTGGTTCAGCAATAGGATCTGTTTCTGTCCGCATTGGAACAACATCTGCATGAACAAGAGGAGGCGGAGGCTTGTAGTTTAGCAATAACTTACTCCGTAATTGTACAATGTTTTTGTGCATTTGAATGCTTTAGTTAATCTCTATCATTATTTAGTTTTATTATACCCCCTTCTTCAAGTGTATATACAGGATGTAGGTAATAGAGATCTACTCGTAGAACATTCTGAAAATATATGTAACACTGTAATTAGAATTTAGTTGCTAACATCAGTGGGGAGAAAGCTTCACAAAACACAATAAAAGAGGAAAAATAATTATTCAGTACAGGGGAAATAACACCCATAACACCTATGGTTATAATGTCTTCCTCTGTTTTTGCTATTTCCTTCTTATTAAGTGGTCTCTTACGAACCTATATTCAAAATATATACTAGCATTTACTATCACGAATAGAAAGTAAACAAAAATACAAAACAAGCATTTGGAATCATTAAATACATTTCTGCAACACAAGCCTCAGGGGATTGGAGTCGATAAAAATGTAATTTCCACTGGAAATTCCTGTACTTTGTTTCTATTATTTGACCAATAACCAAATATGCAACTAACAAAAGTTGATAATTTTGTTGGCATTGCAATAAATTTGGGGATAAGAAGGGTAAAACCTTAAGCAACACTGCAATGAGAAGTATATATAGTAAGAATGAGGCATACCACAACTTTGATCTTAGCAACATTACTAGCCCTCTCTTTATCTGCAGAGAAGTTCTTTTGAGGATTGTTGTCTGGCATACCACGAGAACTATATGTAGGTTTAGCAGAAATATGCAACTGAGGTTCATCAAAACCTCTACCACGAACAGGTTGATTAATTGTGGATCCAATGTTTATGTTATGAACCTGCATATACCACACAATAATGCTAAGATATGATGGCACTGGTTCTCCCTTGCTATAAATTAACTCACATCCATAACAAAGATTTCACATTTATGTAAAAATATGCCAAATTAGGACAAGTGAGGATCCAATAGATAAGGTTTAGTCCCTCACGCCCAACTAAGGCCCTAGAAAAGTCTTACGAGGACTAAAGTTATTGATGAGATCTAGTTGATTTGACATCAATAACTGATGGTAGGGATTTTTAGGAAGGAGTATTACCAATCTAAAATCTGTTTGTTTCCCATTCTGGAAGGAACTCAACTCATTTTTCTTACAAAAGCAGATTTATAGAAAATTCTGCTCTCAAAAGCAGAATAAGCATCAGAAATGCATCTCAAAGCCATAGAACTTCAAAAGGCCACAACTTTTTGAGTTCATTTAAAACATCAAAAAGGTCAAAACTTTTGATCAATAAAATGATGAGACGACAACAATATCATTGTTTACTGTAGTTTTCAAGAATATGTTACACTTCTGCAGTTTTAGTTTACAAAATAACCACCTATGGCTATGAGTTATAGATAGCAAGAAGACAGACCTCAGATAAGAGCTTAGTATCAACGGAGTTTAGGTCAAATAACCCAGGGCTGAGCTCATTGGGCGACACAAGCTCGCTGCTGCCATACAATCTCATGCTGGACGAGTGCAAAAGTGACAGTGGTGTTGAAGAACTTTCATTTCCTCCTCCTCCTATCATACCACCCCTCTGCACATTTTTGCTCAATCTTGAATCCTGACAGCCTCCATTATTGCCATATAACCCAAAATCCTGAAATCATTTTTAACCCAAAAACCTGATTACCATAAAGAATTCCTTTTCATTAATAAAACAATTATCATCCCTCTATATCATATAATAATTTGTACTTATATATACACATACTTTAAGACTGTACAGACAAAAACACATACATGCACAGTTCTGAAATATGATCAATCTTGAAATTCTGACTCCTCCATTAAAAGCAGAAACCCATAACTGGTGAATTTTATATAATCCCGGAAGAATGAATCTTTTTGACTTATGAATCCATTTGTAGGTATGTATACATACATATTCTTACACAAACACAATCTAATTAAAAATAAAAACAAAAGAAATATGAACCTTGGATTGAATCCATTTATTATTTTTGTTGAAAGTAGCACCTTCAAGGAAGTTGTCGGAGTACTGACGCTGGTGGTAGCCGGTGGAGCCTGATCTTTGCATCATTTCCCGACCAACAACATTCATCTCTCTCTCCTCGACCTTTTACTTAATTCCATATGTAAAATTGTTCAACGTTGTCCAGCAAGAAAAGGGTTTGGTTTTGGTTATGGTTACTATGTATAAAGAAGTGATTTTTTACAATCTATCTTAGAAATCTTTGTGAAGAAAATTGAATAAACATCTCTGTTGGCCGTACACAAAGAACAAAGAGCTTGGCCAAAAACTTTAAAAAAAAATTGCCCAAGTCAATTCAATACCAAGCCATCCTCAATATTATATATATATATATATATATATATATATATATATATATATATATATATATATATATATAAATACACATACACAAAAAGTAAAACTAATTTGAAAACACAGAATTTCCCAACTGAACAGAACACGAATAAAAAGTCAAGACAATATGCTTAAAGCATCCAATTACGTGATGTACTCAATGACTAGAAATCTCAGATTACTTATCAGCGACTAATTAGATACCTTCATCCTCTTACATTATTAGTGAATACATTTTACATCCAATTCAGTTTTGCAACGAAGTAGGAATAGAGTTTCTCTTCATATCTTATCCTCGATCTTCGTTCTTTCAGTGAGTCGATTAGAGTTTTCTTTTCCTTTCTCTCTCCCGCCTCTGCTCCTCTCTTTTTTTTTTCCAGCATAAGGTAGGTGTATCTATATATACAGAAAACTACTATCATATTCTGTTTTAGTTCATAAAACATAATAACTTTTTCTTCATCTTTTATGTTTTCTCTTAGAACTGATAGTAATATAATTTAAATTTATAATATATTTGGAAAAAAGGTAAAAGGAGAACTAGGAATAGCTAGAGGTATACCATTACTATTATTCTTTTTATGTTTTATTTTTAGACTTAAAAATATGTTCATGATTTAAGTTACTCCCTTCGTCTAAGAATAAAAGCTCTTATTATTTTATGTAATCTCAAGTTAAATATTTACTTATATTAAATAATCTATTTTTTATAATAATTTGTGCGTAATATCCTTAGTATTAAATGTCATATTTTTATTATTTATAAATATTTATATAATATCACTAGTCATGTATAGAAAAATATGCAATAGTTATGACAGTAGTTTAGTTAACTAATAAATTAGAATGGTTCATTGGTAGCGTAATGACCCAATAACCCATAGGTCTTAAGTTCGAAACCTAGCAGTGATATTTTTGCTTCTTATATTATATTTTTTGTGTATTAGATAAATTTATTACAATATATATATATATATATATATATATATATATATATGCTGATGCAGATCAGTCGTATTACCTTATTCTTTTCTTTCATGCATGCTCACCCCCTTTAGCGATTAACTTTGGCGGCGACGCTTTTGGCCATATAATCGTCGCTCATACTTTTAGCGACGGACAATATATAACGTTGCTAAAAGTATGTATTTATGGTCAGTATAATGAAATCGTCTGTCGTCCGTCGCTAAAGGGGGTGAGATTTATGTGAATAAGATAAGGGTATATACTTGATCTCTTATATATATATATTGATATGAATATTTAGAGATAAATTTATAAATATTTATATGAATATTTGTTATTATTATTATTATAATTAATATTACTCTTATAATAATATTATAATTTTATTACTATTATTATAATAATAATTATTATTGTTATAATTATTACTATTACTATTGTTGTATTTACTATTATTATTATTATTATTATTATTATTATAATTATTATTATTGTTATTATTATTATTATTATTATTATCATTATTATTATTTGTTTTGTATTTTATTTAGTTTGACAAGAAATTTTGAAAAGAATATGTATGTATGTATGTATGTATGTATGTATATATATATATATATACACACATACATATCAGTAGAATAAATTTAAAAATATTGGAGACTACAAGTTATGACGTTAGTTTAGTTAACTAATAAATTAGAATGGCTCAATGGTAGCATAATGGCTTAATAACTCATAGGTCTTAAGTTCAAAACCTAGTTGCGATATTTTTGCTTCTTATATTATATTTTTTTTGTGTATTAGATAAATTCTATTACTATATATATATATATATATATATATATATATATATATATAAATTTATCTCTAAATATTCATATAAATATTTATAAACAAATAGTCATATAAATATTTATGCATGAAATACAAATATATTATCTTATAATAATAACACACTAATTTGTCGTTTTATTCTGTGATATATAAGATCGTTAGTATGGAAAGACCTATTTGACTTCTTCTTTCTCTCTTTTTTCCACAAGCGCTAATTATTATATCAATTCTTTTTTTTTTTCAAAATAAAAAAGCAGTAGATTTTTGAGAAACAATAGCATTAATTATTCCTTATTTTAAAATGTCCAATATTAAAAAACTAATTAATTAACTTGGCTATTAATTTACGTTATAATCTTCTATATATTGATCATGTATGATCATCGATATGTCATTTAATTATTTCATTACCAATTTCCATCAAAAAAGTGTTCGATCGCCCATTAATTATTTTCTGCAAAAGATGAAGATAATTGAAAATAATAACTTATACTATATTCCGAGGAAAAATAAATAAATTAAAGAACAAGTAAGATAAATATCATAATTTTGTAAGTATTTGACATATATAAGCAGAAATTATAGTGTTATTATTATTATTATTATTATTATTATTATTGTTGTTGTTGTTGTTGTTGTTGTTGTTGTTGTTATTAGTAATACTACTACTACTATATTATTATTATTATTATTATTATTATTATTATTATTATTATTATTATTATTATTATTATTATTATTGTAGTATATAACTTCCGAGATTATATTAATGGTATGTAGTGAAGGAGAAGAAAGGAATATCTGAGAGAAATCTCATGTTTTGATATAAATATTAATCCTTGCAAAATATTAACAGATAACTTCAGGTGTATTTCATGTCATTAAATGACCAAAGTTCCAAATGATAGGTTCTGAGTTTAAATATGTTCCAGATTTGGACATAATTTTAAATACTAAATATGAATATTTTTTGACAATTCTCCAGAATAACCTAATATGGTCTTACAAAAACATGCTTATTGGGATTATCTTAATTTAAGGCAATATTTTAATAGTTGTTGCAAAAAGTTGTATAAAATATGCAACGAAAATAAAAATTGTTGCCAATGAATGTTGTCCATATTAGGCAATCTAAATATAGCAACAAAAAACTTTCGTTGCCTACGATGAGGAGAAATTAAGTGGTTAGAAATTTTGCAAACTAATTTCTAATCTAATTTTGTTTCAAATTTTGCAACGACTTATGAATTTCGTTGCAAAAAGTGAAAGCTCGACACAATCAGAATTTAATGACAAGTTTCGTTATAAACATACACTTTTAGCAACAACTTATAAAGTCGTTGCCTGAAAAATCATTGCTAAAGCCCCATTTTTAGCAACAAAAAAATTTTCGTTGCCCACGATGACGGGAAATCAAGTGGCCAAAAATTTTGCAACGAATTTCTAACGAACTTTTTTCCCGGCAATGAATTAGCAACGAAATTTTGCAACGACTTATGAATTTCGTTGCAAAAAGTGAAAGTCTGACACAATCTGCAACGAAGGACAACTTTCATTGCTAAACATATACTTTTAGCAACGACTTATAGTCGTTGCCCGAAAAATCGTTGCTAAATGCCCATTTTTTTGTAGTGATACAATCAAAGATAGTAACCATAATAGACAACTTGGACAAAGAAAAAAAATTATTTTTCTGTGAATAGTGTCGTATACGTGAATAATGCCGTATACATGAATAGTAACCTCGAGAAAAAAGGCAAAAGTTTTATAATAAAATTTATATCAATATTTCGGTATAATGATATTAAAAAAATAATATCATTTATAAAAAAAATAGCATCCCTTACCTCAAAAGAATAGTATTTCTGGCTGAAATATCGGATATAATATTGAAGGAAACCTGCACTGAATAGTAACACTCAAAGTATTTAAATACTCACAAAAATACGCTCTATATTATTGAGAGAGAAATTTCAGATTCTGGTGTGATTTTTAATTCTAACCTAAGCACCCTATTTATAGAAAAATGCTTAGAACGCCAAAGCAGAAAATTTAATAAAATATTATATTTATAAAAAAAAATTCGCACACCTCCTTGACCAATTCATAAGCCCACACAAGTGGGGCCCACCTCACAAAAATATTTTTCTTTTAAAAAATATTTATAACTCCAAAAATCAATCATTTCTTTTCACATCCTAGATAGATCTTATACATTTCCACGATCCCATCTTCTTCCAAATATACATCATTATATAGCTAAATATAACAACATACATTCTCAAATCCTGTGTTCTAAAACCTTCTTAAACCTCTTTTCATTACAAATAATGATAATTACATTATTAATTTATTATTCTTTACATCTTTTGAAAGTGACTTTTATCCGCCACCAAGGATATATAATCATTCATTAAACTATTCTATAGTTTAATTCTATCATTCTATATTACAAGTCTTCACTGATCTTCACGCTCATTCATATAATGAATGGTACTTCTTCCGGATACCGATCAACTTGATCTTTATGGGATCCTTAAGTTCTTCTAACATCATTCACTAAAAATGTTTTTTATTTTAAGCAAGTGTGAGCATTCAATTGCCCAACAAGTCATAACAGCTTGAACAAACAACTTTTAAGAATTCAAACATTCTTTTAAGACTTCAATAACCAACAAAGGTTATGAAGTACTTGAATAATAGGAATAATCTCGATTCCTATCATTTTAAAACATTAGTCACATTCACTTTGAAATACTTTCATTCTCTACTCTTCTTTCATACACATTCTCGTCTGCTAGAATCAATAATACATGTACTTAACAATAATGGTTCATGTATAAATGTAACATTCTCATATTGAATAGTTCAATCACGTAACAGCTTCATCTCATAGTAAACACCAAGTGTTCAAATTATGGCACAAGGCCTCATATATTCTAACACACTTGTACAAATATCACACATTTGCAGACATAGATGTAACTTCTCAAGTTCAACATCCGAGAAGTTTTAGAAACTAGCATTCATTTAAAATATGAATGAAGTTAGAAACTTGCTTTACACAACTACAACTTATAGTTTACGCTTAAATCGCTTCATTCCAATTCCTATGTAGCACATAAGGAAATAACACATACACCAATTAGTCATATACTTGACTTTTACATTGGTTTACTTAACTTTACTTCTTAGGGTTCACATTCTTATAATCTAAGTTTACGCGACCAACTTCCCTTTTACTACTACTAATATATGGCTTCATGACATAATGAGATGTCTTTACTCAATACATTCATCATCTTTGATGATTTACATTCTTATCTTCTTCTTATAACTCTTCTAGGACTCAAAGACACATCGTGTCTCCGCTAGTAGTCCATATGGTACTCGAGTGGTTTCCCACAAACAACCAACAAACAAGTTCCCGCTCATCTACACCGCCCATAATAAAATGAGTTAGATCGGTTGCCGCTTTGTATATACCTTCTTCTTCAAGGAATTGTTTAGCCCAACTCCCATATGTCAACCATCAAAGGTTACAATTGTACTACAACCTAAATTCATCTTAACTTATTCAAACCATTAAACTATAATGTTCGTTAAGTCAATTTCTTATTCCTTATGGCTTTTTCTCGCAACTAAATGCCATACCTCGTGATTTATTCTTTATCGCCCAAGTCATACAATTTTTTGTATACTCGTAACCATCATTCCATATTCATTCTACGCATTTATAGCATTAAGCATTTTACATTACCTTATTCTTATCTTACAACGTCCTAATTCATTCGACTTTAACGTCATCCAAGTTATAAACATTAACTCTGGCTTTTTTTACGCTATATGCATTTATCTTTAATTCAATTAGATTCTTCACCGCTCATGTGTTTAATCATTGATCTTCATTATCTTACTGGCCAAACCATACACACGGGTGTAGGTTCTACCCATTTAATATTTCATGTACACTTAACCTTCACGCCGGTTAAAGTGTTCAACGCTTACATTTCATTCTAACATTCTCATCCGACTCACATTCGGCTTTCATTAATCTTATTACCGCTCACTACGGCTTTTTTGATAATTCATATCTTACTTACTACCTTCATCAACGTCTAAGTTATACAACCAATGTACACTTAGAACGTTCGCCCGACGTGAATACGATTCATGAGAATCATTTACGTATTCAACATTTACGTTGTTCATCCCTTAATCTCTCATTCAACCTTTAACTAAGGTTTTAATCGCTTTCATTCATTACTCATCACCGAACCCCATGTTCAATATTCTTTCTTAATGTCAAAGCCATATACGATTCGTCAGTATGCTAAGATCGATCGTTCATCGCAATAAATAATTGCATTCACAAAGCGTCTATACGCTTTTACATTCATCTCTCATTACCATGTCATAACATCAAAATGTTATACATTACCTCATCACTCAACGCCTAAGGAATCACAATCATAGCAATCCTCACGCTCGCTTATCATGACTACGGCCCCTTGATATTGATTCCAGAACTCCGCTTCACATTCTTTTTGTCTTTTAATCTCATTTAATCTTTTCGCTCAACCTTCATTAAAGGTTTAATACACTTGATTAAGTGTTACATTAGTTGAACTACATGTTCATATTTTTTTTGCACATCCCCAAAGAATTGAGCACTTAAAAGCTCATCATCGGCTTTTTTCCCTCAGACGGCACTGCATGCTGCCTGCGCTTCCTTCCTTTACTTCTCACCTCGCGCAGCAGCCACTTTCACAGTTGTCAAATCGCCGAGGTCAGCGCATACATAGCCACCACTCTCTCTTTCTATTTCTCGTCGCAAGCGCCACTCAAAGAAGAGTCGATGGTCTCCGGCCCTACCGCAAAGACCGCCTCCCAAGGTTTGAATCAGCCATGCACACGAAAGCACAAAACCTAGAATTTTTTCTAAGTCTTAGAAATTGCTTAAGACGCTTACTTCCCGATTCCATAACTTATTCGTTATAACTCTGAAACGAGGTCATTCCAAAGCCATTTTCTTCCTTATCTTACGTATTTCGATTACCCATGGATGTAACTTCATTCTCAATCTGCTAACATGCCATTCAATTGGCTTAATCTTCACTCTTTCGTTTTTTTTACGTTTTTAACGTTCTTCGCTTGTTCGTCTGTAATTTGGCCATCCAAACTCTAATTCATTCGTTCTTGAGTCCCACGACTCACATTTTATACATTCTCTTACATTCTTATGAAACCCTACACATTCGGGTTCATTTACTAACTTTCTAATTCTCGCTCTTCTTTTTATTAAATTTTTGCCATAACTTCGTTATATAGCTCAATTTTAATCCGCTTCTTCATGAACGTTTCTAACGCTCCTAACCAAGCAATAAGAAACTAACTTATACGTGATGGTTTTAAACTTGTCCATCAACAACAATTACACTACGATGGTTTTAAATTTGTCCATCAACAACGTTCTTTTCGTCTTCGTTCTTCGCTCTTCATTCGTTCTCTTCATTTTTAATCGATATTTTGATTACGATTTTACTTTTTCTTGGAATTTGATGTTATAGAACACCATTCCTTACTTATTTCACCTAATCATTCATATAATCCACTCTTGATCATTCTAATTCATTACTTAATCTTACACTTCCTTAAGAAATTTATAAAATAAATTTCTAATTTCTTATTTCTTCTTTTATCATGATTTCAACCATATGAAATCATTCCTAACATCATTTACTACTTATTCTCATTAAGCTATGTTTTTAACATATAAAACTTAAAAAAAAATTATCTAGAAGTTAGGTTTTTTGATTACCTCTCTTCTTTAATCTTCCTTCCATTGGACAAAGTTGCTCTCTGAGCAAGCTTTTTCTCTTCCTTTTCTCTTTCTTCATCATCCTCTCTCTCTCTCTCTCTCTCAAAGTTGTAGGATTTTCAAAATCCTAAACAAATGAAGTTAAGCTTCCTATTTATATAAAAACCAAGGCTAGGGCATTTTAGTCATTTTCCCTCAACCTCCTTACTATTCACCTCCTTAAGTTAGACTTAGACTTCCTTAAGTTTATTTAACCTTAAAGCTTCCCTGGAAGCTTCATGCTTCCGCCTTTTTCTTAAATTCGTCTGATCAATAGTTTTAAAATCATATTCTCTAATCCAAATATTTTTGGATATTTTCATCTTTCCTTTACCGATTAACTTTTACGTATTCTTCTTGATTTTCAAAAACTAAAAAACACTTTTTGGTGTTAAGTTTTTTCCTTCACGTTTTCCCCTAACGTAGTTAAACGAATGAAAAGTACATAACAATACTTTTCGTCATTTTTATTTCGTCCGATTTTGCACGCTTTTTTGAGAAAAACTTTTATCGACTTTACTTAACTTTTCACGATATATTATCGTCAAATCTTTCGATTTAATGTCATTTCGACATACTCAACTCTCAAAAAGGCTTAGGTTATTCAAACCCTAACCCTTAGGGTTTTTTTCAGTGAATAGTGCCTATTTCATCTTTTTTTTCCCAAAAAATATTTTGTTCCCTAAAAATTTTTATTTTCATCTTGAAAATTTTTACTGCTCTCAGCCTAGCTCATAGCCGTAATCCTCCCGATTAATAATCATTCTAGGTTCTAGAATGATTAATAAACACATAACACATAATAGTATTAATAAAAATTCATTTTATTAATAACTAATTTTTTAAATCTTAAATTGGACAATCCGATTTTCGGGTTGTCACATTCTTCCCTCCTTATAAAAATTTCATCCTCAAAATTTCTAAAACCACACCCATACCCGGTGCCTACAACCTTTAGCAAAGGTTTAATCTCAATTCATCCTTCTCACAAGGATCATCTATTGACATAATCGCCATTAGTTAAACCTCACGCTTAACTATACTTTCAATCTTTCGGGTCCTCACATTCACCCCTTCTTCATGTAATTTCATCCTCAAAATTTTAGCTTACCCTTCTTCTCAACTTCTCTTCAAAGAAGTTCTTATCTTTCATACATTCCCTACCCTTCATAACTTATCAAGAATCATGAAGTGAAAGGAATAAATAGAATATAAAGATTCCTTTAAAACATTTCATACTTTTTGCCGAGGGGTCAAATCGACCATGAACTCTTACTAGGTTTAACAACATTTCACCGTAAACCTTTTCTTACACTGGCCGCTTTACAATCACAAAGAAGGTAAACTACCTCTTCCATATGAAGGCGATCAACCCATCGATAACCCCATTTTGTGGTATGTTCACCCTCGTGACTTAATCATTAGATTTCGCACCAAAACAATTTGGTTAAGATAACTCTTCAAAGAAAGCTCAATTTTCTTTTAATCATGACATACCATTCGCCTTAGCCAAATCAAGTAGCTTAGACCATACCAATAAATTGACATCAACTTGAAACATCTGCCTAGTCAAATCAATCGACATCGACTACTTCTTTAAATTCTTTCGCAATACATCAAAACATTTTTTTTACGACGCCATGATACCGCATTTTTTCACAAGACGTTGAGGACTTTGTTAGTTTATGACTTCATCATTATACATCATACCATAGTGGGTTGTTGATCCTAAGATCAAATCCAACACCAAAGTTCAATTGCATTAATAACTCCATCCTTTTACCATCTTTGCATCAAATGCATCGATGATATAAAATTCATTTTGATATTTCAAATCAATTTCTATCTAGCCAAAACAATTAGCATAGACATACCAAGAATAGTTCTTTAAAATCCATTGGTTCCAAAAGTTGAACCAATTTTTTCATTTTCAAAACACGCACATCAAAGACGATTTCAAGAAACTTCAAAATCTAGCATAGCTAGATGACTTGGAATATCCTATTCTCCATCTTCCTTCATTGTCTTACTTCATGACAATACTTAATCTTCTCTAGCACCTTCAATGCTAAGTCTACTCGAAAATAACTCATTTTTCAGCCTACACATTCCTATACCTTAGTATACCCATCAACTTACCACACATTATGAGTTCAGAACTTTCCACAATAATATGAGTTTAAGAACTATCCTGCATGCACTATAAAGTGCCCATTCACCGAGAAGTTCAAAAACATACCATATAATTATGAGTCATTTAACTTACTATAAGTATGAGTTTCAAGAACTCGCACCTTATCTTTATCGTTCTCTACCTATCAAGTATATACATGAGAAAAGATTCACCTTCTCGCCATATATACATCTTGATAAAGCGACCAATTTCAATGATTATCACCGTAATAAACCGAGTGGTTGTTACACCAAAGCACAAACCTCCGCCCCATACAAAGGTTCATACAACTCACCTATCACATGAGTCCTCAATTGAAATTTTACAACTTCTAACTTTCTTTACTTAATATTAATTTTCTTTAATTCAGATGCTATCCTTTACAACTCAACTGAAGTTTTTCTTCCCATTACTTCAGTAGTACCATTCATTCATAGCATTAGCTATAAATCATTCATCGCTTAACAACTCTCTGTTATTGTTATTTACTATGATTTACTATGATCACGTGGTGATCTTCTTATCCTTCTCTCTACGATTATAGTCTTAGGTACTCATACCTAAGATTTATAACCTATCAGCTTTGATACCAATCTGTAATGTCTCGAAATCCGGTCTATTTTCACATCCGGATTCCGTACGTCACGATCCAATCTTCTTCCAAACATACATCATTATATAGCTAAATATAACAACATACATTCTCAAATCCTGTGTTCTAAAACCTTATAACCTCTTCCATTACAAATAATGATAATTACATTATTCTTTACATCTTTTATACAGTGACTTTTATCCGCCACCAAGGATATATAATCATTCATTAAACTATTCTATAGTTTAATTCTATCATTCTATATTACAAGTCTTCACTTGATCTTCACGCTCATTCATATAATGAATGACACTTCTTCCGGATACCGATCAACTTGATCTTTTACGGATCCTTAAGTTCTTCTAACATCGTCGCTCAAAAATTTTTTTATTTAAAGCAAGTGTGAGCATTCAATTGCCCAAACAAGTCATAACAAATTGAACAAACAACTTTAAGAATTTAAACATTCTTTTTTAAGACTTCAATAAATCAACAAAGGTTATGAAGCAACTTTGAATAATAGGAATAATCTCGATTCCTATCATTTTAAAACATTAGTCACATTCACTTTGAAATACTTTCATTCTCTACTCTCTTTCATACACATTCGTCTGCTAGAATCAATAGCATGAATTTAACAATAACGGTTCATGTATAAATGTAACATTCTCATATTGAACAGTTTCAATCATGTAACAGCTTCATCTCATAAAAACACCAAAGTGTTCAAAATCAGGCACAAGGCCTCATACATTCTAACACCTTGTACAAATATCACACATTTGCAGACATAGATGTAACTTCTCAAGTTCAACATCCGAGAAGTTTTAGAAACTAGCATTCATTTAAAAATATGAATGAAGTTAGAAACTTGTTTTTACGCATACTACAACTTATAGTTTTTATTACCGAATCGCTTCATTCCAATTCCTATGTAGCACATAAGGAAATAACACATACACCAATTAGTCATATACTTGACTTTACGCATTGGTTTACTTTAACTTTACTTCTTAGGGTTCACATTTTACAATCTAAGTTTACGCGACCAACTTCCTTTACTACCGTTTACTATGCTTCATGACATACATATTGAGATGTCTTACTCAATACATTCATCATCATTTGATGATTTACATTCTTATCTTCTTCTTATAACTTTTCTAGACTCAAACACACATCGTGTCTCTCGCTAGTAGTCCATATGGTACTCGAGTGGTTTCCCACAAACAACCAACAAACAAGTTCTCGCCTCATCTACACCGCCCATAATAATAAATGAGTTAGATCGGGCCACAATTTCAGTATATACCTTCGCTCTCTAAAGGAATTGTTTAGCCCAAATTCTCCCATATGTCAACCATCAAAGGTTACAATTGTACTACAACCTAAATTCATCTTAACTTATCCAAACTATTAAACTATAATGTTCGTTAAGTCAATTTCTTATTCCTTATGGCTTTCTCGCAACTAAATGCCATACCTCGTGATTTATTCTTTATCGCCAAGTCATATACTTTTTGTATACGTGAACATCATTCCATATTCATTCTACGCGATTTATAGCATTAAGCATTTTACATTACCTTATTCTTATCTTACAACGTCCTATTCATTCGACTTTAACGTCATCCAAGTTATAAACATTAACTCTCGCTTCTTTTTACGTTATATACATTTTTGTCTTTAATTCAAGCTTCTTCATTCGCTCATGTGTTTAATCATCGGTCTTCATTATCTTACTATCAAACCATACACGGGTGTAGGTTCTACCTGCTTAATATTCGCAGCATACACTTAACCTTCACGCTTTGTTAAAGTGTTCAACGCTTACATTTCATTCTAACATTCTCATCCGACTCACATTCGCTTTCATTAATCTTATTACCATTCGCTACGGCTTTTTGATAATTCATATCTTACTTACTACTTTCATCAACGCTCTAAGTCATACAACCAATGTATACTACTAGAACGTTTCGTTTCGACGTGAATACGATTCACGAGAATCATTTACGTATTCAACATTTACATTGTTCATCCCTTAATCTCTCATTCAACCTTTATCTAAGGTTTTAATCTCTTTCATTCATTACTATCACCGAACCCCATGTTCAATATTCTTTCTTAATGTCAAAGCCATATACGGTTCATCAGATGCTAAGATCGATCGTTCATCATCGCAACAACGTTTGCATTCACAAAGGCCTATACGCTTTTACATTCATCTCTCATTACCATGTCATAACATCAAAATGTTATACATTACTTTCATCACTCAACGCCTAAGGAATCACAATCATAGCAATCCCTCACGTTTGTTTATCATGACTACGGTCCCCTTGACATCGGTTCCAGAACCCGCTTCACATTCTTTGTCTTTTTAATCTCATTTAATCTTTTCGCTCAACCTTCATCAAAGGTTTAATACACTTGATTAAGTGTTACATTAGTTGAACTACATGTTCATATTTCTTTCTTGCACATCCCCCAAGAATTGAGCACTTAAAAGCTCATCATCGGCTTTTTTTTTCGCACCGGCGCCATGGCGCCTGCCGCCCCTTCCTTTACTCTCAGCGCGCAGCCACCACTCACAGTTGTCAAATCGCCGAGGTCGGTGTCATGCAGGCCACTATCTTCTCTATTTTTCACATCACATGCCACTCGCCAAAGAGTCGATGGTTCGGCTCTGGCTCGCACGCAAAGCCGCCTCCCAAGGTTTGATCATATGCAGTACACGAAAGCACAAAACCTAGAAAATTTTTCTAAGTCTTAGAAATTGCTTAAGACGCTTACTTTCGATTCCATAACTTATTCGTTATAACTCGAAACGAGGTCATTCCAAAGCCATTCTCTTCCTTATCTTATGTACTTCGATTACCCATGGATGTAACTTCATTCTCAATCCGCTAACATGCCATTCAATTGGCTTAATCTTCACCTTCTTCATTCATTTTATATTTTTACATTCTTCATTTGTTCGTTCGTCTAATTTGGCCATCCAAACTCTGAACTCATTTTGTTCTTGAGTCCACGACTCACATTTTATATGCTCTTCTTACATTCTTATGAAAACCCTACACGCTCTAAGTTCATTTACTAACTTTCTAATTCTCGCTCATTTTTTTTAAATTTTCGCCATAACTTCAAGTTATAGCTCAATTTTAATCCTTTCTTCATGAACGCTTTCTAACGTTCCTAACCAAGCAATAAGCAACTAACTTATATGCGATGGTTTTAAACTTGTCCATCAACAACAATTATCCTACGATGGTTTTAAATTTGTCCATCAACAACGTTCTTTTCTCGTCGTTCTTCGTTCTTCGCTTCTTCGTTCTTCATTTTTAATCGATATTTTGATTACGATTTTACTTTTTCTTGGAATTTGATGTTATAGAACACCATTCCTTACTTATTTCACCTACTCATTCATATAATCCACTTGATCGTTTCTAATTCATTACTTAATCTTACACTTCCTTAAGAAATTTATAAAATAAATTTCTACTTTTTTATTTCTTCTTTTATCAATGATTTCAACCATATGAAATCATTCCTAACATCATTTACTTCTTATTCTCATTAAGCTATGTTTTTAACATAAAACTTAAAGAAAATTATCTAGAAGTTAGGTTTTTTGATTACCTTTCTTCTTCTTTAATCTCCTTCCATCGACAAAGTTTGCTCACGAGCAAGCTTTTCCTCTCTTCCTTTTCCTTCTCTCTTCCATCTCTCTCTCTCTCTCTCTCAAAGTGTTATAGGATTTTCAAAATCCTAAACAAATGAATTAAGCTTCCTATTTATAAAAACCAAGGCTAGGGGTATTTTAGTCATTTTACCCCAAACCTCCTTACTATTCACACCTCTAAGTCAATAGACCTCCTTACTTTATTCATTAAGCTTCCTTGAAAGTTTTAGAAGTTTCGTGCTTCCGCTTTCGGAATTCGTCCAACAGCTTTTAAAAATCATGATTCTCTAATCCAAATATTTTTGGATATTTCGCCTTTCCTTTACCGATTAACTTTTACGTATTCTTCTGATTTTGAAAAAACTAAAAACACTTTTTTTGTGTCAAGCGCTTTTCCTTCACATTTTCCCCTAACGTAGTTAAACGAATGAAAAGTACATAACAATATACTTTTGTCATTTTTATTTCGTCCGATTTTTCGCAGACGCTTTTTTGAGAAAAACTTTTATCGCTTTACTTACTTTTTCATTATTTAACTTTTTTTTCATATATTATCGTCAAATCTTCTTTCGATAATGAATGTCATTTCGATATATCGAACTCTCAAAAGGCTTAGGTTATTCAAACCCTAACCCTTAGGTTTTTTAGGTTCTAGAAGTGAATAATGCCTATTTAAAAATCTTTTTCCTAAAACTAATTTTTTTCCTCGACAAAATTTTTTTTTTTATTTTGAATCTTAAAAAATTTTACTGCTCAGGCCTAGCTCATAGCCGTAATCCTCCTCGATTAATAATCATTCCTAGGTTCTGTAATAAACCATTAATAAATAAAAACATATACATATAATAGTATTAATAAAAATTCATTTTATTAATAACTAATTTTTAAATCTTAAATTCCTCTACATTCAAGTTCAAATCAGAGTAGTGAAAGGATGAGCAGCATCACCTAAGGATGTTTGCAACACCTATGTCATCAGTCAATATAATATCTAATCCAATGAGGTCGCAAGTAAGAAACTCACCCCTTTTATAGTCAATGATGAAATTCATTGGCAATAACCAAACGCAGACATTGGCTCAACCTCGATGACGTAATCCACTGGTGTTGACCCAGTGAAGGCATCGGCTTAACCCCAATGTTGTAATCCGTTGGCATTGACCCCAACACAGATCGACTTGACCTCGATGATGTAATCCACTAGCATTAACCCTAGTGAAGGTGTCGGCTTAACCCCGATGATGCAATACACTGGCTTGACCCCAGTGAAGATCGGCTTGACCCCGATAATGTAATCCATTGACGAAAACCAATGAAAGATTATCTTGACCCCGATGATGTAATCCGTTAGCGATAACCCAATGAAATATTAGATTGACCCCGATGATGTAATCCGTTGGCGATAACTCAATGATAAAATTGGCTTGACCCCGATGATGTAATTCACACCCAATGAAAGATCGGCTTAACCCCGATGATGAAATTCGTTGACAATAACCCAATGAAAGATCGGGTTGACCTTGATGATGTAATCCGTTGGCGACAATCCAATGAAAGATCAACTTAACTCCGATGATATAATCTGTTAGCGACAACCCAATGAAGAATCATCTTAACCTCGATGATGTAATCCACTCACTTCAATCCCAGTGAAGATATTGGCAACAACACAATAAAGGTGTCGGCAATACCCGACGACGTTCTCACAATCCTTATCCTCCCCAACGAATAGGAGTAACTTTAAAAAAATCTAAATCAAATATTTCATTGCATACTTTACACATGGCATTGCATCATTATATATACCTTGTCATGTATCTTTGTGTCTAGTAATATTTATCATGTTCATTCCATTGCATTGCATAAACATGACAAAGAGGGGCATCTGTAAACAATCAAAATTTTATTTTCCCTAGACTAACCCTGCAGGAGGGCAAAAGCATCATTTTACTTCAGAGACAACCTCGAGGTAGGGCAAAAGCATCATTTCACCCCGGCGATAACTCCGAGGAGAGATCAAGGTGCAATGATGTGACATCCCCAAATTCGGGCACCTCAACCCCACAGATTTGGTGTTCACTGCCCAAATAAATCATAACTAACTACCCATAAACAAAAGATATAATTAAATTCAAAAGCTTAAATAATAAATCTCCCATTAAGGGTTACATAATCTAAAATAAATCCTAGATCATCTAACCTTTATTACAATCATCAACGGAAAATTAAAACATGATCATAATTAAATCTATTACATAAGCTTCATAAATAAAAGATAATTTAAACGTCATCGTCTAATCAAGCACTTTATCTTTGCCCTTGCTTATAGAAAGCTCTTCAAACTTCTTAACTTCATCTGCATGGTTTTGTACAAGAGTAAGCAAACAATTGCTCACAAGAAGAATATACAATAACATTTTATGAATAACAATTCACTAAGCTTTCAATGGTAAAGTATTCTTACCGGAACTATATACTTTAATTCAACAACTATGAGTTAAAAAGAACGATGAACGTTAAGTTAACAATAGATATCAACATCAAAGAATACACTGAGGGTCACAAGACCACGAACTATACTCTAGGTTTTCAAGTATTTCTACTTTAACCTTTAACAGTCTAAAAGACTATAATCATCATCTATGTCCTAGGTTCACAGGTGTTTCTATTGTAACCTTTAACAGTCTAAATAACTATATGGACCATCATCATGTACTCTAGCTGATCAGCCCTTTCTACTATGTATTGCGCAAACATTTTAACGCTATTGTGTAGCTCTAAAATAATCCCCTAATATAGGGTTGTTCATCTCAGCTTAGATTATTAGGTTCCGAACCAAAGGAAGTTTGGTTGGGAATTATCTTTAAGGAATTCTAGATTTTTATAACGCTCATAAACCAAGTACTTGTTGAATCAGATAGGGACCAATAACTCTTCAAGAGTTATTTTTATAATATTTTCATGAATAAGGTATATCGATGAATCAATAAGAGCTAGAGTATTAACAACTTCTAAATTGAACAAATGTTATCATCGACAACATACTTTCAAAATTGTGTGAGTACATAAGCAAACAAAAGGAAGTTTGGTTTGGGTTGACTTCAAGGGTAATTTAGAGTTTAGAACATTCATCAAATAAGGATTAGTTGAGTTGGTAAAGAATCGCTAGGCAACTTAGAGCTCGGTACAATAATGTAAGATAGTACAATGACATTGGAGAACGAAGATCAAACAACAGTTATCAATAGCTGAATAAACACATTTCTTACAATAACCTTACAGATTTTGAATAACCAAAATAATCTCGTTTGGAATAAAGAAACAAGGATTACTTAACTTGCTCAACAATAAATGAGGGTTAAAGAACTTGCATAACAATAAATTGCTTAATAAGAGATTAGAGATAGAGAACTTGCATAAGTATAATATGACAGTGAAAAGTAACCTTGCTGGATAATAAAGTAGCAAAGGTTAGGGAACTTGCCTCTTGCATAAGCTATACAATTACAACTCACGTACTCTAATATCCTACACATACCGTTAGGATTATCACATTAATTAACTACATACATTAACCTCATAGATTCAATTATCATCTTAGTTACGTCATAACCTTTAGTTTAAGGTCTAACCATAATAATAAACCACATAACACGAATCCAAAAACTCACTAACATATACATAAGACTTTTAGTATCCAAATCACATTTTCAACTCTTATTAATCAATACCACATTTCTCCTTAATCGAACTTAAAGTTCAATCAACTGTTTAAGTCTTCCCAAGACTCATTGGTTTAATATTAATCACACTCCATATTTTAGTGTTCATTTCCGAAATCATAAGTGTTAACATCACAAGACTTAGTTACCCTTCAATGTGTACACTAAGTCCTAACATATCGCATTCATAACTTAAAAAACCTTTTACAACTTTGAAATTATCAATGACATGACATGGTTCTATTTTAGCGTCATTAGTACATAATTAAACTAATTTATAGCGACATCCTGTGTTTGTAACAAAAGATGGCGAAGCCCATCGTCCCAAATCGTAGTATGGTGCAAATGCCTGCCATATAACAAGTTCGGGACCTGGCAGTGGCAAGGCATTGCTTGTTCTTGCAAGACAAAGTAGCAAAGAACTTGGCAAGTGCATGCATAAAAGGTAAACAAATGAACAGTTGCCATTTTTAGCCAAACTAACACAATTTTCACCCACAAGATAGTGAAATTAACTTGTACAATTGATATAAAACTATCACAAACATGTTTCCTCACATAATCAACAACTTAGAGCAATTTAACAACAATTCTAACTAATTTAATTCCTTTAATTTCATATTTTCATATAAAAACTCAATTTTTGACATCCTTTATAGAAATCATCACTATGATCACTATTCTTGTCCAAATCACTTCATTCAAACTACGTTCTCTTCGTTTCTTAATGGACTACTGATAAGTGAATTTTATATACGCGAATCAGTGTCCATTTCATACTTATTTGTTGCTAAATTCTTGTGTTCATGTTCCTTTTCACTTGTTTTATGTTATTTTATGTGTAGGATGGTTGTTATGGTATTTAACGTATATTTGAAGTCAATTGGGATGATTTGGAGTATAATGAGGAAAAATTGGAAGGAGCCATGATGTTCAGCAAACTATTTAGTAGAATAGATGCCCCCCGGGGTGGGGGGTCTTCATTAGCAGTTAGTAGAAAGGTAGCACTTGCATGCTTGTTTTATTTTTACTTACACCGGGTAAGGGTGTCAAATTCTGCAGTCTTTTGTTAAGATTGAAACTCTTCTTGGGCATGGATTTTAGCTTATTGCATGGCAATGGAACTCTAGAGAGATGGAATTTCGGCTGGGACTTGTGTGTTGGACATCTACTACTCAATTAATAATGAATTCAATAACACACAAGGCATATTACGAAGAATAATCTTAGTTTTTCAAAGCAAGTATTGGAGGAGTATTTTGTGGAGATTTTTAAGACGATTGCAATTCTAGGCTACGTCAAGGGTGTTTTTCAATATTCTTCATCTTAGGCTATTATTTGTAATTGAAAGAATGTTTTGTATGATTTATTCAGTATTTATTTCGTTTATGATGAACTAATTCACTTTTTAGGCTTATGATTGATCTTTGAGTGAATCGATGATTTTGTAAACTTTGATTTCCATTTTAATAATCTATTTTCAGTTTATCTATATTGATTTGAGCTTGAATTTATGAATTGCCTGATCAACAATTCTTTGTGGATGTGAATGTAATCGAGAGAGGACATTCAAATCTAGACTTAATTAATATAGCATGTGTTCATGAATTTTGTGAATAGCAGAATCTTGATGAATGTTAAGGTAGAGATATGCTTGACATCGCATGTAATCGGATAGAGAACTTAAGCTTAAACCTTCTTTAATTGTAATTCACATAGAGATATAGTGAGTTAGTTGATTAAGGTGTTTAACTTGTTTCTATCTTAATTGTGGATTTGAATTAATACGGTATTAGTGCATCGAGAGGTGGTTAATACTACATTCGTGTTCTTGATTAATAAACTGGAATAGTGATTTGAATTGGAATAAAGGTGTTAAAATCAAAGTGAAGCTTAACGTGAAATCATAAGTCTAATTCTCCATTAATTGTTTGAAATTCTAGATTTTGATATTTGTGATTGTTTTGGGGTAGTTCAATTATTCTTTAATTTAGAATTTTTAATTATAATCAATTAAGTTGAATAGTTTAATAAATTTAGGATTAATAGGAAATTGGTAATTGTAAGTTAAGATTATTGCTAGTTGATCTCTGTAGGAACGATACTCTACTTATCACTTTATTACTTATTGACCACGTATACTTGCGTGTTGTGCGTATATAGATTTTAGCCAACAAGTTTTTGGCGCCGTTGTTGGGGACCAATTTAGTATAAATCTTAATATTTTTACAATATCAGTTGAATTAATCTAGTTTTACTTAAACATTTTTTATTTTTTATTTTGTTCCTCTTATTTCAGGTGTTTGAAGCAGTTTATGCAAACTCGGTCCAAAATTCCAGACTTACTGCCTTTTGAGGACGACATAGAGAAAAGGTTTCAGAGGTTAAGTAAGTGGATCAAGTAAACGAGGCAAGAATTTGAAACATTTGAGAAAGAAGAGGAAATGACAGCCGAAGATCATAAAGCATTAAGGGACTTCGCCACACCCAAGGTGACTGAACTGCAGTCAAGCATCATCAGGCCCGCAATAGCTGCAAATACATTTGAAATCTAGCTTGGGACAATTCAGATGATTCAGAATTCAGTTCAGTTTGGGGGATTGGCAAATGACGATCCGAATGAACATTTAGTCAGCTTTCTGGAGATTTGCGACACCTTTAGGTATAATGGGGTGTCGGATGATGCGGTTAGACTTCGCTTGTTCTCATTCACTTTACGGGACAAGGCAAAGAGTTGGTTACACTCTCCACCACCGGGATCAATCACTACGTGGGAGGACTTAGCTCAGAAATTCCTCGCCAAATTCTTTCCACTGGCAAAAACTGCAAAAATGAGGAACGAGATAACAATGTTTGAGCAGCAACATGGGGAGTCATTATATGAGGCATGGGAGAGATACAAAGAATTTCTCAGAAAATGCCCACATCATGGATTGCCCAAGTGGCTGCAAATGAACACTTTTTATAATGGACTACATGGTAATCTTAGAATGAGTATTGATGCAGTGTCGGGCAGAGCATTCATGGCTAAGAGTTACGAGGAAGCCTATAATTTGATTGAAACCATGGCGGCCAATAACTACCAGTGGCCTACAGCTAGAATGACACAGGCGAAGGCAGTTGGGGTGTTAGAAGTGGATGGGGTGACAGCTATACAAGCACAGATTTATGCGCTATCCAAGAAGTTAGATGCCATGACAGGGGCTCAAGTACAACAGGTTGCAGTAGTATGCGAATTGTGTGTGGGTGAGCACCCAACGGATCAACGCGCAATTAATCCATCATTTGTGCAGTTTGTGGGAAACTATAACAGAATTCCATAGAATACATATCAGAATACGTACAATCAAGGGAATAGGAATCATCCGGATTTCTCGTGGAGCAACAATCAGCAATCTCAAGCTCCACGACCGTCATATCCTCCAGGTTTTTAGAATCACCAACAACCGGCTCAATATCAAGAAAGAAAATCAGATTTCGAGGAGATGGTGTCGAAGTACATGACTAGCAATGATGCAGCAATGAAAAATCAAGCAATGGCCATCAAGAACTTGGAAAATCAGATGGGACAAATTGCCCTAGCATTGAACAACAGGCAACAAGGAACATTACCAAGCGACACTGAAAGAAATCCAAAGGGAACTCACGAGCAGTGTAATGCTATTACGCTTAGAAGTGGTAAGGAGTTGGTTTCTAATTGGGATAAGAAAGCTAGTGCAGGAGATGAATGTGAGGATGAAGGGAAGGAATTAAAGAAGAAATATACAGAAAAAGTGGTGCAAAAAGCAAAAGAAGATAAACAACTTAAAGCTGCACCACCTACACCCTTTCCGTCAAGGTTAGAAAATAACAAGTTAAAGAACAAGTTAGCAAGGTTTATGGATGTATTCAAACAATTACACATCAATATTTCATTTGCCGAAGCAGTTGAGAAGATGCCACATTATATTAAGTTCATGAAGGACATACTTTCAAAAAAATATAAGCTCCAGGTTTTCAAAACAATGGCGTTAACCAAAGAATGCAGTGCAATACTACAGAAAAAGCTCCCCCCTAAATTAAAAGATCCGGGAAGTTTTACAATTCCTTGTGCAATTGGCAATCAAGATGTGGGAAGAGCCCTATGTGATCTAGGAGCGAGTATAAATCTGATGCCATTATCCATTTACCGAAAGTTGGGGTTAAAGGAAGCAAGACCAACCAATATTTGTCTACAACTCGCTAATAGATCAATAACATACCCGTTAGGAATAGTTGAAGACATATTGGCCAAAGTTGATTCACTAATCTTCCCAGCCGATTTTATTGTACTAGATTTTCAAGAAGATAAGAACATCCTTATCATCTTGGGATGACCATTCCTGGCGACTGGACGAACACTGATTGACATGCCTAATGGAGAACTGATTATGAAAGTGTTTGATCAGGTAGTAATGGTAAAGGTGTTCAAGGAGATCCCAATCCCAACTGACAAGGAAGAGTGCAAGTTGCTCGAGGAATCTACACGTGTCAAGATCAGGGATTGCAAAGAGAATAGTGATCTCAAGGTGTTAGTTGAGGACAAAAAGTCAAATTCATTATCCAACATGCAAGTGAACGGGCATGCAATACAATAATGTTGGTGTTGCGCAATAAATAATCATCATGACGTAGTTCACCCAACTGATCCGGGATGAAACAGGAAGTAGTCAGGCTGAACGACTTAAAATCAAGCGCTAATTGGGAGGCAACCCAATCTTTACTTTATTTTCTAGTATTTTTCATTAATAGTCGTTACAATATAGTTTTCATTAAATTACTAGGTAGTAGCATACAATAAAAGTCTCGTTAATCTCTCCATAATACATCATTTTATTAACAACTCATTAATTCTCATGTTTTATATCGTGCAGGAGGGAAAAAGGATCATCAAGTGAGTTACTTTTAAGAAAAAGTGAGAAAACAGGGGAGCTTGATGGTAGACATACGTCACTGGGGTGAGCGCTTTTTGTTTAGTATCCCCACAAATGTGGGAGTCCTCAATGCCAGATAAGCAAGAGCCATGCCTGCTTGGGCGGGCTTTTAAGCCTAGTATGCTCACCGTGGGGGGTCCTGAAATTCAGCAGACTGATGCGGCAGTTATGTAGGATTTTCCCATAACCAATACCCCACTACCTCAATTAAATCTCCCATAACCACCACCTACTACCACCACTTCTACTCCCCACTACCTCCTTAACTCCATTAATTCCACCACCTCTTCACTCCACCAATTGAATTCATTCCACCACCTCTATATATTACTACATATCTTACCATAATTCTCACACAAATTGAAGTGGGCATTCCAAGAGGTTACTTGAGAGCTAGAGAGGATCAAATTGAAAAGTTTGGGGGAGAGCTAAGGCAAAACAACAAGAGAGAAAATATGGCTTCACATTCAACATCGAAATGCCAAAGGGGAGATAGTTCAAGGCCATCTCAACCAACCCAAACCTTCGATCGCCGAAAATTCGTGAGTGCCACCGCCACCAACCGGTATGATTACATGCTCACCAAAGCCCTTACACCGGAGCGGGGGTTGGCATTAGATCCTAACGATGGGGAGATGATGCCTCAAATTTATCAAAAGGGGTGGACGAAATTCACAGAAGAGCCGAAACCTGCTGTGGACAACATTGTCAAGGAGTTTTATGCAAACGCTGCGGACAAAGAACCATTCCATGCGTTTGTGCGAGGCCACTTGGTTCCATTCAGTGCCGATGCGATCAACACCTACTATCAACTGCGGGTACCTCGCCACTACCACTATACTCACCTACGAGATTCTGATCCGGACTATGATGCAATAATCACGGAGATGACAAAGTCGGGGACATCTTGGATCAAAGGTCGGCAGGGAGGCACGGTGTTCCATAGCAAGGACCTTAGCCGGTATAGAAAAATATGGTACGAATTCCTATGCGCTAAATTGCTTATGTCCCAACACACCTCGGATGTCACCAAAGAGAAGGCGTTACTGTTGTACGCAATTGTGCAAGATTTCATTATTGATGTCGGGGCCATTATTTGTTTCTCCATCCGCCGGTGTTTACGTGGAAATTTTTTGGGCGGCTTGACACACCCATCACTCATATGTGGGTTATATCGCAATGCAGGGGTGAGATGGTCCGATGACGAGCCCACACAAAAACTACTCGCGTTGCTTGATTCTAGAATGATAGCGCGGTATTCTGTATGGGCAGGAGGCGAGTCACATCCGCGGGGTCTGGGCTTCATTTTTTCGTCGGCTTCGAAAGACGAAGTTGATGCTACAGAGGCATCATAGGATGATGTTGAAGATATAGGAGATCAAGGGGCCGAGCAGGTAACGCAGACCAAGGCCATATCCAGTCCTCAGTTCCTTGATTTCCAAAATCAAATGAATGCGCACAACAAAGAAGTACGTCGGGAAATGCGGCGATTGGCAATGAGGCAAGATCACATGTTTGATGCTATGAATGCATCTTTCGCCTCACTTAACACAACCCTTCAAAGCTTCAACCCGGCGGCTCAATTTTCGTATCAGCAGCCCATGCTAATGCCGAGGTTTCCACCAAGTGATTCAGAAGAAGAAGAACACCAACCACCTCCTCAGACTTGAGCGATAGCAGGGAAGTCCTCACGTACTTAATTTTAATTGATCATCTAATGAGGATATTGTATTACTTAAGTTTGGGGGATTTAAATTCATGTTTGCATGCATATGTAGTACTTAGGTTGCATTTTGTCATTTTAATTTCAGTATTGCATTTTAATTTTGGTACTGCATGATAGCTTAGGTGCATACATAGTAGCTTAGGGTATTTATGTCATTGCATTATTTTTAGTTGTGTAAATAGTGCATTTTGTTATATATATATATATAAATTAGTTAGTTAAATATTGTGTTTGCATAAGTCCAACAATATTGTAGTTCATATTATTTGTGGGCCAATGATGAGATTGATAATAAGTTAACCAATACAGCATTGAGTACTAGAACTGTGATACAATTTCTGTTATGAATCGAATCTTGAGCTCGTTTGAAACTGGTATAGAAAAGGTTAGCACGATTAATAACATCTTTGTTGACTGGTCAGTTCAAATTGATACATAAATAGTCTCTAAAAGATAATGCTAGAGTGAATGAGAAAACAACAAGGATAGACAGTAAAGGCGAAAATTAGGCAAGAACCTAAGTTTGGGGGATGATATATGGGGTATATAAGCTTTATACATATATCTATATAAATATATATATATATATATATATATATATATATATATATATATATATATATCGTGACTAGTCTTGTTTCGGGGCCTTTGTTACTTGAGCAAGTACGCCTGAGGGGATTGTCTTTACACCTAACGCCCTAAGGTCTTTTATGGTTTGGGAGTCGTTGGTTGAAAGCTCGCTAAAGGGTAGCACTGTCAGCCTAATGGGATGAGACATTTCACAGTCATGTTTATATATATATATATATATAATATGAATAAAACAGGAAAAGAGCAAAAAGCCCCCGTAAGAAAAAATAAAGAAAAAAAATGTATATATAAATAAAGTATAAGTATCCTGTGTGGACCCCTGGGATTAGTAATTGCTTAGTTTTAGTTGGAACTGTCTATGTTCGAAATTTTTATGTTTGCATTATATGATTCCTTCTAAGAAATTGGTTATGTATTAAATTTGAATCCGTAACAGTTATCATGGATGTTGATCATACACACACACACACACACACACACACACTATACCAGTGATGATGGCTTGAGATTTGAGGATTAAGGTGGAATATTAGATTGGTTTTGATAGTTGATATTGTATAGTTGCTTGTTTTCGCTGAGGCCGTTAAGATAATCTTGATCCTGCGATACTGATGGATTCGAAAGCATATAAATTAGATTATATTCATTTCATCTCATTGCATTGCATAAGATGTAGTTGTTTTGTGCTCGAGGACTAGCACGGTTTAAGTTTGGGGGATTTTGATAAGTGGATTTTATATACGCGAATCAGTGTCCATTTCATGCTTATTTGTTGCTAAATTCTTGTGTTCATGTTTATTTTCACTTGTTTTATGTTATTTTATGTGTAGGATGGTTGTTATGGCATTTAACGTATATTTGAAGTCAATTGGGATGATTTGGAGTCAAATGAGGAAAAATTGGAAGGAGCCATGAAGTTCAGCAAACTATTTAGCAGAATAGATGCCGCCACGGGCCTTATTTTTATCTTATATACCTCACAGGGGTGGGGGTCTTCATTAGCAATTAGTAGAAAGGTAGCCTTTGAAGGGTTTTGTTTTTTACTCTTACACACTTCGCTTGTATGGGGTGTTGAATCTCGCGATCTTTTGTTAAGATTGAAACTCTTCTTGGGCATGGATTCTAGCTTATTGCATAGCAATGGAACTCTAGAGAGATGGAATTTCGGCTGGAACTTGTGTGTTGAACATCTACTACTCAATTAACAACAAATTCAACAACACACAAGGCATATTACGAAGAATAATCTCAGTTTTTCAGAGCAAGTATTTGAGGAGTATTTTGTGGAGATTTTTAAGACGATTGCAATTCTAGGCTACGTCAAGGGTGTTTTTCAATATCCTTCATCTTAGGCTATTATTTGTAATTGAAAGAATGTTTTCTATGATTTATTTAGTGTTTAATTCGTTTATGATAAACTAATTCACTTTTTAGGCTTATGATGGATCTTTGAGTGAATCGATAATTTTATAAACTTTGATTTCCATTTCAATAATTTATTTCCAGTTTATCTATATTGATTTGAGCTTGAATTTATGAATTGCCTGATCAACAATTCTTTGTGGATGTGAATGGAATCGAGAGAGGATATTCAAATCTAGACTTAATTAATATAGCATGTGTTCATGAATTTTGTGAATAGCAGAATCTTGATGAATGTTAAGGTAGAGATATGCTTGACATCGTATGTAATCGGATAGAGAACTTAAGCTTAAACCTTCTTTAATTGTAATTCACATAGAGATATAGTGAGTTAGTTGATTAAGGTGTTTAACTTATTTCTATCTTAATTGTGGATTTGAGTTAATACGGTATTAGTGCTTCGAGAGGTGGTTAATACTACATTCGTGTTCTTGATTAATAAACTGAGATAGTGATTTGAATTGGAATAAAGGTGTTAAAATCAGAGTGAAGCTTAAGGTGAAATCATAAGTCTAATTCTCCATTAATTGTTTGAAATTCTAGATTTTGATATTTGTGAGTGTTTTGGGGTAGTTCAATTATTCTTTAATTTAGAATTTTTAATTATAATCATTGAGTTGAATAGTTTAATAAAATTAGGATTATAGGAAATTGGTAATTGTAAGTTAAGATTATTGCTAGTTGATCTCTGTAGGAACGATACTCTACTTATCACTTTATTACTTGTTGACTACGTATACTTGCGTGTTGTGCATATATAGATTTTACCTAATAACTAGCACAATCAAAACTCAATTCAAAGATTAACATACAAATTGACCACTAAAATTGGTACTTTTATAAGCCATATGAAAAATATAAACACTATCATTATTTTTCCTACTTTTTGAACGAAATTAGCATACAATTCTGGTTTAAACACAAACTCTAATCATCATAAACACATACAACTACAAGTACTCAGTTGTATAATCATCAACTTAAAATTTTGATTCGCAGAACACATAAATTATGTCGTATTCATACGTATACATATATAATATCAAAGTTATAGAACATACCTTCAATTTGCTTGATAATCCCTTGCTAAACACTGAAATTGCTTAGGTTTCCTCTCAATCTCTCTGAATTCTCTCTCAAGTTCTCTGTAATTCTCTTCTCTTCTTTCTTCTATCAGACTAGGCTACTAACAATAGTAAGGGTAAACAAAACTGATAGGTAGTAATACGCCTACTAAATTACTATCAGTTACAAAAAATATAACGTATATGCTATAAATTTATTTTATATTTTATTTATTTTATTTTATTTATATTATTATAATTCAAAATTAAAAATCCAAAAGCCATAAGGCTTTGTTTGGCAAAAAGTTTTTAAAATAAAGAATTAATATTTTAAGTCTTGTTTAGCTAAATCAATTTAAAATTACTTTAGTTTATTTTAATAAACAATTTAGTTTATGATTTATAATCACATATTATTTATTTGGATTTCCATATCCCACATAAACCAAATAAATTAATTATATATACCATATTTTAAATAAATATTCCACTTAAATAATTATCACAAAATTATAATGTCATTATAATTTTATTTAATAATTTAGCACACCAATTTAAATTATTAAATTAAAATAACAATATAACATCTCATGTTATATTACAACTTTCTAAATTATAAATTAATTTAATTTAGAATATTATCTAATAAATTTATTTCATAAATATTTATTAATAATAACCACATCAATAAAATATTCATTTCATAAATTTCAACAATAAACACATCAAATAAATATTTATATAATTCAATAAATATTTAATATTATAATTCGAAATTCCAGAGTGTTACATCCTTCCCTCTTTAAAAGGATTTTGTCCCCAAAATCACAACTCAAACAATCAAATCATCACAAATGATGCCCAGACACAGAGCGAACCGAATTTATATCGCAAAGCTGAGGATGTGACTATAAGACGTCACCGCATTAACCAATGAACTGTGAGCTATCAAAGACGAGCCGATTGATGACCATCAGGAGCCGAATGATACCTTTTAGCTAATTTCATCATCTTCCCAGACTCCGAGTCAGTCAAATTCGACCGCATTTCGCAGCCTTCGATAAGGTCTATTCAAGATTTTTGGGTACAGAGCTCAACTTTCATCGAACGAAAACCTAAGGCACAAACTTTGAGACAATAGTACCTGTGGGGCACAACCTCAATTATACATGTTATAGCCATAAGTACACTTGCGGCTAAGGTCGGATGACCTTAAAGCAGCATCAGAAGCTCATAATCACAGACACGCAAGAATAGAAAGCTAGAAAGAGAAGAAGCTCTGATCTTGCATATTTCCATCATATTTTCATTGTTTGATCTTATATATCATACATAATGTAAGTCTTGAGTGACATAAGTTGAATCCAAGCCAAAAAAAGCTGGTTCACGCGTCCCCCAAGGTGAAAAACACTCATTTCAGCCACCTTCTTTGTTACTGTTGTTATAAACACCTTTTTTATGTAGATATAATAGTTTCTACCGGTTAAATTTGTTGTTTTACATATATATTACGTATTAGTGGGTATAGGTTTAGTTTTTATCGGTTAATTTGTGCATATTCAGTTGTAAATCAGTTATTTAACTAGATCTACCTAGATTTAGCCAAATCTAGCATTTTGAGTGGTTATGAAACATGATGCTATAACCTATATGCTAGATTGGTTCAGATCTATGGTAGATCTAGATGTTTTAATTCTTTTGGTCAGTCCCATCACTTCGTAGATCCCTAGATCTGTATCTAGAGGTGAGGAGATCCTAATGACTCGATATGGGGATTTCAACCGATGAAATCACCTAATATCAAGTCTAGGATGTTGTATATACATATTTAAGCATATCAATGTGAGCCTAGGAATCCTTGGGTTGAGATCTACTGAATAGATCTTAATTAGATTCCCATAATGGACTTTTTGGTTAAATGTAATGTTTAAATACTGCAAATCGATGTACATGTAATATTGGATCTTAAAACGAGTTTGAGGGGTTCGTCCCAAGAATTCAGATTTAAGATCCCATGAAAGTGAAAATCGTGTTTGTGAGTTTTTGGATTCATCGAGATGGCTTTCATGCCCAATGATGATCCGACCTCTTTTTGGGGCTTTATTGCATACATGATCATCCAAAACTATTTTCAAATAAAATCACAAAGAGCTTTCATGCAGAATAAAGCAATTTGGGTAGATCACCTAATAAACATAAAGATAATAAAAGGAAAAATCGAAGTCTTCAATTCCTAGTCGAGCAAAGGATTTGAAATCCCTTTTTCAAAATATCATTTCAATTTCTATATCATGTTGAAAATGAACGTTTTGTTATATCAAATCCTTCGTACCCAGGTGCAAAAGAGGTACATCACTACTTTCCCATAACTAACAAAAAGGCTTAGAATAAAAAATAAATAATAAAAGCATGTGCGCACGCGCACACACACACACACACACACACACACTTTATGCATAGGAAATCAATAAGATGCGATAATCGTGTTTTTATGGAAGTCGGGGGGTGCCTAACACCTTCCCCTAACTTAAGAAAGCCCCCAAATTCTAAGAATCTCTTGTTAAGACCAATGCTACAGAGTCACATATTGGGCCATATTGCGAAAACTTTCAAATCTAGATGAGTTGGTACATCCATTTAAACCATATCAACTAGCGACTCTATCTCATTCAGTCCAATCATAAAAATCAAATTTTAGTAATATAAGTTGACTAAATGTCGGTCTTTTCCTAAAACCTCACTCTTTAATCAAATCAATTGACATATCAAAATAGAAAGTGTAGAAACAAATCAAAAACAGAAAAAACAGAAAAAGAAATAATAAAAGGAATTTTCCCGGCGTCAATACCAGTTACATAAGATGAGGCTATTAGTAGACGCTCAGAGAAATGACAGATGACCATGAAATCTAAAATGGACTCCATGTAAGACCCCAAATTTTATGAATAAAAATTTAATTTTCTCAAAATATTTATTTGAATATTAAGGTGTGGATTTGATGTAAGACCCCAACTTTTATGAATAAAGATGAATTTTCTATAATTATCATTTTTGAATATTATGGAATGAATTTGATATAATGTTACAGTTGTGGGTAATAGTTATAAATTTTACAAAGTACGCAAGTTGTTATATAATATTCGATTGGTCGGGGAATATTCATTTTAACAAGGAATATTTGTACGATGGCACAATCATTGGTGGACCCCACAACAAAATTATTGTCGGATTGAGAAAATGACAAAAATATTTTACGAAAATAACGGCGAAAGTTTTATCGTTAATTGTTGAAACACCTGGTGTTAAAAGTACACGAATACGTGTGGTTGCATAGTAGCACACGATATTGATTATTTATGCTTACATGAGAAGTCACTCAGTTTTGTTCAATTATTGCTTCAGTAATTGTTACATAGTATTTCACGTTAATTGAGACGACGAAGTTATTAATATTATTATTTGCAATATTAACGATGTCTATAAGTTATGCCAAGGAGAGGTTTGGTCACATAATTACGCGCCAACAGGGAGAAATCCTTATTGGAAAGCCCCCACTTTCCTGGGAACGACCTGGTCGATTAATAGTGTGAATTATAATAATGATGATGAAGTTTTGTTTTATTAGTATTATTAATATAATAAAACAGAAAAGCTTTTTATATAAAACAAAATACTTTTATAAAGTCAAATCTTTATTAGACTATAAATAGAATATATTATATTCTATTATGCATAGTATTTTACATAGTCAAATCTTTTTATATAAAACAGAATACTTTTATAAAGTTATTCGTTTTATTAGACTATAAATAGAATATATTATGTTTTATTATGCATAGTGTTTGTATAGTGCCTGCATAGTGTTTGCATAGTAAAATCATTTTATATAAAATGTAATACTTTTATAAAGTTATTCATTTTATTAGATTATAAATAGAATATATTATATTTTATTTTAAAGATTTTGTATTATTAGAATATTTTATAGTAAACCAATCTGGACCATCCGTTTAAAAGTAAATCAATCTGGACCGTTCATGAATTAGTTACTATTCAGTCAATTCTCCTATAAATAGAAGCTCATTCCTTCATTATTTCTTACGAATTCACTGAAACTCTAGAGAGAGAAACTATAGAGAGAAAGAAGAAAAGTATTCTGCTACTTCACTACTCCTATATCCAGTTTGTTCTAAGGTAAGGGTTATTATTTCTTTCGTATTCATGAAGAGAACTTCTGTTATTCCATTTTTTTATTCTATTGGAATAACCTGTATACGCGGTCTACCCTATACTTGGTGAAATTCTTCTATTATTCCATTCTTTATCATTATGTTGGAATAACTCATGCTCATCACAAGCAACCGCATACATGGTGAAATTCTTCGTTATTCCATTCTTTACTATTCGTTGGAACATCTTGTGCATGCGTTTACGCATGACTGGTTCTCGTTATTTATTATTCATTGGAACATCCCGCTTAAATTAATTTACTTTGAATTCGGTTCCATTATTTATTATTCTGTTGGAATATCCTGTCTGTGCATTTATGCATGACCTAGTTCCGTTATTTATTATTGTGTTGGAATAACCTGTCTGTGCAGTCTATCGCATGCCTGGTGATTTCTTTTGTTATTCCATTCTTTATTATACTCAGTTGGTTAAAGTTTAGACTTCTATAATCCATGAAATTAGTGGAATATCCTTGATATTTGCGCTTCATCCAGTATCTTTTCATGGAAATATTCTTCTGAGCATTCTTGAATTTTACTCTACAAAGAAGTATCATGTTGACAATTTGGACGTTATTAGTTCCTGGATAAATTAATTCTTGAACTTATTTTATTGAATTCTTATATCATTGTCATCATCCTCATGTTTATATTATGTTGAAAGTCATCTGTGGCCTGTAGTGCATAGATGGACTTGGTATGATTATGACCAGGGATTAATCGGTATAATCATGACCTTAATGTTACAAATGATGTGGTAAAAGTCCTCATTGGCCCGTAGTGCATTGATGGATAGTTGTTGGCATGATCGTGACCCTTGATGAATACATGAATATCCTTGGCCCGTAGTGCATGTATAATTTGTGGTTGTGTTACTAATGAATATCCTTGGCCGTAGTGCATGGATGATGTGAATTATTTATTAAGCTGAGTCCCAGCGATAAAAGTGATGAAAAAAAATTCTTTTAAATCATAAAAGATAGTAGATTTATTTCTCTACTTGACTCTTTTAATGGATTGCTTGTTCCGCTGCAGTTAAACTTGATGTTTGTTATATTGTATCAGTTTAACACTGTTGAAGGCTAATGATAATTTATTCTGTATTATCTTAGTCATAATATTTCTTACTGGGCTAGTTGAGCTCACCCTTTTACTTTCATTGTTCTCTTCAGGAAATAAGAACGTAGCAGGGACTAGTCGGGGAATGGAGTGACGGTCCAGATAATAGCATTAGTAGTCCTCACTATTCTGTTAAATAGTGTGATAATAAATGTAATGAGGACTCAATTGAGTGTGGATATTGTCTAGATGACAATATTTGTATTTAAACTCACAGCATATGTTTTGTCGTATTTTACATGACTATTGTATAATTAAGTTGTATTTGAATTTTGTACCATGTATTTGGCTACTCAAGATGGGTAATGTATACCTATTTTGGGGGTGTCACAGTTGGTATCAAAGCTTAGGGATATGATCCCTGGCTGAGATGTGAGACAAGAACTAGGAATGGAGAGACGGGGAATTCCTTCGCTAGTATGACCTACCTAAGTTTATTTGGCATTTAATTGGTCGGTCAGAGTATAGGGATAATATATTGCATGTCAATTAACCTTTGTTTTGTGGAAGTATTTGAAAATGGCTTCCGAGAATGTTGAGATTAGCAATGGAGCACATGAGACCGTTGAGTCTCCATAGATCAATAATCAGGATAATGTGCATCAGGAAGGCGACAATTCTCAGGCAAACAACAACACTGACCAGATGATGAACGATGGAATGTTCAGAGGCTTTATACAATTCATGCAACATCAGGCAAGAGCGGCTGCTGTACAAAATGCAGGTGGAAACACTGGCAACTCTCGGGCGGTCACTATTGCCTCTTTTTCAGTTCTGAATAAAGAGCTCTAACTCATGCAAGCATACATGTGTCAACAAGTCATACAGAGTAAGTAGAGTATCGATCCCACAGAGAAAGTTGTCAAATTTAAACTACTATGCATCAATTAAATCACTATATTTATATGCTTAAACTAATGACTATATTGATGAATTAATCTAATTGCAAATAACAACTAAAAAAAGAATAATAACGGAATAAACCAAATCTGGAAATAATGGGATCCTAACTTCATTTAACAGTTCATCTAATTACCACTATCATGCAAGAATTGTTCACATATCACAGGAAAGTAGCTAAGAGCACTAATAGAGTCATAGCCATTTTTCAATGTACTAAGACCTACTTACACATTATCCATAAATGATAGACTTCATGTAATCATCAATATAACCAAAATCACTATATGTCTATGTGAAATTGCAATCATACTGAATTTAAGCACAAGCCCTTATTTTAACTCATACGGTGAAATAATATATGTCTATCTGGTTCACGAAATACACAAGCCATATAAAATAGCCCCATATACGTATGCTATCATGATTACAATCCATACTTGCATGTTCATTGTCAATTCCATACAAGAACTGAAATGAATGGTGATCAAGCATTCATACATGCAAAACAATCATGATAAAAAATCCATATGATATGTAAAACAGCCCTAGCAATCAAGCATGCAATTAAACTACATATTAAAATCCGTTAGAATCCCATAATGGAGTTTAGTTCATGACTGAACCAAAAGCCATTATGGGATCAAAGCTAAACATGGTTAATAAGCAAATAATTGAAAGATGAAGGATAGAAATGATCAAACCAAATTGCTGATTATAGACCAATATTAACGTTCAAACCCTCATATAAATCCAACAAAATAATAATGATAATCCACAATGATAGAAAATCCCAAGAAGAATTGGAAGAATATGCGTTTTGGCTTCGTTCTACGTTGGAATCTCCCTCAAGGTGTAAACCCTAGTTTCTTCTATGAAAAATACGTTAAAAGTAAAACAAAGATATGTCTGACACCAGTCAGATATCATTTTAATTCATTACAACCCTTTTAATTAAAAATTAAAATAAAATAAATCAGCAGCTTTAGGCATCGCCGCGCCCATCAAGTGTAATCCTCACGCATGGCGCAAGAACTTGCTGATGTGTTATGTTGTTTCGGTAGGGTACAAGTGGCATGCGTGCGTCCCCAAGCTTGTCCTTCCGCGCGATTTGCAGTTTGTGAATTCTGGTTCTGCTGCTCCTTCCTTTGTCCATCGATGCTTGGTCTTTTGCTCCACTTGATCCTCATGCCATGCATATCCCAGCTTGTGCCTCGCTTTATGCGTCCATTAGTCTCGTGCCCTCTAATACCACTAAATTAGATCGTTTCCTGCACTTTTTCACCAAAAGGAGTTTTATGTAAATACAATGCAAAATAACATAAAATGCAACTAAAAACACACTAAAATGTACTTGAGATGGGCATAGTTCGCGTGAATTGGTATTCAATAAGTAGGTATAAAACCCACTTATCAGTCACCGCTAAGCAGTTCAAGGAACTAGGACCACCGAAGTTTTTTGGAGAGCCAAAACCACTTAAGGCGGAGATATGGATAAAGCAGATCTGCAAGATATTTGATGTCTTGGGATGCTCTGAGGAGCAAAAGGTTCCCTTTTCCATCTTCATGTTGCGTGTAGAGGCATATTACTAGTGGGAATCTATAAAGCGTACTCAACCTGCCGCACTGAAGATGACTTGGGAGAAGTTCCAAGAATTGTTCAACAACAAGTACTTTCCCGAAAGTATTCATCACATGAAAGAGGTAGAGTTCATCAAGCTGGAGTAAAACAACATGACTGTGTCACAGTACGAAGCCAAGTTTGTCGAATTGTCCCAGTTTGCGTCCCATTTGGTTGATAATGAGGAGAGAATGACGAGAATGTTTCCAAGAGGTTTGAAACCCGAAATACGTCAATATCTTATCTCTCATAAACTGTGTTTGTATTCAGATGTTGTTAATAGGGCTCAATTATTGGAGCGCGATAATGAGTCAACCCAACCAAAAGAGAGTAGCCGGCAAAATGATATTACTAATGATAGCAGTCATCGAACCGGTGACAATAAGCGTGGAGGGAATCAACATGCCAGAAATGGTAACCACTTCGGTGGTAATCATGGCCAAAACAATAAGAATGGACATTTCAAGAACAAAAGATTCAACAATGATGGAATGACGTCAGCATCAACACCTGTCGTTAAGGAAGGAGAACGACCACCTATCATATGCTTCAAATGTGGAGGAGAGGGACACATCAGTCCAAACTGCGCGATGCCATCCAAAGCATGTTATTATTGTGGAAGAGAAGGTCACCTAGCCCAATTTTGTCGTTCACCGAAGACAAGTTCAGCTAGGATGGAGGCACCAAAGGATGTCCCAAAAAAGTCAAAGCCAGTAGTGTAAGGGAGAGCGTTTGTCGTGACCTCCTAGAAAGCAAGGAATCCGAACGAAGTCATCACGGGTAAGCTTATCACTCTAGCGAAGTTTATACCTTATTTGATACCGGTTCTACCCATTCTTTTATTTCTCCTACTTACGCTAAATGTTTAAATTTGACTCCGGAGAAATTAGACTTTGACTTATCTGTTGAAACTCCATTGGGAGAAACCTTCATTACATCCACTATTTATAAGTCTTGTTTGGTTCAAATCGGTACCCTCACATTACCTGTCGATCTTATTTCATTGAAAATACTTGCATTTGACGTAATTCTAGGGATTGATTGGTTAACTACTCATCATGCAAAAATTGATTATTTTTTCGTAAGGTTGTTAGCTTTCATAATTCTAACCAACCTATTATGCAAATTCAAGCAACCAAACAATTAAAATCAATCACTGCCATCTCAAGCCATAAAGCTATTCGTTTATTGAAAAACGGATGTCAAGCTTTCTTAGCTCATGTCACAAATTTAAACAAAAATACGTCAGTTGTGAATTATATTTCTATTGTTAATGAATTTCTTGACATATTCCCTGAAGAACTTCCTGGCCTACCCCCAGAGCGTGAAATTGAATTTTGTATCGACCTTGAACCTGGTACAAAACCTATTTCCAAAACCCCATATCGAATGGCTCCTATTGAACTTCAGGAGTTAAAGACCCAACTGCAGGAATTGTTAGACATCGGTTTCATTCATCCTAGTACGTCTCCTTGGGGTGCTCCTGTTCTGTTCGTGAAGAAGAAAGATTGGAGTATGCAACTTTGTATTGATTATCGGGAGTTGAACCATGTCACTATCAAAAATAGATATCCATTGTCTCACATTGATGACCTGTTTGACCAGTTGCAAGGCGCCAATTTTTTTTCAAAGATTAATCTTCGTTTTGGATATCACTAATTGAAGATTAGAACCGATGACATTCCAAAGACGGCTTTCAGAACTCGGTACGGGCATTATAAATTCCTAGTCATGTCTTTTAGATTGACTAATGCTCCTGCCGCCTTCATGGATATGATGAACCAAGTATTTAAGGAATATTTGGATCACTTTGTGGTCGTCTTTATTGATGACATCCTTATTTATTCAAAAAGCCGTGAAGATCATGAGAAACACTTGAGGCTGATACTTCAAAAGCTTCGTGAATATAAGCTTTATGCCAAGTTGAAGAAATGAGAGTTCTGGCTTGAGGAAGTAGCATTCCTTGGGCATGTGGTATCAAGTCATGGAATATATGTTAACCCAGCAAAGATTGAAGCTATTCAAAGCTGGGAGCAACCTAAATCAGTGACCGAAGTACGTAGCTTTCTTGGCTTAGCTGGTTATTATCAGAGATTCGTAGAAGGGTTTTCTCAAATCGCTACTCCCTTAACTCAGCTGACTCGGAAAGATACAAAATTTGGTTGGAGCGAGGAATGTGAGAAGAGTTTTCAAGAACTCAAGAGAAGACTCATTTCAAATTTTGTTACGACAATACCATCCGCTCGAGGAGGATTTGTCATCTACAAAGTGATGCTTGAGCAAAGGGTTAGGATGTGTTCTCATGCAACATGGGAAAGTCATAGCCTATGCCTCTCGACAACTCAAAGAATATGAGAGGAATTATCCTACTCATGATCTAGAGTTGGCAGCTGTTGTCTTCGCACTTAAAATTTGGAGGCATTACTTGTATGGTGAGAAAGTGGAGATCTTTACGGATCATAAAAGCCTCAAATATTTCTTCACTCAAAAGGAACTCAACATGAGACAACGATGTTGGCTTGAACTGTTGAAAGATTATGATCATACCATCCAATACCATCCTGGAAAAGCAAACGTGGTAGCTGACGCATTAAGTAGAAGATCATATGCGGGTACGAGTGCGATATTGTCAACACAGAGGCCCATTTTGTATGACTTGCAAAGGATGAAGATAGAGATAAAGACTCCAGGGACCCACGTGATGATGGCGAATATATGAGTAGAACCGACTTTAATCGATATAGTTAAAGCTGCTCAAGCTATAGACCTGGAGCTGATGCATATGAGGAATAAAGTACAAGAAGGTACTATGCCGGAAACAAGAATTGATGAAGAAGGAATACTTCGAGTCAACTACAGACTTTGTGTTCCTAACGATCCTGAGTTAAAGTATAAAATCATGATGGAGGCGCACAACACACCATTTGCAATCCATCTCGGGAGTACCAAAATGTATCATGATCTTCGACATATATTTTGGTGGGGCAATATGAAGAGAGAGATACCGCTGTTTATCTCAAGGTGTTTAACTTATCAACGAGTCAAGGCAGAGCATCAAGTACCAAAAGGTCCATTGCAACCACTTGAAATTCCAGAATGGAAGTGGGAGCACATTACCATGGATTTTGTTACTGGTCTTCCCAATGTTTCTCATGTCATAGATGCAATTTGGGTCATTATTGATAGATTGACCAAGTCTACTCATCTCTTACCAATACGAGAAACTTATACACTTGAACATCTTGCTCGTATGTACATAAACAAGATTGTAAGACTGCATGGTATGCCAGTATCCATAGTTTCTGATCGAGACCCAAGATTTACTTCACGATTTTGGGTTAGTTTACAAAAGGCTATGGGCACGAATTTACGATTTAGTTCAGCATATCATCCTCAGACGGACAGACAATCAGAGAGGACTATTCAAACTCTTGAAGATTTATTAAGACTTTGTGTCCTTGATTTCAAGGGAAGTTGTGACAAGTTCTTACCATTGGTATAGTTTTCTTACAACAATAGCTATCAAGCAAGTATTGGCATGGCTCCATTCAAAGCGTTGTATGGAAGAAAGTGTCATTCTACAATATGCTGGGATGAGGTGGGTGAAGCAATGTTGTTGGGACCGGAGTTGGTACGTACGACTACGGAAAAGATTCAAACGATCCGGCAACGTATAAAAACCTCACAAGATCGACAAAAGAGTTATGATGATCTTCATCGAAAGGACGTGGAATTCGATATTGGAGATCATGTGTTGTTACGTGTTGCTCCATGGAAACCTCAATCTTTGATTCATTGGCCCATTTTTAATCCTCGATCGAGTAGGGACTGTAGCCTATAGACTCGCTTTACCGCCAAGTATGTCTCGTGTTCATAACGTTTTTCATATATCCATGTTACGTAAATATGTGAAAGACCTGAACCACATTATTGAGTTAGAATCGGACGAAATAGCGGAAGATTTAATGTATGAAGAGGTTCCTGTTCAAATCTTGGATAAGAAGGAACATATTCTACGCTCCAAGGTTATACCTCAAGTCAAAGTTTTATGGAGGAACCACGATGTTGAGGAAATGACCTGGGAGTTAGAATCTAAAATGAAATCAAGGTATCCTTACCTTTTTGACATACCAGGTACGTACCCTAATTCCGAGGGCGAAATTTCATAAGAAGGGGTGATTGTAAGACCCCAACTTTTATGAATAAAGATGAATTTTCTATAATTATCATTTTTGAATATTATGGAATGAATTTGATATAATGTTATAGTTGTGGGTAATAGTTATAAATTTTGCAAAGTACGCAAGTAGTTATATAATATTCAATTGTCGGAGAATATTCATTTCAACAGGGAATATTCGTATGACGGCACAATAATTGGTGGACCCCACAACGGAATTATTGTCTGATTGAGAAAACGACAAAAATATTTTATAAAAATAACGGCGGAAGTTTTATCGTTAACTGTTGAAACACCCGGTGTTAAAAAAATGCGAGGAATCTGGCGTGGTTTCAGTAGTAACACGGTATTGATTATTGATGCTTACGTGAGAAGTCACTCAATTTTGTGCAATTATTGCTTCAGTAATTGTTGCATAGTATCTCACGTTAATTGATTCAATTATTGTCGATATTTTATATATTATTAAATCAATAATTGAGACGATGAAGTTATTAATATTATTATTTGCAATATTAATGATGTTTAGAAGTTCTGCCAAGGAGAGGTTTGGTCACCTAATTGTGAGCCAATAGGGAGAAATCCTTATTGGAAAGCCCCCACTTTCCTGGGAACGACCTAGTCGATTAATAGTGTGAATTATAATAATGATGATGAAGTTTTGTTTTATTAGTATTATTAATGTAATAAAACAGAAAAGCTTTTTATATAAAACAAAATACTTTTATAAAGTTAAATCTTTATTAGACTATAAATAGAATATATTATATTCTATTATGCATAGTATTTTAAATAGTCAAATCTTTTTATATATAAAGCAGAATACTTTTATAAAGTTATTCGTTTTATTAGACTATAAATAGAATATATTATATTTTATTATGCATAGTGTTTGCATAGTGCCTGTATAGTGTTTGCATAGTAAAATCTTTTTATATAAAATAGAATATTTTTATAAAGTTATTCATTTTATTAGATTATAAATAGAATATATTTTATTTTATTTAAAAGATATTATTTTATTAGAATATTTTATAGTAAACCAATCTGGACCGTTCAGGAATTAGTTACTATTCAGTCCACTCTCCTATAAATAGAACCTCATTCCTTCATTATTTCTTATGAATTCACTAAAACTCTAAAGAGAGAAACTATAGAGAGAAAGAAGAAAAGTATTCTGCTACTTCACTACTCCTATATCCAGTTTGTTCTAAGGTAAGGGTTATTATTTCTTTCGTATTCATGAAGAGAACTTCTGTTATTTCATTTTTTTATTACATTGGAATAACTTTGTATCATGATCTACCCTATACTTGGTGAAATTCTTCTATTATTCCATTTTTTATCATTATGTTGGAATAACCTGTCTATGCGAAGTATACATGGTGAAATTCTTCTGTTATTCCATTCTTTATTATTCTGTTGGAACATCTTGTCTGTGCGTTTACGCATGACTTGGTTTCATTATTTATTATTCTATTAGAACATCACAATCGGCTAATTTTGCGACATTTTGGTTCCGTTATTTATTATTACTCGTTGAAATATCACATGCATGCGTTACGCATGACCTAGTTCCGATTATTTATTATTACATTTGAATAACTTTTATGCATGCGTCTATCGCATTCTCGGTGATTTCTTTTGTTATTCCATTCTTTATTATACTCGGTTGGTTAAAGTTTAGACTTCATACTCCATGAAATTAGTGGAATATCCTTGATATTTGCACTTCATCCAATATCTTTTCATGGAAATATTCTTCTGAGCATTCTTGAATTTTACTCTACAAAGAAGTATCATGTTGACAATTTGGACGTTATTAGGTCCTGGATAAATTAATTCTTGAACTTGTTTTATTGAATTCTTATATCATTGTCATTATCCTTATGTTTATATTATGTTGAAAGTCATCTGTGGCCTGTAGTGCATAGATGGACTTGGTATGATTATGACCAGGGATTAATCGGTATAATCATGACCTTAATGTTACAAATGATGTGATAAAAGTCCTCATTGGCCCGTAGTGCATTGATGGACAGTTGTTGGCATGATCGTGACCCTTGATGAATACACGAATATCCTTGGCCCGTAGTGCATATATAATTTGTGGTTGTGATACTAATGAACATCCTTGGCCGTAGTGCAGGGATGATGTGGATTATTTATTAAGCTGATTCCCAGCGATAAAAGTGATGAAAAAAAAAAATCTTTTAAATCATAAAAGATAGTAGATTTATTTCTCTACTTGACTCTTTTAATGGATTGCTTGTTCCGCTGCAGTTAAACTTGATGTTTGTTATATTGTATCAGTTTAACACTGTTGAAGGCTAACGATAATTTATTCGTATTATCTTAGTCATAATATTTCTTCTTCGGGCTAGTTGAGCTCACCCTTTTAATTTCATTGTTCTCTTGAGAAATGAGAGCGTAAAGAGAGACTAGTCGGGGAATGGAGTAACGGTCCAGATAATAGCATTAGTAGTCCTCACTATTCTGTTAAATAGTGTGATAATAAATGTAATGAGGACTCAATTGAGTGTGGATATTGTCTAGATGACAATATTTATATTAAAACTCACAGCATATGTTTTGTCGTATTTTACATGACTGTTGTATTTGAATTTTGTACCATGTATTTGGCGACTTAAAATGGGTGATATATACCTATTTTGGGGGCGTCACATTTGATATAATGTCATAGTTGTGGGTAATATTTACAAATTTTGTAAAGTATGCAAGTTGTTATAAAATATTCGATTGGTCGGGAATATTCGTTTTATCAGGGAATATTTGTACAACAACGCAATCATTGGTGGACCCCACAACAGAATTACTGTCGGAGTTAGAAAACGACAGAAATAAATTTTTATAAAAATAATGGCGAATGTTTTCCCATTAACTGTTGAGATTCCCGGTGGTAAAAGTACAGTAATACGCGTGATTGCATAGTAGCACACAGTATTGATTATTGATGCTTACATGAGAAGTCACTCAGTTTTATTCAATTATTGCCAAAATAATTAATGCATAATATCTCACGTTATTGATTCAATTATTGTTACAATATTTTATGTTATTAAATCAATAATTGAGATGAAAAGTTATTTATATTATTATTTGCATTATTGACAATGTCTAGAAAATTCTGTCGAGGAAAGGGGTTTGGTCACCTAATTGCGCGCCAATAGGGAAAAATCATTATCGGAAAGGCCCCTCTTTCCTGAGAATGATCTGGTTGTTAATATTGCAAGTTATATTATTGATGAATAAATGTTGTTAAAAATATTGAGTGATTTATTATTAAGTGTTTTTTGTAATTTTGGCGTATTATTTGGACCCCCGCTTACCCATTTTTTTAAAATCGTTGGAGAAAATTATCTAAGTTTTGTTTTTTGTATATATATATATATATATATATATATATATATATATATACGATAATGACATATGGTGGGGCCCACGTATATTGAATTTTTTTTGAAAACCACATGTAACACCCGAGAAAAATTGGATTTATATAAGAATTAAATTGTTATTTGATTATGTGAATTAAATGAATTTAATTGATTATTTATGTGAGTAAGCTATGTGAAGGTAGTTCTATGACCTAGAATGTGCGAATGTGGTTAGTATTCTGGCTTTGTGCTAGAATTAATTATTTTGAATTTCCAAGACGAAAATAAAAGTTTTCCGAGAAATTTTTGTAAAAACACTATTCATCTGTTTCTGCTCAGGAATTAAGTTTGAAATTCTGAGAAATGTGTAATGATAGAATATGAAGACGAGATGGAATATTTAATAATATTTCATTTATGGCAAACGAAGTTTTTGCCTGGGGACTTAAAACCTATGGGTTGAAAAGGATGATTTCCGAGAAGGAAATGAGATACGTATAATAAATTACGACAATGATGCGTACATTATACGAGTGTGATACTATTTAGTATACGAGTATAGTATGAAGAGTTAATACGAAGTACAATACGATTATCATACGAGTATTATACGAAGAGAATACGTGAATTATACGTGTAGAATAAGATTGGTGTAATAGACTTAGAGTTTAGGACTTAGTATAATCCAATTGGATTTGGATTATATCAAGCCCAAGTAATTGAGTAATCAAGCCCAATGAATTATATATTTAAGCCCAAGTCAAGGCCCAACGTTAAGTTAATTAAGCCCGATCCAAGAAACTGAACCGTGGATTGAACCAAGCCCAAGGTTTTAACAAGAACACAAAGATTAGAAAGGTAATATTCCATTAATATTAGTTTCCCATCCTTTTGATTTCTTTAATTGTAAAGAATCATAGATTGGTGGAGCATGCCTCTTATGGAGGAATAAGGATAACTTGTAATGAGTAAAACAATTATAAGTCATGTATAAATGTAAATCATAGGGGTTTACGTAAGTTTAAACCATAGGAAATATGGAATAATGAACATGGTTGTTGATGGACAAATTGAACACCATCACTATTAGGATATATGCACCTTGATTGGTTAGGATGTAGATATGAGATCAATGGAGTTGTTCCATTTGATTTGGCATATAGAACATTAATAAATGAAGTTATGGCGAATTTTAAGGAAATATACTTTAAATGTCGAAAATGTAGGAATTCCGGATTAGTAGTCAAAAGTTGTCCTGTGACTTGGAAACATTGGTTTTCAATGTCAACACGTGAGATAGGGTATTTAAGAGTCGTGGACTCAAGAATCATCGGATTCCGACTTAAAACAAAGAAAACGAGTATTGAACGCTTGAAAGCGTTTAACGAACGCTCAATAATGAACTTAGAAGTGAATTTTGAGTTAACGGATTTAGAATTTTAAAATTCTTATATGAACCCGTAGAGTATGTATTTTATGAGTTGTAGGCTTTTGAACGGATCAAATCGGACTTATAACGAAGAAGTTATGAAGCCAAGAAGTTCACTAAAATTGTTAACTGTCATTTTTTTCGAGTCTCGAGGTCCAGCGCTGCAGCGCATGAGATAAGGCTTATTATCTGCGCGCCTTGTGCCGCGTAGTGCATGATGTAATGAGCTACTAAAGAGTGGCACCGCAGTGCCATTCATACGAAGGAGTTTTATGCCGCAGCGCCGGAACCGGGGCTTAGGTACTGTAAACTGGCGCCGCAGCACCAATGTTGCATAGAAGGGTCACGCCGCGGCGCCAAGACAGGGGAGTTACTAGACAAGTTAGGTTTTGATTTTAGTTGTTTCAAAACCAATATAAGATAAGTTTATATACTTAATGAACATACTAAAACTATTCCTATGTTGCATATATTAGTGTATATGGTGATGAACTTAGGAATTGAAGCGAGTTGTTAGTATGGTAACGAAGAACACGAAGTGTTAATAAATAAACCGTGAACGGTAATCGACATTGGTACTTCACCAATGATGATCGAGTCCGGTTAATATCGTAAGATCGTTAACAAGCCGAGATGAAGGGTAGTGAGTCAAATTGACTTTATTAATGAAATGAAGTCAACTAAAACATAGAAGAGAAAGGAGTTGGTAGAAACAATGTTATTTATTGTTTGGTAGCTAATTACAGTGTGCTATGTGAATATATCATGTAGATTCTATAAAGGCTGAGAACAGTCGAATAAATTATTCGAAGAGGCTTGAAGGCCAGTTTTCTTAAACGCTTGTCTAACCTTCGTGTTAGTCGAGTTTTCCGTGATTCATTGTAATGAGTTGCATGAATGATTTTAGAGAAAGGGTCAATGCTAGTTTTAACTCGGCTAGACTATTCATAAGAGATATATTGATTTATATATATATCTTTCTATATAGAAATGATAACGCTATCCTATGCCAAGTATTTGGTACGGATTCAAAGGTAAGTTTGTCTATGAAAAAACAAAAGTATTTTTCATTGATTATTCTATGGGCACGTGAGTTTGCCAAAACTTAAACGTAAATACATTTAGCGGATGAATGTTAATCAACATAGAGTACTATAGGCTGATCACCTAGAAGTGCTCGTAAGAAATGTCGGATGTACAGCCTTAGTGTTGTGATGTCCTTTTCAAGTTTGAAAATAGAAAGAGACTGTTCATGGTCTTTCGACCGGTTCAGAATTCCTAAACTATTATATACTTTGGGAATTGATGTTATGAATTGTTAAGTATTAATGTTTCGTAATACTTCATGACTATTTTTTCAGTTATGGAAAATTTTTATATAATTCACGAATGTGGTATTGATATTATTCTTTGTTAAACTTATTGAGCTTGTTATGCTCACTTCTTGCGTGAATTATATGATTGCAGTTAAAGCCGAGCATTTTGAGAATGCTAAGAGAAATAAGCGCAAGGCTAAGATGGATAGTTAACCATCTTGTAATAGATTAGTATGGTTGTATGTATTATACTTACGAACAATGAATGATGTAATCAGTTTATGAACCTGGGAAAGGATTTCACTTTGATTGTAATAAGAAGATAGTTAATACATTCATTATGTTGTGTTTTCAATGGAATGATTGTATAGTTATGAGTACTGTGTAGCACCATATGTCGGGTTGGAAGATACCCTGATTTGGGGGCGTCACAGGTTGGTATCAAAATATTAGGTTAGAAAACTTAAGGGGGGAAGAACCTTAGGCTAATAACCTCGTAAGGAAGGTAAAGTCCAAAGAAAGAAATTCGAGTCGAATGAATTAATAAGGTATTGAGAAAAATCAGTACCGAAAGATTTAAAAGATGAAAATTAATTCTAAATAAATTAAATGTGATTTGTGCTTATACTATTGTGTATTATGTACTAATCAACATGTTATGTGTTTTGTAGATGTCAAACGATAACTTGATGTATAGAGACATTCACGTGGTGAGTGAAGAATCAGTGAACCGAGTTGAGATAGTACCTATGCTAGTGGCGGAGGTACCGATAGTGGTTCGAGAAGATTTTGATCCATAAGAGTACATTTCTGGGGAGGAACAGGAAATAATGGGAATAACATCATATCTGAATATGATGATAGATGTGGAGGAGGATATGGAGGCAACATCGATTAATACAGTGATACCTACTCAGGAGTCAACACCTCCAGATTGAATGATATCATTGTACCTGGATGTGCTTGATAGGAATGTGAATTTGTGCACGGTCGTGCAGACACAGAACGAGGAGATTACTGCCCTATATGAGGCGAAGGAGTCTGCAGAGGCAGATTTTGAGTCAGAGCACGATGAGAAAGTGTTGATGATGGATAAAGCTAGAGATTATAAGGAAGAGGCCGTAGAGCTTTGAAAGAAACTAGTTGAAAAAGACCAGAAAATAGCACGGATGTCCTACATCCATGACTGTGCTCACGAGGATTTCAAGCTAAAAATTGCTTACAATTCTATTGAGTCAGGGCATACTCGACATACGATTAGTCTAGATATTGTTTTGATTTTAGCAAATTAGAAACATGAGAATGCCATAAGGCAGTGTTAGTAGATCATTAGATCTTTTTCTATATGTTTAGTGACGTAAAACCCTCTTTTGTATAATTAAAGGGTAGTCTTTTTGTATATCCAATTTTTGTAGAAGTCAATCGCGGGATAGTAATGTAATAGATTTTTGGCTATGGAAGCAAAGTGTAAATAGTTTTGACTATGAAAGCATATTAATATAATGAAGTTTTTATTTAATATGCTTGTTGTGGTATGAGTTATTATTTGGGAATGATAACTAAGTAAGTAAATAGATAATAATGAAACTTTATTTATTTAATCAGAATAATGCCGCCAAGAAGGAGACAACGTAACCAATAGGTTGAGTCACATAATGAAAATCAGGGGGCCCTAATAACCCTATGCAAGAGTTCGTTAATTTATTAATGGCAGCATTTAATCAAGTTGGGGTTGGAATTCCCGTAGCACCTAGGGTAGCTAGAACAACTACCTTTAAAGAATTCAAAAGTGGGTCCTCCAGAGTTCAGAGGAACGACGGACCCATTAGAGGTCCAGACATGGGTAAAAGAGATAGAGAAGGTGTTTGTTATAACGAACGTGGGTGAGACGCAAAAGACTTCTTTTGCGACTTACATGATGAAATAGGAGGCCAACTACTAGTGGGAGGCTCACCAGGGTGGGGCTAGAACGGAGGCAGTTATATGGGAACAGTTCAAGAAGGTTTTCTTCGAGAACTACTTCCCTACTAGCATGTAAGGTTGAATGGAGATTAAGTTCTTGGAACTTAAGCAAGGGGATATGACAGTTCCCCAGTACGCAGCCAAATTCAATGAATTGGCGAGATTTTCTCCACATCATGTGGACACAGAAGAGAGGAAGGCTCGTAGGTTTGAACAGGGCTTGAAACCCTTGCTCTATAGTAGGATTTCGGTGTTTTAGAGTGCTTCCTACGGGACCATTCTGGAAAAAGCAATAATAGCTGAAGGTGGTGGTGAGGCTTTGTCTCAGTACCACAAGGAAAGTAAGAACAGGAATAAGGGAGAGGGAGGAAATAAGGCAGAGGTTGCCAGTGGTAGTGGCACTATGCCAAAGAGGAAAAGCTTTAACCCTAAGAATACTGGGGTAAAACAAGGAGATCCTAAACGTTGGATGGAGGCATGCACGACATGCAGAAAGACTCATTTGGGAGTCTGTTTAAAGGGAAAATTAGTTTGTTACAACTGTGGGCAGGAGGGACATTTATCACCCAACTGTCCTAACCCTAAGAAAAATCATAGGTGTTTTGTTGTGGATCGTTGGACCACATGGCAAGAAATTGCCCGAAGAAAGGGTTAGAGGGAAATAAGGGTTTTGGTAGTGGTAAGTTAGCCATTACTGGACCAACACCATTAGTGAGTAGACCCTCAGCCCGTACGTTTAATATGACTGTCCAAGATGCGGTTGCATCATCGGATGTAGTAGCAGGTATCATTCCAGTCAATGAAATAAATGCTTCTGTGTTATTTGACTCGGGTGCTACTTGTTCTTTTATAGCATGTGAATTTGCTAAGCGATTAGGCTTAATCCCTGAAAAGTTAGCAATACCTTTAGACGTTAAGGTAGAAAATGAAGAAATAATCCCGATTGAACATATTTATAAGGATTGTTGCGTAAGTATTAGTGGTAATAAATTATCGGTAGATTTGGTACCGATAAGGTTAAAAGAATTAGATGTAATTCTTGGTATGGATTGATTGGTTAACCATAAGGCTATAATAGATTTCCATAAGAAAAGTGTGAACCTTCGGCTTTCTAAGAAAACCAAGGTAGTGTTCTTTGGTAGTAAATCACTGAGACACTCTTGTTGTCTATCGATGGCACAAGCTAGGAAGATGTTGAGAAAAGGGGTGTGTAGGTTATCTGTGCCATGTTGTTGATACCCAAAGAGTGGGAGCATCCTTGGACCAGATACCTATAGTTCAAGAGTTCGCGAATATATTTCCGGAGGAATTATCGGGTATTCCATTGGATAGGGAGGTTGAATTTGTGATTGATCTGTTACCGGGTACGACACCAGTTTCAAGGGCACCATATCGGATGGCGCCAGTTAAGATGAAGGTGTTAATGGTTCAATTACAAGAACTATTAGACAAGAAGTACATTCAACCGAGTGTGTCTCCTTGGGGAGCACCGGTATTGTTTGTAAAGAAAAAGGATGGGTCGTTACGACTTTGTATCGACTATCGAGAGTTGAACAAGTTAACGATTAAGAATAAATACCCGTTTCCCAGGATCGATGATCTATTTGATCAGTTGAAAGGGGCAAGGTATTTTTCTAAAATAGATTTGCGTACGGGGTATCATTAGTTAAAAGTGAGGAAGGAGGATGTACCCAAGACGACGCTTAGAACTCGTTATGGTCATTACGAGTTTCTGGTTATGTCGTTTGGGTTGACAAATGCGCCAGCCGCATTCATGGATATGATGAACAGAGTGTTCAAATAGTATTTGGACAAGTTCATCGTAGTGTTCATTGATGATATTCTAGTCTATTCTAAGACACCAGAAGATCATGCTGAACATTTAAGGATAGTGTTGGAAACACTGCGGAAGGAGAAGTCATATGCGAAATTCACAAATTGTGAATTTTGGCTTGAACGAGTGCAGTTTCTAGGACATGTTATTGATAAAGATGGCATTTCTGTGGATCCAGCAAAAGTAGAAGCAGTAAATGAGTGGGAGCAACAGAAAATGCCAACCGAGGTTCGGAGTTTTCTTGGGTTAGCGGTTTACTATAGAAGGTTCATCCAGGACTTTTCTAAAATAACTACCCCGCTGACAAATTTGACGAGGAAGTCGGTGAAGTATGTGTGGACTAAAAAATGTGAAAATAGTTTTTAGGAACTAAAGAAGAGGTTAAGTGAGGCACCTATATTGTCTTTTCCAGATGATACAGGGAATTTTGTAGTGTATAGCGATGCTTCGCATAGAGGACTTGGTTGCGTGCTCATGCAGCATGGCAAGGTCATTGCGTATGCGTCACATCAATTAAAGGATTATGAGAAGGCCTATCCTACTCATGATCTTGAATTGGCAGTGTTGGTCGATTTCGCAATCAATGAATACGTGCAAGTATACATGGTCAACAAGTAATAAAGTGATAAGAAAAGTATCGTTCCCACGAGGAATTATTTAATAAAAATTACTAAGTACTAACTCTTAACCAAATCAATTTTATTTAAACAATCGCAAATTGTGATTAAGACAATTAATTCAAATACATAAAGATTAAGATTCAAATAAATAAAGATTAAGACTCAACGAATGAATTTAGATAAATAAAGATTAAGACTTCAATATCCCCAATTATGAACTATAAATCAATTATCCAATTATCCAAATTATTATGCCTACTGAATTGTTAACAGGAATTCTCAAATGTCAAAAGTCCTTTTCCAAGTGATCAATTGACTTGTATTTAATCCAGATTAATCTTGCTATATTCCTATGCAAAATAATTGAATTAAACTCCTTCAATTCCAATTCCTTATGTGTTACATGCGGTGAACATATATTTCCATTCAATTCACGAACCTAATTATCCGCCATGCAAATAACTAAGTCACATGTTATCATGTCCAGTTCTAACCTTAGAATTCCTCTTTCAATTCCTTCTAGAGTAACAAGGTAATTACTGATCAGATAATTAATCAATAGGCTCAAGACAAGATAAATAATTCAATTTGACACAAATAATTGGAATACATTGAATAACTAATTTATAGACATTAAAGGTTCAATTGAAATCTTAATAAAAGAGTTAGTTCATAATTAATGAATTAAAACCAAGAATCCACAACTGAATACACATTAAAAGATAAAAGTATGATAAGAGAAGAGAAGAGAATATAATCTGTTGTTAGCAAATCTGATGCTCCCCTCTTACTCTTGTTCTTGCTCTTGATCTTCAGTGTTCTTCAATTTGCTTCAATCTCCAATAGCTAATTAAGAACTAGGGTTTATATTCTAATCTAATGGAGTGTTTTATCTAGTCTAATCTATGTAATCTCCCTTTATTTTATGCCTTACATCATGTATTTATAGGTTACAAGTCCAATTTTTAGCTTAGGAACAAACTCAATCCAATTTGGAGTCAAAAAGGTGTCAAAATTCACCCCAAAACGTGTCACTAAACTCTTTTCCTCAATATTTCAAATATGAACATATATTGGAACATCTTTGCTCCCTAGCGCCCCGGTATGCAAATATACCTCTTGGTTTGGGCGCTTGATGTTGGCCCCATTTTTGAAAATTTTCTGCTCCGACGTCCTTTGGGAAAATGGTCATAACTTCTATTTCTAAACTCCGATTTTGATTATTCAAGATGTTCCTGAAAGGAAAGATGTAGATCTACAACTTTCATTCTTTGAGTTTTTCAAAATAAGGTCTAGAGAAATACTCAAATTGGCTTTAAAGTGACTGTTGTGTAAATGGCAAGCCGAAAACGTGAATCTAGCAACCCTTAACGTCGATCCAAGTAGCTTTTGTCCCAATTCCTACAAAACAACATAAAACATGCATGAATAGACACAAACACTTAAAATCAACCAAAAGATTAAGCTCAGACGCACTCAATTATGAGTATAAAACTCACTCATCAAATACCCCCAAACTTAAACATTTGCTTGTCCTCAAGCAAAAACACAAAAGAACTAAAAATAAATAATCGAACTCAACTACATGAATGCATATGCATGATCTACTTCCTAATATACCTACGAACCCAATAATAAATCAGTATGATATATAGCAACAGGCCTCAAACATACCATTGGTACTCAAACAATATATCCAATCAAGTCAAAATCCATAACTCTAACCAATTAGTCAATCCAAACCAGTCATCACCCATGTTGTGTTTATGTGCTTGTTAACCAGTCTAACCAACCACAGTTCAAGATAATCACATAACAAACTTCTTAGAAGGAAAATTTTAGTTCCAATTCAATTACTTTTGTGAACATGACAACTCCAGTTAAAACTAAGCAAGTACCAAGTCTAAGGGTAAATACATGATTTATTTATACTTTTATTCAACCACGAGGGCATTTTTGCTCTTTCTCGTGTTTTATTCATTTTTTTATTTTTCTCATGGTTGTGCAATATCTTATTCCCTTAGGCTTTTCAGTGCTACCTTAACGAGCTTTTGACCAACGACTCCCAAGACATTAAGACCTTAGGGCGCTAGGTGTAAAGACAATCCCCTCGGGCTTACTTACTCAAGTAACAAAGGCCACAAAACTAGACAAGCATGCCACGGTGTTTATTCTTTTTTTTTCTTTTTCTGGATTTTTTATTCTTTTCATCATTTCTTTTTTTTTCTCTTTTTTTTCTTTTTTTTTTGTATATATATATCCCATAGATTCCCCCAAACTCAAGCTTTTACGTCATTCCAACCATTACCGCTAGTTCAGTAATTTCCTTAAATTTTAACCAAGATTTTCCCTCAGAAACAAATTATGAAACCCTTGAATGAACCAAGTGGATTAAAACAGTAAAACTTTAAGTGCTAATCGGTTACATAAATTTAAGACAGACTCAAATTATCATCGTGATTAAGATTAGAACTCATCATCAATTATCAACACTGTTCAAGTTAACATGCAAAACCAATCTTATCATAGGCCGAGCTAAGACCACACCAACCTATCACACAGATTCATGCAAAAAAAAAAATGTAATTATACTACATGAACACATACTAATGCAACACATATATGAATATGCAAATAACTACTATGTATTATATGCAACCTAAAAAAAACACAATGCTAACACATAAAAAAAATGAACTACCATGCAGATAACTAACTATATGCAATACGACACTAAAGTGCCCCCAAACTTAAACATTGTCCTCAATGGCTAAAATATAAAAAAGTAAAGTAGAGGACTTCCCTGAAAATATAACAATCTTCCTCCTTGTCCACTATGTTTGGAGAATAGGCTAAGCACATGGAACAAATTGGGCACCACACTTGAATTTGACTTGAATAACCTGTAAACCATGATAGACGCAGTTTTATTAAATTCTAAATAATTGTAAAATCAAAACTACTAATATAAAACCTAATAAAAACTAAAAATAAAAATTAAACTTGGGTTGCCTCCCAATAAGCGCTTGTTTTATAGTCTCATCCTGACTTCTTCAATTCTCTATCCAATTCCCCTTCAAAAATTGAGGAATCCTCCATCCATCAGTAATAAAGTCTCTTTTGGGAGGTTCCCATTAGCAAAGACCCTTGAATTAAAGTCACCTAGCATGCTCTTTGTAGATATGTTCCCTATTAAGAACGTCCAACAACTAGGTGTTTTCTCCATTATGTCTATGATCAGATTGGGGCATTGAAGCTTAATAAACATAACAAGATCTTCCTCTATCTTATCCTTTACATCCCACCATGACTCCACAACTGTACTAGCTCTTATGTCACAAAGAGCTTTGCAGACAACATGACTGCCAATTGGGCATGGTTTTGCAAAACTGCCCGGATTATTGAACTTTGGTGGAGGAAGCACATGGGATACTAATGAAATCGGTTCATCTTCATTAAATCTTACAGTTAAATCTTCGTTGATCTCCTTTTCTTGGTTCCCAGTTGTTTCCTCTTTTTCAACATCTTGTGGCTCATCTTGACGTTTTTCGGTTTCCATAATTTCCTCTTTTTCCTTTGTTGCATTGTCCCTTTTTCCAGTTTCCTTGAGAGTCTCTTGTAAATCCTTTCCATTGCGTAAAATCACAGCCTTGCAATGCTCATATCTGCCCGGATTTTTCTCTGTGTCACTCAGGAGTGTTCCAAGTGGTCAGTTATTCAGTGCATGTGCTATCTGCCCCACTTGATTTTCAAGATTCTTTATCAACGCACCTTGGCTTTTCATATTCAGCTCTACTTGATTCAATATTTTATCTTGTTCCTTGTTCCTTTTGTCAGTAGCTCTAATGAATTTTTCCAAGGCTTCTTCCAAACTTGATTTCCTCTCTGGTTGTTGTTGAGTCTAATTTTAAAATCCGGATGTGTTTTGTTGTCTCGGCGCTTGAGCTTGAGCTTGATTGTTACTCCATGAAAACCCCGGATGATACCCCCAATCCTGATGATAGTTGTTGGGATAGACATAATTATTGGGGTAATCACCACCATACTGTACCGGCTCAAAACTGATGGTGCGTTGATGACTCATATGATTTCCAGCATAATAATCACAAGTAACCGCCACACTTTGACGACGTTGAGCTTCAAAAGCTCCTAACTTCCTCGAAAGTGTCTCAATCTGTGCTGACAATACAGAAAGTTTCTCGAGTCTGTCAATCTCCGCTCCCCTTGGCTGAGTCATTCTTGCCATCCTTCGACTCCGTTGGGCTGTGATAACCTCCAACGTCTTTGAATTTGCCTCATTTTGTATTGGCTCTACAGAAGATGTATTAAGTCCATCAATCCCTATTTCCCTTGGTTGGGTCATCTTCGTGTGTATGGCCATTGATCACGCAAAGTCATCCATTCAGACGAAAAGAGAGAAATATAGGAAGATAATGAAAAATAAAAATAAAAATGTTTAAATTAAGACTAATTTGATTGAAATTAATATTGGTAAATAATTATTAAATAAATTCCCCGGCAACGGCGCCAAAAACTTGTTGGTCGATTTCGCAATCAATGAATACATGCAAGTATACACGGTAAACAAGTAATAAAGTGATAAGAAAAGTATCATTCCCATGAGGATTATTTAATAAAAATTACCAAGTACTAACTCTTAACCAAATTAATTTTATTTAAACAATCGCAAATTGTGATTAAGACAATTAATTCAAATAAATAAAGATTAAGACTCAACGAATGAATTCAGATAAATAAAGATTAAGACTTCAATATCCCCAATTATGAACTATAAATAAATTATCCAATTATTATGCCTACTGAATTGTTAACATGAATTCTCAAATGTTAAAAGTCCTTTTTCAAGTGATCAATTGACTTCTATTTAATCCAGATTAATCTTGCTATATTCCTATGCAAAACAATTGAATTAAACTCCTTCAATTCCAATTCCTTATGTGTTACATGCGGTGAATAGATATTTTCATTCAATTCACGAACCTAATTATCCGTTATGCAAATAATTAAGTCACATGTTATCATGACCAGTTCTAACCCTAGAATTCCTCTTTCAATTCCTTCTAGAGTAACAAGGTAATTACTGATCAGATAATTAATCAATAGGCTCAAGACAAGATAAACACTTTAATTTGACACAAATAATTGGAATACATTGAATAAGTAATTTATAGACATAAAAGGTTCAATTGAAATCTTAATAAAAGAGTTAGTTCATAATTAATGAATTAAAACCAAGAATCCACAACTGAATAGACATTAAAAGATAAAAGTATGATAAGAGAAGAGAATAGAATACATTGTGTCAACCAAATCGATGCTCCCTCTTGCTCTTACTCTTGATCTTCAGTGTTCTTCAATTTGCTTCAATCTCCAATGGCTAATTAAGAACTAGGGTTTATATTCTAATCTAATGGAGTGTTTTATCTAGTCTAATTTATGTAATCTCCCTTTATTTTATGTCTTACATCATGTATTTATAGGTTACAAGTCCAATTTTTAGCTTAGGAACAAACCCAATCCAATTTGGAGTCAAAAAGGTGTCAAAATTCGCTCCAAAACGCGTCCAAGCCTCACCAAACTCTTCCCAAAGGTGCTGAAGATTGGCACAATATTGGAACTTTGTCCCTAGTGCCCCGACGCTGCAAATAGCCATGGTTTGGGCGCCCTAGGGCTGGCCCCATTTTAAAAAATTTTCTGCTCTGACGTCCTTTGGAAAAATAGCCATAACGTCTTTGTCTGAACTCAGATTTCGATGATTCAAGATGTTCTGGAAAGAGAAGACGTAGATCTACAACTTTCATTCTTTGAGGTTTTCAAAATAAGGTCCGGAGAAATACTCAAATTGGCTCTGAAGTGACTGCTATGTAAATGGCAAGCCAAAAATGCGAATCTAGCAACCCCAAACGTCGATCCAAGTAGCTTTTGTCCCAATTCCCACAAAATAACATAAAATATGCATGAATAGACATAAACACTTAAAATCAACCAAAAAGATTAAGCTCAGGCGCACTCAATTATGAGTATAAAACTCACTCATCAGGCAGCTATAGTTTTTGCCTTAAAAATATGGAGGCATTATCTATACGGTGAGAAGTGTGAGATATATACGGACCATAAAAGTCTGAAATATATCTTCACACAGAAGGAGTTGAATATGAGGCAGAGAAGGTGGTTGGAACTAATAAAAGATTACGATTGTAAAATCTTATATCATCCGGGGAAAGCAAATATAGTAGCCGATGCGCTAAGTAGAAAGGGTAGAGAGAAACTGTCAATGTTAACAACTCAGAATGAGTTAGTAACAGCGATGGCGAGAATGGAATTAGAAGTTAAATTATCGGATGAAGCAGAGGATATGTTATTTTCCATATAGACTCAACCGACCATAGTAGAACGTGTTAAGGAAGTGCAATTGAGCAACGAGGAATGCGAGCATATGAAGAAGAGGATAGAAGATGAAGAAAAGACTAAGTATAACCACGATAAGGGGGGATTACTTCGTTTTGAAGGAAGAATTTGGGTTCCAAATAATTCCGAATTAAAGGAGGAGATAATGAGTGAGGCCCATAGTTTGAGGTACTCAATACATCTCGGTAGTACGAAGATGTATCAAGACCTTCGTCAGAACTTTTGGAGGCCAAACATGAAAAGGGAGATAGTAGAATATGTTAGTAGGTGCTTAACTTGTCAAAAGGTTAAGGCTGAACACCAACGACCGAGCGGGTTGTTGCAATCATTAGAAATTCCAGAGTGGAAATGGGAGCACATCACAATGGACTTTGTAGTTGGACTTCCAACGACAAGGAAAGGATACAACGCTATTTGGGTGATAGTGGATCGATTAACGAAATCGGCTCATTTTCTACCAAAAACAGTTAGGCATAACCTAGACCAATTAACTAAGCTTTATGTCAAGGAAATTATTTCAAGACATGGAGTACCTGTTTCGATTGTGTCAGATCGTGATCCACGATTCACATCAAACTTTTGGAGGAGTTTGCAAGAGCAAATGAGAACGCAATTGAGATTGAGTACGGTGTATCATCCTCAGACGGATGGACAAAGTGAACGGACAATTCAAACGCTTGAACATATGTTATGATCTTGCGTTATGGATTTAAAAGGGAGTTGGGATGATCATCTACCGTTGGTAGAATTTGGGTACAACAATAGTTTTCACGCTATTATAGGCATGCCGCCTTACGAAGCGTTGTATGGAAGGAAGTGTCGAACTCCATTGTGTTGGGATGAAATGGGTGAACGTCGGATGTTGGGACCTGAGTTGGTACAACAGACGACGGATATGGTAAAGCTAATACGTACTCGATTGGTAGAGGCTCAAGATAGGCAGAAGAAGTATGTCGATCCTCACAGAGAAAAGAGAGAATTCGATGTACGGTCTTATGTCTTTTTGAAAGTATCGCCTTGGAAAGGGAAGATACATTTTGGAAAGAAAGGGAAGTTAAGTCCAAGGTTTATAGGACCTTTCGAGATCTTAAGAAGGGTTGGAGAGGTAGCTTATGAAGTAGCCTTACCTATAGAAATGGACCGTATTCACAATATGTTTCATGTGTCTGTGTTGCGTCCCTATAAGCCGGACTATAAACACGTAATAGAGTATGAATCTATTCAGATAGAAAAAGATTTATCATATGAAGAACTTCCAGTTCAAATTGTTGATAGGAAGGAACAAGTTTTGAGAAATAAGATAATACCTTCGGTGAAGGTGATCTGGAGAAACCAAAATGCTGAAGAAGTAACGTGTGAACTCGAAAGTAAAATGAAGGAAAATTTTCCTCATTTTTTATGTAATTATAAGCGAAATTCTGGGGACATAATTCTTATAAGGGGGGAGAATGTAACCCCCGAGAAAAATCAGATTTATATGAGAATTAAATTTTTATTTGATTGTGTGAATTAAATGAATTTAACTGATTATTTATGTGAGTAAGCTATGTGAAGGTCGTTCTATGACCTAAAATGTGCGGATGTGGTTAGTATTCTGGCTTTGTGCTAGAATTAATTGTTTTGAATTTCCAAGACGAAAATAAAAGTTTTCTGAGAAATTCCGGTAAAAACACTATTCATCTATTTCTGCTCGGGAATTAAGTTTGAAATTTCTAGAAATGCATAATGATAGAATATGAAGATGAGATGGAATATTTAATAATATTTCATTTATGGCAAACAAAGTTTTCGCCTGCGGACTTAAAACCTAAGGGTTGAAAAGGATGATTTCCGAGAAGGAAATGAGATACGTATAATGAATTACGACAATGATGCGTACGTTATATGAGTGTGATACTATTTAGTATACGAGCATAGTATGAAGATTTAATACAAAATACAATACGATTATCATACGAGTATTATACGAAGAGAATATATGAATTATACGTGTAGAATACGATTGGTGTAATGTGTAAGGTTTCGACATAGAAACGCACAGCGAAAATAGAACAATTTAAAGAAATTTCCGAAGCCCTAAACAGGATCCATGCAAAAATAATTAATTCAGTGGTTAGAAATTATACCGAATATGAAAATACTTCTGAAATTGATGCGCTCGAATCTCCAACGCAATCCGAACGAATCACGCCTCTACGGTATCCACACGAACGCCCCGCCATATATTTCATAGTCCTACTCAATCAAGAGGCCTATGGATATCATCCCTAATATATAGGAGGGTTAAATTCCATCTAGATCACTCATATTCCTCACACGATTCATGACGTACCCAATAATCACCTTTATAGTCCACCCTATTAAAGGTGACATTTAATGATATCAAAGTATATAAATTCCCGTGTAGTAATATAGTGATTTGGTGTCTGAGGACCATTACATCATTATCACTATGAGAATTTCTAATGACACTTCGCATAATGCTCCATATAATTCTCATGGTGGGTCCATCCAAATACATCGTTCTCTAACATGTACCTATGCATTGACTTAATATCTCATATATTTATGACCAATGAGATTTGGTCATCAGTCAATCCACATACTAGTCTCAATACATCAATGTTGTCCCATCAACAATGATACTCGACTAGGGACATTTAAGAACAATGATACTAATTGTAATTATATAATCTCATGTTCAAGTCATATACTTGAAACTATATAATTTGTATCACTATTCTAAGGAATTTTATTATGTTAACAATTATATAACGTAGTAAATAAAACCATAATAAAATCATTCATTTATTCAATCAAATATAATATCAAAACGTTAAGCAATTATATCAAATAATTGGCCTCTAGGGCATAAACTCTAACAGTCTCCCACTTGCACTAGAGCCAATCACTCATGTATCTAATACCCATGGAACTAGTGTGACCGTCGTGCTTCTGCTGCGACAAAGCCTTGGTCAATGGATCTGCAACATTATCATCTGTTGGCACTCTTCCTATATGTACATCTCCTCTATCAATGATTTCACGGATGAGATGGTACCGCCTAAGTATATGCTTGGATCGTTGGTGAGATCTGGGTTCCTTAACTTGTGCAATGGCTCCATTATTATCACAGTATAGCTTAACCAGATCAACAATGGTTGGAATAACACCTAGTTCAGTGATGAACTTTTTAATCCATACAGCCTCCTTGGCCACACTAGAAGCAGCAATATACTTAGCTTCTGTTGTAGAATCGGCTACTGTCTCTTGCTTCGAACTCTTCCAGCTAACAGCACCACCATTAAGGCAAAATACAAAACTTGACTGAGACTTATAATCATCATTATCAGTTTGGAAACTAGCATCTATGTAACCCTTTACTGCTAGTTCATCTTCACCTCCATATACTAAGAATGAATCCTTAGTCCTTTTAAGGTACTTGAGGATATTCTTGACTGCTGTCTAGTGACCTTCACCTGGATTCGACTGGTATCTGCTCGTCATGCTCAAAGCATACGAGACATCCGGATGAGTACATATCATTGCATACATGATAGATCCAATTGCCGAAGCATAAGGGATCTTTCTCATATGCTCCTCATCATCTTGTGATTTAGGACATTGGGCCTTAGAGATCTTTACACCATGAGTCATGGGTAAATGTCCTCTTTTTGCCTCTTGCATGCTGAACCGTTTCAACACTTTATCAATATATGTACTCTAACTTAGGCCGATCATTTTTCTTGATCTATCTCGATAGATCTTGATACCTAAAATGTAGGCTGCATCGCCTACATCTTTCATGGAGAAACATTTTCCTAACCATGTTTTTACAGCCTGTAATGAAGGAATGTCATTCCCAATAATTAATATGTCATCAACATATAATATCAGGAATACAATATGACTCCCACTAACCTTCTTATATACACAAGGTTCATCTTCATTTTTAATAAAGCCAAACTCTTTGACTGCTTCATCAACTCGAAGATTCCAACTCCGAGAGGCTTGCTTCAATCCATAAATGGATCGTTGCAGCTTACATACCTTTCCAATTATCCTTTGAGCGACAAAACCCTCGAGGTTGTGTCATGTACACATCCTCAAGGAGATTTCCATTAAGGAAAAAGTTTTGACATCCATCTCGCCAGATTTAGTAATCATAAAAAAGTCGCGATAGCAAGTAAGATCCTGATGGATTTAACCATTGCCACTGGAGAAAAGGTTTCATCATAGTTAACACCTTGAACTTGTTTGAAACCTTTTGCTACTAGTGGGCCTTTATAGGTTTGTACATTACCATCCATGTCGGTTTTCTTCTTGAAAACCCACTTGCACCCTATTGGTTTTACCCCTTCGGGTGGATCAACAAAAGTCCGTACTTGGTTAGTATACATGGAGTCCATTTCAGATCTCATGGCTTCAAGCCATCTCTCAGAATTTGGTCCATTCATAGCTTCTTGGTAGGAAGCAGGCACATCCTGATCTATGAGCATCACATCGCCGTTTTGAGTCATAAGATATCCATAATATCTCTCAGGCTCTTGGCGTGTCCTACCAGATCCACGAATTCCTTGTTTAATTTGAGCAGGTTCACTTTCCATAACATCTTGTGGTTCTTGCTCACGTTCCAACTCAGGTTCAATGATATTCTGTGGTTCTCGAATTTCTTCGAGTTCTACTTTCCTCCCACTGTTTCCTTTAGAGACAAATTCTCTTTCTACAAAAATACCAGTTCGAGCAACAAACACTTTGTTCTCAGATGGTTTGTAGAAATAATACCCTTTTGTTTCTTTTGGGTATCCCACAAAATTACATTTGTCAGATTTAGGTCTGAGCTTGTCAGAATCCAGACATTTTACAAATGCCTCGCAACCCCAAATCTTCATGAACGACACACTAGGACGTTTCCCAGTCCACATCACATATGGTGTTTTCTGAACCGTCTTTGTAGGAACACGGTTAAGTGTGAATGCAGCTGTCTCTAGGGCATGACCCCGGAAGCTTATTGGAAGATCTGCATGACTCATCATTGATCGTACCATGTCCAACAAGGTTCGATTCCTCCTCTCAGACACACCATTCCATTGTTGTGTTCCAAGTGGAGTGAGCTGTGATATAATACCACACTCCTTTAGAAGGTCATCAAATCCTTGGCTTAAGTATTCACCTCCTCGATCGGATCGAAGGGCTTTTATGCTTTTGTCAAATTGGTTTTGAACTTCATTCTTGAATTCCTTGAACTTTTCAAAGGATTCAGATTTGTGTCTCATAAGATACACATCCATGTCTACTGAAGTCGTCAGTAAATATAATGAAGTAATAAAACCTACCTCTTGCTAACGAACTCATGGGTCCACATACATAACTATGTATAAGTCCCAATATATCGCTAGCCCGTTCACTGTGTCCAGTGAAAGAGGCTTTAGTCATCTTACCTAATAAACAAGGTTCGCATTTTTCATATGATTCAAAATCAAATGAATCCAAAAATCCATCTTTATGGAGTTTTGATATGCTTTTCTCATTTATATGGCCCAAACAACAGTGCCAGAGATATGTCAGATTTGAATCATTTGATTTAAATAGTTTTGTATTTATGTTATAGATAGGCATTTCCAAATCAAGAATATAAAGACCATTAAACAATTGTGCAACACCATAACATATATCATTTAAGTAAAACAAACAACGGTTGTTCTTTATTATAAAAGAAAAACCTTTGTTGTCCAAACAAGAAACAGAAATAATGTTTTTGTTTATAGCAGGCACAAAATAACAATCTTCTAATTCTAAAACTAGCCCAGAGGGCAAAGATAAATGATAAGTTCCTATGGCTAGTGCAGCAACTCTTGCTCCATTCCCAACACGTAGGTCAAACTCTCTTTTTGCCAAAGTCCTATTCCTTCGGAGTTCCTGCACATTAACACAAATGTGAGAACCACATCCAGTATCTAATACCCATGATGTAGAAGTAGACAAGTTGACTTCTATAACATATATACCTGAATCAGAAGTCCCACTTCCTTTTCTTTCTTCACTTCTTCCAAATAAGCAAGACAATTCCTTTTCCAGTGTCCTGGTTTTCCACAAAAGTTACAATCACCTTCTTTAGCCACCCCACCTTTAGATTTTAAAGCCTATTTGGTTTTGGATTTAGGTTTGGCACCAGAATTAGATCCTATCTTCTTCTTTCCATTCCATTTTCCCTTAGCATTCCCCTTTTGTACCATCATTATGGGAGCGGGTCCTGCCTTTTTCATGTTATTCTCGGCAGTTCTTAACATGCTTAACAACTCAGTAAGGGGTTTCACAATTTCATTCATAAGATAATTCATGACAAATTGAGAATAGTTGCTGTTCAGGGATTGCAAAACAAGATCTGTTTGGGCCTCCGGAGTGATTGGAAAACCCAACCTATCAAGGTACTCAATATACCCAATCATTTTCAGCACATGTGGACCAACTGGATCACGTTCACCCATTTTGCAGTGATACAATGCCTTGCTTGTATCATACCTCTCCTGTCGAGCATGCCCTTCGAACAATTTCTTGAGATGCTCGATTATCTCATAAGCATCCATCAACTCATGTTTCTTCTGAAGCTCAGTGTTCATAGTTGCTAGTATGAGACAACTCACGTCCAGAGCATCATCTTGATGCTTCTTGTAAGCATTATGCTTCATGCATTAGTGCGATGTCGATTAGTCTTTGCAGGAATGGGCTTTTCAATGACATATAGCTTGCGCTCTTGTTTGAGGACAATCCTCAAGTTCCTATGCCAGTCAAGGAAATTAATTCCACTCAGCTTGTCCTTCTCAAGGACTGATCGTAATGAAAGACTACTTGTATTGTTGTTGTTTGCCATTGATATATATAATTTATAAGTGCAAAAAAATAATAAGTCAAATTGCAGAGTTGATATTATGTAATTGATAATAGTACATTCAAAATATTCGTCCCACTATTTTATTCAAATTAATAGCCCTCACCATTAATTCGGAAAGCATTTTTCAATTAAATCTTTCTAGTGAGCCAAGATCCATATTTCATTATGCCCTAAGTTAGCTTTGGATAGTCTCTTAAAACACATTATTTAGGTAGACAACACTTTTTGTCAATTATATCATATATAACTCCTGGATAGTTTGGTAAACAACAATTGTTTCTAGTCCATCTAATGGTACCTACCAAACTCTATGCCTCTAAGTCCACAATCCTATTGAGATAACTTTGTTAAGTCGGGCCCAATGATTTTAACAGTTTTGATATCACAATTATCCTATCGCATCTTACCTAGATAAATAGGGTACTTTGCTTTGGCAAACCTACATCTATTGATCAAGGTCTTGATGAGTGTTATTCATTGGAAGGCATCTGATTTAGACTTAATAATTTAATGAGGGATTTTATTAATAAATTTAGATCTCACCAATTTTAATCTTATTAAGCATGCACATTATTTATCATATCATATCGCATACAAGCATAAATAAAGTGCAAAATTAAATGTGTCAAAGTTATGGCCCAATCCACTGTCAATCTTTTCAAGATAATGAAAGATTGAAGGTCAATATAAGGTGGTAAAAGATCTTAAAATAAATAGCTTCCTTGGATCTTCCTCAAGCATGTGCCTTCTCTCCATCATCATCTTTCCATCGTGTCCTTCATCTTTTCATCTTCATCGATTACAAATTATTACATGACATAAAGAAACCTCGAGTTACATTCGAGGAGATTTAGATGAGAAGAGAATTTTACATTAGAATTTATAGAAAGGCACGACATGTAAGCCGTATTTCAAAACCACAACCACTAACCTATGGGTCAAAAGGCCACAACTGTGCACCATGCATATCACAATAAGCATATAACAGTTTATATAAAATTAAAGAAAAATATATATAACAAATTGGGGTCACGACCATAAATGCGCTTCTGACGGGGTCTAAGGGGTCTCCCCTGGCGGTGTCGGTGATCGATCGATCACGGTGGGTGGTCTCAACCGATCAATCGGTGGCGTGGTTTGGGAAGCACGATTTTCAAACTACAATCTGTATTGCAAAATTTTTCCAAATGATTCTCTGAAACAGTTTCAGAATCACGTATTTTAATACACCAAAATAGTCATAATAACAATACACCCGATACATATCATATATGTCCAGTTCCAATTAATCATATTAAACTGAATACTGTTATTACGCCATATAAGATACAATTAACTGAACAACATATACATGCATATCTATTAACGATATTCATAATACCGTAATATATCGAATTCTGAGAATATCATATACTCAATTAACGAACATCATATACATGCATATCTATTATCGATATTTATAATATCAAAATATATCGATTCTGAGAATATCATATACTCAATGAACAGTTCGGTAAAATTGTATCATCATAAATCATATATATCGAAAACAATATAATCAATTTTAGATCGGTAAAATTGTATCATCACATACCATATATATCGAAAACAATTAAACACGTTATCTGAATTAATCGTTTATAAGTAGCTCGATACCTTTGTAGGGTTTCGACACGAAAGCATACAAATGAAATAGAACAATTTAAAACAATTTTCGAAACCCTAAATAGGATTCATGCGAAAATAATTAATTCAGTGGTTAGATATTTTACCGAATATGAAAATGCTTCTGAAATTGATGTGCTCGAATCTCCAACGCAATCCAAACGAATTGCGCCTCTCACAAATATCCACACGAACGCATGCATGAACCGTAAAGACGATCTGCGAAATGGCAGGCGTAGTACTAGCAACCAAAAGGAATGGATTTTAGAACTGTTTCTCTCTAGTCTCTCTCTAAGAGTGGCTAGGGTTATGATGTTATGATATTACCCTAAGTGGCTACTATATCATATATATAGTAGTTAAAAAGGATTAATCAAAAACGTATTTTAATAAAATCCAAATTTATATATATATATATATATATTTATCTTAATTAAGTCTTACTTAATTAATATACATATATACAAATTATCCTTTTAATTTAAATTAAGTGATTTAAATACTATTAATCATATTAATATATTTAAATCCTTGAAATTTAAATTAATTCCATTTTAAATTACGTTCTATGTGTTTGACCCTATAGGTTATTATTACGTTGGCAATAATTTTAAAATCATATTATAAAATTATAAATAGTGAGCGGCATCTAGTAATGCATCACTGCTACCCAAGTAATAATAAGATCGATGATTCGATACAACCTTTTCGTGACCAATGTTTCAATGTAATTTAATCCTTTTAACCTTAATATCCTAGATTAAACTCGAATCATGGAATGTGTCATACTCTTCATAATTTAATCTGAGTTTTCTTGATCAATGAGCAGACTATATGAAACAAATCACTATTTGAGCATGGCCATGCATTTCATAGTCCTACTCAATCAAGAGGCCTATGGATATCATCCCTAATATATAGGAGGGTTAAATTCCATCTAGATCACTCATATTCCTCACACGATTCATGATGTACCCAATAACCACCTTTATAGTCCACCCTATTAAAGGTGACACTTGATGATATCAATGTATCAGGTCGGAGGACCATTACATCATTATCACTATGAGAATTTCTAATGACACTTCGCATAATGCTCCACATAGAATTCTCATGGTGGGTCTGTCCAGTACATCGTTCTCAAACATGTACCTATGCATTGACTTAATATCTCATATATTTATGACTAATGAGATTTGGTCATCAGTCAATCCACATACTAGTCTTAATGCATCAATGTTGTCCCATCAACAATGATACTCGACTAGGGACATTTAAGAACAATGATACTAATTGTAATAATATAATCTCATGTTCAAGTCATATACTTGAAACTATATAATTTGTATCACTATTCTAAGGAATTTTATTATGTTAACAATTATATAACGCAGTAAATAAAATCATAATAAAATCATTCATTTATTCAATCAAATATAATATCAAAACGTTAAGCAATTATATCAAATAATTGGCTTCTAGGGCATAAACTCTAACATAATGGACTTAGAGTTTAGGACTTAGTATAATCCAATTGGATTTGAATTATATCGAGCCCGAGTAATTGAGTAATCAAGCCCAATGAATTATGTATTTAAGCCAAAGTCAAGGCCCAACGTTAAGTTAATTAAGGCCGATTCAAGAAACCAAACCGTGGATCGAACCGATGGGTCACCGAATGGGTAAGACCCACGTGGCAACCCATGGGGATGACCCATGACCATGTGGGCCGGCCACTTGGTGGGCAAGTAAAGTGTCCTACTCGATCACCAAGTAAATTACTTGGTGAGAAAGAAGTGAATACTAAGGAGGTTACCTTTTGACCATAATGCCCTCCATTTAAGTTTCCTATAAATAGAAGGCATATGTTGGTCATTTGGTGGTTTTCCAAGAGTTGTCCAACTTAGATTGAGAGAGATAGAAAGAGCTAGACATAAGCAATCATCTCACTTTGAAGCTTTTCATTGAAGGTTTTAGCAAGAACATAAAGATCAGAAAGGTAATATTCTATTAATATTAGTTTTCCATCCTTTTGATTTCTTTGATTGTAAAGAATCATAGATTGGTGGAGCATGCCTCTTATGGAGGAATAAGGATAGCGTGTAATGAGTAAAACAATTATAAGTCATGTACAAATGTAAATCATAAGGGTTTACGTAAGTTTAAACCGTAGGAAATATGGAATAATGAACATGGTTGTTGATGGACAAATTGAATACCATCACTATTAGGATATGTGCACCTTGCTTGGTTAGGATGTAGATATGAGATCAATGGAGTTATTCCATTTGATTTGGCATATAAAACACTAGTAACGAAGTTATGGCAAATTTTACGGAAATAGACTTTAAATGTCAAAAACGTAGGAATTCCGGATTAGTAGTCAAAAGTTGCCGTGTGACTTGGAAACATTGGTTTTCAATGTCAACATATGAGATAGGGTATTTAAGAGTCGTGGACTCAAGAATCGTCGGATTTTGACTTAAAATGAAGAAAATGAGTATTGAACGCTTGAAAGCGTTTAACGAACGCTCGATAATGAACTTAGAAGTGAATTTTGAGTTAACGGATTTGGAATTGTAAAATTCTTATATGAACATGTAGAGTATGTAATTTATGAGTTGTAGGCTTTCGAACGGACCAAATCGGACTTATAACGAAAAAGTTATGAAGCCAAGAAGTTCACTAAAATTGTTAACTGTCATTTTTTTACGAATGCGAGGTTAAAGTGCAGTCATTTGAGATAAGGCTTGTTGTGCTTTCAACGCAACACTGTGCACGCGATGTAATAAGCTACTGAAGAGTGGCGCCACATCGCCATTCATACGAAGGAATTTCAATGTGCAAATGACCCAAAACCGGGGCTTAGGTATCAGCAGTGGCGGTCTTTGCAGGCTAAGTGTTGCATAGAAGGGTCACGCTGTGGCGCCAAGACAGTGGAGTTGTTAGACAAGTTAGGTTTTGATTTCAATTGTTTCAAAACCAATATAAGATAAGTTTTTATACTTAATGAACATACTAAAACTATTCCTATGTTGCATATACTAGTGTATATGGTGATGAACTTAGGAATTGAAGCGATTTATTAGTATGGTAACGAAGAACACGAAGTGTTAATAAATAAATCGTGAACGGTAATCAACATTGGTACTTCACCAATGATGATCAAGTCCGGTTAATATCGTAAGATCGTTAACAAGCAGGGATGAAGGGTAGTAAGTTAATTTGACTTTATTAATGAAATGAAGTCAACTAAAACATAGAATAGAAAGGAGTTGTTAGAAACAATATGATTGATTTTTTGGTAGCTAATTACCATGTGTTATATGAATATATCATGTAGATTCTGTAAAGGCTGAGAACAGTCGAATAAATTATTCGAAGACGCTTGAAGGCAAGTTTTCTTAAATGCTTGTCTAACCTTCGTGTTAGTCGAGTTTTCTGAGATTCATTATAATGAGTTGCATGAATGATTTTAAAGAAAGGGTCAATGCCAGTTTTAACTTGGCTATACTATTCGTAAGAGATAGATTGATATATACATATATTTTTATATAGAAATGATAATGCTATCCTATGCCAAGTATTTGGTACGGATTCAAAGGTAAGTTTGTCTATGAACAAACAAAAGTATTTTTCATCGATTATTCGATGGGCACACGAGTTTGCCAAAACTTAAACGTAAATACGTTTAATTGATGAATGTTGATCAACATAGAGTACTATAGGCTGATCACCTAGAAGTGCTCTGAAGAAATGCTGGATGTACAGCCTTAGTGCTGTGATGTCTTTTTCAAGTATGGAAATAGAAAGAGACAGTTCATGGTCTTTCGATCGGTTCAAAATTCCTAAACTATTATATACTTTGGGAATTGATGTTATGAATTATTAAGTATTAATGTTTCATAATACTTCATGACTATTTGTTCAGTTATGAAAGATTTTCATATAATTCACGAATGTGGTATTGATATTATTCTTTGTTAAACTTGCTGAGCTTGTTATGCTCACTTCTTGCGTGAATTATATGATTGCAATTAAAGTCGAGCATTCTTAGAATGCTAAGAGAAATAAGGGCAAGGCTAAGATGGATAGTTAACCATCTTGTAATAGATTAGTATGGTTGTATGTATTATATTTACGAACAACGAATGATGTAATTGGTTTATGAACCTGGGAAAGGATTTCACTTTGATTGTAATAAGAAGATAGTTAATACATTCATTATGTTGTGTTTTCAATGGAATGATTGTATAGTTATGAGTACTGTGTAGCACCATATGTCGGGTTGGAAGATGCCTAGATTTGGGGGCGTCACACCACGGGTGGAATACTTATGGTCACGGAAGGGAATATAAGTTATATTATTATTATTATTATTATTATTATAAGTTTTGTTTTTTTTATGAAAAATAGAATATATTATATTTTATTATGCATAGTGTCTGTATAGTAAAAAATTATAAAATCAGAAAGTTTTCGCCCGTGAATCTTCTATTCATCCGTGAACTTCCTTTACTGTGCATCCAAATAGTATCTTTCTCTTCTCCTATAAATAGGATGCTCAGTTTAGAAAAGAAAAACACGCTAGAATCAAAGACTTCTTCTTCTATAATATTGAGCGTATTTCTTTATAGTTTAAGGAAGCTTTGAGTGTAGAAAATAGTGAAAGTTTTCTTCAAGAATTTATCCGCTATACCAGTCGAAAATGCTCTCTTTTTGAGGTAAGGGGTATTATTTATTTCATATTCGCTTACGATATTATTTTTTGTATTCGTAAGAAATTTTATTTTGTTTAATATTCGCAAGAAATATTATCTTCATTTAATATTCGTAAGGAATATTATCTTCGTTCAATATTCGTAAGGAGTATTATTTTCGTTCAACAGTTGTAAGAGATGTTATTTTTGTTCAATATTCGTAAGAAATAATATTTTTCTCCATACTCTGTAGTATGTAAGTAATATTATTTCGTTTTAGATTCTAAATTTTACACTCATTTTGTTAAAGTATTGCTTCTGTACTCCTTGAAATTAGTAGAATATCCTTGAAATTTGCGCGTCATCTAGTATTGTTTCACAAGGATATTTTTTGAACATTCTTGTTCATTTTTAAGCTTTTCATGCTGGAGTACTATTCATGGGTATTATTCATTTATACGTCACTATTCAAACGTACGACACTATTCATACGTACAGGTACTACTCATGAAGTACTATTCAAGTACTATTCACCTGGGGTACTATTCGTGATAGAAATTGATTTCTTTTCTGTCTAAATTATTTTTGATACAATATTATTCTTGAATTCTACTCCACAAAACAGTATCATGTTGACAATTTGGATATTTTTAAACTTTGGATAAATTTAAAGTCTTTAATATTTGTCCTTGATTTCGTTTAATTAAAATCTTATATCATTGTCATCATCCTCATGCTTATATTGTGATGAAAGTCTTCCGCCAAGGGTGCAAAGATGAACTGTTGATTGGTATGATTATAACCAGGGATTATTCGATGTAATCATGACCTGTAATGTTACAAATGATATGGTAAAAGTCCTCATTGGCCCGTAGTGCATTGGTGGACAGTTGTTGGTATGATCATGACCATGCGTTCTTGTTGGCCAAAGGTGCAAAGATGAATTGTTGTTAGGCATGTTCATTACCATTGGTGAAAACACGAATATCCTTGGTCCGTAATGCATGGATAATTCGTGGTCGTGATACTAATAAATATCCTTAGCCCATAGTGCATGGAAAATTCAGTGATGTGGATTATATTAAGATGAGTGGATATTATGCTCTACTTGACTCTTTTAATGGATTGTTATTTTCGCTGTAATTGTTGATCCAAAACTTGTTGTCTATTGTACTCTATCAGTTGTTATACTGTTGAAGGCTAATGATAATTTATTCTGCATTATCTTAGTCGTAATATTTCTTACTGGGCTAGTTGAGCTCACCTTTTTCTTTCACTTTTCTCTTCAGGAAGTGAGAATATAGCTGGGACTAGTCGGGAAATGGAGTGTTGGTCCAGATGGTTGTTTTAGTAGTCCTCAATATTCTGTGAAATAGTGTGATTATAATTGTAATGAGATTGAATTTGAGTTTGGATATTGTCTAGAAGATAAATATGTGTTAAAACTCTCAGCTATGTTTTGTCGTATTTTACACGATAGTTGTATAATTAAGTTATATTTATATTCTATACCATGTATTTGGTGACTCAAAATGGGTGATGTATACCTGTTTTGGGGGTGTAACAGTTGGTATCAAAGCTTAGGGATATGATCCTTAGCTGAGATGTTGGATTAGAACTAGGAGGGGTGAGACAGGTAAATCCTTCGCTAGTATGACCTAGATAAGTTTATTTGTTATTTAATTGGTTGGTCAGAATATAAGGATAACATGTGGCATGTCAATTAACCATTGTTTTGTGATAGTGTTTGAGAATGGCATCTGAAATTTTTGAGATAAGCAATGGAGCACATGAGACCGTTGAGTCACCACCAATCAATAACCAGGATAATGAATGTGACGCCCCCAAAACAGGTATACATCACCCATCTTCGGTCGCCAGAAAATAAATGGTACAAAATTCAAATACAACCTAATTATACAACAGTCGTGTAAGATACGACAAAACATAATCTAAGAGTTTCAAGAAGAATATTGTCATCTAGACAATATCCACTCTCAATGGTGTCCTCATTATAATTATTATCACATTATTTCGTAGAATAGTGAGGACTCCTAAAGTCATTTATCCTGGACCATCACTCCATTCCCCGACTCATCCCAGCTATATTCTCATTTCCTGAAGAGAACAATGAAAGAAAGGGTGAGCTCAACTAGCCCAGTAAGAAATATTATGACTAAGATAATGCAGAATAAATTATCCTTAGCCTTCAACAGTATAACAACTGATAGAATACAATAGACAACAAGTTTAGATCAACAACTGCAGCGGAAATAAGCAATCCATTAGAAGAGTCATGTTGAGCATAAAATCTATTATCTTCTACGATTTAAAAAGTTTTTCATCAACTTTATCGGTGAGACTCAGCTTAATAAATAAACCACATCATCGAATCATCCCTGCACTACGGGCAAAGGATATTTATGTAATCATCAATGGTCATGATTGTACCGAATAATCCCTGGTCATAATCATACCAACAACTGTCCATCAATGAACTACAGGCCAATGAGGACTTTTACCACATCATTCGTTACATTACGATCATGATTATACCGAATAATCCCTGGTCATAATCATACCAAGTCCATCTATGCACGTAAGCCAAAGATGACTTTCATCACAATATAAGCATGAGGATGATGACAATGATATAAGCAATAATCAACCGAAATAAAATCAAACGAAATCAAGGATAAATATTAAAGACTTTAAATTTATCCAGAGTTTAAAAATATCCAAATTATCAACATGATACTGCTTTGTAGAGTAAAATTCAAGAATAATATTCATGTACCAAAAATAATTTGGACAGAAATGAATATATTTTTCGGGTAAATAGTACCCCGTGAATAGTATCCTGTGAATAATACTTCGGGAATAGTACCTCGTGAATAGTATCCTAACATAAAAAGTACTCCAAATACCCGAGTGAATAATATTTGGGTGAATAGTAATTGGGTGAATACTAATCGTGAATAGTACTCTGGCATGAAAAGTGCCCCAAATACCCGAGTGAATAATACTAGAGTGAATAGTAATCAGGTGAATAGTAACCCATGAATAGTAACTCGTGAATAGTAACTCATAATATAAAAATACCAAAGAAAATGATATTTCATGACGAGTACAAAAGAAATGATATCCCAGATGAGTATAATAGAATATACAAAACTGCAAATGGATTTTCACCCGCCATGAGATAATCCACGTAGACAGATCATTTCCACAATTTAATAAGGAATGAATACGAAGGATCATTCACCATGCATGCGGTAATCCACATAGACAGGTTATTCCAACAAAATAATAAAGAATGGAATAACAGAAGAATTCACCAGCATACGATAGACCGCACATCTGAGTTATTCCCAATGAATAATAAAGAATGGAACTGTGTCATGCGTAATTCGCACAGGCAGGATATTCCAACAGAATAATAAAGAATGGAACCAGGTCATGCGTAATCCGCACAGACAGGATGTTCCAACAGAATAATAAAGAATGGAATAACAACAAAATTCACCAGACATGCGATAGACCGCACACACAGGTTATTCCAACAAAATAATAAAGAATGGAATAACAAAAGAATTTCACCATGTATGCGGTACTTCGCATAGACAGGTTATTCCAACATAATAATAAAGAATGGAATAACAACTCTTACGAGTATTGAAAGAAAATAACTCTCTTCATGAATACGAAAGAATAATACCCCTTACCTTAGAAGAAACTTGATACTGGAATAGTGAGGTAGTAGACTTTTCTTCTTCTTTCTCTCTATAATTTCTCTCTATAATAATTGCTCTTTTGAGACTTAGTGAATTGGTTAGAAATGAAGGAAGAATGAGCTTCTATTTATAGAAAAATATAGTTTCAATAATTGTACATTTTGGGGCTCGAAATATTACAGTATAATACCTTCCTCTTTTTCTTCAATTTTAATTTAGTCCTGCAAGTATAATCAAACTTGCACCATCTCCCCTAATAGTAAATCATGTGAATCAATAGTAAATCATGTGACTCAATAGTTCTAAACATGTGAAAAAATTAATTATAGTATAGTACCTTCATCTATACCTCCATTTTTAATTTAGTCATGCAAGTATTATCAATATTGCACCACCTCCCCTAATAGTACATGAATGTGAATCAATAGTACACACATGTGAACAAATAGTTATAATCATGTTAATTAATAGCAATTAATTGCTCATTTATTCGATTAATTACCCGATTGGTCAATATAACCTCTAGACATCAAATATTATCGAAATAAATGTCGATTTCTAATAACACTAATAATCCCAACACAATGGAAATATTTTTCTCAAAAATTTTATTTTTAAAATTTCGAAGTTTGACTTTTTCTGAAAAAGTCAACTATTAACTTTTTTGACCAAAAAGTCAACCCCAGCAAATTTTGTGTTTATAGTCTATTTCTACTAATTTCATCGTTTCGGACTCAAATATCACGTCCGCGTCTCTAAATTCAACTCCGAACTCAACTTCAATTTTTAATAACATTCATTATTAATATTATAACTCATAATATTTAACAATCAGGCCGTTCTCAGGAAAGAGGGGGCTTTTCGATAAGAATTTCTCCTTATTGGCGCGTGATAAGTGGAATTTATATACGCGAATCAATGTCTATTTCATGCTTATTTGTTGCTAAATTCTTGTGATCATGTTCCTTTTTACTTATTTTATGTTATTGCATGTGTAGGATGGTGGTTGCGGCTTTCAACACACATTTGGAGTTAATTGGAATGATTTGAAGTCAATTATAGCAAAATTGGAGAATAACATGAAATTCAGTAAGTCATCTGGCAGTATACACCCCGCCGAGAGGCGTATGTTTGTATTTATATACCCGGCCAAAATGAGGGTCTTCATAATCGTTTGGTGACGGAAGTAGCCATTGGGGTGGGCATAATTAGCCTATACACCCCCGTCGGGGCAGGGGGTCTTCAAGGGAGCTTGACAGAAAGGTGGCCCGCCGGGGCGGGCGTTTATTGCACATACACCCCCGCCGGGACAGGGGGTGTCGATTCTGAAGGTGTCCTGCTATGATTGACATTCTTCTTAGGCATGGTTTCTAGCATTTGGATAGCAAATGGAACTCTAATTGAAGGGAATTTTGGCTGGGACTTGTGTGTTGGACATCTATTACTCAATTAACAACGCATTCAACAACACAAAAGGCAGAAGACAAAGATCGAATCTGAGCTTTTTATAGCAAGCTTTGGAGGAGTATTTCGAGACGATTGCGATTTTAGGCTACAAGAAGGGTGTTCTCAATATTCTTCGTCTTAGGCTATTATTTGTAATCACAAGAATGATTTGTATGATTTATTTAGTGTTTATTTGGTTTATTATGAACTAATTCGCTTTTTAGGCTTATGATGGATCTCTAAGTGAAACGATGATTTTGTAACCTTTGATTTCCATTTCAATAATCTATTTCCAGTTTATCTATATTGATTTGAGCTTGAATTTATGAATTGCCTGATCAACAATTCTTTGTGGATTTGTTTGGAATCGAGAGAGGATATTCAAATCTAGACTTAATTAATATAGCATGCGTTCATGAATTTTGTGAATAGCAGAATCTTGATTAATGTTAAGGTAGAGATATGCTTGACATCGCATGTAATCGGATAGAGAACTTAATCTTAAACCTTCTTTAATTGTAATTCACATAGAGATATAGTGAGTTAGTTGATTAAGGTGTTTAACGTGTTTCTATCTTCATTGTGGATTTACGTTAATACGGTATTAGTGCATCGAGAGGTGGTTAATAATACGTTCGTGTTCTTGATTAATAAACTGGGATATTAAATTGAATTGGAATTAAGATGTTGAGATCAGAGTGAAGCTTAGGGTGAAATCATAAGTCTAATTCTCCATTAACTATTTGAAATTCTAGATTTTGATATTTGTAATTGTTTTGTGTTAGTTTAATTATTCTTTAATTTAGAGTCTTTAATTTTAATTATTGAGCTGACTTGTTTAATAAAATTAGGGTTAATAGGAAATTGGTAATTATAAGTTAAGATTATTGCTAGTTAGTCTCTATGGGAACGATACTCTACTCATCACTCTATTACTTGTTAACCACGTATACTTGCGTGTTATTCGTATATAGATTTTACACAACAAGTTTTTGGCGCCGTTGCCGGGGACTACTTTGTATAAATCTTAATAGTTTTACAATATCAGTTTAATTAATCCAGTTTTACTTAGACATTTTTATTTTTGTTTTGTCCTTCTATTTCAGGTGTGGAAAACAGTTTATGCAAACTCGGTCCAAAAATCCAGACTTGCTGTCGTTTGAGGACGACATAGAGAAAAGGTTTTAGAGGTTGAGTATGTGGATCAAGGAAATGAGGCAAGAATTTGAAACATCTGAAAAGGAAGAGGAAATGGCAGCCGAAGATCATTAAGCGTTAAGGGACTTCGCCACACCCAAGGTGATCGCGATCCAAGCATCACCAGTTCATAATAGTCGCTAACACATTTGAAATCAAGCCTGGAATGATTTAAATGATTCAGAATTCAGTTCAGTTTGGGAGGTTAGCAAATGACGATCCGAACGAGCATCTAGTCAACTTTCTGGAAATTTGCGACACCTTTAGGTACAATGGGGTGTCAGATGATGCGGTTAGACTTTGCTTATTCCCATTCACTCTATGGGACAAGGCAAAGAGTTGGTTGCATTCTCTACCACCCAGATCGATAACTACATGGGAGGACTTAGATCAGAAATTCCTCGCCAAATTCTTTCCACCGACAAAAACTGCAAAGATGAGGAACGAGATAACAATGTTTGAGCAGCAACATGGGGAGTCGTTATATGAGGCGTGGGAGAGATACAAAGAATTGCTTAAAAAATGCCCACATCATAGATTACCCAAGTGGCTGCAAATGAACACCTTTTACAACGGACTATATGGGAATCTTAGAACTAGTATTGATGCAGCGTCGGGCGGAGCATTCATGGCCAAGAGTTACGAGGAAGCGTATGATTTGATTGAAACCATGGTGGCTAATAACTACCAGTGGCCCACAACAAGAATAACACATGCAAAGGCAGCCGAGGTTTTAGAAGTGGATGGTGTGACAGCTATACAAGCACAGATTTCAGCACTTTCGAAGAAGTTGGATTCTATGACAGGGGTACAGGCTCAACAAGCACAACAAGTGGCAGTTATATGTGAGTTAAGCGCGGGAGAGCACCCAACGGATCAATGTACGATAAATCCAACATCGGTGCAGTTTGTGGGCAATTATAACAGAATTCCGCAGAACACATACAATCAAGGAAATAGGAATCATCCGAATTTCTCGTGGAAAAATAATCAGCAACATCAAGCTCCATGACAGTCATATCCCCTAGGTTTTGAGAATCACCAACAACCAGCCCAACATCATGAAAGGAAATCAGATTTTAAGGAATTGGTGTCGAAATATATAACGAGTAATGAGGCATCTATGAAAACTCAAGTAATAGCCATCAAGAACCTGGAAAATCATATGGGGCAAATTGCCTTAGCACTCAATAACAGGCCACAAGGGACCCTACCAAGTGATGCAGAGAGAAATCCGATGGGTAATCATGAACAGTGTTAGGCAATCACATTACGGAGTGGGAAACATCTTGAGGGTACTAATACAGAAAAGTCAGCGACTCCAGATGAAAAAGTTGATGACAGTCACGTGGTTAAAGGAAACAAGGGTGAGGATAAGTAGAATTAGGAGATAAAGCTGAACAATGAGCCAATTATGTATCCACCACCACCATTTCAGCAGAGGGTCCAAAAACAAAAATTAGACAAGTAATTTGCAAAGTTTTTGGAAGTTCTCAAGAAACTTCAAATCAACATACCATTTGCAGAAGCCCTAGAGCAAATCTTAGAAAGCTCTGTGAAATTTATGAAGGGATTACATTAAGGAAGAAGAAATGGGAAGATTTTGAGACAGTTGCACTAACAGAGGAGTGTAGTGCGGTATTACAGCAGAAATTACCACCAAAACTCAAGGATCCAGGGAGCTTCACTATTCCACGCACGATCGGGAATATGTATTTCAGCAAGTTTTTATGTGATTTGGGGGCGAGTGTAAACCTTATGCCATTGTTAGTATACACAGAATTGGGTTTGCTCGTGCCAAGACCTACAAATATTTCATTACAGTTGGCGTATAGGTCAGTCACATATCTGAGAGGCATAGTAGAGGACATTTTAGAGAAAGTGGATAAGTTTATATTCCCCGTGGACTTTATCATTCTGGATTTTGAGGAGGACAAGAACATCCCAATTATCCTAGGGCGACCATTTTTGGTTTCGGGCAGGACACTCATAGATGTACAAAAAGGAGAACTGACTATGAAGGTCCAAGATCAAGAAATAAAATTCAATGTGTTCAAGGCAATGAAATTCCCTACGAATGAAAAAGAATGTTTTCGAATGGATTTAATTGAGCAAATCATTAGTGATAATATGAGTAAGAGTTTGGTCAACGATCTGTTAGAAACAACGTTATTGGGGGATGAAGAGATCGATGACCCAAAATTAGTGGATTATTTACAAATGCTAGACTCATTGCCACGAGTTTGAGATTCAGAACACCGTTTGAACCATTGCACACGGAGGAAGTAGCCGTAGAAAAACTGAAACCATCATTGGAAGATCCACCAAAGTTGGAACTTAAGCCACTCCCTAAACACCCCAGGTATGCGTATTTAGGCAAATCAATTTCTTTACCTGTTATTATTTCTGCTGCAATTAACGAATTACCAAAAGAAAAGTTATTGAGGGTGCTTCAGGAACACAAATTAGCTATTGGGTGGACGTTCGCGGACATAAAGGGAATCAGCCCTTCATTTTGCATGCACAAGATTTTGATTGAAGATGAAGCAAAACCAAGAGTGGAACAAGAGCGGTGACTTAACCCGATTATGAAGGAAGTTGTGAAGAAGGAAATTTTGAAGTGGATGGATGCCGGTATCATCTACCCAATTTCTGACAGTAAATGGGTTAGTCTGGTCCAGTGCGTGCCGAAAAAGGGAGGAATGATGGTGGTGCAGAATGAGGACAACGAATTAATACCAACTAGAATAGTGACAGGTTTGAGGGTTTGCATGGATTATAGAAAATTAAACAAGGCAACCCGAAAAGACCATTTCCCGCTGCCCTTTATTGATCAAATGTTGGATAGATTGGCGGGACATGCGTATTACTATTTGTTGAATGGATACTCGGGCTATAACCAGATAGTCATCGCTCTGGAGGATCAAGAAAAGACGATATTCACGTGCCCTTATGGCACATTTGCATTCAGGAGCATGTCATTCAGGTTATGCAATGCACCTGCAACTTTCCAATGGTGTATGATGGCCATTTTTTTAGATATGGTGGAGAAAAATGTTGAAGTCTTCATGGATGACTTTTTGGTCTACGGGGAGAGCTTCGATATTTTCTTAAAGAATCTGGTCATGGTGTTGCAGCGATGTAAGGACACGAATCTCATACTAAATTGGGAAAAATACTACTTCATGGTTGAAGAGGGCATAATCTTGGGTCATAAGGTATCGGCTCAAGGATTGGAGGTTGACAAAGCAAAGCTGGAAACTATTGAAAAACTGCCTCCACCGAGCTCAGTTAAGAGTATTAGGAGTTTCTTGGGACATGTTGGGTTCTACAGGAGGTTTATAAAAGACTTCTCTAAAATTGTGAAACCTCTATGCAGTCTTTTAGAGAAGGATGTGACTTTCAGCTTTGATGAAGAATGAAAGACAACTTTTAACTTATTAAAGAGAAAATTGACTACAGCCCCCATTATAGTCGCACCAGATTAGAGCATGCCATTCGAGCTTATGTGTGATGCAAGTGACTTCGCGGTTGGGGATGTTTTGGGCCAACGTCGAGATAAGGTGTTTCACGCCATATACTATGCCAGCAAAACACTTATAAAAACCCAAATGAATTACACAACCACAGAAAAGGAATTGCTTGCAGTGGTGTATGCGTTTGAAAAATTTCGGGCTTACTTGATCGGGACAAAGGTGATAGTCTACACAGACCATGCGGCGATTCGGTACTTGATAGCGAAAAAGGATGCTAAGCCACGCCTTCTCCGGTGGATTCTCCTACTTTAAGAGTTTGACTTAGAAATAAAGGATAGAAAGGGGACGGAGAACCAAGTAGCCGATCACTTGTCTAGGTTGGAAAAACAAGGGAAAACAAAAGACGACAGATGTGAGATTAATGAGTCATTCCCAGATGAGCAATTGTTTGGGATTTCAGTAGAGATTCCTTGGTATGGGGATTATGCAAATTTCCTTGTGAGCAACATTCTACCACCTGACCTCACAAGACAACAGAAAAGAAAATTTCTTTATGACGTAAAATGGTACATGTGGGATGAACCATATTTGTTCAAGCAATGCGCTGACAAAATGATTCGACGGTGCGTCCCCTATAGTGAAGTGAAGAACATTTTGCATGAATGCCACTCTTCTGCGTATGGCGGACATTATGGGAGTGAGAGGACAACAGCGAAGGTGTTGCAATTTTGTTTTTATTGGCCTAAATTATTCAAAGATGCCCACCATTTTGTCAAACAATGCGATAGGTGCCAAAGGGTGGGAAATATTTCAAAATAGAATGAGATGCCTTTACAAACGATTCTTGAAGTGGAAATCTTTGATGTATGGAGTATCAATTTCATGGGGCCATTCCCTTCGTCTTTGAACAATCAATATATTCTACTCGCAATGGATTACGTATCGAAGTGGGTTGAAGCTGCAGCATTACCATCCAATGATGCCAAGGTGGTCCTCAAATTCCTGCAAAAGAACATCTTCACAAGGTTTGGCACACTAAGAGCAATAATAAGTGACGAAGGTAGTCACTTCTGCAATAAATTATTTACAGCCCTTTTGGCTAAGTATGGAGTCAATCACAAGGTAGCTACAGCGTATCACCCTCAAACAAGTGGACAGGCTGAGGTATCAAACAGAGAAGTCAAGAATATATTAGAGAAAGTGGTGAATCCGAGTCGGAAAGATTGGTCGCTTAGATTGGATGTTGCATTATGGGAATACCGGACTGCATACAAGACACCAATCGGTATGTCACCATATCAACTACTATATGGAAAGGCATGTCACTTACCGGTCGAGCTACAACATAAGGCATATTGGACTGAACAGAAACTCAATTTTGATCAAGTAGCTGTAGGGGAGAAAAGATTACTTCAATTGAATGAACTCGATGAATTTTGCCTTCACGCCTATTAGAATTCTAAATTATACAAAGAAAAGGTAAGAAGATGGCACGACTAGAAAATTATGGACCGAACATTCGAGCCGGGTCAATCAATACTATTGTTCAACTCACGGTTACGATTGTTCCCAGAAAAGCTTAAATCGAGATGGTCGGGACCATTTGCTATCAAACAGGTTTTCTCTCATGGAGCAGTGGAACTCTACAGTCAAAATCTACTAGATACGTTCAAAGTAAACGGACACCATTTGAAGCATTATTGGGGTGGAGAAGCCAACTCTGACCTGATAGCCATCACATTGACCGACACAACATGAGCAGGAAGTAGTTAGGTTGAACGACTTAAAATCAAGCGCTAATTGGGAGGCAACCCAATCTTTAGTTTATTTCTCATATTTTTCATTTATAGTCATTATAATATAGTTTTTATTCAATTAATAGTTAGTAGCATACAATGAAAGTCTAGTTAATCTCTCAACAATACATCATGCTATAAACAACTCACTAATCTTCATGTTTTATGTCATGCAGGATGGAAAATGGAGCATTAAGTGAGTAAAAATGAAGCAAAAATGAACTACAGTGCAACAAAAGAAAGAGCCTGACAGTATGCATGCCCGCCGGGGTGGGCCTCTTTTAAACTATAACCCCCGCCAGGTCGGGGGGTCACCAAACATGTTAGGCGAAATATGCTCCATTGAGAGGCGGGCCTAATAGATAATACTTAGCCAAGTGGGGTCTAGAAATTCAAAAGACAAAGGTGGCAGTTAGGTAACCTCCTCCCATGCCCAATCACCCACTATCTCAATTAAACCTCATAACCACTACCCACTACTACCTTAACTCCATTAACTACACCACCTCTTCAATCCACCAATAAACCACTTTCTTCCCACAATATATATATATATATATATATATATATATATATATATATATATATATATATATATATATATATATATATATATATATCACTACATCTCATACCATATCTCTCACAACAATTGATATAAAGCATTCATAGAGTATACTTGAGAGCTAGAGAGAAATCATGGCTTCACAATCATCTTCTAAACGCCAAAGGGGAGAAAGCTCACTGCCATCTTCTCAACCAACCCGCACCTTCGATCGCCGAAAATTTGCAAGTGCCGCCGCCGCCGACCGGTATGACTACATGCTCACCAAAGCCCTTATACCGGAGCAGGGGTTGGCACCGGATCATAACGATGGAGAGCTTATGCCTCAAATTTACCAAAAGGGATGGACCAAATTCATCGAGGAGCCAGAACCCACCGTTGTTAACATTGTCAAAGAGTTCTATGCAAAAGCTGAGGACAAAGAACCATTCCACGCATTTGTGCGAGGTCGATTGGTTCCATTCAGCGCCGACGCAATCAATACTTATTACCAATTGCGGGTACCTCGCCACTACCATTATGCTCATCTAAGAAATTCTGACCCGAACTATGATGTTATAATCATGGAGATGACAAAGTCGGGAACTTCTTGGATTAAGGGTCATAAAGGAGGCACCGTGTTCCATAGCAAGGACCTTAGCCGGTATGGGAAAATCTGGTACGCATTCCTATGCGCAAAATGGCTTTCATCCTAACATACCTCGGATGTCACCAAAGAGAAGGAGCTACTGTTGTACGCCATTGTACAAGATTTCATTATCGACGTCGGGACCATTATTTGTTCCTCCATCCGCCGGTACTTACGTGGAAGTATTTCTGGAGGCTTACCACACCCATCACTCATTTATGGGTTATGTCACAACACTGGGGTTAGATGGCCTGATGACGAGCCCACACAAATGCCGCTTGCATTTTGATTCTAGAATGATAGCGCGGTATTCCATATGGGCAGGGGGCGAGTCACATCCGCGTGGTCTGGGATTCATTTTCCCCTCGGATTCGGAAGACGACGTTGATGCTACAGAGACATCGGGGGATGACGATGAAGTAATGGGCGATCAAGGGGCTGAGCAGGTACCGCAGGCCGAGGCTATATCCAATTCTCAGTTCCTTAATTTTCAAAATCAAATGAATGCGCACAACAAGGCAACACATCGGGAAATGCAGCGATTGGCAATGAGGCAAGAGTACATGTTCGATGCCATGAACACATCTTTTGCTTCTCTGAACATAACTCTTCAAAGCTTCAACCTGGCAGTACAATTTCTTTACCAGTAGCCTGGACCAATGCTGAGGTTTCCAACAAGTGATTCGGACGAAGAAGAACAACAACCACCTCCTCAGGCTTAAGCGATAGCAGGGAAGTCCTCAAGTACTTATATTGATTATTCATCCACTTAGGACATTGTATTACTTAAGTTTGGGGGATTTAAATACATGTTTGCATGCATATGTAGTACTTAGGTTGCATTTTGTCATTTAAATTTTAGTATTGCATCTTAATTTCAGTATTGCATGATAGCTTAGGTGCATACATAGTAGTTAGGTTAATGTTGGTCATTGTATAGTAATTAGTTTTGTAAATAGTGCATTTGATTATGCATTTTGTTATTAGTTTAAAAAAAAATAAAAAAAATTTAGTTAGTTAAATATTGTGCTTGTGTAAGTCTTTTGATGTTGTAGTTTATATTATTTGTGGGCCAATGATGTGATTGATAATAAGTTAACAATTACAGTATTGAGTATTAGAACTGTGATACAATTTCTGCTATGAATCGAATCTTGAGCTTGTTTGAAACTGGTATAAAAGGATAACACGATTTAATAAACATCTATGTTGATGGATCAGTTCAAATTGATACATAAATAGTCTTTAAAGGATAATGCTAGAGTGAATGAGAAAACGACAATGATAGATAGTGAAGGCAAAAACTTAAGCAAGAACCTAAGTTTGGGGGATGATATGTGGGGTATATAAGCTTATTTTCATCTAAAAAAAAGAGTATATTTATGTCATGACTAGTCTTGTTTCGGGACCTTTTTTACTTGAGCAAGTATGCCCGAGGGGATTGTCTTTACACCTAGCGCCCTAAGGTCTTGTATGGTCTGGGAGTCGTTGGTTGAAAGCTTGCTAAGGGGTAGCACTGTCAGCCTAATGGGATGAGACATTGCACAGTCATGTATGTATTAAAAAAAAGAAATGTGAATAAAACGGGAACAGAGCAAAAAGCCCCCGTGTTTAAAAAAAATAAAAAATCAAAAAAAGTAAATATGAAAATTGTATAAGTACTCTACTTGAACCCCTGAGTTTAGTGATTGTTTAGTTTTAGTTGGAATTGTCTGTTTTTGGAATTTTTAAGTTTGCGTAGTATGAGTCCTTCTAAGAGATTGATTATGTATTGAATTTGAGCCCGTATCGGTTATCATGGATGTTGCACACACATATACACCAGTGATGATGGCTTAAGATTGGAGGATTGAAACGGAATTGTAAAATGGTTTTCGGTGGTTGATATTGTATAGTTGCTAGTTTTCGCTGAGGCCGTTAAGATAATCTTGATTCTGCGATATTGTTGGATTCAAAAGCATATAAGTGAGGTCATATTCATTTCATTTCATTGCATTGTATATAGTGTTTTGTGCTCGAGGACTAGCACGGTTTAAGTTTGGGGGATTTTGATAAATGGAATTTATATACGCGAATCAATGTCCATTTCATGCTTATTTGTTGCTAAATTCTTGTGATCATGCTCCTTTTTTACTCGTTTTATGTTATTGCATGTGTATGATGGTGGTTGTGGCTTTCAACATACATTTGGAGTTAATTGGAATGATTTGAAGTCAATTAGAGAAAAATTGGACTAGCATGAAATTGAAGAAGTCATCTATAAGATATACACCCCACCAAGAAATGGGGTGTCGATTCTGAAGTTGTCCTGCTATGATTGAAATTCTTCTTGGGCATGGTTTCTAGCATTTGGATAGCAAATGGAACTCTAATTGAAGGGAATTTCGGCTGGGACTTGTGTGTTGGACATCTATTACTCAATTAACAATGCATTCAACAACACACAAGGCAGAAGACAAAGATTGAATCTGAGTTTTTCATAGCAAGCTTTGGAGGAGTATTTCGAGAAGATTTTTGAGACGATTGTGATTTTAGGCTACAAGATGGGTGTTCTCAATATTCTTCGTCTTAGGCTATTATTTGTAATCACAAGAATGATTTCTATGATTTATTCACTATTTATTTGGTTTATTATGAACTAATTCGCTTTTTAGGCTTATGATGGATCTCTAAGTGAAACGATGATTTTGTAACCTTTAATTTCCATTTCAATAAACTATTTCCAATTTATCTATATTGATTTGACTGTGAATTTATGAATTGTCTGATCAACAATTCTTTGTGGATTTGTTTGGAATCGAGAGAGGATATTCAAATCTAGACTTAATTAATATAGCATGTGTTCATGAATTTTTTGAATAGCAGAATCTTGATGAATGTTAAGGTAGAGATATGCTTGACATCGCATGTAATCGGATAGTGAACTTAATCTTAAATCTTCTTTAATTGTAATTCACATAGAGATATAGTGAGTTAGTTGATTAAGATGTTTAACGTGTTTTTATCTTCATTGTGGATTTACGTTAATACGATATTAGTGCATCGAGAGGTGGTTAATACTATGTTCGTGTTCTTGATTAATAAACTAGGATATTGAATTGAATTGGAATTAAGGTGTTGAGATCAGAGTGAAGCTTAGGGTGAAATCATAAGTCTAATTCTCCATTAACTGTTTAAAATTCCAGATTTTGATATTTGTGATTGTTTTGTGTTAGTTTAATTATTCTTTAATTTAGAGTCTTTAATTTTAATTATTGAGTTGACTTGTTTAATAAAATTAGGGTTAATAGGAAATTGGTAATTGTAAGTTAAGATTGTTGCTAGTTAGTCTCTGTGGGAACGATACTCTACTCATCACTCTAATATTTGTTGACCACGTATACTTGCGTGTTGTGCGTATATAGATTTTACACAATAGCGCGCAATTAGGTGACCAAACCTCTCCTTGACAGAACTTCTAGACATTGTCAATATTGAAACTAATAATATGAACAACTTTGTCGTCTCAATTATTGATTTAAAAATATATAACATATTATGCAGATGATACTGTGACAATAATTGAATCAATAATATGAGAGATATGATATAGCAATTATTGTAGCAATAATTGAGTATAACTGAGTGACTTCTCACATAAGCATCAATAATCAATACAGTGTGCTACTATGCAACCACGCGTATTACTGTTCTTTTACTACCGATTATTTTATAACAACTTGCTTACTTTGAAAAATTTTCAAATATGACCCTTAACTTTAAAATTTTATCAATTTAACTAGTTACCAAAATAGAAAAATTGAATACTTTTTTTTCATAAAATTCGGGATCTCACAATCTCCCATACTTATGAAATTTCGCCCTCGAAATTTATGTACCTGGTAGTTTGAAGAGATGAGAATACCTTGCTTTCTTTTCGGATTGTACCTTCCCGGTGATTTCCTCTCTATCATGGTTTTCCCATTTCTCATCTCTTGTATTTCAGATATCATTCTAGAATATAGTTTCAAAATAAGGGTTAGTTGACATGCCACATATAATCCCTATACTCTGACCGACCAATTAAATACCAAATAAACTTAGGTAGGTCATACTAGCGAAGGAATTCCCCATCTCTCCCCTCCTAGTTCTTGTCTCACATCTCAGCCAGGGATCATATCCCTAAGCTTTGATACCAACTGTGACGCCCCCAAAACAGGTATACATCACCCATCTTGGGTCGCCAGAAAATACATGGTACAAAATTCAAATAAAACTTAATTATACAACAGTCATGTAAGATACGACAAAACATAATCTAAGAGTTTCAATAAGAATATTGTCATCTAGACAATATCCACTCTCAATGGTGTCCTCATTACAATTATTATCACATTATTCCGTAGAATAGTGAGGACTACTAAAGCCATTTATCCTGGATCATCACTCCATTCCCCGACTCATCCCAGCTATATTCTCATTTCCTGAAGAGAACAATGAAAGAAAGGGTGAGCTCAACTAGCCCAGTAAGAAATATTATGACTAAGATAATGTAGAATAAATTATCCTTAGCCTTCAACAGTATAACAAATGATAGAATACAATAAACAACAAGTTTTAGATCAACAATTGCAGCGAAAATAAGCAATCCATTAGAAGAGTCAAGTAGAGCATAAAATCTACTATCTTCTATGATTTAAAACGTTTTTCATCAACTTTATCGCTGAGACTCAGCTTAATAAATAAACAACATCATCGAATCATCCCTGCACTACTGGCCAATGATATTCATGTAATCATTAATGGTCATGATTATACCGAATAATCCCTGGTCATAATAATACCAACAATTGTCCATCAATGAACTATAGGCCAATGAGGACTTTTACCACATCATTCGTTACATTACGGTCTTGATTATACCGAATAATCCCTGGTCATAATCATACCAAGTCCATCTATGCACGTAAGCCAAAGATGACTTTCATCACAATATAAGCATGAGGATGATGACAATGATATGAGCAATAATCAACCGAAATCAAATCAAACGAAATCAAGGATAAATATTAAAGACTTTAAATTTATCCAGAGTTTAAAAATTTCCAAATTGTCAACATGATACTGCTTTGTAGAGTAAAATTCAAGAATAATATTCATGTACCAAAAATAATTTGGACAGAAAAGAATATATTTTTCGGATAAATAATACCCCGTGAATAGTACAATATAAATAGTACCTCGTGAATAGTACCCTGACATGAAAAGTACTCCAAATACCCGAGTGAATAATATTCGGGTAAATAGTAATTGGGTGAATAGTAACCCGTGAATAGTAACTCGTGCATAGTACTCCGGTATGAAAAGTGCCCAAATACCCGAGTGAATAATACTAGAGTGAATAGTAACCCGTGAATAGTAACTCGTAACTGAAAAATACCAAAGAAAACGATATTTCATGACGAGTACAAAAGAAATGATATCCTAGATGAGTATAATAGAATATACTGAAACTGCGCAAATGGATTTTCACCGCCATGTGGTAATCCACGTGAAGCGAGATCATTTCCACAATTTAATAAGGAATGAATACGAAGGATCATTCATCATGCATACTGGTAATCCACATAGATGAGTTATTCCAATGTAATAATAAAGAATAGAACCGGTCATGCGTAATCCAAATATGGATAGGATATTTCAGCAGAATAATAAAGAATGGAAACAGTCATGCGTAATCCGCATGCGGGATGTTCCAACAGAATAATAAAGAATTGAACCGGTCATGCGTAATAAAATGCAGACGAGGATGTTCCAACATAATAATAAAGAATGGAATAACAACAGAATTCTCCGAGCATGCGATAAACCGCACAGACAGGTTATTCAAACCGAATAATAAAGATTGGAATAACAGAAGAATTTCACCATGTATGCGGTACTTCACATAGACAGGTTACTCCAACATAATAATAAAGAATGGAATAACAACTCTTACGAGTATTGAAAGAAAATAACTCTCTTCATGAATACGAATTCATAATACCCCTTACCTTAGAAGAAACTGGATACTGGAATGGTGAGGTAGCAGACTTCTCTTCTTCGTTCTCTCTATAATTTCTCTCTATAATAATTGCTCTTGTGAGAATTAGTGAATTGGTGACAAATGAAGGAAGAATGAGCTTCTATTTATAGGAAATTATAGTTTCAATAATTGCACATTTTGGGGCTCTCGAAATATTACAGTATAATACCTTCCTCTTTTTTTCATTTTTAATTTAGTCCTGCAAGTATAATCAAACTTGCACCACCTCCCCTAATAGTAAATCATGTGAATCAATAGTAAATCATGTGACTCAATAGTTTTAAACATGTGAAAAAATTAATTATAGTATAGTACCTTCATCTATACCTCTATTTTTAATTTAGTCATGCAAGTATTATCAATCTTGCACCACCTCCCTTAATAGTACATGAATGTGAATCAATAGTACACACATGTGAACAAGTAGTTATAATCATGTGAATTAATAGCAATTAATTGCTCATTTATTCGATTAATTACCCGATTGGTCAATATAACCTCCAGACATCAATTATTATCGAAATAAATGTCGATTTCTAATAACACTAACAATCCCAACACAATGAAAATATTTTTCTCAATAAATTCATTTTTGAAATTTCGAAGTTTGACTTTTTCCAAAAAAAACCAACTGTTGACTTTTTTGAGCAAAAAGTCAACCCCATCAAATTTTGTGTTTATAGTCTATTTCTACTAATTTCATCGTTCCGGACTCAAATATCACGTCCGCGTCTCCAAATTAAACTCTGAACTCAACTTCAATTTTTAATAACATTCATCATTAATATTATAACTCAAAATATTTAACAATCAGGTCGTTCCCAGGAAAGATGGGGCTTTCTCATAAGGATTTCTCCTTATTGGCGCGCAATTAGGTGACCAAACCTCTCCTTGACAAAACTTCTAGACATTATCAATATTGCAAATAATAATATGAATAACTTTGTCGTCTCAATTATTGATTTAATAATATATAACATATTATGCAGATATTACTGTGATAATAATTGAATCAATAATATGAGAGATATGATGCAGCAATTATTGTAGCAATAATTGAGTATAACTGAGTGACTTCTCACATAAGCATCAATAATCAATACCGTGTGCTACTATGCAACCACGCGTATTATTGTTCTTTTACTACCGGTTATTTTATGACAACTTGCTTACTTTGAAAATTTTCAAATATGACCCTTAACTTTAAACTTTTATCAATTTAACTATTTACCAAAATAGAAAAATTGAATACTTTTATTTCATAATCCTCGTGTAAACAATAACACCGACCAAATGATGAACGATGGTATGTTTAGGAATTTTTTTGAATTTATGCAAAACCAAACGAGAGAGACTCCTATTCAAAATGCAGGTGGAAACACTGGAAACTCACGGCTGGTCACCGCTAAGAAGTTCAAGGAGCCGGGACCAGCGGAGTTTTTGGAAAAGCCAGAACCACTTAAGGTAGAGATGTGGATAAAACAAATCACCAAGATATTTGATGTCTTGGAATGCTCAGAGGAGCAAAAGGCTCCCTTTGCCACCTTTATGTTGCGAGAAGATGCAGATCATTGGTGGGAATCTGTAAAACGTACTCAACCTGCAGCACTAAAGATGTCTTTGGAGAAGTTCCAAGAATTGTTCAATAACAAGTACTTTCCCGAAAGTATTCATCACATGAAGGAGGTGGAATTCATCAAGCTGGAGCAAAACAATATGATTGTGTCGCAATATGAGGCTAAGTTTGTCGAGTTGTCCCGATTTGCATCCCATTTAGTTGATAAAGAGGAGCGAATGACGAGAATATTTTTGCTAGGTTTGAAACCCGAAATACGTCAATACCTCATTTCTCACAAACTTTGTTTATATTCAGATGTTGTGAATAGGGCTCATTTATTAGAACACGATTATGAGTCAGCTCAACCAAAAGGCAACGACCAATAACACGGTAATAATCATACCGGTGGAAATGGCCATCGAAACAATGATAACCATCGTAGAGGAAATTATCATGCCAGAAATGGTAGCCACTTCAGTGGTAATCATGGCCAAGATAATTGGAAAGGTGAACTAAGTGAGAACAACTTTAAGAAGAGAAGATTCAACAATGACGGAAAGACATCGACAGCAGCACTTACACCCATTTCAAAAGAAGGAGAACGACCACGGGTCGTATATTTCAAATGCGAACAGGAGGAACACATCCGTCCAAACTGTACGCAACAACCCAAAATGTGTTTCAATTACAGAAGAAAAGGTCACCTAGCTCAATTTTGTCGTGTAGTGAAGTCAAGTCCAGCTAGGATGGCGACGCGAAAGGATGTCCCAAATAAGTCAAAGCCAGTAGTTTAAGTGAGAGCGTTTGTCGAGGAACCCGAACAAAGTTATCACCGGTAAGTTAATCATAAACTCTTTCAAAGTCTATACCTTATTCGATACCGGTTCTACCCACTCTTTTATTTCACCTAGTTGTGTTCAACGTTTAAACTTGACTCTTGGGAAATTAAACTTTGATGTATCTGTTGAAACTCAGCTAGGAAAAACCTTTGTTACATCCACTGTTTGTAAATCTTATTTGATTCAAATCGGCACCCTCACGTTACCTGTCGATCTTATCTCTTTGAAAATACTTGCCTTTGATGTGATTTTCGGAATTGACTGGTTAACTATTTATCATGCTAAAATTAATTGTTTTTGTAAGGTTGTTAGCCTTCCTAACCAACCTATTATGCAAATTCAAGTAACCAAACAACTAAAGTCAATCACTGTCATATCAAGCCATAAGTAAAAATCCCCGAGCCTTTCGCTAGTGATTTCAAAGTCTTGGAATGTACCGAAGCCAAACTTTCTGTAGGGGACGCCGTTAACAACGGTGGCAAGTTGATAGGTATCAATGTGACGTGTTATCCAAGTCTTGGATGAGAGTCATAGTTTTGAATGATATTTCTATCGTTAATAAATTTCCTGACGTATTCCTAAAGACTTCTTGGCCTACCCCTAGAGCGTGAAATCGAATTTTGTATTGACCCCGATACAAAACCCATTTCTAAAACCTCAAATACTTCTTCAACTAAAATGAATGTATCATGCGCCAAAGACGTTGGCTCGAGCTGTTGAAAGATTACGATAATACCATTCAATACCATCATGGAAAAAGCGAATGTGGTAGCTGACGCGTTGAGTAGAAGATCGTATGCGATTATGAGTGCGACGTCGTTAACACAAAGACCCATTTTGTTTAATTTACAAAGGATGGAGATAGAGTTAAAGACTCCAAGAACCTACATGAAGATAACGAATATACGATTAGAATCGACTTTAATCGATAAAGTTAAAGCCGCTCAAGATACACACCTAGAGCTGATGAATATGAAGAAGAAGGTGCAAGAAGTCATTATTCTAAAAATGAGAATCGACAATGAGAGGAAATCTAAACCATTGATTCATTGGCACATTTAAAATCTTCGATCGAGTAGGAACTGTGGCCTATAGACTCGCTTTACCGCCAAGTATGTCACGTGTTCATAATGTTTTTCACGTATCGATGTTACGTAAATATGTGGATGACTCGAACCACATTATTGAATTAGAACTAGATGAGATAGCGGAAGATTTAACGTATGAAGAGGTACCTGTTAAAATCTTGGATAAGAAGGAACATATTTTACGTTCCAAGGTTATACCTTAAGTTAAAGTTTTGTGGAGAAACCACGATGTTGAGGAAATGACCTAGGAGTTAGAATCTAAAATAAAATCAAGGTGTCCTCACCTCTTCGACATACCAGGTATGTACACCAATTTCGAGGACGAAATTTCATAAGAAGGGGAGGTTGTAAGACCCCAAATTTTATGAATAAAAATTTAATTTTCCCGAAATATTTTTTTGAATATTAAGGTGTGGATTTGATATAATGTCATAGTTGTTGGTAATATTTATAAATTTTAAAAAGTATGCAAGCTGTTATAAAATATTCGATTGGTCGAGAATATTCATTTTATCAGGGAATATTAGTACAACGGCGCAATCCTTGGTGGAACCCACAACGGAATTACTGTCGGAGTTAGAAAACAACAGAAATAACTTTTTATAAAAATAATAGCGAAAGTTTTACCGTTAACTATTGAGATACTCAGTGGTAAAAGTACAGTAATATGCGTGGTTGCATAGTAGCACATGGTAATGATTATTGATGATTACGTGAGAAGTCACTCAGTTTTATTCAATTATTACCACAGTAATTACTGCATAGTATCTCACGTTATTGATTCAATTATTGTTACAATATTTTATATTATTAAATCAATAATTGAGATGACAAGTTATTCATATTATTATTTGCATTATTGACAATGTCTAGAAAATTCTATCGAGGAAAGAGGTTTGGTCACTTAATTGCACGCCAATAGGGAGAAATCCTTATCAGAAAGTCTCTTCTTTCTTGGGAAGGATTGTTAATATTGCAAGTTATATTATTGATGAATAAATGTTGTTAAAAATATTAAGGGGATTTTTTATGAAGTGTTTGTTGTAATTTTGGCGTATTATATGGACTCCCACTTACCCATTTTTTAAAAATCATCGGAGAAAGTTATCTCAATTTTATTATATATATATATATATATATATATATGATAATGATATGTGGTGGGGCCCACGTGTAATGAATTTTTTTTGAAAACTACGGGTGGAATAATTATGGTTACGGGAGGGAGTATATGTTATATTATTATTATTATAATAAGTTTTGTTTTTTTTATGAAAAATAGAATATATTATATTTTATTATGCATAGTGTTTGCATAGTAAAAAAAATTAGAAAATCAAAAAGTTTTCGCCCGTGAATCTTCTGTTCATCCGTGAACTTCCTTTACTGTGCATCCAAATAGTATCCTTCCCTTCTCCTATAAATAGGATGCTCAGTTTAGAAAAGAAAATCACACCAGAATCAGAGAATTCTTCTTCTATAATATTGAGCGTATTTCTTTAGACTTTAAGGAAGCTTTGAGTGTAGAAAATAGTGAAAGTTTTCTTCAAGAATTTATCCGCTATACCAGTCAAAATTGCTCTCTTTTTGAGCTAAGGGGTATTATTTATTTCATATTCGCTTACAATATTATTTTTTGTATTCGTAAGAAATTTTATTTCGTTTAATATTCGCAAGAAATATTATCTTCGTTTAATATTCGTAAGGAATATTATCTTCATTCAATATTCGTAAGGAATATTGTTTTCGTTCAACAGTTGTAAGAGATGTTATATTTGTTCAAAATTCGTAACAAATAATATTTTCTTTCATACTCTGCAGTATGTAAGTAATATTATTTCGTTTCAGATTCTGAATTCTACACTTTTGTTAAAGTATTGCTTCTATACTCCTTGAAATTAGTAGAATATCTTTAAAATTTGCACTTCATCTAGTATCGTTTTACAAGGATATTTTTCTGAACATTCTTGTTCATTTTTAAGCTTTTCATGTCGGAGTACTATGCATGGGTGTTATTCATTTATACAGCACTATTTATACGTACGACACTATTCATACGTACGGGTACTATTCAAAAAGTACTATTCACAGGGTACTATTCATGATAGAAATTGATTTCTTTTCTGTCCAAATTATTTTTGATACAATATTATTCTTAAATTTTACTCCACAAAACAGTATCATGTTGATAATTTGGACATTTTCAAACTTTGGATAAATTTAAAGTCTTTAATATTTATCTTTGATTTGGTTTAATTGAATTCTTATATCATTGTCATCATCCTCATGCTTATATTGTGATGAAAGTCATCTTCGGCCAAGGGTGCAAAGATGAACTGTTGATTGGTATGATTATGACAGGGATTATTCGGTGTAATCATGACCTGTAATGTTACAAATGATATGGTAAAAATCCTAATTGGCCCATAGTGCATTGGTGGAAAGTTGTTGGTATGATCATGACAATGCATTCTCTTTAGCCAATGGTGCAAAGATGAATTATTTTTTGGCATGTTCATGACCATTGGTGAACATGAATATCCTTGTCCTATAGTGTATGGATAATTCGTGGTCGTGATACTAATGAATATCCTTGGCCCATAGTGCACGAATAATTCAGTGATGTGGATTATTTATTAAGCTGAGTCTCAGCGATAAAAGTGATGATAAACTTTTGAAATCATATAAGATAATGGATATTATGCTCTTTGACTCTTCTAATGGATTGTTATTTCCGCTGCAGTTGTTGATCCAAAACTCGTTATCTATTGTACTCTATCAGTTGTTATACTGTTGAAGGCTAATGATAATTTTTTCTGCATTATTTTAGCCATAATATTTCTTACTGGGCTAGTTGAGCTCACCCTTTTCTTTCACTATTCTCTTCAGGAAGTGAGAATATAGCTGGGACTAGTCGGGGAATGGAGTGACGGTCCAGATGGTTGTTTTAGTAGTCCTCACTATTCTGTGAAATAGTGTGATTTTAATTGTAATGTGATTGAATTTGAGTTTGGATATTGTCTAGAAGATAATATTCGTGTTAAAACTCTCAGCTATGTTTTGTCATATTTTATACGACAGTTGTATAATTAAGTTGTAGTTGTATTCTGTACCATGTATTTGGCGACTCGGAATGGGTGATGTATACCTGTTTTGGGGGCTTCACACTCCATGTATGAAAACTAAGTGTGAACTTTGGTTTAATGGGTCTTTAAGAGAAAGATTGGAGCAAATGGCAAGGTTATAAAGCCAGACTGGTGACAAAAGGTTTCAAATAAAGTCAAGTCAAGGAGTTAACTGTGATAAAACCTTATCATCGGTAGTAATGCTTAAGTCAATTCAAATTTTACTTGCGATTATAGCTTATTATTACGAAATCTAGCAAATGGACATGGAGACGCCCTTCCTCGATAATAATTTGAGGATAATGTATAAATGATAGAACCAGATGGATTTATTTTAAAGGTTGCAGTAAATCAAGCATATGATCTACAACGATCCATTTATGGATTGAAGTATGTTTCTCGAAGATAGAACATTTGTTTTGACGAGATAATCCAAAGATTTTGATTTTATCAACAACGAGGATTAATCATGTGTGTACAAAAAGGTTAATGTGAGTGTAGTGACATTCCTAGTATTATATGTTGATATACTACTGATAGGGAATGACATACCAATTGTAACGCCCGAGAAAATCAAATTTTTAAATCAATTAAATTTTTATTTGATTATGTGGATTAAATGAATGTAATTGATTATTTATGTGAGTAAGCTATTTGAAGGTCGTTATATGACCTAGAATGTGCGAATGTGGTTAGGATTTTGGCTATGTGCTAGAATTAATTGTTTTGAATTTCCAAGACGAAAAAAAGTTTTCCAAGAAATTTCTGTAAAAACACTATTCATCCATTTTTGCTCGGGAATTATAGAATTCTAAGTCGAGATGAAATATCCAATAATATTTTAGTTATGGCAAACGAAGTTTTCGCCTGCGGACTTAAACCTAAGGGTTAGGAAAAGTGATTTCTGAGAAGGAAATGTAATGCATATAATGATTAGGGTTATTTTACGTACGATATACGAGTATGATATTAGTTAGAATACGAGTATAGTACGAAGAATAGTACGATGTATAATACAAATATTATATGAATACTAAACGAAGAGAATACAATAATTGAACGCGTAAAATACGATTAGTCTTAATGGACTTTGAGTTCATGGACTTTGTAGAATTCAATTGGACTTGCATTATGCCAAGCCCAATGTTAAGTGAAATGAAGCCCAAGTTATGGCCCAATGTTAGGTTAAATCAAGCCCGATCCAAGAAACCGAAACGCGGATGGAACCGATGGGTCACCGAATGGGTAAAACCAATGGGGCAACCCATGGGGGGACCCACAAGTCATGTGGTTCGGCCACTTTGAGCCCAAGTAAAGCCATTACTTGGTGGCTAAGTTGCTAAGGAGGTGGCTAATTGACCATTTTGCCCTCCATTTAAATTTCCTATATAAAGAAGCTTAGGTTGGTCATTTGATATTTTACAAACATTAGCCAACATATATTGAGAGAGAGAGAGAGAGAGAGCTAGAAACAAGTAATCAAGCTACCTTGAAGCAAATCATAAGAGTTTTTAGCAAGAATGCGAAGAACGAAAAGGTAATATTTTGTAAACATTAGTCTTCGATCTTTTCAATTTATTTTTCGTAGAGAAACGTAGATTGGTGGAGCATGTCTCTTACGAAGGGATAAGGATGGCTATTAATGATTAAAACATTGATAAGTTATGTTTAAGTAGAAATTATAAGTGATTACGTAAGTTTAAACCGAGGAAACCTTTGAACGTTAACTTAATTGTTGATGGACAAATTGAAAACCATCATTGTTAGGGTATGTGCATATTGCTTGGTTAGGATGTAGATGATGAATCAATGGAGTTGTTTTATTTGATTTGGCATATAGAACACAAGTAACGAAGTTATGGCGAAATTTTCGAGATTCGGCGTTAAACGTTGAAAACGTAGAAATCTCTGATTAGTAGTCAAAAGTTGCCGTGTAACTTGGGTACTTTGGTTTTTAGTGGCATCACGTGAGATAAGGTATTCAAGAGTCGTAGACTCAAGAATCATCGAATTCTGACTTAGAACGAAGAAAACGAGCTTTGAACGCTCACGAACGATAAACGAACGCTTAATAATGAACTAATCGGTGAATTCCGTGTTAAAAGATTTGAAAATGAAATATTTTCTGATGAAATCATAGTGCACATGATTTAGGAGATAATGGCTTTTTAAGGAGCCAATTTGGATGTAAAACGAATAAGTTATGAGCCCGGAAAGTTTGTAGAAAAACTAAATTGTCAAAGTCAACTGAGGCTCAAGGGAGGCGCTGTAGCGCCAACCCCAGTGTTAATGGTCATGCCACAACGCCATGAATAGGAAGATTGGTCACTGAAGAGTGGCGCTGCAGTGCCACTATTGCAGAGGAATGTCACGCCGTAGCGTCGGGTCTGGACTTCGGCCACTGTTAATTGGCGCCGCAACGCCAATGATGTGCTAGAGTCTGGCACCGCAGCGCCGGCAGTGAGAGTTTGTTGAATAACTTGGTTTCTAATCCCAAGTGGTTGTAAATCAATAATGGAACATGAATGTACTTAACATATATAGTAAGATTAACTTTAAATCACTTACTTAGTGATGACTTTAGGAATGTAAATGTTGTTTAATGGAGAATTAAACAAAGAACGTAAAGAGTAAGAAAGTAAATTGTATTCAATATTGGTACTTCACCAATGATGATCGAGTTTTGGTTAATAACGTAAGAATGTTAACAAGAGAAAGAATAATAAGTCGAATTGACATTTAATAATGAAATAAATTCTTTTAAGACATAAAAGAGAAAGAAATTGGTAATAACAATGTGATTAGATTGTTTGGTAGCTAATTACAATGTGCTATGTGAATATATCATGTAAATTCTGTAAAGAGTGAGAACGGTTGAATATTGAATTCAAAGACGTGTGAAGGCAAGTTTTCTTAACGCTTGTCTAACTTTCGTGTTAGCCAAGTTTTTTGTAATTCATGTTCTGAGATGCATGAATTGTTTTACGAAAGGATCGATGCCAGTTTTAACTCGGCTAGACTATTCTTAAGAGTTAGATTGATTTGCTTACAAGTCTTTCGATATAGAACTATTAACGCTATCCTATGCCAAGTATTTGGTACAGATTTAAAGGTAAGTTTGTATATGAATAAACAAATGTATTTTTCATCGATTATTCGATGGGCACGTGAGGTTGACAAAACTTAAACGTAAATACGTTTAACGGATGAGTGTTGATCAACATAGAGTACTATAGGCTGATCACCTAGAAGTGCTCGTAAGAAATATCGGATGTACGACCTTAGTGCCGAGATGTCCTTTTTATGTATGAATATGAAAAGAGTATGTTCATAGTCTTTCGACCGGTTCAGAATTTCTAAGCTATTATATATACTTTGGAATTGTTGTTACGAAATGAGAAGTGCTAGTCAATGTTTCATAGTACTTCATAGCTATTTGTTCAGTTATGGAAGATAATCATATAATTCTCGACGTGGTATTGATATTATCCTTTGTTAGACTTACTAAGCTAGTTATGCTCACTTCTTGCTTGAATTATATGATTGCAGCTAAGGCCGAACGAACTGAGGTTTCTAAGAAAGATAAAGGCAATGCTAAGATGGATAGTTAGTTATCCTATAATAGACTAGTATGTTTGTATGTATTATACTTATGAACAACGAATAATGTATTCAGTTTATGAACCTGGGAAAGGATTTATTATGAATGTAATAATAATGTAGTTAATACACTCATTGTGTTGTTGTTTCAATGGAATGAATGTATGATTATGAGTACCATGTAGCACCATCTGTTGAGTTGGAAGATACCTGGATTTGGGGCATCACACCAATGTTATAATCAGTAAAGATAAAGTTGTTTAAATATTCCTACATGAATGATTTGGGAGAAACATCCTATATTTTGGAGATGAAGATCTATATAGATAGATTCAAAAAGATGCTCGGTTTGACCTAAGGAACGTATATTCATTCGATGCTAAAGGGGTTTAGCATGACAAACTCCAAGAGTGGTCTCATGTTGATGAGCCATGGAGTGTAACTCTCTAAGAAATTGTCCCTAAAGACAGCTGAAAAAAGAGATCGCATGAGTAACTATCATGTATGGAATGAAATATATGAGTCTTGATGGTGATCAGTTAATTTATAGAGAAGATCACTATAGGACAGTAAATAACATCCTAAAGTACTTAACAAGTACTAATGATGTGTTTATGATTTATGGTGGATCTGATTTGAAAATAGAAGGCTATACAGACTCATATTTTTTTGACTGGCCAATGCAACAACAAATCCACTTTAGGGTATATGGTTACCTTGAACGGTGGTGCAATGAGTTGGAAAAGTTCTGAATAGCAAGGAGTTGTTGATTTAGTGACAAAGACAAAGTATATAGCTGTAAATGACGCTATAAAGTTCGTTGTTTAGATGAAAATTTCATTACAAAACTAAGAATGGTTCCTAAGTCTCGTCTGAGATCCAAACATGTGTTGTCACACTTTCATTTGATTAGGGAATTTTTGCAAAACGAGAAGTCACTATAAAGGTAATGGACTCTCAGAACAATATTCCAGATCCATTTGCTAAAGCATTAACTCAACAGCAGTTAGATCAAACTTAGAGAAGATGGATATGAGATAACAGGGAGATTGACTTTAGTGCAAGTAGAAGATTAAAAGTAATAAAAAAATTATTTAATATAAATGCATTCTTTATTCATGTTTAATTATTTGAATTAAATGGAGTAGAGACATTCAGAAGTATTCTAAGAATTCCCATAGTTCTCTCTTTATCTTGTATTCTTCAGATATTTATTTAGTGGATTTCTTCTGTCTCCTTCGTGGTTTTTTCTCGATTTGGTTTTCCACGTAAAACGTTGTTATTGTCTTGAACTTTCTACATTAATTTATTATATTTGTCATAACAATATCTAATACAACATTACAAGTTCATGCTTGTTATACAAGTCTAGATACACAACATAATAGCTCGAGAAGTCATGTTACTGATGGTTATAAATTTATAAATGTACAAGGTTGATATTGTAATAAGTTAATTATTTATAAGGGATTTTATGTTTTTTAAGCTTAGATAGTTGGGATGACAATTAGTATAAATATAGTAGCTTAGTTAGCAAGCAAGATTAAAAAAAAAGTCTAATTAACAATTTCTTTTCTTTGCTCTCTAATGGTGTTTACTATTTTTAGCTGATGAATGAGTTTGTGAAACTTGTCATTTCGTCTTTTTCAGCCTTCAATGGTCAACACCAGCTAATTATATCTTCCCAAAACCCGATAGGTGACTCTCACTTTTTCTCCTCCTTTATGTGTTATAGTTTATCAATAATTTAGTGAATTAAGTACTAGAAACTAGAAACCCTCGAAGAACTACTGCATAATTTTCTTCTTCTTTATTTTTAAGGTTAATATTAATACTAATATCAGGTGCGTTCATTGTTAACTTGTTAAACCATGTTATATTTGACTACTTGTCTTTAATTTCTACCTATATGATGCTTTTAACTTGATTTTTTTTGGGCTTTTGTTGTAAGTCAAATTTATCGTACAATTATTTTCATCTATTTTCTACTCCAGTTGATTAAGAATTTTAAAAAATGTCCATTAGTATTTCTAATTGCAATATTGATGATTCAGTGCTTACTCTTAGTAGTCTCCAAGAAAAAAAGAGATGCATTTTTATTTTAGGATTATAAAGTAGTATAAGATTCTTAATTTGCCATTTTTATTGTCATTTCTTGTAATACTAAATTCTAAGCTACTATTAAGGGTACATTAAAGGCCTAAAATTTTACTTGAAACATTTTAGAAATATATCTCTAATTTGTAGAATTATTAGTTCTTGTGTGATCATATATTATTTGATAAATTTGTATTGTAGATGGCTTTTCCCTACAATGCAAAAGTACTACAGCAGTGCTATGTTTCCCCACCACCCAACTTGTCTTCATCTTACATTTTTTGACATACCTTGGCTTTTTGTATGCCTATGAAAATGAATTTTCTTTTATGAGTTATCCTTCTCTACTTCCCATTTCATGCATAACGTCCTTCCAGATCTCAGAAAATCGCTCTCGTTGGCTCTTTAACATTTCTACCCATTTGTTGGTACTTTGGTATGTTGGATGTGCTTCAAAATTTTTAGTTTTGACAAAAGTCTCACGTTGCTTATTTTGAGAACCTTTCATGTGTATATTAGTACTTTTTAAGTTGGGCTTAATTATTAGGTTTGTAATATTCTTGGACGCAATCAAATTGCATAAAATAAGCAGAAACGTGAAAAATCAGAGTTTTAAAATTTTACAAATCATATACCCGGATCATCCTTTATGCACAATTATTAATTAAACGAAAAGATAAAGAACAAGAATCATACCCTTGAAGATTCGAGCTTCCTCAGGTACAAGTTCACCTCCAAATCCTTTCGCGTTCAACTTGAATCCACCTGATTTGGTTCCTTCCTTTGATCAACGTTAGCCACCCAAATGTTTGGCCTCTAGAGGTGATCCACCAAGGAAGAAGAAAGATTCAAGAAGATGGGTGTTTGGCAAAACCCTAGTTTTTCTATCTCTCATAGAAAAAGAGTGTACTCTTCAACAATTGGAATCACGTATTCATGTGTTTTGAAAGTGTCAACCACCCTAACCCATAATAAGACTCCCCTTATTTATAGACGTGGGCAACCCTCCTTAACAATTAAGGAATTGAGTTTTATTTTAATTAATTAAACTTCTTTAATTTATTAGGCTCCCAATCTTATTAGGAATAATTAATTAAACTCTTTTAATTAATTAGTCACCTAATTTTATTAGGATATATGAAAGTACTTTTATTAATTAATTCCTAAACTCCTATAGGAATTAAATAATAATAATAGTAATAATAATAATAAGACTCCTCTTATTAATTTATATTTAATATTTACAAAATATTAAATAATAAATATTAAGCTATTTAATTTATTCTATCACCATAAATTAAATTATATATACTTAACTTATTATTACGATTATGTCATTAACTTCTTAAATAATTATTCTTCTTTTTATGGTGTGACTCTTTAGATTCTCCATATTAAACCTGTTGTGAATAAATCAATTAGAACAATTTTAATCTTATTTAAATAAATAAATTAAACTATTAATTTATTTAAATAAATAAAATTTATTCTACAATAGGGATAAGCCTCCCTAGCGATCAACGACTTTCCAGATGATATAGATTTCAACATTAATCATAAAAGAACATTTGAGTAAATAGTTACCATAAAATTCAATCCTTCCACCATACAATGTCCCAATTAAATATAAGACATAGAATTACTGTCAAGACTTATTTTATTTAATTATATGTATTTTGACTCTTAAATGTACAACTCCAAATAATGCAAATTTGAAACTCCTTTCTAATTTCATTCTGCCTTGGCCAAGGACTACTGGGTTGTCATTTATCGAATCACATGTGACATTTCTCTTCTTTTACTAGAAGCGGTAGATTCTTTATTGATCATATATTATCTCTATGTACAACTTATTATACCCAAGCATATCTTTTGATATACCCTAAGGGTCTTAAGGAATAAGTCAAAGTATAACTCATCATACACAAGATACTATGATGATCTCAAGTCCAAGGATCACTTGTACTACTATCACTAAATGAATTCTATTGACAGGCAAGTAAAACTCCATTAAGTATTCATTAGCGAGCCACATTCAATGAACTTATTCTTTAATAAGCACCTACATATTTTCTTTAGTGTCTCCACACAAATGATCATGAGATCAATCATCCTCATCCAATGAGCAAGCAACGTATGTACCAATCTATCCAGATTCACTAATCCCCAATTTAGTAATCCAACGATTGGGAACTATTTTAGTTTTAAGCTTTCTAAGAATTTAGATCTCATTAGAATGATCATCATCATTATTCTAAAAGCATTGCTTAAAACTATAGGTTTATCACATATTATAAAACAGCATCATATAGATAATTAAAAGCCTTTAATAATTTAATACTTTTTATTAATAAATGATTAAGATTGTTACAAAGTATTTTCTTTATCATCAAACATGATTGGCTTGTGTGCATACTACTTTCAATCTACCACTTGCACTAAAGTCAATCATCATGATATCTCATACCCTTCTTCTCTAAGTGACGATTATCCTGCTGTTGGATAAGCTTTAGTTAATGGATATGTAATGTTGTTCTTGAGAGTCCACTATCTCTATAGTGATTTCTCATCTTTCAATGATTCCTATAATCAAATGAAAGTGCCACAACACATGTTTAGATCCAAGATGACACTTAGGAACTATCCCTAGTTCTGTAATGAACTTTTCATCCAAACAATCAACTTGCAGCTTCATTTATAGCTATATACTTTGTCTTTATCACTAAACCAACAACTTTTTGCTGTTTGAAACCTTTCCAATTCACTGCACCACCGTTCAAGGTACCCCTTTACCTTAAAGTGGATTTTATGTCGTCTTGATTTGTCTGAAAAACTTGAGTCTGTTAAGCCCTCTAGTTTTAATTTAGACCCACCATGAATATGAACACATCCTTAGTGTTGGTTAAGTACTTTAAGATGTTTTTCACTGACTCATAGTGAACTTCTCTAGAATATAACTGATCAACATCAGGTCTCGTATATTTCATTGCATACATGATAGTTACTCATACGATCTCTCTTTTATGAGTCTATGGGGACTATTAGGAGAGATACACCTCATGACTCATCAACATGAGACAACTCTTGGAGTATGCCATGCTAAACGACTTTGGCATCAAATGAATATACGTTCCTTGGGTTATGTCGAGCATCATATTAAATCTATCTATATAGATTTGTATCCCAAATAACGATACTCTTCCCAAATCATTTGTGGAGGAATATTTAGACAATTTTATCTTTACTAATTGTAGCATTGGTATGTCATTCCTAATCCATAGTATATCAACATATAATACTAGGAATGTCACGACGCTCCCACTGACCCTTTTGTACACACTAGGTTTATTCTTGTTTTTGATAAAATCAAACTCTTTTGATTATTTCATCAAAATAAATGTTCCATTTTTGAGAAGCTTGCTTCAATCTATTTCTCTGAGTGTCTACAACTCTTACCTCATTGTATGTAACTGGATCATCATCATCTATGATGCGTACCTCATCATCATCATCATCTATGATGAATCCATACCTCCCAGGTATCTTCGGTATTATTCCAGATTTACGATTTGGTTGTGGTACAATAGGTCTATCTACAGGTTTCTCTTATTTAACTTATAGTGATTTGTGATTCTTGAACTCTTCAAGATCTATTATCCTCCCACTAGCCCCTTCAATGATAAACATCTTTATCTTAGAAGGCAGTATGTTTTGCAACAAACACCTTTTGCTAAGTAGGATTATAGAACATATGCCCTAAACTTGCTTTAGGATGTCCCACAAATCTATATTTGTCAAATCTTTTCCCAAGCTTATCCTTTGAAACCTTTTCACATAAGTTGGACAACCCCTTATCTTAACTTACTTAAAATTAGGAATCATTCATGTTCATAACTTTTATGGAGTTTTGTGCCCGGATTTTGAGGTTACCTTTTTGTAGATATATAGCCATTTCTAAGGCATTATCCCACAAGGATACTGGAATATCGGTAAAATCATTATGGACCGTACCATCTCCAACAAGGTACGATTTTTCCTTTTAGATACATCAATCAATTATTGTGTATCAGGAGGCGTCCATTATGAGAAAACCATTTGAGATGATCTAGAAACTTATTGCACAAGTATTTATTCCTTCCTTGATCCAATTAAAGAATCCTAATACTTTGCCAATTTATTTTATTTCTGAATTCTTTGAACCTTTCAAATAATTCACAATTGTATTTCAGCAAATACACATATTCAACTTTTGAATGATCATCTCCTTTTTCTTATACTAGTTTATTCAATTTGAAAAGTAATTTTTCACGTAAGTCAAGTATACAAAATCCATTAAGTAATATTTCAGTTCTATACAAAACATTATTATTACAAATAGAACAACAATTATTCTTAAATATAATACCAAAGATTTCATTGTCCCACAACAAAATAGAAATAATGTTTCTAACAAGAACTAGAATACAATAACAACTTATTAACTTAATAGAGTTTCCTGTAGGCATTACTAAACTATAAGTTCATATGGATAATGCAGCAACCTTTGCTTCATTTACCAAACATAGAATTACTTATCCTTTGTTTAGCTTTCTACTTCTGCTTGGTCCTTTCATAAATCTATATTTATGATAACCAAAGTCGGTATCCAATAGCCAAGTAGAACCTTGACTTAAAGAAAAATTTATTTCAATCATGAACAAAACTATATTTGTAACCGAAACTTCATTAAACTTCTTCTGGTTAGCCTATGCAAGATGCTTCTCATAGTTTCTTTTCCATTGTTCAGGCTTATTGCAGTGGAAGCAAACTCCTTTGCTATCCATATCAGTTTTGTTCTTATTATCCTTTGTTTATGCCTATTCTATTTATCTCCTTAGAATCGTTCTTCCTTTCAGAAGATCCTTTGGCCCCTACCAGTAAGACTTGGTCTTTCTTGGTTGGAAAGTGACTCTCAACATTTTTCAACATGTTAAGCAAATCAGCGAGGCTGATATCTAGCTTGTTCATATGAAAAATTCACAACAATTATGAGAAGGAGTCCGGGAGTAACTGCAAGATCAAATCTTGGCTCAACTCTCCATCCATGACAAAACCTGTTGTCCTAATTGATCAATCAAATTGATAATGTTAAGGACTTTTATCTGTACTATAGTGTCATTGGTCATTCTAGATTGGAAGAGCTCCTTAGATATCTGATATCTATTAGTCCTATTGTCCTCACCATCAACTACTTGATGTGCAGGAATATAGTAAGAGCATCCATAGTTTCATGCTGACGCTGAAGCTCGTTACTCATGGATGCGAGCATGATGTATTGAGCCAACTGTGCATCATCTTGCCATTTTCTAAAAGTATCAATCTCTTCCTCAGAGACATTTTCTGCAACCATTGCAGGGATAGGCGTATTAAGGACATAAGATATCTTTTCAACTGTGAGAACTATTCTCAATTTCCTTAACCAATCCGTTTAATTCGGTCCGGTTAAATGGCATCTAATATGCTTCGCAGTGATAGTAATTTAGACATTATAAAATTCTATAAATGAATTTGTAATTAACAACATTTTAGCATACATTCTTTTATTAATTACCAAAATAAATTAGGCTTTGTTTTAAATTGGTATCTCCCACTATTTTCTTCAAACTATATTACCCTCAATATATATAGTTCGACATTATCTAATTAAATATATCCTAGTGAGAATAAGGATCCCATTTCAAATGTATATAGCCTTGTGTGTGTGCACAATAAACTATATATAAATAAATAGGTAGACAATTCTTGTCAATTACATCAACTATGCAACTCCTTGTATTTTGCCTCTTAGATCATAATGATCAAGTGTGTGCACATCCGAACTAAAATGATTTAAGTTAAGTCAGACCCTGCATTTCCATATAAGTGAAGAGAAAACTACAGCCCTTGTGTGTGTACAACAAAGCACTAATGTTCAATTCCTTATAAACATCATATGTAATAAAACATCTTAAATATTTAATACTTGCTTTGTGTGTGCACAACAAACTCGTATTAAATATTCAATACTCAATTGTTTCTATCATGCTAGAAGGCGATGTTCGATATTCCAAATATCTTTGAACGTTACAACTTAATATAAAATATTTGAGGGGTTTGTTATTAATTTGTCTCATCTTGTTTAGCGTGCATATATATATATATATATATATATATATATATATATATATATAGTATAAGCATGCACATATAGAATACTATATTCTACCTAGATTGATTATGAACTTTATTCTAGTTTGGTTCACTAAAGCCACCAAGTGAACCAATAGGTCAAACCTAGGGTGCAAGAATTAAGTTTAAATATAACTATTACATTTAAATCTCGGGGCTCCATTACAAACAGGTCTTCAAACGCTCCTTGCTCCTTGATCTCTAATTCTTCAAAATTAATTCTAACTATTCCTATTACAAAACTATTTAAAATAATAGAAACCTTAATCAGCAGTCAAGTGGAAGTACATAGGAAGGAGTTAGAATTTACATTAAGAAAATTTAGAGAAGACGAGGTACGCAGACTCCATTTAATAAAACACATATATTCATTCATCCAACTAAAATAAAATCCAATCACATTGGGCAATAGTCCATAATCAATCACATTTATTATCATTCACAACTATATATGTATAATAAATAAAATTCATCTCATGAATAATAAACATTCAATATACATATTGATATCATTTAATGGGCAAATTTAGTTAGTATAAACTCTAATTTCGAATAAAAATAAACTCCTTTATTTTAATTCAAATTTAAATCAAAATAAACCTCTTTTATTTTAATTTATCTAATTTTGAATAAAATAAACTATTTTATTTTAATCAAATTCTTTAATCAAAATAAACTCATTTATTTTAATTAATTATGGAATCCAATTCCAAGTAAAAAAAAAAAAAAAATTATTAAAGGAAACATGAATTCTCTTTCATATTTACAAATAAACTCCTTTATTTTGAATAATATGAAATCTTATTCCATATCTAAATAAACTCTTTATTTAAGGAAATACAGATTCTATTTCCTATTCACAAATAAACTACTTTATTTTGAAATTTCATATCTAAATAAACTCCTTTATTTAAGGAACATGGAATCCAATTTCAACTCCAATTAGTTATCATGGAATCCAATTCCAGCTCTTATTAGTTAGCATGAAATCCAATTTTAAAATTAAAATAAATTCTTTTATTTTAATATTAAAATAAATTTTTATTTTAATTATAAAATAATTGAGAATAATATATATATATATATATATATATATATACATATATATAATATATATATATAAACACGTGAATTCAAAAGTCATTCGGAAGAATCATCCTATAACTCTATTAACCATAATACATACATACATATATATATATATATACATACATATATATATAATATAATATAATATAATCAGGTCATCCTGATTAACGTTTTCAAAAAGGAGAAACAGGTTTCATGAATAATGTAATTTTATGAGGCAGGTTCAATTTAATTGAATTTTTATTTTATTTTATTTTTTAATAAATTTTATACAACAAATTATGCCCAATTAAATTATTCTAAACACATATCAACATATATATCAAATCAAGACAATTAATAGTTTGCATAAAGGTTTGACTATGATGTCACTGTTAGGTTTCTAATATTCTTAGACGCAATCAAATTGCATAAAATAAGCGGAAACGTGAAAAATCAGAGTTTTAAAATTTTACAAACCATATACCTGGATCATCTTTTATACACAATTATTAATTAAACGAAAACATAAAGAACAAGAATCATACCCTTGAAGATTCGAGCTTCCTCAGGTATAAGTTCACCTCCAAATCCTTTCGCGTTCAACTTGAATCCACCGGGTTTGGTTCCTTCCTTTGATAAACGTTAGCCACCCAAATGTTTGGCCTTTAGAGGTGATCTACCAAGGAAGAAGAAAGATTCAAGAAGATGGGTGTTTGACAAAATTCTAATTTTTCTATCTCTCATAAAAAAGAGCGTACTCTCCAATAATTGAAATCACGTATTCACATGTTTTGAAAGTGTCAACCACCCTCACCCATAATAAGACTCCTCTTATTTATATATGTGGGCAACCCTCCTTAACAATTAAGGAATTGAGTTTTATTTTAATTAATTAAAATTCTTTAATTAATTAGGCTCCCAATCTTATTAGGAATAAGTAATTAAACTCTTTTAATTAATTAGCCACCTAATCTTATTAGGATATATGAGAGTACTTTTATTAATTAATTCTCAAACTCCTTTAGGAATTAAATAATAGTAATAGTAATAATAATAATAATAAGACTCTCTTATTAATTTATATTTAATATTTCTAAAATATTAAATAATAAATATTAAGCTATTTAATTTATTCTATCACAATAGATTAAATTAAATATACTTAACTTATTATAACGATTATGCAATTAACTTATTAAATAATTATTCTTCCTTTTATGGTGTGAGCATTTAGGTTCTCCATATTAAACTGGTTGTGAATAAATCAATTAGAACAATTTTAATCTTATTTAAATAAATAAATTAAACTATTAATTTATTTAAATAAATAATATTTATTCTACAATAGGGATAAACCTCCCTAGCGATCAACAACTTTCCAGATAATATAGATTTCAACCTTAATCATAAAAGAACCTTTGAGTAAATAGTTACCTTACAATTCAATCCTTCCACCATACAATGTCCCAATTAAATATAAGACATAGAATTACTGTCAATTCTTATTTTATTTAATTATATGTATTTCGACTCTTAAATGCACAACTCCAAATAATGCTAATTAGAAACTCCTTTATAATTTCATTCTGCCTTGGCCAAGGACAACTGGGTTGTCATTTATCGAATCACATAGGACATTTCTCTTCTTTACTAGAAGCGGCTGATTCTTTATTGAGCATACATTATCTCCATGTACAACTTATTATATCCAAGCATACCCTTTGATATGCCCTAAGTGTAAGACCCCAACTTATTATAAATGAAATTAAATTTCCTATATTTTATTATTTTGAAATAGTAAGGGTTGATTTGATTAATGTGGTTAGTTATGGGTAAAATGCGCAAATATTTTAAATAAGCAAGTGGTTATAAAATATTCATTTTTATCGAATAATATTCGTTTGGTCGTGGAATATTCTTACTATCGGGGGGAATATTCGTACGACGACGCAGCCTTGTGTGGACCCCATAACGGAAAGCGATTGGATGAAGAAAACAATAAGTATAAGTTGTTTTTAAATAAAGGCGTAGTTATTACTGAATTATCTTTGTTAAAATACCGGTGGTTAAAACACAAGTGCTTTACCACGGTATTTCACCAATTATTGATTCTTACGTAAGAAGGCACAACACAATAATTATTACGATGAATTCTTTATTCGATATTTTATTTTATTGATTCCATAATTGCTACGTTGATATTTTATATTATTGTTATTTCAATAATTATCACTACATAGTATTTTCATTATCAGATCAGTAATTCATATTATTAAAATAATATTATTAGATAACATTATTGGCAATGTTTAGAAAGTTATGTCTAAGGAGAGGTTTGGTCACCTAATTACGCGCCAGTAAGAAGAAATCCTTATTGGAAAGCCCCCTCTTTCCTAGGAACGGCATGTTGTCGATATTGTGATTCTGTAATATTATTTGTGAATAATTAATTATTGATTTATATGATAAGAAAAATATTCATTTTATGTGGATATAGATGGAGAAAATTTTAAAGTGACAATTGTTGAAAAATTGATATTTTATCTTTTTTGATAAAATAATTCATTTAAATATATTATTATATTTTAATAATATAATAATGGTGATATTTTACTTGAATGTGGGATATATGAATATATGAGGAGGAGAGCAGTTTTTTGTTGTAAAAGTTGTTTAAAACATGTTAAACATGTATACATGGGCCCATTTCTTGACTGAAATTTGATTATAGCCTGTAAAATCGCTCGTTTGTGGATTTCGGTCAATTTCTGTTTGTTTGAAATTTGGAAAAACTTAAACTTACAAAGTTGTAGAGAATGGAATTTCCTATGGAGAAGAAATGAGGTTGGAATTTTTCTAACAAAAGGGCTATTTATTATAAATTATTGAAGTTCTGAAGTTCCGAAATAATTGAGTTTTAGAAGTTTTAATTATTTTTTTAAGAAAAACATTTTTGTTATTGTTGGTGGGCCCCACTAGTATTGAAAACATGATGAATTCAGATTCAAGAGGTGGGCGTGAAGATTTATTAAAAATATTAATATTTTATTAAATTTTACGCTTTGGTGTTCTAAGCATTTTCCTATAAATAGGGTGCTTAGGTTAGAATTGAAAATCACACGAAGCTGAAGTTTTTCTCTCTATATTATCGGCGTATTCTTGTGAGTATTTTGATATTTTGAGTGTTGCTATAATCTGGTGCAAGTTCCTTGACGTTATATCGATATTCAAATTGTAAGTACTTATTCTTTTCAAGGTAAGGGATATTATTTTTTTAAAAAATGATATTATTTCTTCTAATATCATTATCTTAGGATTATTGGTAAGATTTTTCTTGTGAAATTCTTGTCTTTTTTAGTGTCGGGGTTACTATTCACGATTATCTGGCACTATTCACTTAATCGACACTATTCATAGAAAAATTAAAATTTTGTTTTTTTCCAAAATATCGATTATGGATACTAGCTTTGATCGTATCCATGTTTTGATCATTCTTGAATTTTACTTCACTATGATTATTTATGAAGTATTTTTGAACTTAGACTGTTTAACGTATGAATCGTTAATATTTGTTCTTTTGTTTCACTGGATTCGTTTTCTTTAAAATATTTTTCATCATCCTCAGTCCTAAAAGATGATATTACTGAATATCTTTGGCTTTGTAGTGCAAAGATGGTTGATTTTATTATGAATATCTTTGGCGATGAGTGCAAAGATGTACGGTGTTGAGATGAACATGACCAGTGATGAATATCTTTGGCACAGTAGTGCAAAGATGAATATTTGATTCAAGATGAATATTGATTTATGTTACGGTGGATAAAATATTGATGATGGACTTTTAAATTCATAGATTATAGTAGATTTCATTCTCTACGTAACTCATCTATGAATTATTATTTTCATTGCAAATATTGATGCAAACTTGTTGTCATTGTATTTTATCGATTTTTTCCTGTTGAAGACTAACGATAATTTGTTCTATATTATCTTAGTCATAATATTCTTTCTTGGGCTAGTTGAGCTCACCCTTTTTCTTTTTGTTCCATTTTTCTTCTCGGGAGGCGAGAATGTGGAAAGTACTAAGTCGGGGTATGGAATGAAGGTTCTAAAAAGTTATTTTAGTAGTCCTCACCATTTTGTAAAATAATGTACCAATAATTATAATGAGGACTTATTTGAGTGTTGATATTGTCTAGAAGACAATATTTATTTTAAACTCACATTTTTTTATGTTGTATTAAAAAAGTTGTAGTTGTTTACAGTACCATGTTATTGGCGACTCAAAATGGGTGATGTATACCTATTTTTTGGGCGTCATGATTAATATCGAGAGATTAGGTATATGATCTCGGCGGAGATCGGGGAATAGAACTAGGAGGCGTAAAAACGAGTAAATCCTTCATTAGTGTGTCCTACTACTAAGCTTATTTGTTGGTTGGTCAAGTATATAGGGATATTATGTGATATGTTGATTTCTTTAATTAACCCTTATTTTATGGCGATTTGAGAATGTCGATTTGAGAATGTTAACATTGGAGTAAATGAGACCAGTGGAGACACCTTTACTCACCAACGAGGAGAAGCGTGCAACAGTTGTCAATGTTCCTCCTATGAACAACAACACCATTGAGTAGATGATGAGCGACGAGATGTTTGGAAGCTTTTTGCGGTTTATGCAAAATCGAGACGAGGAGACTTCGTGCACAAAATCTGAGTGGAAATGATAACAACGCACGCGGTTTGTCACGGCCAAGCGATTCAAAGAGTTGGGACCACGAAAGTGCAGGAAAGCGGATCCGATTAAAGCGAAGCGTGGGTCAAGTAAATCACCAAGATATTCGATGTCTTGGGATGTATGGAGGAGAAACGAAGGTTCCATTCGCCACCTTTATGTTTCGTAATGAGGCGATTCTTGGTGGGAATCATGAAGCATACCCATCCGGTTGCACTCGGCATGTCTTGGGAGGCGTTTAAACTGTTCAATGACAAGTACTTTCTGAAAGTATTCATCATATATGAAGGAAGTGGAGTTTATTAGATTGGAACAAAACAATATGGCGGTGTCCCGAAAGACAAGGCAAAGTTTCTGAGTTATCCGGTTTGCACCTCATTTGGTGGAGAATGAAAGCGTATGACTGGATGTTTACGAGAGGTTTGAAACCCGGCATACGTCCGTATCTCATTTCTCATAAATTTTCTCTCTATTCAGATGTTATCAACAGGGCTCAATTATTAGAGCGAGATAACGAGTACGTTCAACCGAGGGACCACAACCAGGATCATACCGGTGACATAAGTCATCAGAACAACGATAACCAGCGGAGAAAGAAAAATATGGACAAAAGCGGCAACCACTCTGGTGGTATTCATGGCCATGAGAATGAAAGAAGCGAGTCGGGAGGAGATTTTAAAAAGAGGAGATTCAACAACGACCATGTGAAGACGTCAGCGCTAGCAGCAACTGGTTCTAAGGGAGGAGAACGACCATCGGTCGTATGCTATAAATGTGGAAAAGAGGGACATATCAGCCCAAACTACCCACAACAGTTCAAGGTATGCTATAATTGTGGAAAAGAAGGACATATCGCTCGAGATTGTACGGTAGCGAAACCAAGTCCAGCCGGGATGGTGACTCAAAAGGCTGTCCTAGAAAAGTCAAAGTCAACGGTTCCTGGAAGAGCGTTTGTCGTGACTGGTCAAAATGCGAGGAACCCAAATGAGGTGATCACGGATAAGCTAATCATAAATTCTTGCGAAGTTTATACCTTACTAGATACCGGTGCTACCCATTCATTTATCTCTCCTGTTTGTGCTCAACGTTTAAACTTAACTTCGGAGAAATTAGACTTTGATTTATCTGTGGAGACTCCGTTAGGAGAAATTTTCATCACATCCACTGTTTATAAATCTTGTATGATCCAAGTTGGCACCATCACATTACCTGTTGATCTTATCTCTTTAAAGATACTTGCTTTTGATGTGATTTTAGGGATTGATTGGTTAACTACTCATCATGCCAAAATTGATTGTTTTCGTAAGGTTGTTAGTTTTCATATTCCTAACCAACCTGTTGTACGAATTCAAGCAACTAAACCACTAAAATCAATCACTGTCATATCAAGTCATAAAGCTATTCATTTATTGAAAAATGTATGTCAAGCTTTCTTAGCCCATGTTATGGATTTGAATAAAGACACGTCGAATTTGAATAATATTCCTGTTGTTAGTAAATTTCCTGACGTATTTCCTGAAGAACTTCTCGGTCTACCCCCAGAACATGAAGTTGAATTCTTTATTGATCTTGAACCTGGTACAAAGCCCATTTCTAAAACCCCATATCGAATGGCTCTATTGAACTTGAGGAGTTAAAAGTCCACTTCTGAGGAATTGTTGGACATCGGGTTTCATTCGTCCTAGTACATCTCCTTGGGGTGCTCCTGTTTTATTTGTAAAGAAGAAAGATGGGAGTATGCGACTTTGTATTGACTACCAGGAATTGAACCATGTCACCATCAAGAATAGGTATCCGCTACCTTGCATTGATGACCTGTTTGACCAGTTGCAAGGAGCATAATTTTTTTCAAAGATCGATCTTCGTTCTGGATATCATCATCTGAAGATTAGAACTAAGGATATTCCAAAGAGGCGCCTTGAACTTCGATGACGGGCATTATGAATTCTTAGTCATGTCTTTTGGATTGACTAATGCTCCTGCGACTTTCATGGATATGATGAACCGGATATTCAAGGAACATTTGGATCAGTTCGTTGTTGTCTTTATTGATGACATCCTCATATATTGCAAAAGTTGTGAAGATCATGAGCACCATTTGAAGCTGGTACTCCAAAGGCATCGTGAAAACAAGCTATATGTCAAGTTTAAGAAATGCGAGTTCTGGCTTGAGGAAGTAGCATTCCTTGGGCACGTGGTGTCAAAACATGGAGTATCTATTGACCCGGCGAAGATTGAAGCAATATAAAGTTGGGAGCAACCGAAGTCGGTGACCGAAGTACGTAGCTTTCTGGGCTTAGCTAGTTATTATCAGAGATTCGTGGAAGGATTTTCTCGAATCGCTACTCCGTTAACTCAATTGACTCAGAAGGATACAAAATTCGTATAGAGCGAGGAATACGAGAAGAGTTTCCAAGAGCTTAAGAGGAGACTTATTTTGGCACCTGTTCTGACAATACTATCTGGTTCGGATGGATTTTTTATCTATAGCGATGCTTCAGGCAAAGGGTTAGGATATGTTCTCATGCAACATGGGAAAGTCATAGCCTATGGCTCGCAACAACTTAAAGAGTATGAGAGGACTTATCCTACTCATGATCTAGAGTTTGCAGCAGTCATTTTCGCGCTAAAGATCTGGAGGCACTATCTATATGGAGAAAAAGTGGAGATATATTCAGACCATAAAAGCCTCAAATATTTCTTCACCCAAAAGGAACTCAACATGCGGCAACGACGTTGGCTCATTGTTAAAAGATTATGACCACACAATTCAATACCATCTCGAAAAGCAAACGTGGTAGCTGACGCATTGAGTAGAAGATCATATGCAGGAACGAGTGCGATGATGTCAAGTATACGCATAGAACCAACTTTAATCGATGAAGTTAAAGTTGCTCAAGCCACAGACCTGGAGCTAATGCGTATGAAGAAGAAAGTACAAGAAGGTGCTATTCCAGAAGTAAGAATCGATGAAGAAGGAATGCTTCGAGTGGACTCCAGACTTTGTGTTCCTAACGAATCTGATTTGAAGTACAAGATCATGATGGAAGCACACAATACACCATTTGCAATCTATCCTGGAAGTACCAAAATGTATCGTGATCTTCGACATACATTTTGGTGGAACAATATGAAGAGAGAGATTGCAAAGTTTATCTCGAGGTGTTTAACTTGTCAACATGTAAAGGCGGAGCATCAAGTGCCTAAGGGTCCATTGCAACCACTTGAGATTCTGAAATGAAAGTGGGAACACATTACCATGGATTTCGTTACGGGTCTTCCCACGGTTTCTCAAGGCATAAATGCTATTTGGGTTATTGTTAATAGATTAACCAAGTCTGCTCATTTCTTGCCGTCACGGAGACTTATTCCCTTGAACGTCTTGCTAGTATGTACGTGAATGAGATTGTGAGATTGCATGGCATGCCAGTATCCATAGTTTCGGATCGTGACCCAAGATTCACTTCACGATTTTGGGTTAGCTTGCAAAAAGCTATGGGCACGGATTTACGATTCAGTTCGGCATACCATCCTCAAACGGACGGACAATCAAAGAGGACTATTCAAACTCTTGAAGATATATTAAGACTCTATGTCCTAGACTTCAAAGGGAGTTGGGATACGTATTTACCATTGGTGGAATTCTCCTACAACAACAGTTATCAGGCAAGTATAGGTGTGGCTCCATTCGAAGCATTGTATGGATGAAAGTGTCGCTCTCTAATATGTTGGGATGAGGTGAGTGAAGCAACATTGTTGGGACCCGAGTTGGTACGTATGACTACAGAAAAGATCCAAATGATTCGATGATGTATACAAACGGCACATGATCGACAAAAGAGTTATGCGGATCTTCATCGAAAGAACGTGGAATTTAGTATTGGGGATCATGTATTGTTGCGTGTTGCTCCATGGAAGGGAGTTACAAGATTTGGGAAGAGAGGAAAGCTCAATCCACGATTTATTGGTCCATTTCAGATTCTTGACCGAGTAGGAAATGTGGCCTATAGACTCGCATTACCTCCAAGTATGTCTCGTGTTCATAATGTTTTTCATATATCTGTGCTACGTAAATATGTGAAAGACCCGAACCACGTTATTGAGTTAGAACCGGACGAGAAGACTTAACGTATGAAGAGGTACCTGTCAAGATCTTGGATAGGAAGGAGCATGTCCTACGCACAAAGGTCATACCACAAGTCAAAGTTTTGTGGAGGAACCATGCTATTGAGGAAATGACTTGGGAGTTGGAAACGGAAATGAAAGCAAGGAATCCTCACTTTTTCGAAACACCAGGTACGTACGTCAATTTCGAGGATGAAATTTCATAATGAGGGGAGGTTGTAAGACCCCAACTTATTATAAATGAAATTAAATTTCCTCTATTTTATTATTTTGAAATAGTAAGGGTTGATTTGATTAATGTGGTTAGTTACGGGTAAAATGCGCAAATATTTTAAATAAGCAAGTGGTTATAAAATATTCATTTTTATCGAAGAATATTCATTTGGTCGTGGAATATTCTTACTGTCAGGGAATATTTGTACAATGACGCAGCCTTGTGTGGGCCCCATAACGGAAAACGATATGATGAAGAAAACGACAAGTATAAGTTGTTTATAAATAACGGCGTAATTGTTACCGTTAATACTTTTAAAATACCCTTGGTTAAAAAACACGATGAGTTTGCGGTATTGCACCAATTATTGATTCTTACGTAAGAAGGCACTACTCAATAATTGTTACAGTAGTTACTGTTTAATATTTTATTTAATTGATTCCATAATTGCTACGTTGATATTTTATATTATTGTTGTTTCAATAATTGTCACTACATAGTATTTTCATTATCAGATCAATAATTCCTATTATTGGAATAATATTATTAGATAACATTATTGGCAATGTTTAGAAAGTTCTGTCTAAGGAGAGGTTTGGTCACCTAATTGAGCACCAGTAAGAAGAAATCCTTATTGGAAAGCCCCCTCTTTCCTAGGAACGGCCTGGTTGTCGATATTGTGATTCTGTAATATTATTTGTGAATAATTAATTATTGATTTATATGATAAGAAAAATATTCATTTTATGTGGATATAGATGGAGAAAATTTTAAAGTGACAATTGTTGAAAAATTGATATTTTATCTTTTTTGATAAAATAATTCATTTAAATATATTATTATATTTTAATAATATAATAATGGTGATATTTTTACAATGAATATGAGATATATGAATATATGAGGAGGAACAGTATTTTTGTTGCAAAAGTTATTTAAAACATGTTAAACATGTCTGTGGGCCCATTTCTTGACTGAAATTTGATTATAGCCTGTAAAATCGCCCGTTTGTGGATTTCGGTTAATTTCTGTTTGGAATTTGGAAAAACTTAAAGTTACAAAGTTGTAGAGAATGGAGTTTTCTATGGAAACGATATGAGGTTCAAATTTTTCTGACAAAAGGGCTATTTATTATAAATTATTGAAGTTCCAAAGTTCCGAAATAATTGATCTTTAGAAGTTTTAATTATTTTTTTAAGAAAAACGTTTTTGTTATTGTTGGTGGGCCCCACTAGTATTGAAAACATGATGAATTCAGATTCAAGAGGTGGGCGTGAAGATTTATTAAAAATATTAATATTTTATTAAATTTTCGCTTTGGTGTTCTAAGCATTTTCTATAAATAGGGTGCTTAGGTTAGAATTGAAAATCACATCGTAAATGAAGTTTTTCTCTCTATATTATCGAGCGTATTCTTGTGAGTATTTTGATATTTTGAGTGTTGTTATACGGTGCAAGTTCCTTCAGCGTTATATCTTATATTTCAGCCAGAAGTACTATTCTTTTCAAGGTAAGGGATATTATTTTTTTTTAAAAATGATATTATTTCTTCTAATATCATTATGCCGGATTATTGGTAAGATTTTTCTTGTGAAATTCTTGTCTTTTAGTGTGGGGTTACTATTCATGTATATGGAACTATTCACAGAAAATTTAAATTTTCATTTTTTTTCCAAAATATCGATTATGGATACTAGCTTTGATCGTATCCATGTTTTGATCATTCTTGAATTTTACTTCACTATGATTATTTATGAAGTATTTTTGAACTTAGGATCATTTAACGTCATTTAATCCTTAATATTTGTTCTTTTGTTTCACTGGATTCGTTTTCTTTAAAATATTTTTCATCATCCTCAGTCCTAAAAGATGATATTACTGAATATCTTTGGTCTGTAGTGCAAAGATGGTTGATTTTATTATGAATATCTTTGGCCCATAGTGCAAAGATGTACAGGTGTTGAGATGAACATGACCAACTGATGAATATCTTTGGCCTATAGTGCAAAGATGAATATTTGATTCAAGATGAATATTGATTTATGTTACATAGATAAAATATTGATGATGGACTTTTAAATGCATAGATTATAGTAGATTTCATTCTCTACGTAACTCATCTATGAATTATTATTTTCGTTGCAAATATTGATCTGAAACTTGTTGTCTATTGTATTTTATCAGATTTTTCCCTGTTGAAGACTAACGATAATTTGTTCTATATTATCTTAGTCATAATATTCTTTACTGGGCTAGTTGAGGTCAACCTTTTCCTTTTTGTTCCATTTTTCTTCTCAGGAGGCGAGAATGTAGCGAGTACTAGTCGGGGTATGGAATGAAGGTTCTAGAAAGTTATTTTAGTAGTCCTCACCATTTTTATAAAATAATGTACCAATAATTGTAATGAGGACTTATTTGAGTGTTGATATTGTCTAGAAGACAATATTTGTTTTTAAACTCATAGTTTTTATGTTGTATTAATAAAGTTGTAGTTGTTCTGTACCATGGTATTGACGACTCAAAATGGGTGATGTATACCTATTTTGGGGAAGTCACACTAAGGGTCTTAAAGAATAAGTCAAAGTATAACTCATCATAGACAAGATACTATGATGATCTCAAGTCCAAGGATCATTTGTACTACTATCACTACAGAAATTCCTATTGACAGGCAAGTAAAACTCCATTAAGTATTCATTAGCGAGCCACATTCAATGAACTTATTCTTTAATAAGCACCTACATATTTTCTTTAGTGTCTCCACACAAATGATCATGAGATCAATCATCCTCATCCAATGAGCAAGCAACGTATGTACCAATCTATCCGGATTCACTAATCCCCAATTTAGTAATCCAACCATTGGGAACTATTTTAGTTTTAAGCTTTTTAAGAATTTAGATCTCATTAGAATAATCATCATCATTATTCTAAAAGCATTGCTTAAAATTATGGGTTTATCACATATTATAAAACAGCATCATGTAGATAATTAAAAGCCTTTAATAAATTAATAGTTTTTATTAATAAATGAATAAGATTGTTACAAAGTATATGCTTTATCATCAAACATGATTGGCATGTGTGCATACTACTTTCATTAATAACATGATTAAGGAAAAAGGGATGGCCTCGTACACATGAGGATGACTAAGAAATTGGGCTAGGCCGAGCTCAGTTCTTGGACTTTTGGTCAGAAAATCTTAGTGCATGTGTGCTGATGAGTGAGTTTCATACCTACGAATCGGATGCCTATTATGATTTAAACAGCGCCTAATCCATATATTTTTATATCATTTTATATGTTTTGTGTATGTTTATGCGCAAGGTTAGTACATGTTGGCTAAAACAAGATGGTGGCAAGAAAGGCTAGCAATGTAGTAGAAAATTAGCAAGTATAGAACAACACCCTGCCGGGGTGGGCGTTTTATAAAGAAAACACCCCGCTAGGATGGGAGTATACATTATCCAGAAGATTGATACCTAGCCGGGGCGGGGGTACGCGGCCAAGAGAGAAGAGTTCTGATGTGTTTCTATTATTGTTATGGCGTGGCTTGGTGGACTTTGGATGCGATTGGGACTTCGAAAGAGGACGAATTCAGATACAATAACAGAGACTTCTCAAATCCATTCAATAATTCAAGATTCATTGAACAATGAATCATTAACTTCAACTTTTAAGCCCTAATTTTGTGAAGAATTGGAGGAACAGAGGCAAGGAGAAAGGAACACGAAGATTGCAGATTAGAGTGAAGAGAAGGGTGGTTCTATTACTATTCTTTTACTTTAATTTCAGTTTTATAATTGGGATGTTGATTTCTTTGATCTATTCAGTGTTTATTTCACTAGTTATGAACTAAATTAACTTATTAAGCTTATTATGGATATTTAAGTGTAATGAGGATTATCATGCTTTGATTTTAATACAATGATGCTATTTTTCAGTTCATCTATTATGATTTGTTAGTAATCTATGAGTTGCTTGATCACCAATTCTATGTGAACTTGTATGAATTCGAGAGATGAAATATGGGTTTAGACTTGGTCATAGTAGCATGTATTTGTGATTTCTGCGTTTTTGATGGAATTCATAATGTATGTTTAGGATAGAGATATACATATGCATCGCATGTAATCGTGTAAGAACTTGGGATTTAAACCTTCTTTGATTATAATTCACATAGAAATATAGTGAATTAATTAATTAGGGTGTTTGGCTTAATTCTATTATTTGTGGATTTAAGTTGATACGGGTTTAGTACATTGAGAGATGACTATTTCTACTTTTTTGTTCTTGATTATTTAACTGGACTAGTTAAATTGAATTAAAAAGAAGTGTGATAATCCGAGTGAAGCGTAAAGTGAAGTTGTAGGCTTAATTCTCCATTATCTGAGTAAAATTTATGATTGTTAGTTAATTTTTATTTTGTTTATTAGTTTTTCATTAATTACAGAATTAGTTTGGTTAGTTTAATAAAATTGAGATAATATAAAGCTGGTAATTGTTAGATTAAAATTGATTTATGTCTCTGTGGGAACAATACTTGACTTATCATTATATTACTTGTTGATCACGTATATTTACGTGTCGTGCTTAATTAGATTACACCCAACAAGTTTTTGGCGCCATTGCTGGGGGCAGATATTTGTTTTTATTACTTTTAATATCAATTTAATTAGCTCAATTTTAGTTAAACATTTTATTTTTCTTTTTATTTTTGTTTATTTCTTATTTCAGGTTCTCTTAATTAGTGCATGCAAACTCGGTCAAAGAAACCATATTTACTTCCTTACGAGAACGACATTGAAAAAAGGTTTCAGATGTTGAGTAAGTGGATTAAAGAAACTAGGGAGAACTCAAGAAAATATGGTTGCAGAGGATCAGAAAGCACTTAGGGACTATACCACACCAAGGGTTACTGAAATTCAGTTAAGAATTACAAGGCCTACAATTACAACAAACAATTTTGAGATCAAGCCTAGCACAATTCAGATGATACAGAATTTGGTACAGTTTGGGGGATTGACTAATGATGATCTGAACGATCATCTGGTTAGCTTTCTGGAGATTTGTGATACCTACAAGTACAATGGGGTATCTGATGACGCAATTAAGCTACGTTTGTTTCCATTCACACTGCGAGACAAGAAAAAGAGTTGGTTACATTCACTGCCATCAGGATCAATCACTACTTGGGATGACCTAGCTTAGAAATATTTGGCAAAATTATTCCCACCAACGAAGACTATAAAGATGAGGAATGAGATTACAACATTTGAACAATAGTATAGGGAGTTTCTATACGAAGCTTGGGAGAGATATAAAGAATTACTGAGGAAGTGTCCGTATCATGGATTACCCAAGTGGCTGCAGATGAACACCTTCTACAACGGGCTGAACAGTAATCTTCGCACTTGTATAGGAGGAGCTTTTATTGCTAAAAGATTTGAGGAGGCATATGAATTGATTGAGACAATGGCAGTTAACAACTACCAGTGGCCAATAGCAAGAATGACACAACCTAAGGCAACTAGAGTGTTAGAGGTAGATGGAGTGATGGCTTTAGCGGCTCAAATTTCAGCGCTGTCAAAAAAAATGGATGCCCTCACGGGAGTACATGTGACGCCCCCAAAACAGGTATACATCACCCATCTTGAGTCACCAGATACATGGTACAAAAATTCAAATAAAAACTTAATTATACAACAGTCGTGTAAAATACGACAAAACATAGCTGAGAGTTTAAACAAGAATATTATCATCTAGACAATATCCACACTCAATGGTGTCCTCATTACAATTATTATCACATTATTTCACAGAATAGTGATGACTACTAAAGCCATTTATCCTGGACCATCACTCCATTCCCCGAATTGTCCCAGCTATATTCTCATTTCCTGAAGAGAACAATGAAAGAAAGAGTGAGCTCAACTAGCCCAGTAAGAAATATTATGACTAAGATAATGCAGAATAAATTATCCTTAGCCTTCAACAGTATAACAACTAATAGAATACAATAGACAACAAGTTTTAGATCAACAATTCCAGCGGAAATAAGCAATCCATTAGAAGAGTCATGTAGAGCATAAAATCTACTATCTTCTATGATTTAAAAAGTTTTTCATCAACTTTATCGCTAAGACTCAGCTTAATAAATAAAATCGAATCATCCCTGCACAACGACCAAGGATATTTATGTAATCATCAATGGTCATGATTATACCGAATAATCTATGGTAATAATCATACCAAAAACTGTCCATTAATGAAATACAGGCCAACGAGGACTTTTATCACATCATTCGTCACATTACGGTCATGATTATACCGAATAATCCCCGGTCATAATCATACCAAGTCCATCTATGCACGTAAGCCAGAGATGACTTTAATCACAATATAAACATGAGGATGATGACAATGACATAATAATTTAATAAAACAAGTTCAAGAATAAATTTTAAAGATTTATAATTTAATTTATCCAGAACTCAATAACGTCCAAATTGTCAACATGATACTGCTTTGTGGAGTAAAATTCAAGAATAATATTCATATACCAAAAATAATTTGGACAGAAAAGAAATATATTTTTTGGGTGAATAGTACCCCGTGAATAGTACCCCGACACAAAAAGTGTCCCGAATACCCGAGTGAATGATACTAGAGTGAATATTAATTAGGTGAATAGTAACTCATGAATAGTACTCCGGCACGAAAAGTGCCCCGAGTACCCGAGTGAATAATACTAGAGTGAATAGTAATTGAGTGAATAGTAACCCGTGAATAGTAACTCGTAACAGAAAAATACCAAAGAAAATGATATTTCATGACGATTACAAAAGAAATGATATCCCATATGAGTATAATAGAATATACGAAACTGCAAATGGATTTTCACCCGCCATGCGGTAATCCACGTAGACGGATCATTCACCATGCATGCGGTAATCCACATAGACAGGTTATTCCAATAGAATAATAAAGAATGGAACTAGGTCATGCGTAGTCCGCACAAACAGGATATTCCAACAGAATAATAAAGAACGGAACCAGGTCACGCGTAATCCGTAGAGACAGGATATTCCAACAGAATAATAAAGAATGGAATAACAACAGAATTCACCAGGCATGCGATAGACCGCACAGACAGGTTATTCCAACAGAATAATAAAGAATGGAATAATAGAAGATTTTCACCATGTATACAGTACTTCGCATAGACAGGTTATTCCAACATAATAATAAATAATGGAATAACAACCCTTACGAGTATTGAAAGAAAATAACTCTCTTCATGAATACGAAAGAATAATACCCCTTACCTCAGAAGAAAACTGGATACTAGAATAGTGAGATAGCAGACTTCTCTTCTTCTTTCTCTCTATAATAATTGCTCTATAGCTCTAGTGAATTGGTGAGAAATGAAGGAAGAATGAGCTTCTATTTATAGGAAAATATAGTTTCGATAATTGTACATTTTCGGGCTCAGAATATTATAGTATAATACCTCCCTCTTTTTCTTCATTTTTAATTTAGTCCTGCAAGTATTATCAAACTTTCACCACCTCCCCTAATAGTAAATCATGTGAATCAATAGTAAATCATGTGAATCAATAATTCTAGACTTGGGAAAATACGAATTATAGTATAGCACCTCCATCTATACCTCCATTTTTAACTTAGTCATGCAAGTATTATCAATCTTGCACCAACTCCCCTAATAGTAAATGAATGTGAATCAATAGTACACACATGTGAACAAATAGTTATAATCATGTGAATCAATAGCAATTAATTGCTCATTTATCCGGTTAATTACCCGATTGGTCAATATAAACTCCAGATATCAATTATTATCGAAATAAATGTCGATTTTTACTAACACTAATAATTTCAACACAATAGAACTATCAATTTCATAATTAATCAACACAAACTTATTCATCATTAATATTATAATTCACAATATTTAACAACCAGGTCGTTCCCAGGAAAGAGGGGGCTTTCCGATAAGGATTTCTCCTTATTGGCGGCTTGATTAGGTGACCAAACCTCTCTCGATGAGAACTTCTAGACATTGTCAATATTACAAATAATAATATGAATAACTTTGTCGTCTCAATTATTGATTTAATAATATAACATATTATACAGATGATACTGTGACAATAATTGAATCAATAATATGAGAGATATGATGCAGCATTTACTGTAGCAACAATTGAGTATAACTGAGTGATTTCTTACGTAAGCATCAATAATCAACACCGTGTGTTACTATGAAACCACGCGTATTACTGTACTTTTACTACAGGGTAGTTCAACAGTTTTAACGGTAACACTTTCGCCGTTATTTTATAAAAAGATAATTCTGTCATTTTCTAACTACGCCAATACTTATGTTGTGGGGTCCACCAATGATTGTGTCGTCGTACGGATATTCCCCAACAAAAAGAATATTCCCCGGCCAATCGAATATTATATAACAACTTGCATACTTTGCAAAATTTATAAATATTACCCATAGCTATAACATTATATCAAATCCACACCATAATATTCAAAAAAAATATTTTGAGAAATTTAAATCTTTATTCATAAAATTTGGGGTCTCACAATCTCCCCTCCTTATGAAATTTTGCCCTCGAAATTTACGTACGTACCTGGTATGCCGAAAAGGTGAGGATACCTTGACTTCATTTTAGATTCTAACTCTTGAGGTATAACTTTTGAGTGTTGAATATAATCCTTCTTATCCAAGATTTTAACACGTATCTTCTCATATGTTAAATCTTCTGCTATCTCATCTAATTCTAATTCAATAATGTGGTTCGGGTCATCCACATATTTACGTAACATCGATACGTGAAAAACGTTATGAACACGCGACATACTTGGCGGTAAAACGAGTCTATAGGCCACAGTTCCTACTCGATCGAGGATTTCAAATGAGCCAATTAAATCGAGGGTTGATATTCCCTCTTTTCATTGACTCTTGCTTCTAGAATAACGCCTTCTTGAACCTTCTTCTTCATTTTCATCAGCTCCAGGTGTGTAGTTTGAGTGGCTTTAACTTTATCGATTAAAGTCGATTCTACTCGTATATTCGTTATCGTCACGTGGGTCCCTAGAGTCTTTAACTCTATCTTCATCATTTGTAAGTTATACGAAATGGGTTTTTGTGTTAACAACATCGCACTCAAAACGCACACGATCTTCTACTCAAGCCAATGACTACCACGTTCGCTCTTCCACGATAATATTGAATGGTATAGTCGTAATCTTCAATATTTCGAGCCAACGCCCCTTGGCGCATGATACGTTCATTTTAGTTGAAGAAATATTTGAGGGTTTTAGAAATGGGTTTTGTATTGGGGTCAATACAAAATTCGATTTCACGCTCTGGGGGTAGGCCAAGAAGTCTTCAAGAATACATCAGGAAATTTATTAACGATAGAAATATCATATAAAAACTGTGACTCTCATCCAAGACTTGGATAGCACATGAAATGAAGGTTTCTACTAACGAAGTTTCAACCGATAAGTCAAAGTCTAATTTCTCCGAAGTCAAATTTAAACGTTGAGCGCAAGCAAGAGAGATAAAAGAATGGGTAGAACCGGTATCTAATAAGTTATAGAATTCACATGAATTTATAATTAACTAACCCGTGCTAACTTCGTTCGGGTTACTCACTTTTTGAGAAGTCACGAAAAATGCTCTTTCTGAAACCACCGACTTTGTTTTGTCCGTATCCGCCTTTGGTGCCACCATCCCAGCTGAACTTGACTTTAGTGCACGAAAAAATCAGTCTAAGTGACCTTCTTTTCCACAATTGTAACATGCTTTGGACTGCATCACGCAGTTTGGACTGATATGTCCCTCCCGTCCGCATTTGAAGCATACAATTGGTGGTCGTTCTCCTTCCTTGAAAATGGGTGTTGGTTCTGCTTTCTTTCCATCGTTGTTGAACCTTCTCTTGAAATTTCCACTCCTATTATCTTGTCCATGATTACTACCGAAGTGGTTACCATTCTTGGCATGATAATTTCCCCCACGATGGTTATTATTGTTCCGATGGCCGTTGCCACCGGTATGATTATTATCGTGTTATTATTTACCTGAGGATTATTGTCTTCTTGTTGCACATTATCCTGGGTATTGATCGTTGGTGACTCAACGGTCTCATGTGCTTCATTGCTTATCTCAACATTTTTGGATGCCATTTTCAACATCGCCACAAAATAAGGGTTAATTAACATGTCACATATTATCCCTATACTCTGACTGACCAATTAAATACCAAATAAACTAAGGTAGGTCATACTAGCGAAGGAATTCCCCGTCTCTCCCCTCCTAGTTCTTGTCTCACATCTCAGCCAGGGATCATATCCCTAAGCTTTGATACCTACTGTGACTCCCCCAAAATAGGTATACATCAACCATCTTGAGTCGCCAGATACATGGTACAAAAATTCAAATAAAAACTTAATTGTACAACAGTCGTGTAAAATACGACAAAACATAGCTGAGAGTTTAAACAAGAATATTATCATCTAGACAATATCCACACTCAATGGTGTCCTCATTACAATTATTATCACATTATTTCACAGAATAGTGAGGACTACTAAAGCCATTTATCTTGGACCATCACTCCATTCCTCGACTCGTCCTAGCTATATTCTCATTTCCTGAAGAGAACAATGAAAGAAAGGGTGAGCTCAACTAGCCCAGTAAGAAATATTATGACTAAGATAATGCATAATAAATTATCTTTAGCCTTCAATAATATAACAACTGATAGAATACAATAGACAACAAGTTTTAGATCAACAACTGTAGCGAAAATAAGCAATCCATTAGAAGAGTCAAGTATAGCATAAAATCTACTATCTTCTATGATTTAAAAAGTTTTTCATCAACTTTATCGCTGAGACTCAGCTTAATAAATAAAATCAAATGAAGACCACAGCCAAGGATATTCATGTAATCATCAATGGTCATGATTATACCGAATAATCTATGGTAATAATCATACCAACAACTATCCATCAATGAACTACAGGTCAATGAAGACTTTTACCACATCATTCGTCACATTAAGGTCATGATTATGCTAAATAATCCCTAGTCATAATCATACCAAGTCCATCTATGCACGTAAGCCAAAGATGACTTTAATCACAATATAAACATGAGGATGATGACAATGACATAATAATTCAATAAAACAAGTTCAAGGATAAATTTTAAAGAATTATAATTTAATTTATCCAGAACTCAATAACGTCCAAATTGTCAACATGATACTGCTTTGTGGAGTAAAATTCAAGAATAATATTCATGTACCAAAAATAATTTGGACAGAAAAGAAATATATTTTTTGGGTGAATAGTACTTCGAGAATAGTACCCCGTGAATAGTACCCCGACACAAAAAGTGTCCCGAATACCCGAGTGAATGATACTAGAGTGAATAGTAATCGGGTGAATAATAACTCATGAATAGTAACTCATAAATAGTACTCTGGCACGAAAAGTGCCCCGAATACCCGAGTGAATAATACTAGAGTGAATAGTAATCAGGTGAATAGTAACCAATGAATAGTAACTCGTAACAGAAAAATACCAAAGAAAATGATATTTTATGATGAGTACAAAAGAAATGATATCCTAGATGAGTATAATAGAATATACGAAACTGCAAATGGATTTTCACCCGCCATGCGGTAATTCACGTAGACAGATCATTTCCACAATTTAATAAAGAATGAATACGAAGGATCATTCACCATGCATGCGGTAATCCACATAGACAGGTTATTCCAAAAGAATAATAAAGAATGGAACCAGGTCATGCGTAGTCTGCACAAACAGGATATTCCGAGAATAATAAAGAACAGAACCAGGTCATGCGTAATCCGCACAGACAAAATACTCCAACAGAATAATAAAGAATGGAATAGCAACAGAATTCATCAGGCATGCGATAGACCGCACAGACAGGTTATTCCAATAGAATAATAAAGAATGGAATAACTGAAGAATTTCACCATGTATGCGATACTCAGCATGAGCAAAAGTTATTCCAACATAATAATAAAGAATGGAATAAAAACCCTTATGAGTATTGAAAGAAAATAACTCTCTTCATGAATACGAAAGAATAATACCCTTTACCTCGTAAGAAAAGCGGATAATCGGAATAAAGGAGGTAGCAGACTTTCTCTTCTTCTTCTCTCTATAATAATTGCTCTATAGCTTTAGTGAATTGGTGAAAAATGAAGGAAGAATGAGCTTCTATTTATAGGAAAATATAGTTTCGATAATTGCACGTTTTTGCTCGAGAATATTACAAGATAATACCTCCTCTTTTCTTCATTTTCAATTTAGTACTGCAAGTATTATCAAACTTGCACCACCTCCCCTAACAGTAAATCATGTGAATCAATAGTAAATCATGTGACTCAATAGTTCTAGACATGTGAAAATACGAATTATAGTATAGTACCTCCATCTATAGTTCTATTTTTAACTTAGTCATGCAAGTATTATTAATCTTGCACCAACTCCCCTAATAGTAAATGAATGTGAATCAATAGTACACAATTGTGAACAAATAGTTATAATCATGGGAATCAATAGCAAATAATTGCTCATTTATCCAGTTAATTGCCCGATTGGTCAATATAACCTTTAGACATCAATTATTTTTGAAATAAATGTCGATTTTTACTAACACTAATAATTCCAACACAATGGAACTATCAATTTCATCTTTAATCAACACGAACTTATTCATCATTAGTATTATAATTCATAATATTTAATAATCAGGTCGTTCCCAGGAAAGAGGGGGCTTTTCGATAAGGATTTCTCCTTATTGGCGTGCAATTAGGTGACCAAACCTCTCCTTGACAGAACTTCTAGACATTGTCAATATTGCAAATAATAATATGAACAACTTTGTTGTCTCAATTATTGATTTAATAATATAACATATTATGCAGATGATATTGTGACAATAATTGAATCAATAATATGAGAGATATGATGCAACAATTACTATAGCAATAATTGAGTATAACTGAGTGGCTTCTTACGTAAGCATCAATAATCAATACCGTGTGCTACTATGCAACCACGCCAGACATCGTAGTTTTACTACTAGGGTAGTTCAACAGCTTTTAACGGTAACACTTTCTTCGTTATTTTTATAAAAAGATAATTCTGTCGTTTTCTAACTACGACAATACTTCTATTGTGGGGTCTACCAATGATTGTGTTGTCGTACGGATATTCCCGGACAAAAAGATTATTCCCCAACCAATCGAATATTATATAACAACTTGCATACTTTGCAAAATTTATAAATATTACCCACAACTATAAGATTATATCAAATCCACACCATAATATTCAAAAAAAATATTTCGAGAAATTTAAATCTTTATTCATAAAATTTGGGGTCTCATAGTACAGGTTCAACATGTGGCGTATGTGTGTGAATTGTGTGCAGGGGAACATCCAACAGATCAGTGTGCTATCAATCTGGTAGTAGTTCAGTTTGTAGGTAGTTATAATAGACCTCTGAATCCATATCAAAATACCTATAACCCTGGGGCAAGGAACCATCTGAACTTCTCGTGGAGTAACAATCAAAATCAGTAAGCTCCACGACCATCTTATCCCCCCAGTTTCCAAAATCAGCATCAACAATTAGCTCTGTAGCATGAGAAAAAGTCAGATTTGGAAGAGCTATTATTGAAGTATATATTTGGTAATGAGGCAGCTATGAAAACACAAGCGGTGAAGATTAAAAGTCTGGAAAATCAGATGGGACAACTTGCAATGGCATTGAATAACCGACCACAAGGAACTTTACCGAGTGACACTGAGAAAAATCCAAGGGGAAATCATAAGTAGTGTTAAGCTATCACGTTGCGAAGTGGAAAACATCTAGAGGGGTTAAATGCAAAAAATTTGTTAAGGAAAGATGTTAAGGAAAAAGAAGAAAAGGTGATTGAAGGGAAACATGATGAAGACAAGCAAGGGGATAAGAATCAGGCAGATGTTGAACCACTTGTCTATCCTCCACCACTATTTTAGCAGAGGGTTCAAAAGAAGAAATTAGACATTAGTTCTCAAAGTTTTTATAAATCTTCAATAAGTTACAGATTAATATTTTTTTTGTAGAAGCCCTAGAACAAATGTCGAGCTATGCAAAGTTTATGAAGGGCTTTCTATCAAGGAAGAAGAAGTTAGAAGACAATGAGACTGTTGCATTGACAAAGGAATGTAGTACTATATTGCAGAGAAAGTTACCTCTAAAGCTGAAAGATCCAGGGAGTTTCACCATTCCTTGCACAATTAAGAACATACCCTTCAACAAATGTTTGTGTGACTTGGGTGCAAGTGTGAATCTCATGTCATTATCTATGTACACTTAGTTGGGATTACCGACACTGAAACCTACAAACATCTCACTTCAGTTGGCAGACAGATCAGTTACTTATCCGAGGGGGATTGTTAAAGATATACTAGTAAAGGTTGATAAGTTTATATTACCAGTAGGTTTCGTCATTTTGGAATATGAAGAGGACAAGAACATTCCTATTATCTTAGGGATGCCATTCTTGGCAACTGGGAGGACTCTCATTGATGTGCAAAAAGGAGAGTTAACAATGAGAGTACAAGACCAAAAAGTGAAATTTAATGTTTTCAAAGCTATGAGATTCCCTACGGATGATGAACAGTGTAAGACCCTAATTTTTTTTATAAAATTAAATTTCCTCTATTTATTATTTTAAAATAGTAAGGGGTTTATTTGATTAATTCTCGCATATGTTCTATTACTATGCATCATGATGCATGCTTTGTATTTTGAAATCATCGGTTAGAACTGACCCTTGTGTGGTCTTATGATACTTTTTTACCTACGAGGTGCTTGTTTTTGAGTTAAGGATTCTCTTGGGAAATTTTCCCTTCTTTTTTTGTAACATGCATATATCGTCGTAATTTCTTTCCAGAGTTCTCTCATTCCTTTTGATGAGAAGTTTGATCTCACCTTCGATTCCTTTTATTTCATTAAATTGCAAAAAATGCCCCAACCTTTTTGCATGTTGTTATGGGGATTCATATAAGAACTCGCTTGGTTAACCATGTCAAGAGTTAGCAATATCCTGCACATCAGATAAATGAAAAAAATGTGCCAAAAGCTTGATGGCTCAGGTCGTCAAGGATATCTTTGATATAATGATTAGTATAATCTTGTTAACAAGGCATATGAAGTTAAAGTTCATGAAATTAAATGCTTATTGAGTCTTCCACTTAACTCGTATTTGTTGAATTCTTATCTTATTGCTAAAGATCTTGAAATTGAGTATAAAAATGAAATTCTTCTAAGCAAGTTTTGAATCGCTAATTTAAAGGCTATTTTTTTCTTTCTTCTTTCCTTTTAACGAATTTTTCATTTAACAGGTTATGAAATCGCAAGAAAACTTTTAAGCATCCATGGTCATTAGTCATGGGTAAGATCAAATTTAAAAGACTTATATCTTTTTAGCAAATATACCTCGTCTTTGCTCTAGACATTGTTCATTATAGAATTAACATCATATAACATGTGCACTATGAGTAACACAACTCTTAGCAGGGGTTTCTCTTCTGTGACTTTAGATGATCTCATTTCCATCTTTCAAATTTTTTTGATTCCAAATTTTTTATTTTTTTCACTCGCTTAACCTATCTCATTTTCTTAGTCCAGGGAAAGTGAATTTTCGAGTGTCTATAACTGGATCATCATCCTCTATAATGTGTTACTCATCATCATCATCTATGATGAATTCATACCTCATAGGTATCTTTGGTACTCATCCAGATTTATGACTCAGTTGTGGCACAATAGGTCTATTTACAGGTTTTTCTATTTGACCTATAGTATTTTTTGGTTCTTGAATTTCTTTAAGATATGTTATCCTCCCACTAGCCCCTTCAATGATAAATTCCTTTATCCAAGAAGTTAGCGTGTTTCGCAACAAACACCTTTTGCTCATAAGATTATTAAAATTATACCCTAACCTTACTTTAGGATGTCCCACAAATTTGCACTTGTTAGATCTTGTCCTAGGCTTATCCTATTGAAACCTTTTCACATAAGCTGGAGAACCCCTTATCTTAACATGCGTAAGATAAGGTTTCCTCCCTGTTCATAACTCATATAGAGTCTTGGTGCCAGATTTTGAGGGTACCTTATTTAGTAGATATGCAGCCATTTTTAGGGCATTACCCCAGAAGGATATTGGAATTTTGGTAAAAATCATCATGGATTGCACCATGTCTAACAAAGTACAATTTTTCCTTTCAGATATACCAATCAATTATTACATATTAGGAGGCGTCCATTGTGAGAAAATTTCATTTTTCTTTAAGATGATCTAAAAACTTATTGCTCAAGTATTCCCTTCATCTATCCAATCGAAGAATCCTAATACTTTGTTAGTTTGTTTCACTTCTGAATTCTTTGAACCTTTCAAATGATTCAAACTTGTATTTCATCAAATACATATACTCAACTTTTGAATGAGCATTGCCTTTTCTTTTACTAGTTTGTTTAATTTGCAAAATATTTTTCATGTAAGTTAAGTATATAAAGTCCACAAAGTAAACTTCCAATTATAAACAAAACATTATTATTATAAATAGAATAACCATTGTTCTTAAATATAATACCAAAACTTTCAATGTCCAATAACGAAATAGAAATAATGTTTCTAATAAGAACTAGAACATAATAACAATTTATTAACTTAATAGACTTGCCCGTAGATAATGCTAAACTATAAGTTCTTACGGCTAATACAACAACTTTTACTTCATTTCCCACATGCAGGATCACTTCTCCTTTGTTTAGCTTTCTACTTCTGCTTAGGCCCTGTATAAAATTACATTTATGAGAACCACAGCCGGTTTCTGATACCCAAGTAGAACCTTGACTTATAGAAAGATTTATTTCAATCATGAACATACCTGTATTTGTAACCGAAGCTTCATTAAGCTTCTTCTGGTTAGCCTCCACAAGATACTCCTTCCAGTTTTTTTTTTAGTGTCCAAGATTATTTCAGTGGAAGCAAATTTATCTGTTACCTGCATCAGTTTTATTCTTATCGTCCTTTGTTTTTGCCTTTTCTTTTGCCTTCTTTGAATTTTTCTTTTTTTCAGAAGATCTTTTGGCTCACTTCCTCTTATTAGAAGGCTCATCTACCAATAAGACTTGTTCTTTCTTGACTGGAAAGTGACTGTCAACAGCTTTCAACATGTTAAGCAACTCAGGCAGGATGACATCTAGCTTGTTCATGAGAAAATCATAACAAATTGTGAGAAGGAGTCCGGGATTGACTGCAAGATCAAATCTTAGTTGAACTCTCCCTCCATAGCAAAACACAGTTGTCCTAATTGTTCAATCAAATTGATCATTTTGAGGACATATGTTTGTACCGTAGTGTCATCGGTCATTTTAGATCAGAAGATCTTCTTAGATATCTGATATCTAGCCACCCTACTTTGCTCACCATATAAATTTTGAAGGTGCAACAACATAGTAGGCACATCTATTTTCTCATGTTGACGCTGTAACTCATTAATCATGGACGCCAACATAATGCACTGAGCCACATGTGCGTCATCTTGACACTTTCTAAAAGAGCAAGCTCTTCCTTAGAGGCATTTTCTGTGACCATTATAGGGAAAAACAAATTAATAACATAATAGAGCTTTTCAGCCTTGAGAAATATTCTCAGATTCTTTAACCAATCTGTATAATTCAACCCAATTAACTTATTAGCATCCAATATGCTCCGCAGTGATAGTAAATTAGGCATAGTAAAATTCTATAAGTGAAATTTAATAACATTAGCATGCATTCATTATCAATCACTAGATTAATTTAGATCTTTATTAAAATGGTGTCTCCAACAATTTCTTTAAACTATATAACCCTCTATATATATAGTTCGGCAAATCTTATTTAAACGAATTTGTAAAATATGCTTAGTGAGAAAGGATCCTATTGTAATAAACATATAGCCTTGTGTGTGCACAACAAACTACATATTTATTCAAAAGGTAGACAACTTTTTTCAATTACATCTATTTGTAAATCCTTTTGTAATTTTTTCTCTTAGATAATAATGGTCATGTGTGTGCACATCTAAACTAAAATTATCTAAGTTGAGTTAGACCCAACATTTCCATATAAGTGAAGAGAAATATGCAGTCCTTATGTGCATAACAAAATGGTATCGTTCAATTCCTTATAAACATCTAATGTAATAAGCAACATCTAAAATATTTAATACAATTCTTGTGTGTGCACAACAAACTCATATTAAATATTCAAATACTCTACTGCTTTACCATGCTAGAAGACTAAGTTCAACATTCTCCAATGTCTTTGAACGCAATCAACTTAATATATTATCTTTGAGGGTTTTTATTATTAATTATCTCATCATGTTTAACGCGCATGCATATATATATATTTATATATATATATATATACACACACACACACACATCATATTAAACATACATCAACATGTATAATAATATATTTACTATATAATTGTAGACACTCGAAATTTTGCATTTCTGTTACTAAGTTGGCAGGAGGGCATAATTATCTTCTAAAGATAACTTTGGGAGTCAAATCAACTCAATTTTGGAGACAACCCCAGAATCCTAAGTTTTCCATCTTAGAGATAACCCCGAGATATCCAGCTACAGTCCCGAAGACAACCTTGGGAGTTTCAGTTTCAACCTCGAAGACAACCCCAAGGAATACAGTTCCAATTTCAGAAATAACACCGGAGAAGGCAGTTCCATCGCGGAGACAACCCTGAGATACTCAGCCCTAGTCCCAGAAATAACACCGGGAGTTTCAGCATCAACCTCAGAGATGACCCTGAGGAGTGCAGTTGTAGTTCCGAAGATAACCCCGAAAAAGCTCATTTCAACCCAGCAATCAGCTTTAACCTCGGAGATAACCACGAGGCACTCAGTCCCAAACCTGGAGATAACGCCGAGAGGTCAGACACACCTCAGAGACAACCCTGAAGACATTCAGCACTTGCAACGGCCTAATCTCAAAGATAACCCTGAGCAACGACTGCTATATCAGCCCAAACCAGAGATAACCCCGTTGAGGGGAAAAATCATCATTTTGCTACCTCGATCCCACATGCGCACCATCTCAACACATTTCAACATACATTCTACACAGCAGTGTCCTACAAGAACCAATTGCTCCAATCCCGAGTGACTACTACACAAGACAGCACACCATATAGAATTTAAAGACTTGAAGACCAAGGGCATGGTCCCATCTTCCTAACTTCGTACAACCTCTAATCTCATGTCATTTGTGTAGCTCTCGACAACAGCACTCCGAAAAAGGTATTATACACCTAAATCAGATGCTCAGATTGATGTTCTAAAAGTCCGAGCGGACATTACGTTGCATGCGTACACATACTTTGAGACGGTGGGACCCGCAGAGCCCGGGGCACCCCGGGCAGCCGCAGGTGCACCTGCGGCTCCCCCCTATATAAATAGAGGGCTTGGGGTGGCCATTTTGCATAGAGAAAAAGCGAGGAAGCCCTGTCCAATTTGCTCTGTACACACTATAAACTGAGTGCTTTCTCATTTTAAACACTTGTCAGCTTATGTATTGCTATATTTTACCAGTGGGAACTGAGTGTTCATCCATTTAAAGCTATTGAAGTCTTCTTTGGTAGTCCACTATAAGCCTTCTTATATTTCTTAAAGCCTTTCTCCACTACTGTGCACACACCGTTCTTCACGTTGAGAGTCGTGTTGCGTGTGTATGTCCGGACTTCGATCCGTTGCTTTTTATTTCTTTTTTTGTATATATATATATATATATATATATATATGGACTAACATCATTGAGTTATGCCTCGATTGAGCCTGGACTCACATCCGGAGCGTTTATTGCTTATATATATATATATATATATATATATATAAATTGTTGTCGAACTCTGTTTGATAAGCTCAATTCACATCCAGAGCATTTATTGCTTATATTATATATATATATATATATATATATATATATATATATATATATATATATATATATATATATATATATATAAATCATTGTCGAACTCATTCGATGAGCTTGAATTTATATCCTGAGGGCGTTTTATCGCTTTTATATATATATAAATACTTATATATATATATATTATTACCATTAAACTCTGTTTGATTGAGCCTGGATATAATATCCGGTGTGTTTACCGCTTATATACATATAGTTCTGTCAGGCCTGGAGTTTACTTCGTGGCCTTTTACTGCTTTCTTTACATTTAGTTCCGTCTGGAGTTTACTTCGTGGCGATTGATCGTTTTTACTGCTTTATTTATTTTTCCAATCCCCCATGGAGTTTCTTCGTGCTGGTTGATTGTCTCTATATATATATTTACCGCTTTTATATAGTTACATTTCTAGTCCCCCATAAAGTTCGCTTCATGGTGGTTAACCGTCTGTATATATATATATTTACATCTTTTATATATATAATTGTTTACAGCTTTCATACAAACTGCTACATCATGTGAGCCTAGGAATCATGTGATCACATATTCGGTCTCCTGAATCTAGATTCGGTTCTCGTGATGGACATTTTTGGCTGTAATCAGCTTGTACATTATTTACGGTGTTTGAATTTCCTTAGATGGCTCTCATGCCCACTGTGACGCCCCCAAAATAGGTATACATCACCTGTTCTGAGTCACCAAATACGTGGTACAGAATACAAATACAACCTTAAATATACAACATGAGCTGTGAGTTTTAATACAAATATTGTCTTCTAGATAGTATTCAAACTCAAAATAAGTCCTCAATACATTTATTATCACACTATTTCATAGAATAGTGAGGACTACTAATGCTATCCTCTAGACCGTCACTCCGTTCCCCGACTAGTCCCTGCTACGTTCTTATTTCCTGAAGAGAACAATGAAAGCAAAAGGGGTGAGCTCAACTAGCCTAGTAAGAAATATTATGACTAAGATAATGCAGAATAATTTATCCTTAGTCTTCAACAGTGTTAAACTGATAAAATATAACAAACATCAAGTTTAACTGCAGCGGAACAAGCAATCCATTAGCAGAGTCAAGTAGAGAATAAAATCTACTATCTTCTATGATTTAAAAGGTTTTTCATCACTTTTATTGCTGAGACTCAACTTAATAAATAATCAACATCATCCCTGCACTACGACCAAGGATATTATTAGTATCACGACCACAAATTATCCATGCAGTACGTGCGAATGATATTAGTGTTTTCATCAATGGTCATGATCATGCCAACAACTATCCAACAAAGCACTACGGGCCAATGAGGACTTTTACCACATCATTTATAACATTACGGTCATGATTATACCGAATAATCCCTGGTCATAATCATACCAAGTCCATCTATGCACTACATGCCACATATGACTTTCAACATAATATAAACATGAGGATGATGACAATGACATAATAATTCAATAAAACAAGTTCAAGGATAAATTTTAAAGATTTAAAATTTTAGTTTATCCAGAAATCAATAATGTCCAAATTGTCAACATGATACTTCTTTGTGGAGTAAAATTCAAGAATGCTCAGAAGAATATTTTCATGAAAAGATACTAGATGAAGCGCAAATGTAAGACCCCAACTTTATGAATAAAGAATAATTTTCTCGAAATATATTTTTGAATATTATGGTGTGGATTTGATATAATGTTATAGTTGTGGGTAATATTTACAAATTATGCGAAGTAAGCAAGTGGTTATATAATCTTCGATTGGTTGGGGAATATTCATTGTAACAGGGAATATTCATACGATGGCACAATCATTGGTGGACCCCACAACGGAAGTATTGTCGTAGTTCGAAAATGATAGAATTATTTTTTTATAAAAATAATGGCGAAAGTTTTACCGTTAAACTATTGAACTACCCGGTATTGATTATTGATGCTTACGTGAGAAGTCACTTAGTTATACTCAATTATTACTACAGTAATTGTTGCATCATATCTCTCATATTATTGATTCGATTATTGTCATAATATTATCTGCATAATATGATATATTATTAAATCAATAATTGAGACGACAAAGTTATTCATATTATTAAATTATAATATTTACAATGTCTAGAAGTTCTGTCAAGGAGAGGTTTGGTCATCTAATTGCACGCCAATAAGGAGAAATCCTTATCGGAAAGCCCCCTCGTTAAATATTGTGAGTTATAATATTAATGATGAATAAGTTCGTGTTGATTAAAGATGAAGTTGATAGTTCCATTGTGTTGGAATTATTAGTGTTAGTGGAAATCGATATTTATTTCGATATTAATTGATGTCTGGAGGTTATACTGACCAGTCGGGTAATTAACCGGATAAATGAGCAATTAATTGCAATTAATTCACATGATTATAACTATTTGTTCACATGTGTGTACTGTTGATTCACATTCATGTACTATTAGGGGAGTTGGTGCAAGATTGATAATACTTGCATGACTAAGTTAAAAAAGGAGGTATAGATGGAGGTACTATACTGTAATTCGTATTTTCACATGATTATAACTATTGATTCACATGATTGAATTAGTGATTCACATTATTTACTATTAGGGGAGGTGGTGCAAGTTTGATAATACTTGCAGGACTAAATTAAAAATAAAAAAAAGTTGAAGGTATTGTACTGTAAAATTTCGAGCCCCAAAACGTGCAATTATTGAAACTATATTTTCCTATAAATAGAAGCTCATTCTTCCTTCATTTCTCACTAAGTCACTAAAGCTATAGAGCAATTATTATAGAGAGAATTTATAGAGAGAAAGAAGAAGAGAAAGTCTACGCTACCTCTACTCCAAAGATCAAGTTTCTTTCTAAGGTAAGGGGTATTATTTCTTTCGTGTTCATGAAGAGAGCTTCTGTTATTCCATTCTTTATTATTATTTTGGAATAACCTGTCTATGCGAAGTACCGCATACATGGTAAAATTTTTCTATTATTTCATTCTTTATTATTCTATTGGAATATCACATGCGTGCGGATTACGCTTAGACTGGTTCCATTCTTTATTATTACATTGGAATACTTTTATGCTCATGATGGCCTATCGCATGTATGGTGAATTCTTTGTTATTCCATTCTTTATTATTACATTAGAATATCCATGCTTCATGTGATTACGCTAGACCTGGTTCCATTCTTTCTTATTCTGTTGGAATAACCTGTCTGTGCGGTCTATCGCATGCATGATGAATTCTTCTATTATTCTATTATTTATTATTATGTTGGAATATCCTGTTTGTGCGGATTACGCATGACCTGGTTCCATTCTTTATTATTTTGTTGGAAGAACCTGTCTATGTGGATTATCACATGCATGGTAAATGATCATTCGTATTCATTCCTTATTAAATTGTGGAATTGATCTATCTACGTGGATTACCGCATGGCGGTGAAAATCCATTTGTAGTTTCATATATTCTATGATACTCATTTGGTTAAAGTTTTGGCTTCTATACTCCATGAAATTAGTAGAATATCCTGGATATTTGTGCTTCATCTAGTATCTTTTCATGAAAATATTCTTTTAAGCATTCTTGAATTTTACTCCACAAAGCAGTATCATCTTGATAATTTGGTCGTAATTGATTTCAAGATAAATTAACTTATAAATCTTTAAAATTTATTCTTGAACTTGTTTTATTGAATTATTATGTCATTGTCATCATCCTCATGCTTATATTGTGATGAAAGTCATCTTTGGCTTACATGCATAGATGGACTTGGTATGATTATGACCAGGGATTATTCGGTATAATCACGACCTGTAATGTTATAAATGATGTGGTAAAAGTCCTCAGTAGCCAGTAGTGCATTGATGGACATTTTTTGGTATGATTATGACCAGGGATTATTCGGTATAGTCATGACCATTGATGATTTAATGAATATCCTTGGCCCGTAATGCAGGGATGACTCGATGATGTGGTTTATTTATTAAGCTGAGTCTCAGAGATAAAAATTGATGAAAACATTTTAAATCATAGAAGATAGTAGATATCATGCTCTACTTGACTCTTCTAATGGATTGCTTATTCCGCTGAAGTTAAACTTGATGTCTATTGTATTTTATCAGTTTAACATTGTTGAAGACTAATGATAATTTATTCTTCATTATCTAAGTCATAATATTTCTTATTGGGCTAGTTGAGCTCACCCTTTCTTTCACTATTCTCTCCAGGAAATGAGAACATAGCCGGGACTAGTTGGGGAACGGAGTGACGGTCCAGATGATAGCATTAGTAGTCCAAATAGTATGACAATAAATGTAATGAGGACTCCATTGAGTGTGGATATTGTCTAGATGTCAATATTCTTATTAAAACTCTTAGATTATGTTTTGTCGTATTTTACACGACTGTTGTGTAATTAAGTTATATTTGAATTTTGTACTATGTATTTGGCAACTCAAGATGAGTGATGTATACTTATTTTGGGGGCGTCATAGTTGGTATAAAAGCTTAAGGATATGATCCCTGGCTAAGATATGAGACAAGAACTAGGAGGAGAGAGACGGGGAATTCCTTCGCTAGTATGACATACCTAAGTTTATTTGGTATTTAATTGGTCGGTCAGAGTATAGGGATAATATGTGATATGTTAATTAACCCTTGTTTTGTGGCAGTATTTGAAAATGGCATCCAAAAATGTTGAGATAAATAATGAAGCACATGAGACCGTTGAGTCACCATAGATTAATGCCCAGGATAATGTGCAACAGGAAGATAATAATCCTCATGTAAACAATAACACCGATGAAATGGTGAATGATGGGATGTTCAGAGGCTTTATGCAATTCATGCAACATCAGGCGAAAGCAGGTCCTGTCCAAAATACAGGTGGAAACACGGACAACTCTCGGACAGTCACCGCTAAGTAGTTCAAGGAGCTGGGACCACCGGAGTATTTTGGAGAGCCAAAACCACTTAAGGCGGAGACGTGGATAAAGCAAATCAACAAGATATTTGATGTCTTGGGATGCTCCGAGGAGCAAAAAGTTCCCTTTGACACCTTCATGTTGCGAGCAGAGGCAGATTACTGGTGGGAATCTGTAAAGCGTACTCAACCTGCCGCACTCAAAATGTCTTGGGAGAAGTTCCAAGAGCTGTTCAATGACAAGTACTTTCCTGAAAGTATTCGTCATATGAAGGAAGTAGAGTTCATCAAGCTTGAACAAAACAATATGACCGTGGTGCAGTATGAATCTAAGTTTGCTGAGTTATCTCGATTTGCATCCCACTTGGTTGATAATGAGGAGAGAATGACGCGGATGTTTCTAAGAGGTTTGAAACCCGAGATACGTCAATACCTAATTTCTCACAAATTATGTTTGTATTCAGATGTTGTGAATAGGGCTCAGTTATTAGAGCGCGATAATGAGTCAACCCAACCAAGAGAGAGCAACCAACAAGTCGATAATACCAGTGGTAGCAGTCATCAAAGCGGTGACAACAAACGTGGAAGGAATCAACATGCCAGAAATGATAATCACTTCGGTGGTAATCATGGCCATGACAATAAGAGTGGACATTTCAAGAAGAGGAGATTCAACAAGGATGGAAAGGCGTTAGCACCAAAGACATTTTGTTGTTAAGGAAGGGAGAGACGACCACCGGTCGTATGTTACAAATGTGGAGGGGAAGGACACATAAGTCCAAACTGCACGATGCGGTCCAAAGCGTGTTATAATTGTGGAAAAGAAGGTCACCTAGCCCGATTTTGTCATGTACCAAGGTCAAGTCCAGCTGGGATGGAGGCATCAAAGGGTGTCCTAAACAAGACAAAATCAGTAGTTCAAGGGAGAGCGTTTGTCATAACCTCCCAAAAAGTGAGGAATCCGAACGAGGTGATTACGGGTAAGCTAATCATAAACTCTAGCGAAGTTTATACTTTATTTGATATCGGTTATACCCATTCCTTTATTTATCCTACTTGCGCTCAACGTTTAAATTTTACTCCGGAGAAATTAGACTTTGACTGATATGTTGAAACTCCGTTGGGAGAAACCTTCATTACATCCACGGTTTATAAGTCTTATTTGATTCAAATCGGTAACCGCACGTTACCTGTCGATCTTATTTCTTTGAAAATACTTTCATTTGATGTGATTTTAGGGGTTGATTGGTTAACTACTCATCATGCTAAAATCGATTGTTTTCGTAAGGTTGTTAGCTTTCATATTCCTAACCAACCAATTATACGAATTCAAGTAACCAAACCACTAAAATCAATCACTGTCATATCAAGTCATAAAGCTATTCGTTTATTGAAAAACGGATGTCAAGCTTTCTTAGCTCATGTCACAGATTTAAATAAAGATACATCAGATTTGAATGATATTTCTATTGTTAATAAATTTCCTGATGTATTCCCTGAAGAACTTCTTGGCCTACCCCCAGAGCATGAAATTGAATTTTGTATCGACCTTGAATCTGGTACAAAACCCATTTCCAAAGCCCCATATTAAATGGCTCCTATTGAACTTCAAGAGTTAAAAACCCAACTACAGGAATTGTTAGACATCGGTTTCACTCGTCCTAGTAAGTCTCCTTGGGGTGCTCTTGTTCTATTCGTGAAGAAGAAAGATGGAAGTATGCGACTTTGTATTGATTATCGGGAGTTGAATCATGTCACCATCAAAAATAGGTACCCGTTGCCTCGCATTGATGACTTTGTTTGATCGATTGCAAGGAGCCAAATTCTTTTCAAAGATTGATCTTCGTTAGGATATCATCAGTTGAAGATTAAAACTAATGACATTCCAAAGGTCGCTTTTCGAACTTCAGTGCGTGCATTATGAATTCCTAGTCATGTCTTTTGGATTGACTAATGCTCCCTTTGCCTTCATGGATATGATGAACCAAGTATTCAAGGAATATTTGGATCACTTTGTGGTAAATCTTTATTGATGACATCCTCATATACTCCAAAACCCGCGAAGACCATGAGCAACACTTGAGGCTAATACTCCAAAAACTTTGTGAAAACAAGCTTTATGCCAAGTTGAAGAAATGCAAGTTCTGGCTTGAGGAAGTTGCATTCCTTGGGCACGTGATATCAAATCATGGAATATTTTGTTGACCCGACAAAGATTGAAATAATTCAAAGCTGAGAGCAACTTAATTCAGTGACCGAAGTACGTAGCTTTCTCAACTTAGCTGATTATTATTGGAGATTCGTAGAAGGGTTTTCTCGAATTGCTACTCCATTAACTCAGCTGACTCGAAAAGATACAAAATTCAGTTGGAGCGAGGAATGTGAAAAGAGTTTTCAAGAACTCAAGAGGAGACTCATTTCATCACCTGTTCTGACAATACCATCTGGCTCAAAGGGATTTGTCATCTATAGTGATGCTTCAGGCAAAGGGTTATGATGTGTTCTCATGCAACATGGGAAAGTCATAGCTTATGCCTCTCGACAACTCAAAGAATATGAGAGGAATTATCCTACTCATGATCTAGAGTTGGCAGCAGTCATTTTTGCGCTTAAGATTTGGAGGCATTACCTGTATGGAGAGAAGGTGGAGATCTATATGGATCATAAAAGCCTCAAATATTTCTTCACTCAAAAGGAACTCAAAATACGACAACGACGATGGCTTGAGTTGTTGAAAGATTATGATCATACCATCCAATACCATCCTGGAAAAGCGAACATAGTAGCTGACGCAATGAGTAGAAGATCATATGCGAGTACGAGTGCAATATTGTCAACACAAAGACCCTTTTTGTATGACTTAGAAAGGATGAAAATAGACTTAAAGACTCCAGGGACCCATGTGATGATGGCGAATATACGAGTGGAACCGACTTTAATCGATAAAGTTAAAGCTGCTCAAACTACAGACCTGGAGCTGATGCGTATGAAGAAGACAATGCAAGAAGGTGCTATTCCAGAAGCAAGAATCGAAGAAGAAGGAATACTTCGAGTCAACTCCAAACTTTGTGTTCCTAACGATTCTGACTTGAAGTATAAAATCATGATGGAGGCATACAACACACCGTTTATAATCCATCCTGGGAGTACCAAAATGTATTGTGATCTTCGATATACATTTTGGTGGAGTAATATATGAGAGAGGTAGCGGGGTTTATCTCAAGGTGTCTAACTTGTCAACAAGTCAAGGCGGAGCATCAAGTACCAAAAGGTCCATTGCAACCACTTGAAATTTTAGAATGGAAGTGGGAGCATGTTACCATGGATTTTGTTACTGGTCTTCCCAAGGTTTCTCAAGGCATAGATGCGATTTGGGTCATTGTTGATAGATTGGCCTAGTCTGCTCATTTCTTACCGATACAAGAAACTTTTACACTTGAACGTCTTGCTAGTATGTATATAAATGAGATCGTAAGATTGGATGGTATGCCAGTATCTATAGTTTCTAATCAAGACCCAAGATTCACTATAAGATTTTGGGTTAGTTTGCAAAAAGCAATGGGCACGGATTTACGATTTAGTTCGGCATATCATCCTCAAACGGATGGGCAGTCGGAAAGGACTATTCAAACTCTTGAAGATTTATTAAGACTTTGTGTCCTTGACTTCAAGGGAAGTTGGGACAAGTTCTTACCATTGGTGGAGTTTTCCTACAACAATAGTTATTAAGCAAGTATTGGCATGGCTCCATTTGAGGCATTGTATGGAAGAAAGTGTCATTCTCCAGTATGCTGTGATGAGGTGGGTTAAGCAATGTTGTTGAGACCGAATTTGGTATGTATGACTACGAAAAAGATTCAAACGATCCGACAACATATAAAAACCTCACAAGATCGACAAAAGAGTTATACTGATCTTCATCGAAAAGACGTGAAATTCAATATTGGAGATCATGTGTTGTTACGTGTTGCTCCATGGAAAGGAGTTACAAGATTTGGAAAGAGAGGAAAGTTCAATCCTCAATTCATTGGCCCATTTTTAATCCTCGATCGAGTAGGAACTGTGGCCTATAGACTCGCCTTACCGCCAAGTATGTCTCGTGTTCATAATGTTTTTCACATATCTATGTTACGTAAATATATGAAAGACCCGAACCATATTATTGAATTAGAACCAGACGAGATAGAGGAAGATTTAATGTATGAAGAGTTACCTATTAAAATTTTGGATAAGAAGGATCATATTCTATGCTCTAAAGTTATACCTCAAGTCAAAGTTTTGTGGAGAAACCACGATGTGGAGGAAATGACATGGGATTTAGAATCTGAGATGAAATCATGGTATCCTCACCTCTTCGACATACCAGGTACGCACCCTAATTTCGAGGACGAAATTTCATAAGAAGGGGATGTTGTAAGACCCCAACTTTTATGAATAAAGAATAATTTTCTCAAAATATATTTTTGAATATTATGGTGTGGATTTGATATAAATGTTATAGTTCTGGGTAATATTTACAAATTTTGCAAAGTAAGCAAGTGGTTATATAATATTCGATTGGTCGGGGAATATTCGTTTTAACGGGGAATATTAAATGCGACGACACAACAATCAGTGGACCCCCTAACGGAAGTATTGTCGTAGTTAGAAAACGACATAATTATCTTTTTATAAAAATAACGGCGAAAGTTTTACCGTTAAACTGTTGAACTACCCAGTAGTAAAAGTACAGTAATACGTGTGGTTTCATAGTACCACACGGTATTTATTATTGATGCTTACGTGAGAAGTCACTCAGTTATACTCAATTATTGCTATAGTAATTGTTGCATCATATCTCTCATAATATTAATTCGATTATTGTAACAGTATCATCTGCATAATATGATATATTATTAAATCAATAATTGAGATGACAAAGTTATTCATATTATTAAATTGCAATATTTGCAATGACTAGAAGTTCTGTTAAGGAGAGGTTTGGTCATCTAATTGCGCGCCAATAAGGAGAAATCCTTATCGAAAAGCCCTCTTTCACGGGAGCATTTTGGTTGTTAAATATTGTGAGTTATAATATTAACGATGAATAAGTTCGTGTTGATTAAAGATGAAGTTGATAATTCCATTGTATTGGAATTATTAGTGTTAGTGGAAATCGACATTTATTTCGATATTAATTGATGTCTGGAAGTTATACTGACCAGTCGGGTAATTAACCGGATAAATGAGCAATTAATTGCTATTAATTCATATGATTATAACTATTTGTTCACATGTGTGTACTGTTGATTCACATTCTTGTACTATTAGGGGAGTTGGTGCAAAATTGATAATACTTGCATGACTAAGTTAAAAATGGAGGTATAGATGGAGGTACTATACTGTAATTCGTATTTTCACATTATTATAACTATTGATTCACATGATTGAACTATTGATTCACATTATTTACTATTAGGGGAGGTGGTGCAAGTTTGATAATACTTGCAGGACTAAATTAAAAATGAAAGAAAAGTTGAAGGTATTGTACTGTAATATTTCGAGCCCCAAAACGTGCAATTATCGAAACTATATTTTCCTATAAATAGAAGCTCATTCTTCTTTCATTTCTCACCAAGTCACTAAAGCTATAGAGCAATTATTATAGAGAGAAATTATAGAGAGAAAGAAGAAGAGAAGTCGCTACCTCTCTACTCTAGTATCCGATTTCTTTCTAAGGTAAGGGTATTATTTCTTTCAGTATTCATGAAGAGAGCTTCATTATTCCATTCTTTATTATTATGTTGGAATAACTTTGTCATGCGCAATACCGCATACATGGTGAAATTCTTACGTTATTCCATTCTTTATTATTACATTTGGAATATCACATGCGTCTGGCGGATTACGCTAGACCTGGTTCCATTCTTTATTATTCTATTGGAATAACCTGTTTGTGCGGTCTATCGCATGTATAGTGAATTCTTTGTTATTATATTCTTTATTATTTTGTTGGAATATATTGTCTGTGCGGATTACTCTAGACCTGGTTCCATTCTTTATTATTCTGTTGGAATAACCTGTCTGTACGGTCTATCGCATGCATGGTGTATTCTTTGTTATTCCATTCTTTATTATTCCGTTGGAATATACTGTCTGTGCGGATTATACATGACCTGGTTCCATTCTTTATTATTCTGTTGGAATAACCTATCTATGTGGATTATCACATGCATGGTGAATGATCCTTCATATTCATTCCTTATTAAATTGTGGAAATGATCTGTCTACATGGATTATCACATGGCGGGTGAAAATCCATTTGCATTTTCATATATTCTATGATACTCATTTGGTTAAAGTTTTGGCTTCTATACTACATGAAATTAGTAGAATATCCTGGATATTTGTGCTTCATCCGGTATCTTTTCATGGAAATATTCTTCTGAGCATTCTTGAATTTTACTCCACAAATCAGTATCATGTTGACAATTTGGACGAAATTGATTTCAAGAAAAATTAACTTATAAATCTTTAAAATTTATTCTTGAACTTGTTTTATTGAATTGTTATATCATTGTCATCATCCTCATGCTTATATTGTGATGAAAGTCATCTTTGGCTTACGTGCATAGATGGACTTGGTATGATTATGACCAAGGATTATTCGGTATAATCATGACCTGTAATGTTATAAATTATGTGGTAAAAGTCCTCAGTAGCCTGTAGTGCATTGATGGACAGTTTTTGGTGTGATTATGACCAGGGATTATTCGGTATAGTCATGACCATTGATGATTTAATGAATATCCTTGGCCCATAGTGCAGGGATGACTCGATGATGTGGTTTATTTATTAAGCTGAGTCTTAGCGATAAAAATTGTTGAAAACATTTTAAATCATAGAAGATAGTAGATATCATGCTCTACTTGACTCTTCTAATGGATTGCTTATTCCGCTGCAGTTAAACTTGATGTCTATTGTATTTTATCAGTTTAACATTGTTGAAGACTAATGATAATTTATTCGCATTATCTTAGTCATAATATTTCTTCTTGGGCTAGTTGAGCTCACCCTTTCTTTCACCGTTCTCTTGAGGAAATGAGAACGTGGCGGGACTAGTTTGGGAGCAGAGGACGGTCCGGATGATAGCATTAGTAGTCCTCACTATTCTGTTAAATAGTGTGACAATAAATATAATGAGGACTCCATTGAGTGTGGATATTGTCTAGATGATAATATTCTTATTAAAACTCTTAGATTATGTTTTGTCGTATTTTACACGATTATTGTATAATTAAGTTGTATTTAAATTTTGTACCTGTATTTGGTGACTTAAGATGGGTGATGTATACCTATTTTGGGGGCGTCACAACAAATATCCAGGATATTCTACTAATTTCATGGAGTATAAAAGCCAAAACTTTAACAAACTAAGTATAATAGATTATATGAAACTTCAAATGGATTTTCGCCCGCCATGCGGTACTCCACGTAGACAGATCATATCCATAATTTAATAAGGAATGAATACAAAGGATCATTCACCATGTATGCTGTAATTCACATAGGCAAAGTTATTCCAGCGAGAATAATAAAGAATGGAACCGTGTCGTGTGTAATCCATCCGTATGCATGTGATATTCCAAATGTAATAATAAAGAATGGAACCGGTCATGTAATCTCGCATGGATAGGATATTCCAATAGAATAATAATGAATGGAACCAGGTCATGCGTAATCCGCACAAACAGGATATTCCACAGAATAATAAAGAATGGAATAACAACAGAATTCACCAGGCATGCGATAGACCGCACAGATATGGTATTCCAACGAGAATAATAAAGAATGGAATAACAACAATTCACCGGGCATGCGATAGACCGCATGAGATAGGTTATTCTAATGTAATAATAAAGAATGGAATAACAACAGAAATTCACCGAGGGCATGCGATAGGTCGCATGAGACGGAGTTATTCAATGAGAATAATAAAGAATGAAATAATGAAGAATTTCACCATGTATGCGGTATCCGCATAGACAAAGTTATTCAACATAATAATAAAGAATGGAATAACAACCCTTACAGTATTAAAAGAAAATAACTCTTTTCATGAATACTGAAGAATAATACCCTTACTTTAGAAAGAAGAGTATTAAAATTTGGTAGGGCGAGGATATTCTTGAAGAAAACTTATCTTGCTTTTCACGCTAAAAGCTTCTTAAAACTCTAAGGAAATACGCCAAGATTATAGAAGAAGAATTCTCCGAATTTCGGTGTGTTTTCAATTCTAACTAAGCATCCTATTTATAGGAGAATGGAAAGGATACTATGCAATAAAATATAATATATTCTATTTATAATATATATATATATATATATATATATTATTTAAAATCTAATAAAACAAATAACTTTATAATAGTATTACATTTTTATATAAAAAGATTTTACTATGCAAACACTATCTTTGACATTATGCAAACACTATGCATAATAAAATATATTATATTCTATTTATAATTAAAAAAAATAAAACTTTATAAAAAGTATTCTATTTTATATATAAATTTTTTTTATTACATTTATAATAATAATAAAACAAAATTCATCATCATTATTATAATTTACACTATTAATCGACCAGGTCGTTCCCAGGAAAGAGGGAGCTTTCCAATAAGGATTTCTCCCTATTGGCGCGCAATTAGGTAACCAAACCTCTCCTTGACAGAACTTCTAGACATCGTTAATATTGCAAATAACAATATTAATAACTTTGTTATCTGAATTATTGATTTAATAATATATAAATTATCGACAATAATTGAATCAAATAACGTGAGATACTATGCAGCAATTACTATAGTAATAATTGAACAAAACTGAGTTACTTCCCACGTAAGCATCAATAATCAATACCGTGTTCTACTATGCAACCACGCGTATTACTGTCCTTTTAACACTGGGTGTTTCAACAGTTAACGGTAAAACTTTGGCTGTTATTTTCATAAAAATATTTTTGTCATTTTCTCAATCCGACAATAATTTCGTTGTGGGATCCACTAATGATTGTGTTGTCATACTAATATTCCCTATTAAAATGAATATTCCCCGACCAATCGAATATTATATAACAACTTGCGTACTTTGTAAAATTTATAAATATTACCCACAACTATAACATTATATCAAATTCACTCCATAATATTAAAAAAAATAATATTTATAGAAAATTCATTTTTATTCCTAAAAGTTGGGGTCTTACAACCTCCCCTTCTTATGAAATTTTGCCCTCAAAATTAGGGTACTTACTTGGTATGCCGAAGAGATGAGGATACCTTGACTTCATTTCAGATTCTAACTCTTGAGGTATAACCTTTGAGTGTTGAATAAGATCCTTCTTATCCAAGATTTTAACACGTATCTCCTCATACGTTAAATCTTCTGCTATCTCGTCTAGTTCTAATTCAATAATGTGGTTCGGGTCGTCCACATATTTACGTAACATTGATACGTGAAAAATGTTATGAACACGCAACATACTTGGTGGTAAAATGAGTCTATAGGCCACAGTTCCTACTCGATCGAGGATTTCAAATGGGCCAATTAAATCGAGGGTTGAGATTTCCTCTATTCATCGACTCTTGCTTTTAGAATACCGCCTTCTTGAACCTTCTTCTTCTTATTCATCAGCTCCAGGTGTGTTATTTGAGCGGCTTAAACTTTATCGATTAAAGTCGATTCTACTCGTATATTCGTTATCTTCACGTGGGTCTCTAGTGTTTTTAACTCTATCTTCATTATTTGTAAGTTATATGAAATGGGTTTTTGTGTTAACAACATCGCACTCATAAACGCATATGATCTTCTACTCAACGCGTCAGCTACCATGTTCGCTCTTCTATGATGATATTGAATGGTATATTCGTAATCTTCAACAGTTCGAGCCAACTTCTTTAGCGCATTATACGTTCGTTTTGGTTGAAGAAATATTTAAGGGTTGAAGAAATGGGTTTTGTACTGGGGTCAATACAAAATTCGATTTCACGCTCTAGGGGTAGGCTAAGAAGTCTTCAAGAATACGTCAGGAAATTTATTAATAATAGAAATATCATTCAAAATTGTGACCCTCATCCAAGACTTGGATAACACGTCACATTGATATCTATCAACTTGCCACCGTTATTCACAACGTCCCCTACGGATATTCTAGCTTTGGTGTATTCCAAGACTTGGAAGTCACCAGCGAAGGGCTCGGGGCTCTTTACTTATGGCTTGATATGACAATGATTGACTTTTGTGGTTTGGTTGCTTGAATTCGCATAATAGGTTGGTTAGGAATATGAAAGCTAACAACCTTATGAAAAGCATGATGAGTAGTTAACCAATCGATTCCTAAAATCGCATCAAAGACAAGTATTTTCAAAGAAATAAGATCGACAGGTAACGTGAAAGTGTCGATTTGAATCAACAAGATTTATAAACAGTGGATGTAATGAAGGTTTCTCCCAACGAAGTTTCAACAGATAAGTCAAAGTCTAATTTCTCCGGAGTCAAATTTAAACGTTGAGCGCAAGTAGGAGAAATAAAAGAATGGGTAGAACCGGTATCTAATAAGTTATAGACTTCGCAAGAATTTACAATTAACTAACCCGTGATAAATTAGTTCGGGTTACTCACTTTTTGAGAAGTCACGAAAAACGCTCTTCCTGAAACCACCGACTTTGTTTTGTCCGTATCCGCATTTGGTGCCACTGTCCTAGTTGGACTTGACTTTGGTGCACGATAAAATATATATATATATATATATATATATATATATATATATTTATTTATATATTTTATTTAAAATCTAATAAAACAAATAACTTTATAACAGTATTCTATTTTATATAAAAAGATTTTACTATGCAAATACTATGCAGGCACTATGCAAATACTATGCATAATAAAATATATTATATTCTATTTATAATCAAATAAAATAAAACTTTATAAAAAGTATTCTGTTTTATATAAAAAGTTTTCTGTTTTATTACATTTATAATAATAATAAAACAAAATTCATCATCATTATTATAATTCACCCTATTAATCGATCAGGTCGTTCCCAGAAAAGAGGGAGCTTTCCAATAATGATTTCTCCTTATTGGCGCGCAATTAGGTGACCAAACCTCTCCTCGACAGAACTTCTAGACATCGTTAATATTGCAAATAACAATATTAATAACTTTGTTATCTCAATTACTGATTTAATAATATATAAATTATTGACAATAATTGAATCAAATAACGTGAGATACTATGCAGCAATTACTGTAGCAATAATTGAACAAAACTGAGTGACTTCTCACGTAAGCATCAATAATCAATACCGTGTGCTACTATGCAACCACGCGTATTACTATACTTTTAACACCGGGTGTTTCAACAGTTAACGGTAAAACTTCCGCCATTATTTTCATAAAAATATTTTTGTTATTTTCTCAATCCGACATTAATTCCGTTGTGGTGTCCACCAATGATTGTGTCGTCGTACGAATATTCCCTGTTAAAACGAATATTCCCTGACCAATCGAATATTATATAACAACTTGCGTACTTTGTAAAATTTATAAATATTACCCACAACTATAACATTATATCAAATTCACTCCATAATATTAAAAAAATAATATTTATAGAAAATTCAATTTTATTCCTAAAAGTTGGGGTCTTACACCCACAAAGAGTTTGGCATTGCTATGTTTATTATTTTCTCGAAGATGCTTCGCATCTCGAAAATAAAAGCAATCAAGCTGATCATATAATAAAATGGAAGTATCAAAGGCCTCAATTACTATTGAGCATAAGGATTTGAAAAACCTCTTTTATAAAACATCACTGCTATATCTTGTTCAAACTGAACTTTTATACAAAATTCAAACCCTTTGTAAATAGGTGCAAACGAGGCATAACACTACTTCCAGATAATTGCACATTGACCCACACAGACCACACACATTCATATAAAAATTTAATGAAAAGTGGCGGTCACTATTGTAACACGGATGTCGGGGAGTGCCTAACACCTTCCCTCGCCATAATCAAGCCCCCGGACCCTAACGAATCTCGGTTTCATAGAGCAGTTTAGTAGTGTTACATCACTTGGTCAATGTGCAAAACTTTTCTCGGTTGAGTTCGTGCAACCATGTAAAAATACCAACTGGCAACTCTTACAGTCCAATCATTGACATATACATGTCGGACCTTTTCACCACTTATTTTTTCAAACAAATCTCACCTAACATGAGAACACCAAAAGACAAGAATAGAAAAGGGAAAATAAAAATCCCGACTTCGACAATAATTAGCATGCACATATTGAATACTATATTCTACTTGGGATGATTATGGACTTAATTCTAATTTGGTTTATTGGAGCCACCATGAACTAAAAGGTCAAGCCTAGGGTGCAAGAATAAAATTTGAATATAACTATTATGTGACGCCCCCAAAATAGGTATACACAACCCATTCTGAGTCGCCAAATACATGGTACATAACTTAAATACAAACCTAATTTATACAACTATCGTGCAAAATACAACAACACAATAACTGAGAGTTTTAACACGAATATTATCTCGTAGATAATATCCAAACTCAAATGGAGTTCTCATTACATTTATTATCAAACTATTTCATAGAATAATGAGGACTACTATAGCCACCATCTTGGACCATCACTCCATTCCCCAACTAGTCTCAGCTATATTCTCATTCCCTGAAAAGAACAATGAAAGAAAAGAGTGAGCTCAACTAGCCCAATAAAGAATATTATGACTAAGATAATGGAAAATAAATTATCGTTAGCCTTCAACAGTTTTAAACTGATTGAATACAATAGACAACAAGTTTAACTGCAGCGAAACAAACAATCCATTAAAAGAGTCAAGCAGAGCATAATATCTATTATCTTCTATGATTTAAAAGTTTATCATCAATTTTATTATTATCACATCCACGAATCATCCATGCACTACGGGCCAAGGATATTCGTTATTATCACCAATGATCATGGTCATGCCAAACAATAATTCATCTTCGCACCCTTGGCCGAAGAGAACCCATGATCATGATCATACCAACAACTGTCCATCAATGCACTACGGGCCAATGAGGACTTTTACCACATCATTTGTAACATTACATGCCATGATTATACCGATACATAGTCATAATCATACCAATCAATAATACATCTATGCACTATAGGCCAAAGATAGCTTTCATCACAATATAAGCATTAGGATGATGACAATGATATAAGCATTAATCAAACGAAATCAAGGATAAATATTAAAGATTTTTAATTTATCCAGAGTTTAAAAATGTCCAAATTGTCAACATGATAACTACTTTGTGGAGTAAAATTCAAGAATAATATTGTATCAAAAATAATTTGGATAAAAAAGAAATCAATTTCTGTCATGATTAGTACCTTAGGTGAATAGTACCCGAGTGAATAGTACCCCGTGAATAGTACCTCGTGAATAGTACTTCGTGAATAGTGTCATACGTATGAATAGTATCGTATGTATGAATAGTGTTGTACGTATGAATAGTGTCGTATGCATGAATAGTACTCTGGTATGAAAAGCTTAAAATTTAACAAGAATGTTCAAAAAAATATCCTTGTGAAATGATACTAGATGAAGCACAAATTTCAAGGAGTATAGAAGCAATACTTATTAACATGAGTTAGAATTCAAAATCTAAAATCAGATAATATTACTTACATACTACAGGGTATGGAAGAAAATATTATTTCTTACGAATATTGAATGAACAAAAAATTCCTTACGAATACGAAAAATAATATCGTAAGCGAATATGAAATAAATAATACCCCTTACAACTGTTGAAGAAAAATAATATTCCTATGAATATTGAACGAATATAATATTCCTTACGAATATTGAACAAAAATAATATTCCTTTCGAATATTGAACGAAAAAAAAATTCCTTACGAATATGAAAAATAATATCGTAAACAAATATGAAATAAATAATACCCCTTACCTCAAAAGAAGAGTAATTCTGACTGGTATAGTAGAGATATTCTTGAAGAAAACTTGCACTATTTTCTACACTCAAAACTTTCTTAAACTCAAAAGAAATACGCTCAATATTATAGAAGAAGAATTCTCTAATTCTAGTGTGATTTTCATTTCTAAACTAAGCATCATATTTATAGAAGAATGGAAGGATAAACTAAGCATCACACTCAAAATGTCTTGGGAGAAGTTCCAAGAGCTGTTAAATGACAAGTACTTTCCTGAAAGTATTCGTCACATGAAGGAGGTAGAGTTCATCAAACTTGAGCAAAACAATATGACCGTGGCGCAGTACGAAGCTAAGTTTGTTGAGTTATCTCGGTTTGCGTCCCACTTGGTTGATAATTAGGAGAGAATGATGTGGATGTTTCTAAGAGGTTTGAAACCCAAGATACGTTAATACCTAATTTCTCACAAACTGTGTTTGTATTTAGATGTTGTGAATAGGGCTCAGTTATTGGAGCGCGATAATGAGTCAATCCAACCAAGAGAGAGCAACCGACAAGTAGATAATACCAGTGGTAGCGGTCATCAAAGCGGTGACAACAAACGTGGAGGGAATCAACATGCCAGAAATGATAATCACTTCGGTGGTAATCATGGCCATGACAATAAGAGTGGACATTTCAAGAAGAGGAGATTCAACAAGGATGGAAAGATGTCAGCACCAGCACCAGTTGTTAAGGAAGGAGAATGACCACCGGTTGTATGTTACAAATGTGGAGGGGAAGGACACATAAGTCCAAATTGCATGATGCGGTCCAAAGCGTGTTAGAATTGTGGAAAAGAAGGTCACCTAGCCCAATTTTGTCATGCACCAAAGTCAAGTCCAGCTGGGATGGAGGCATCAAAGGGTGTCCCAAACAAGGCAAAACCGGTAGTTCAAGGGAGAGCGTTTGTCGTAACCTCCAAAAAAATAAGGAATCCGAACGAGGTGATCATGGGTAAGCTAATCATAAACTCTAGCGAAGTTTATACTTTATTTGATACTGGTTCTACACATTCCTTTATTTCTCCTACTTGCGCTCAATGTTTAAATTTGACTCCGGAGAAATTAGACTTTGACTTATCTGTTGAAACTCCGTTGGGAGAAACATTCATTACATCCACGGTTTATAAGTCTTGTTTGATTCAAATCGGTAACCGCATGTTACATGTCGATCTTATTTCTTTGAAAATACTTTCATTTGATGTGATTTTAGGGATTGATTGGTTAACTACTCATCATGCTAAAATCAATTATTTTCGTAAGGTTGTTAGCTTTCATATTCCTAACCAACCTATTATGCGAATTCAAGCAACCAAACCACTAAAATCAATCACTGTCATATCAAGCCATAAAGCTATTTGTTTATTGAAAAATGGATGTCAAGCTTTCTTTGTGACACCCCCAAATCCGGGTACTTCCATTTCTGCAGGATTTGGTGTTCACTGTACAAAAATCATCTATCTATCTACCCATAAATAAAGCAACCATGCAATAAATAGAATTAAATAAATAAATCTCCCCTTATGGGGTTACATCATCTGCATAAAATACAATCCCAGGTCACTCTATCCTTAAATATCTGTGCGGAATCATAAACAAAAAAAGTCTTAAATAACATCAAGTCTAAATATCATTACATAACCACATAAATAACTAGTCTTCATTACTTGCTAAGCTTAACCTTGCCTTTACTAGTGGAAGACTCGTCTGATCTTTCGTTCTTAACTGCAATGTTATTATTACCCAAGAGTGAGCACGATTGCCCACAAGTATAACAATAAAACAAATGAATAATAACATGCGAATAAATCAAAGACTTCTGAAATAGGAAACTCAGCTTTTGAATCAAGAATGAATAGCAAGAGACAAAATTACTTCTAAGGGTCATAAGACCTTGAACTATGTCCTAGGTTGTCAAGTGTTTATACTTTAAACCTTTAACAGTCATAAGACTATGGATTCTTCTTCTCGTACTTAGGGGGATCAGCCCTTAGTACCATACTATGCACAATATCTTAACGCTAACGCATAAGTAATCCCCTATACAAGGTTGTTCATCTCAGTTTAACATTAGAGTCCGCACCAAAGGAAGTTTGGTTTGGATAATTCATCAAGGGTTCTGAAATTTAGAATGCTCATCAACTATGGATTAGTCGAATCATTAAGGGTTCACTAGTCTAACAAGGTTCAACAGTATCTGATAATTTAAATTGAATGGCAATCTCAAAGGGTATACAATAGAATAATTATTGTATAACAGAATCATACTTTGAAAGATTAATACACTTTAATATAATAAAATGGACTTGATCAATAATAACGAGAATTTGCTCGATGTAAAGAGACAACTTATAAACTTATATAATGATAATGAGTAGGGTTAGGAAACTTGCCTCGTGCATAGATTACACGTTAATTATACTCGTTCCTTGATTTAATCCTACATATCATTTACGTTCACAATACCAGTCAAATATAACGTACTAATCATTACAAGCTCATTCTTTTGTTTAACTCGAATTCATGACTATACGTAGTCAAATTACTACACCCATTGTCACAATTAACACTTCATGAACGATAAACTAACTATGCATTCAATCATTCAATTCACACATAAATGTGTTATTGACATGTTAAGAATTAATTTTAACACCTCATTATATGTCTAACATATTTTTATGCTCATTAGATTAAGTTACCAACAAATTGCTAGACTTGAACTTGTCCTATGAGGAACTTCCGATTCAAATTATTGATAGGAAGGAACAAGTTTTAAGAAATAAGGTCATACCTTCAGTGAAGGTGTTATGGAGAAACCACAATGCTGAAGAAGCAACGTGGGAACTCGAGAGTAAAATGAAGGAAGATTTTCCTCATTTGTTTATGTAATTATAAGCTAAATTCTGGGGATAGAATCCTTATAAGGGGGAGAGAATGTAACGCCTGAAAAAATTGGATTTTTATGACAATTAAATTTTTATTTGATTATGTGAATTAAATGAATTTAATTGATTTATTTTGTGAGTAAGCTATGTGAAGGTCGTTCTATGACCTAGAATGTGCTAATGTGGTTAGTAATCTGGCTAAGTGCTAGAATTAATTGTTTAGAATTTCCAAGACGAAAATAAATATTTTCCGAGAAATTCCCGTAAAAACACTATTCATCTGTTTTTGTTCGGGGAGTTATTTTGAAATTTCGAGAAATGCGTAATGATAGAATATCAAGATGAGATGAAATATCTGATAATATTTCATTTACGGCAAACGAAGTTTTCGCCTGTTGTCTTAAAACCTAAGGGTTGAGTAGAATGATTTCCGAGAAGGAAATGAAATGCGTAGAAGGAATTTCGTTATTGTTAATGTGTGTTATTCTAGGTTGATACTATTTAGTATCTATGTATAATACGATGATTTAATATGGAGTAGAATACGATTATCGTACGAGTATTATACAGAGTGAATACGTGATTTATACGTATGGAATACGATTAGTATTATGGAATTAAGTTAAGACTTAATGTTAATTCATTTGGGTTGGATTATGTTTAGTCCAATCAATTGAATGAGCAATTCCAAAGGATTAGTTGGTTAAGCCCAATTCAAGGCCCAATATTAGATTGGTTAAGCCGAATGCAAGAAAACCGAACCGTGGATCGAACCGGTGGGTCATCGAATGGGTAAAACTCATGGGGCAACCCATGGGGATGACCCATGGGCAAGGTGGGTCGGCCCTTGGTGTGCAAGGCAAGAATAACACTTGGTCACCAAGTATTTTACTTGGTGACAAAGTGTTGAATAGTAAGGAGGTGGTGGTTGATTGTCCAATTTGCCCTCCATTTCATTTGCTTATAAATAGAAAGCTAGAGTTAGTCATTTGAAGGTTTTTCAAGTTGCCAACATATATTTTGAGAGAGAGAAAGAGCTAGACTCAAGCAAATAATATACTTTGAAGCTTTGCCTTAGAGTTTTTCAAGATTACCTAAGAATTCTCAAGGTAATATTCCTTAGTTCTAATTCCATCTCTTTTGGTTTTCTTTTATCATGGAGAATCATAAATAGGTGGTGAATATCTTGTATAGTGGAATAAGAATGACTTATTATAGATTCAATCTCTATAAGTCATGAAATCATAGAAATCATAAGGTTTGATATAGTTTTAAATCATGAAAAGATTGATTGTTGAGATTGATTGTTGATGAACAATTGAACTCCATCAATGCGTTAATATGTGCATCTTGCTTGGTTAGGATGTAGATATGAAGTCCATGGAGTATTCCATGTGATTTGGCCTAGAGAACGTTAGTAACGAAGTTATGGCGAATTTCACGGAAATAGATGTTAAACGTCAAAAACGTTAAAATTTCGATTGGGTAGTCAAAAGTTGCCGTGAGACTTGAAAATGTTGTTTTTCAATGTCAACACGTGAAATAGGGTATTTGAGATTTTTGGGTTCGAGAATCGTTAGATTCTAACTTAAAACGAAGAAAACGAGCATTGAACGATCATTAACGTTTACGAACGCTTAGAAAATGAACTCAATAGTAAATTTTGAGTTAACGAATTTGAAAGTGTCGAATTCTTATATGAACGCGTAGAGTATGTCATGTATGACATGTAGGCTTTTGAACGAACCAAATCAGACTTATAACGAAGAAGTTATGGCTCCTAGAATCTCACCAAAATTTTTATCTTTGAAAATTATTTGTTGCTGAGGTTCTGCGTAGGCGGCTGTGACAGTGTTAAATGTCTTGGCAAGTAAGCCTTTGCACGATGTAGTTAGTTATCTTGCTAATTGGCAGCCACAAATGCCTTCGATAGAGTAAAAGTCTCATGTGCATGTGCCAGAGATCGGGACACGCCACTTCTAAGCGGCATCGCGGCCATTGATCTTGAATTAGTGGGTCATCTTGCTTGGCATGAAAAGTGTGGTTTTGATAGATGAATTAGGTTTTGAACTTTAATTGTTCAGGGACCTATAGGAGTAATGTTTGTGCACTTCATAGGTGTATTAAAACTATTCCTATACTACCTATACTAAGGTATATGGTATTAAACTTAGGAATTAATTGCATGTTAGTATGTTATGAATGGTGAACAATAAGTGTTATCGATGAACCCTAATCGGTAAACAAGGTTGGTAATTCGCCAACAATGTTAGAGTCCGGTTAAGAACGTAAGTTGATTAATAATCCGGGACGAAGGGTAATAAGTCAAGTTGACTTTAATAATAATATTAAGTTAACTAAGACATAGAAGAGAAAGAAGTTGGTAGGAACAATGTGAATAATTGTTTGATAGCTAATTACAGTGTGCTATGTGAATATATCATGTAGATTTTGTAAAGGCTGTGGTCAGTCGAATAAGTTATTTGAAGCTGAAAGGCAAGTTTTCTTAACGCTTGTCTAACTTTCAAGTTAGCCAAGTTTTATGTGATTCATTGTACCGAATTGCACAACTTGTTTTAAAAAAAGGGTCAATGCCAGATTTAACTCGGCTAGACTACTCGTAAGATATAGATTGATTTGTATACATATCTTTCTATATAGAAATGTTTACGCTATCCTATGCCAAGTGATTGGTACGGATGTGAAGGTAAGGTTTGTCTATGAACAAACAAAAGTATTTTTCATCGATTATTCGATGGGCACGCGAGTTTGCCAAATGTTAAAAGTAAATACGTTTAACGAATGAGTGTTAATCAACATAGAGTACTATAGGCTGATCACCTAGAAGTGCTCGTAAGTAATGCGGATGTACAACCTTAGTGCTGTGATATCCTTTCCAAGTATGAAAACAGAAAGCTACTGTTCATGGTCTATCGACCGGTTCAGAATTCCTAATCTACTCTATACTTTGGGAATTGATGTTATGAAATGTTAAAGTATTATTGTTTCATAATACTTCATAACTATTTGTTCAGTTATGTATGAATTTGTCATATAATTCACGAATGTGGTATTACTGTTATCCTTTGTTAAACTTGTTGAGCTTGTTATGCTCACTTCTTGCGTTGATTACAGTTAAGGATGAACGTACTGAGAATGCTAAGAGAGATAAGGGCAAAGCTAAGATGGATACTTAACCATCGTGTAATAGATTAGTATATTTGTATGTATTATATAATATGAACAACAAACGATGTAATCGGTTTATGAACCTGGGAAGAATTATACTTTGATTGTAATAAGAAGATAGTATTTACATTCATTTTGTTGTATTTCAATGGAATGGTTGTATGGTTATGAGTACAGTGTAGCACCATATGTCGGGTTGGAAGATACCCGGATTTGGGGGCGTCACATGGATTAGGAGGTCAATTATAGCTACCTACAAACTGAACTGTTGCTGGATTTATAGCACATTGATTCGTCGGATGTTCCCCCGCACACTATTCACACACATAAGTTACCTGCTGAACCTGTACTCCTATGAGGGTGTGACAACCCGAGAATTAGACAATTTATTAAAATCTTAAATGGTTGATTTTAGGTCAAATATTAGACCTAGATAGAAAATAAGTGTATGTATTTAACATTTTTAGGAATGAATTTTGTGAATTTTAAAAAAAAACTTTTGGTAAAACCCAACCGATAATAGTGGAACGGTTTAAGGGAGTACAATTAAGTAACGAGGAATGCAAGCAGATACAGAAGAGGATAGAAGATGAAGAGAAGACTAAGTATAACCTGTGACAACCCGAGAAATTAGAAAATTATTAAAATCTTAAATGATTGGTTTAAGGTCAAATAATAGACCTAGACAGAAAATAAGTGCATGTGTTTGATGTTTTCAGAAAGGAATTTTGAGGATTTAAAATTTCTTTTAGTGAATTATTCAGGATTACGGTATTATGTGTACAGAATGTGGTTAAGGGTCAAGGGTTGACCAGATAAATTAAACCTGTGTTAAACCCTAATCGTATATATTAAGAACGTCCACGTTCAGTTATAAAATTATTGCGATTTATAAGAAACCCTAGAAATCGGTTCTGGAAACCCTAATTTCAGTTCCGGGAATCCGAAACCCTAATTTGGTATTTGAAAACCCTAATCTGAGAAATTATCGGATAGATATAATGATTAAGTGCTATTAATTATAATAGTAATTAGGGTAAAGCTTAATTAATTAGCAAACCCTAATTTGAAATTTTTGAACCCTAATTTCTGAGTTATGGAATTAATTGTTAAATTAGCAATATTTAATTAGGAAATATTAATCCTAATCATTAAAGTCATAATGTGATTGAGAAGTTATAAAATAATTAGAATCCCTAATTATAATTTTAAAATCATGATTTTCTATTTTTAAAATCTAATTAGAAAATCTTAGAATTTTAATTGTTAAATCTTTAGGGTTAAACCCTAAAGTGCTAAACCCTAAACCCTAAGGGTTGTGTCCAATGTCTAAAATGCCCTTCATGATAGAAATGAGAAGTCTAAAATGCCCTTGTGCATTATTAAAGGAAGAAATCAATTATTGGTATGGAAATTACCATTTTACCCTTTTGTCTTAGTTGATAAATTATTCCTAGAGAATCCTATGATGTCTTGCAAAGCTAATAATTGCCAACTAAAAGGGACTACAATACCAGCAAACCAGCCCCTTGTATTGCTCAATTCCAACTTGGCATCAATTATTTACAAGATTAAAAAGAGAGAAATGGCTACTTTATTTCTCATTTTAACCAAAGCACTTCCGTCTCTAGGAATCCGAATTATAGAGTGAGAGAGGGTGAAATATTGAGCCATAATCAGTTCATAGTTTTCCAAGAACAGATCACAAAGACAGAAATCAAGAATCAAAGCTCAAAAGGTATTAAAACCCTAAACTTAGAAATCCTTTGATCTTATGTTATTTGTTGCAATTGATTTGTTAAAGTTGTGTAATAGGGTGTCAATTGATGATCTGGGTTGTTAAATCCATGACCCATAACATCAAAGTGCACGATTTCAAATTTTTAGCAAATCTGGAAAATGGGAAAATTTTAAATCGTATGACCATATGTCAGAGGCTCTAGATCCGTGTGTATTATGTGTTTTTGATGTTTAAAGCTTGTAACATGTAGTATGTTATGTGGTCTTTACGATTCAAAAATAATCAAGTCCATATCTGTTGTAGATTGAGGGTTATTGTGGGTCAAACCTCGTTGACCGAGCATGGTTTCTAGAATCTGGTCAAACCCAGATTTTCAATATCGCCTGACAAGATATTCATGGCTTCTGATCTTGCTGGTATTTGATGTTTTTTGTAATGTTGTTAATTGATACTTGTAGCCTGGTATAAGAACTACAACATCAAGCTTGTATACCCCTAAGATAATGAACAGAACATTAGAGATTCACGGTCAAACTAGCGTTGACCAACTGCCTGGGAAGAAATCTGGAAAAACCCAGATTTCTCAAGAACACTAGTCTGACAGTAACTTTGACCAGATTGAATGTTGTAAATTAGTTGATGTAATACTTATCTTTTATTATAGAAATGAAGCCTGACATTTTCTACTACCTGATTCAACCACTAGATCCCACAAAGCTAAACACGTAACGCAAAAATAAAGCTGAAAGTAGGTACGTTTAATTCTGGAAAATCCAGAAAGCGAAGAACAGCGCCTGACAACGATTTTGAGGGCTTAAATCTCTCTGATTTGATGTTGTATGGTCATGAAACAAGTTGGTGATTGTAGTATTACACTATTACTATAATTCTAACCAAATTAGAAGCCCAGAAATACAAAGAACAAGAAGTTAGATCCGGTCAAACCTTGAATGTCGACGTCTGACGAAATTTCTGGCTTTGGGCTCAAAAACACCTATAGCGACGGTTCTGTCGCTATAGGGCCCTTTAGCGACACTTAATTTCGAAAATTAATTATTTTAATTAGAAAAATAGATAAAAATGGTTTTTAATTATTAAAAATACATAATAAATTATGAAAAATTATTTTAAAGCCTGAAAAATAGTTTTTTTATTATTTTGAGTATATTTCATAAATATTTAATATTTTTGGAATATAAAAGGTATTTATTTATTTAATTATAGTATTAAATAAATTATTTAAAAATAGTTTTAATTCATGAAAATCATGAAAAATTATATTATGATATTAGGAAATATTTGAAGTTATTTTTGATAACTTTTAATATTTTGTGATGAAATTCATTAATTAATCAATATTAATGATAATTAGTTTATTTAATAAATATATTAAATAAATTATGGGAAAATGGAATTAATGCTTTAAAAATCATATAACAAAATGATTTATGTGTTATAAAAATATTCTAAGTTATAAACTATAACTTTTGATATTTTGGCATGAAAATGTTAATATTTTATTATTAATATCGGTTATTGGATAATGGATTTAAGTGTTTAAAAATCATATAAATGTGATTTTAAGGTATTAAAAATACCGTGATATATTATAAATTATATTATAATATTATGTAATGATTTTCATGAATATTTGATATTAAATAGATATTAATGATTAAAGAATTATGTGGTATTTAATTCATTTAAATACGTTATTAATGATCGAAAATTTAGATAAATGATATTAATTATCCGAAAAATATTTCGAGCTTATGAAAATCATTTAGACCGATAAGAAAATTATCGTGATATCATCAAGTGTTTAAGCAAGAGTTTAATTAAACTTAGACTCCTTAAATTGTCCGACTGTAACAGTCGGGATGATAGAATGTATGGAATTTCAACTTCGATTTGAAATAGTCGGACGTGATGCTATGTCATATGTGTATAAGAGACTGATAGGAGTATGTGGAAATATGTTTAAGTTATTTTATAACAATGATGATATTATTCTAATATTGGAGATCTATATTATTAATATTAGGTCTTCAGGAGAAGCTTATTATATTGTGTTACGGTAATCAATGGTTCAGGCAAGTTTTTCAAGTTCTTTTTACTTAAACTCTTTTAAGAGTGGTTTCAGACAGATATGCTTATGAATTGTACTCTTGTACATATTGCATGTATTCATCAGGTATGAAAGGCTGATCACCTTCATTACCAGTCAGTTCAGATATAATTGTTATGTTCATTTTCAATGTTCATTCAGCTTTGAAATTTTGTTCATGCTAATTCACAACTACATTGTGGAGGATAGCCAGCTTATTATTCAAACTCTTTCAATCATGATATATCTTTACCTTGTTTTTTTTTAAACTTGCTGGGCAACTTTCATGCTCACCCTTGCTATATCATGATAAAACATTGCAGATAAGGCGAATACGGCCAGATACAGACAAAGGATAATGCCAAGTTCGGCTTGGTACAAAATGTGAAGTTAAGTTGTAAAGTATGTTGAAGAATAGTATTGTCATGTGCTAGATAGTTCATGATTGTGTATAAGTGAAGGTTACTCGATTTTGGGGAAATGTGTGTAAAGTTTAATGTATAAACAATCTATGTTTATATCTTCCGCAAACAGTTGTAGAAATAGCGAACCGGATCCGCGGCGATTCGGGACCCGGATTCGGGGCTGCTAAATAACCTCGATAAGGAGGGATTACTTTGTGTTGAAGGAAGAATTTGGGTTTCGAATGATCTCAAATTAAAAGAGGAGAGAATGATGGAGGCTCATAGTTTAAGGTAATCGATACATCCCAGTAGTACGAAGATGTATCAAGACCTTCGTCAGAACTTTTGGTGGCCGAACATGAAGAGGGAGATAACAGAATATGTTAGTAGGTGCTTAACTTATCAAAAAGTTAAGGCTGAACACCAACGACCTAGCGGGTTGTTGTAACCATTAGAAATTCTAGAGTGGAAATGGGAGCACATCATAATGGATTTTGTGGTGGGACTTCCAACAACAAGGAAAGGATACAATGCTATTTGGGTGATAGTGGATCGATTGACGAAATCGGCTCATTTTCTACCAATAGGAGTTAGGTATAACCTAGATCATTTAGCTAAGCTGTATGTCAAAGAAATTATTTCCAGACATGGAGTACCTATTTCGATTGTGTCAGATCGTGATCCACGATTCACATCGAACTTTTGGAAGAGATTGCAAGAGCAAATGGGAACACAATTAAGATTGAGTATGGCGTATCATCCTCAGACGGATGGTCAGAGTGAATGGAGATATGTTAAGATCTTGCGTTATGGATTTCAAAGGGAGTTGGGACGAATATCTACCGTTGGTGGAATTTTCGTACAACAATAGTTTTCACGGTAGTATAGGCATGCCGCCTTACGAAGCGTTGTATGGGAGGAAGTGCCAAACTCCATTGTGTTGGTATGAGGTGGGTGAACGTTGGATGTTGGGACCTGAGATGGTACAGCAAACGACGGACATGGTGGAGATAATACGTGCTCGATTAGTTGCGGCCCAAGATAGGCAGAAGAAGTATGCAGATCCTCACAGGGAGAAGAGAGAATTTGAATATGTAGGATCTTTTGTATTTCTGAAAGTATTGCCTTGGAAGGGGAAGATACGTTTTGGGAAGAAAGGGAAGTTAAGTCCAAGGTTTGTAGGACCTTTTGAGATTTTAAGAAGAGTAGGAGAGGTGGCTTATGAAGTAACCTTACCTCCAGAAATGGAACGCATTCATATTCTGTTTCATGTGTCTGTGTTGCGTCCTTATAAACCGGACTATAAACACGTAATAGACTCATTTCTGGACCATTCTGCTAAATGGCGTTGCGACGCCACTGTTAAGCATGTTCTTGGCGTTACGGCGAGGACTTTGGTGTTATGGGGCGCGGTGGATGGTATGCACATGAGTTTTAGACCTAGAGTTGGGTGCATGTGATAAAACTCTAGTTTTCAATTTCGATTAGCAAGAACACGAGAATCAAAGTAATTTGTCATTTCATGGTCATTCAATTCATCAAATTAAACATACCCATAAACTAGAATTCATACACAATCATTACCCAACCTTTATAGAGCAATTTTAACCAATTAAAACTCATAATCAGCGAATTAAAACATGTAATTTTACTGTTCTTGATGTTCTTGAAGGTTTTGAACAAAAACATAAAATTTAACACTACGGATTCGTTATAACACCAAATCCATCCATTCAAGTTTTGTTTTCTTCATTTTAGCATGCATAATCATATACAAGTATGAATTTTACAAAACAATTTATGTTTGACATATTAATTTTATGTATAAGGGCCATATGGCCATATTCTATACTCTATAATTTTTGAAACAACAACATACGTTATAATATTATGAAATTGATGATATGGAACCATCTAATACATGGTAAAACATGTTATGCTAACATATTATCACATTTACATCCACAAAATCAATAAAATTTCCAATTACAGAGATTTAACAAAGAAATTGGAAACCATTTTCATGAAAGCTTAATGACGTAAAAATGAGAATTAGGTTGGAGAGAAATACCCAGAGCGTAGAGTGAGTAAAGATAACAATCTCTCTTTCAGATACTACTTCAATCACAAAGTTTCTCCCACAATTCCTCTGAATTCTCTCTGAAATCTCTCTGACTCTCAGGTTGAACACTTAATGAAAAATACGTAAAACAAAACTGACTTGTCATTTATGCGCACAATTGAGGTCAGTTAATCCATACGTGGTTTAACTGCCCCCAACTCCTAATAAGGCCTCGTTTGGCTTGAAACATGAATAAACCTTCTAATTATTTTAATTAATCTCCTATACTATAGTTTAATAATGTCACACGCAATTAAATAATAAATCAAATATCTAGTTTAATTTAATTTAAGTAAAATAAAATAATTTCTCATTAATTCACATAGTCACATAATTAAATTTCTCATTTATTAATAATGTCAAATTATTAAATCTCTAATTAATTATTAAATTAATTAAAATACTATTAGGCTTATTAAATATTTCTTTTTAATACAATAAGTCACATAATTACATACTTCGAAATAATAAAATTCTCCACATTAATTTAATAAATATAACACATATAATTAAATTAATCTTCCACAATTTCATCAATTAATTATTTAATCTAATAATTAATTCATTAAAAAATATTTATTAAATCCAATAAATATTAAATTAAATTACAAAGTCTCGGTTGTCACATCTTTCCTCCCTTAAAAGGATTATGTCCTCAGAATTACAACTCAAACAATTCGTCCTATTACATTCTCCCCCATTACAAAGATTCTGTCCCCAGAATCGCTTATAATAATCTAAGTAAATAAATGAGGATAATTCATCTTCATATCCTCTTCGAGTTCCCACGTGGCTTCTTCAGCGTTGTGGTTCCTCCAAAGTACCTTAACAGAACAGGAATTTCTTCATAAGATAAGTCTTTATCAAAATGTAGGGGTTCATATTCAATCACGTGCTTGTAATCGAGTTTGTAAGGTCATAGAACTGAGACATGGAAAACATTGTGGACATTCTCTAGAGTTGGAGGTAAGACTACCTCATAAGCAACTTCTCCGACCCTTCACAGAACTTCAAAGGGTCCAATGAATCTTGGGCTTAATTTCCCTTTCTTTCCGAACCTGATCTTTCCCTTCTAGAGAGAGACCTTTAAGAACACATAACTACCTGATTCAAACTCAACATTTTTACGGTGTGGATTGGCGTATTTCTTCTGTCTATCTTGAGCTACTATCAATCTTGTTCAGATCACTTTGACTATTTTGGCTGTCTGCTGTACCAATTCCGGGCCTAGTAATTGTCTTTCGCCAACTTCATCCCAGTATAGCGGAGTTCTGCACTTTCTGCCGTATAACGCTTCATAAGGCGGCATGCCAATACTAGCGTGATAACTGTTGTTGTAACTGAACTCTACGAGCGGTAGATGGTCATCCCAATTTCCCTTAAAGTCCATTATACAAGCTCTTAACATGTCTTCTAATGTCTGAATTATTCTTTCACTCTGTCCATCTGTCTGTGGGTGATATGACGTGCTCATTCGCAAATGTGTACCCATACATTCCTATAGACATTTCCAGAAGATCGACGTAAAGCGCGGATCTCTATCTGAGACAATTGACACCGGAACTCCGTGTCTTGAAATAATCTCTTTCACATATAACCTTGCCAACTGATCTAAGTTGAATATGATTTTGATCGAAAGGAAGTGTGCAGATTTTGTCATTCGGTCAACAATAACCCATACTGCGTCATAGCCTTTTTGAGTTATCGGTAGGCCAACCATGAAATCCATTGTAATATGTTCCCATTCCCATTCTGGAATATCTAAAGGTTGTAGTAACCCACTCGGCCTTTGATGTTCTGCTTTCATTTTCTGACATGTCAAACACTTGGCAACACATTCTGCAACCTCTCATTTCAAATTTGGCCACCAGAAATGTTGTCAAAGATCTTGGTACATCTTGGTACTACCAGGGTGAATCGAGTATCGTGAGTTATGACCCTCGCTCAAAATTTCGTCCTTAATCTTTGGTACCGGCGGTACCCAAATTTTATTCTCAAATCTCAGTTTTCCTTCCCTATCAATCTTGAATCTTGATTCGGTTCCTTCGAATATCTTCTTTTTAACCATTTTACATTCGTTATCCGGAAGTTGAGCCTCCTTAACTTTATCTAGTAGAGTTGTACCAGATTGCATCTGAAACAACTTCTCATCAATCTCCATAGGACACTTCAATTCTAATTCCAGCTTTTCCATTCTTTGAAATTAACTCACTTTGATCGGTCAAGATCATCAGTTTCTCCCGACCCTTTCTACCTAAGGCGTCGGCAACCACATTTGCCTTACCCGGATGGTATAGAATCTCACAATCGTAGTCCTTAATTAACTCCAACCACCTTCTTTGGCGCATGTTTAAGTCTTTCTATGTAAAAATATATTTCAGACTCTTGTGGTCTGTATATATTTCACACTTCTCCCCATAGAGATAGTGCCTCCAGATTTTCAAAGCAAAAACCACTTGCAATTTAACTCCAAGTCATGGGTGGGATACCCTTCTCATAATCCTTCAATTATCGTGACGAGCATCGTCTTGACTCAATAGATTGCGCATAAGCACATGACCAAGTCCTTTATGTGATGCATCACTATAAACCACAAAATTTTCTATATCATCCAGAAGAGATAATATAGGTGCTGAACTCAACCTCTTCTTTAATTCTTGAAAGCTTTCCTCACACTTCTCTGTCCAAACCAATTTCACCGATTTTTTAGTCAAATTCGTCAACAGAGTTGCGATCTTGGAAAAATCCTGAATGAATCTTCTGTAATAACCTGCCAATCCGAGAAAACTTCTTACTTCTGACGGCATCTTCGGCTGATCCCAGTTAATAACAGCTTTGACTTTGGAGGGATCTACCGAAATTACGTCCCTATCGATCACATGTCCAAGAAATTGTACTCTTTTATTCCAGAATTCACATTTTGAAAACTTGGCATACAACTTCTCCCTTCTCAATGTCTCTAATGTCACCCTCAAATGCTCTTCATGTTCATCTTTAGTTTTCGAATATACCAAAATATCATCTATAAATACCACTACAAATTTTTCCAAAACGGCTTGAACACTCCATTCATTAAGCCTATAAATGCTGCAGGAGCATTTATTAAACCAAATGACATTACCAAAAATTCATAGTGACCGTATTGTGTTCTGAACGCTGTCTTCGGTACATCCTCTGGTCTCACCTTCAATTGATGAGAACCACTCCTCAAGTCTATCTTTGAAAAGTATCTTGCTCTTTTTAACTGATCGAACAGGTCACCGATTCTTGGTAATGGATATCTATTCTTTATCATGACCTTATTCAATTCTCTATAGTCGATGCAGAGCCGCATTGTCCCATCCTTCTTCTTCACGAATAAAACTGGTGCTCCCCACGGGGATACGTTTGGTTGGATATACTTCTTGTCTAGTAATTCTTGTAGTTGGACCATCAATTCTTTCATCTCTACCAGTGCCATTCGGTATGGTGCCTTCAATATTGGAGCCGATCCTGGAGCCAAATCAATCACGAATTCAACTATTCTATCTGAAGAAGTCCTGGCAAATCATCCGGAAATACGTCTGCAAAATCTCTCACTACTGGTATCTCATCTATTTTTGAATTCTCTTTATGACTATCGACTATGTAAGCTAGATATCCTACACAGCCTTGCCTTAACAACCTCCTGGCTTGCATCATCGTCAGACAACTCGCTTGCCTAGGTGACTTACTGCCATAAAACACAACCTTTGATGGAGTCATAAGGTTAATACTCTTCTTCTGGCAGTCAATTTCTGCCCCATAATTGGATAACCAGTCCATACCCAAAATAACGTCGAATTCTCTAAGTTGAATAGGGATAAGATCTATGTTCATGGTATTACCCTTAATATCCACTCTATAGTTCTTATGCACGTACTTAACATGGATTATTTCTCTATTCGCAATTTCTATGTTCATGGGGTATTGTAACTCGTCCTTAAGCAATTCTAAGTTCTTAGCAAAGTCATCGGATATAAATGAACAAGTAGCACCCGAATCAAATAATACATAAGCATTAACTTTATTAATCAGAATGATACCTGACACCACATCGCGAGATCGCATCGCATCCTCGACTTTGTCATGTTGAGTGTTCTAGCGGTCGGTCGGTTGGTTGCAGTTGGTCCTGCGATAGTCAGAGTGCTTCCACCGTTGTTTCCTCTATTCCCTCCTGATCCCGTCCCTCCAGATCTATTTTTAGGACAATCCCTTGCAAGATGATCCTTTGAGCCACAAATGAAGCAGGCACCCTTCTTTGGGTTAGGACAGTTAGGTGTTATGTGGCCTTCCTAACCACAATTGTATCACACTCGTTTTCACTTCATGCAAACTCCCATAACCCAGGTCTGAGCTTCAATTGGGTTTATAGAGCCCTTAAACTCTGGCGGTCCCACCGCCTTGAAATCCTTGAACGAGGTGTTTGGTGGAGCTTGTGGTTGATTGTTAATTACCCCAGCTAATAGGTTCACCAATTGCTGAACAGAGTTATCATTGGCGTCATTGTTGTTATTCATTGGTTCTTCTTGAGTTTGCTGACGGTTTTGTCTTCTTCTAGGCGGCATATTTCTGTTAAGAATATACGCTTATTAGGTCTTTATTCAACCTCTTAAACATTTAAGGCTTAACTAAAACATTTAATCATAATTCACTTAATACATCAATTCAAATAAACTCTGACATTTTCATTTAAATTCAAAAGTTTTAACATCATACGATAACATCACTACTATTTACATCAAGTATCCCGAGGTAAAGAATCTACAGGATTTAAAGCATTAAAATATTCCTTTGTTTATAAACACATCTGAATTTACATCTTAAACTACCAAATAGTTTTCACATAATCAAACTAATTCTATCACTGCCAGTTAAGGCGCTTAATAGCCTTGCCACGTTCCTCTTCCATGATGCGGGACATCGTCCTGCGATCTAGCATATATGATGGTAGTCCTTCAAACTAGATTGGGTATCTCATAACTCGATCCTGGGCCTCATCCATTATGTTTTGAAGTGTAGAGTACGTCTCCCCAAGCTTAGCCTTCTTTGCACGACAATCCTCCTCAGCAAGATCAGCATGACGTGACTCTCTTACCCAACCCTCCTTTGCTATAGCCAGTCTTTCGGAGCTCTTTTTCAGATCTTTCTTCAACTTTTCTATTTCTTCGAACTTCTCCTCGGTTTGACCCTTCTAGTGAACCAAATCCCACTCCACGTTTCCTAAACGTGTGTGAAGAGTCACAATTTCCCCATCCTTCTGCTCGATGGTAATCTGCTGAATAACAACCCTCTCCTCCAACTCCTGAATAGTGTCCTGTAACTCTATGTTATGATCATAAAGCGCATCATACATCTCAGCATCGATGGAGTTCAGTGGGAACTCCTCTTCCTCCTTTTCTTCATCAGAATCCTCCTCTAGATTCGTCTCAGGCTCATGCTCCTGACCAACAACAGTGATCAAAGGACATGGCTCTCTCTGTACCAACTGTTCCTTGACGACATGAATGTCTCGGGGCTCCTCCTCTGTAGGTACTCGGGGTTCCTCCTCCCCAGCTCGACTAACTCCTCTAGCATCCGACATCCTGACAACAAAATTTTAAGTTTTAGTTACTAATCCGTGCTAGCGAACACATAATGTAACACATAAGCACATAAAGTCTTTTATTATCTTCAATGAATTAAGAAATTCATTTCTTAAAACTCGATAAGAGTTTATCACTACTATGTTCTCAATCTCCTACAAGGTTACTACCTAAGGTTGTTCCTCCACCTAAGGTTCATAACCTACAGCTTTGATACCAACCTATGACACCTCCAAATCCGGGTACTTCCATTTCTGCAGGATTTGGTGTTCACTGTACAAAAATCATCTATCTATCTACCTATAAATAAAGCAACCATGCAATAGATAGAATTAAATAAATAAATCTCCCCTTATGGGGTTACATCATCTGCATAAAATACAATCCCAGGTCACTCTAACCTTAAATATCTGTGAGGAATCATAAACAAAAACAAGTCTTAAATAACATCAAGTCTAAATATCATTACATAACCACATAAATAACCAGTCTTCATTACTTGCTAATCTTGCCCTTGCCTTTACTAGTGGAAGGCTCGTCTGATCTTTCGTTCTTAACTGCAATGTTATTATTACGTAAGAGTGAGCACGATTGCCATAAGTATAACAATATAACAAATGAATAATAACATGCAAATAAATCAAAGACTTCTGAAATAGAAAACTCAGCTTTTGAATCAAGAATGAATAGAAAAAGACAAAAGAACTTCTAAGGGTCATAAGACCTTGAACTATGTTCTAGGTTGTCAAGTGTTTATACTTGATACATTTACCAATCATAAGACTATGGACTCTTCTTCTCGTACTTAGGGGGATCAACCCTTAGTATCATACTGTGCACAATATCTTAACGCTAACGCATAAGTAATCCCCTATACAGGATTGTTCATCTCAGTTTGACATTAGAGTCCGCACCAAAGGAAGTTTGGTTTGGCTAATTCATCAAGGGTTTTGAAATTTAGAACGCTCATCAACTATGGACTAGTCAAATCATTAAGGGTTCACTAGTCTAACAAGGTTCAACAGTATCTGATAATTTAAATTGAATGGCAATCTCAAAGGGTATACAATAGAATAATTATTGTATAACAGAATCATACTTTGAAAGATTAATACACTTTAATATAATAAAATGGACTTGATCAATAATAACGAGAATTTGCTCGATGTAAAGAGACAACTTATAAACTTATATAATGATAATGAGTAGGGTTAGGAAACTTTTCTCGTGCGTAGATTACACGTTAATTATACTCGTTCCTTGATTTAATCCTACATATCATTTACGTTCACAATACCAGTCAAATATAACATACTAATCATTACAAGCTCATTCTTTTGTCTAACTCGAATTCATGACTATACTTAGTCAAATTACTTCACTCATTGTTACACTTAACACTTCATGAACGATAAACTAACTATGCATTCAATCATTCAATTCACACATAAATGTGTTATTGACATGTTAGGAATTTATTTTAACACCTCATTATATGTCTAACATGTTTTTATGCTCATTAGATTAAGTTACCAACACATTGCTAGACTTGAACATAAAAAAAAAACTCATTTCTAGACCATTCGCTAAGTAGTAATCATGGCGCCCTTTGTTAAGCCTATTCTTCTTGGCGGCATGCATCATGGCCTTGAGTTTTAGGCTTCGAGTTAGTAGCCATTACTGAAACTCCGATTTTTAAATTTCCAGTTCGCGAAGAACACAAAATTAGGCGAATTTGTCATTTCATGGTCATTAAATTCATCAAATTAAACATACTCATATACTAGAATTCGTACATAATCATTACCCAACCTATATAGAGCAATTTTAACCAATTAAAACACATAATCACCGAATTAAAACATGTAATTTTACTGTTCTTGATGTTCTTGAAGGTTTTGAACAAAAACATAAAATTTAACACTACGGATTCCTTATAACACCAAATCCATCCATTCAAGTTTTCTTTTCTTCGTTTTAGCATGCATAATCATATACAAGTGTGAGTTTTACAAAATAATTTATGTTTGACATATTAATTTTACGTATAAGGGCCATATGGCCATATTCTATACTCTATAATTTTTGAAACAACAACATACGTTATAATATTATGAAATTGATGATATAGAACCATCTAATACATGGTAAAACATGTTATGCTAACATATTATCACATTTACATCCACAAAATCAATAAAATTTCTAATTACAAAGATTTAACAGAGAAATTAAAAACCATTTTCATGAAAGCTTAATGACGTAAAAATGAGAATTGGGTTGGAGAGAAATACCCAGAGCGTAGAGTGAGTAAAGATAACAATCTCTCTTTCAGATAATACTTCAATCACAAAGTTTCTCCCACAATTCCTCTGAATTCTCTCTGAAATCTCTTTGACTCTCAGGTTGAACACTTAATAAAAATACGTAAAACAAAACTGACTTGTCATTTATGCACACAGTTGAGGTCAGTTAATCCATGCGTGGTTTAACTGCCCCCAACTCCTCATAAGGCCTCGTTTGGCTTGAAACATGAATAAGCCTTCTAATTATTTTAATTAATTTCCTATACTATAGTTTAATAATGTAACACCCAATTAAATAATAAATCAAATATCTAGTTTAATTTAATTTCAGTAAAATAAAATAATTCCTCATTAATTCACATAGTCACATAATTTAATTTCTCATTTATTAATAATGTCAAAATATTAAATCTCTAATTAATTATTAAATTAATTAAAATAATATTAGGCTTATTAAATATTTCTTTTTAATACAATAAGCTCACATAATTACATACTTTGAAATTATAAAATTCTTCACATTAATTTAATAAATATAACACATATAATTAAATTAATCTACCACAATTTCATCAATTAATTATTTAATCTAATAATTAATTCATCGAAAAATATTTATTAAACCCAATAAATATTAAATTAAATTACAAAATCTCGGTTGTCACATCTTTCCCCCCTTAAAAGGATTCTGTCCTCATAATCACAACTCAAATAATTCGTCATGTTACATTCTCTTCCCCTTACAAAGATTCTGTCCCCAGAATCATTTATAATAATCTAAGTAAATAAATGAGGATAATTCTTCTTTATATTCTCTTTGAGTTCGCACGTAGCTTCTTCAGCGTTGTGGTTCCTCCAAATTACCTTAACAGAAGGTATTACTTTATTTCTTAGAACTTGCTCTTTTCGGTCGACAATCTGAACAGGAATTTCTTCATAAGATAAGTCTTTGTCAAAATGTAGGGATTCATATTCAATCACGTGCTTGTAATCGGGTTTGTAAGGTCATAGAATTGAGACATGGAAAACGTTGTGGACATTCTCTAGAGTTGGAGGTAAGGCTACCTTATAAGCAACTTCTATGACCCTTCGTAGAACTTCAAAGGGTCCAATTAATCTTGGGCTTAATTTCCCTTTCTTTCCAAACCTGAAATTTCCCTTCCAGGGAGAGACCTTTAAGAACACATAACTACCCGATTCAAACTCAACATTTTTAAGGTGTGGATTGGCGTATTTCTTCTATCTATCTTGAGCTGCTATCAATCTTGTTCGGATCACTTTGACTATTTTGGTTGTCTGCTGTACCAATTCCGGGCCTAGTAATTGTCTTTCGCTAACTTCATCCTAGTATAGCGGAGTTCTGCACTTTCTTCCGTATAACGCTTCATAAGGCGGCATGCCAATACTAGCGTGATAACTATTGTTGTAGCTGAACTCTACGAGCGGTAGATGGTCATCCCAATTTCCTTTAAAGTCCATTATACAAGATCTTAGCATGTCTTCTAATGTCTGAATTATTCTTTCACTCTGTCCATCTGTCTGTGGGTGATATGACGTGCTCATTCGCAACTATGTACCCATGCATTCCTATAGATATTTCCAGAAGTTCGACGTAAAGCGCGGATCTCTATCTGAGACAATTGACACCGGAACTCCGTGCCTTGAAATAATCTCTTTCACATATAACCTTGCCAACTGATCTAACTTGAATCTGATTTTGATCGGAAGGAAGTGTGCGAATTTCGTCATTCGGTCAACAATAACCCATACTGCGTCGTAGCCTTTTTGAGTTATCGGTAGGCCAACCACGAAATCCATCGTAATATGTTCCCATTTCCATTCTGGAATCTCTAAAAGTTGTAGTAAACCACTCGGCCTCTAATGTTCTTCTTTCACTTTCTGACATGTCAAACACTTGGCAACACATTCTGCAACCTCTCGTTTCAAATTCGGCCACCAGAAATGTTGTCAAAGATCTTGGTACATCTTGGTACTACCAGGGTGAATCGAATATTGTGAGTTATGTGCCTCGCTCAAAATTTCTTCCTTAATCTTTGGTACCGGCGGTGCCCAAATTCTATTCTCAAATCTCAGTATTCCTTCCCTATCCATCTTGAATCTTGATTCAGTTCCTTCGGATATCTTCTTTTTAACCGTTTTACATTCGTCATCCTGAAGTTGAGCCTCCTTAACTTTATCCAGTAGAGTTGTACCAGATTGCATCTGAAACAACTTCTCATCAATCCCTATAGGACACTTTACTTCCAATTCCAGCTTTTCCATTGCTAAAATTAACTCCGCCTGATCAGTCAAGATCATCAGTTTCTCCCGACCCTTTCTACCTAAGGCGTCGGTAACCACATTTGCCTTACCCGGATGGTATAGAATCTCACAATCGTAGTCCTTAATTAACTCCAACCACCTTCTTTGGCGCATGTTTAAGTCTTTTTGTGTAAAAATATATTTCAGACTCTTGTGGTGTATATATATTTCACACTTCTCCCCATAGAGATAGTGCCTCCAGATTTTCAAAGCAAAAACCACTGCAGCTAACTCCAAGTCATGGGTCGGATACCCCTTCTCATAATCCTTTAATTGTCGTGACGCATACGCAATGACTCTGTCGTTCTGCATAAGCACACATCCAAGTCCTTTATGTGATGCATCACTATAAACCACAAAATCTCCTGTCACGGATTTAAATAAAGATACATCAGATTTGAATGATATTTTTATTGTTAATAAATTTCTTGATGTATTCCCTGAAGAACTTCTGGGCCTACCTCCAGATCGTTAGATTGAATTTTGTATCGACCTTGAATCCGGTACAAAACCTATTTCCAAAGCCCCATATCGAATGGTTTCTATTAAACTTCAGGAGTTAAAAACCCAACTACAGGAATTGTTAGACATCAGTTTCATTCATACTAGTATGTCTCTTTGGGGTGCTCCTATTCTATTCGTGAAGAAGAAAGATGGAAGTATGCGACTTTGTATTGATTATTGGGAGTTGAATCATGTCATCATCAAAAATAAGTACCCACTGCCTCGCATTGATGGCCTGTTTGACCAGTTGCAAGGAGCCAAATTCTTTTCAAAGATTGATCTTCGTTCCGGATATCATCAGTTGAAGATTAAAACTGATGACATTCCAAAGACTGCTTTCAGAACTCGGTACGGGCATTATGAATTCCTATTCATGTCTTTTGGATTGACTAATGCTCCTGCTGCCTTCATGGACATGATGAACCGAGTATTCAAGGAATATTTGGATCACTTTGTGGTCGTCTTTATTGATGACATCCTCATATACTCCAAAACCCGCGAAGACCATGAGCAACACTTGAGGCTAATACTCCAAAAACTTTGTGAAAACAAGTTTTATGCCAAGTTGAAGAAATGTGAGTTCTGGCTTGAGGAAGTTGCATTGCTTGGGCACGTGATATCAAATCATGGAATATCTATTGACCCGGCAAAGATTGAAGCAATTCAAAGCTGGGAGCAACCTAAGTCAGTGACCGAAGTACGTAGATTTCTCGGCTTAGCTGGTTATTAGCGGAGATGCGTGGAAGGATTTTTTCGAATCGATACTCCATTAACTCAGCTGACTCGAAAAGATACAAAATTCGGTTGGAGCGAGGAATATGAGAAGTGTTTTCAAGAACTCAAAAGGAGACTCATTTCAAAGACTTTCGACAATACCATCCGCTCGGAGGATTTGTCATCTACAATGATGCTTCAGGCAAAGGGTTAGGATGTGTTCTCATGCAACATGGGAAAGTCATAGCCTATGCCTCGCGATAACTCAAAGAATATGAGAGTAATTATCCAACTCATGATCTAGAGTTGGCAGCAGTCATTTTTGCGCTTAAGATTTGGAGGAATTACCTGTATGGAGAGAAGGTGGATTTCTATACAAATCATAAAAGCCTCAAATATTTCTTCACTCAAAAGGAACTAAACATGCGGCAATGACGATGACTTGAGTTGTTGATAGATTATGATCATACCATCCAATACCATCCTGGAAAAGCAAACGTAGTAGCTGACGCATTGAGTAGAAGATCATATGCGGGTACGAGTGCAATATTGTCAACGCAAAGATCCATTTTGTATGACTTGGAAAGGATGGAAATAGAGTTAAAGACTCCAGGGACCTATGTGATGATGGTGAATATATGAGTGGAACCGAATTTAATCGATAAAGTTAAAGCTGCTCAAACTACAGACCTGGAGCTGATGTGTATGAAGAAGAAAGTGCAAGAAGGTGCTATTCCGGAAGCAAGAATCAATGAAGAAGGAATAATTCGAGTCAACTCCAGACTTTGTGTTACTAACGATTCTGACTTAAAGTATAAAATCATGATGGAGGCGCACTACACACCGTTTGCAATCCATTGTTGGAGTACCAAAATGTATCGTGATTTTCGACATACATTTTGGTGGAGCAATATAAAGAGAGAGATAGTGGGGTTTATCTCAAGGTGTTTAACTTGTCAATGAGTCAAGGCGGAGCATCAAGTGCCAAAAGGTCCATTGCAACCACTTGAAATTCCAGAATAGAAGTGGGAGCACGTTACCATGGATTTCGTTACTGGTCTTCCCAATGTTTTTCAAGGCATAGATGTGATTTGGGTCATTGTTGATAGATTGACCAAGTCTGCTCATTTCTTACCGATACGAGAAACTTTTACACTTGAACATCTTGCTAGTATGTATATAAACGAGATCGTTAGATTGCATGGTATGCCAATATCCATAGTTTCTGATCGAGCCCTAAGATTCACTTCAAGATTTTGGGTTAGTTTGCAAAAATCTATGGGCACGGATTTATGATTTAGTTTGGCATATCAGCCTCAAACGGATGGGCCGTCGGAAAGGACTATTCAAACTCTTGAAGATTTATTAAGACTCTGTGTCCTTGACTTCAAGGGAAGTTGGGACAAGTTCTTACCATTGGTGGATTTTTCCTACAACAATAGTTATCAAGCAAGTATTGGCATGGCTCCATTGGAGGCGTTGTATGGAAGAAAGTGTAGTTCTCCAGTATGCTGGGATGAGGTGGGTGAAGCAACGTTGTTGGGACCGGATTTGGTACGTATGACTACAGAAAAGATTCAAACGATCCGACAACGTATAAAAACCTCACAAGATTGATAAAAGAGTTATGCTGATCTTCATCGAAAAGACGTGGAATTCAATATTGGAGATCATGTGTTGTTACGTGTTGCTCCGTGGAAAGGATTTACAAGATTTGGAAAGAGAGGAAAGCTCAATATTTGATTCATTGGCCCATTTTAAATCCTTGATCGAGTAGGAACCGTGGCCTATAGACTTGCCTTACCGCAAAGTATGTCTCGTGTTCATAACGTTTTTCACATATCTATGTTACGTAAATATATGAAAGACCCGAACCACATTATTGAATTAGAACCAGATGAGATAGAGGAATATTTAACATATGAAGAGGTACTTGTTAAAATCTTGGATAAGAAGGATCATATTCTACGAAATATATTTTTGAATATTATGGTGTGGATTTGATATAATGTTATAGTTGTGGGTAATATTTACAAATTTTGCAAAGTAAGCAAGTGGTTATATAATATTCGATTGGTCGGGAAATATTCATTTTAACATAGAATATTCGTACGACGACACAATCATTGGTGGACCCCACAACGGAAGTATTGTCGTAGTTAGAAAATGACATAGTTATCTTTTTATAAAAATAACGGCGGAAGTTTTACCGTTAAACTGTTGAACTACCTAGTAGTAAAAGTACAGTAATACGCGTGGTTGCATAGTAGCACACAGTATTGATTATTGATGCTTACGTTAGAAGTCACTCAGTTATACTCAATTATTGCTACAGTAATTATTGTATCATATCTCTTATATTATTGATTCGATTATTGTCACGGTATCATCTGCATAATATGATATATTATTAAATCAATAATTGAGACGACAAAGTTATTCATATTATTAAATTGAAATATTTAAAATGTCTAGAAGTTCTTTCAATGAGTGGTTTGGTCATCTAATTGCGCGTCAATAAGGAAAAATCCTTATCGGAAAGCCCCCTCTTTCCGGGGAACGACCTGGTTGTTAAATATTGTGAGTTATAATATTAATGATAAATAAGTTTGTGATGATTAAAGATGAAATTGATAGTTCCATTGTGTTGGAATTATTAGTGTTAGTGGAAATCGACATTTATTTCGATATTAATTGATTTCTGGAAGTTATACTGACCAGTCGGGTAATTAACAGGATAAATGAGCAATTAATTTCTATTTATTCACATGGTTATAACTATTTGTTCACATGTGTGTACTATTGATTCAAATTCTTGTACTATTAGGGGAGTTGGTGCAAGATTGATAATACTTGCATGACTAAGTTAAAAATGGAGTTATAGATGGAGGTACTATATTATAATTCGTATTTTCACATGATTATAACTATTGATTCACATGATTGAACTACTGGTTTACATTATTTACTATTAGGGGAGGTGGTGCAAGTTTGATAATACTTGCAGGACTAAATTAAAAATGAAAGAAAAGTTGAAGGTATTGTACTGTAATATTTCGAGCCCCAAAACTTGCAATTATTGAAACTATATTTTCCTATAAATAGAAGCTTGTTCTTCTTTCATTTCTCACCAATTCACTAAAGCTATAGAGCAATTATTATAGAGAGAAATAATAGAGAGAAAGAAGAAGAGAAGTCTGCTACCTCTCTACTCCAGTATCTAGTTTCTTTCTAAGGTAAGGGGTATTATTTCTTTCGTATTCATGAAGAGAGCTTCTGTTATTCCATTCTTTATTATTATATTGGAATAACCTGTCTATGCGAAGTACCGCATACATGGTGAAATTCTTTTGTTATTCCATTCTTTATTATTATATTGGAATAACCTGTCTATTCGAAGTACCGCATGCATGGTGAATTCTTCTGTTATTCCATTCTTTATTATTCTGTTGGAATATCTTGTCTATGCGAATTACGCTAGACCTGGTTCCATTCTTTATTATTCTGTTGGAATTACATGTCTGTGCGGTCTATCGCATGCATGGTGAATTCTTTGTTATTCCATTCTTTATTATTCTGTTAGAATATCCTATCTGTGCGGATTACGCTAGACCTGGTTCCATTCTATATTATTCTGTTGGAATAACCTGTCTGTGCGGTCTATCGCATGCATGGTGAATTCTTATGTTATTCTATTATTTATTATTATGTTGCAATATCATGTCTGTTCGGATTACGCATGACCTGGTTCCATTCTTTATTATTTTGTTGGAATAACCTGTCTATGTGGATTATCACATTCATGGTGAATGATCCTTCGTATTCATTCCTTATTAAATTGTGGAAATGATCTGTCTACGTGGATTATTGCATGGTGGGTGAAAATCCATTTGTAGTTTAATATATTCTATGATACTCATTTGGTTAAAGTTTTGGCTTCTATACTCCATGAAATTAGTAGAATAACCTGGATATTTGCGCTTCATCCGGTATCTTTTCATGGAAATATTCTTCTAAGCATTCTTGAATTTTACTCCACAAAGCAGTATCATGTTGATAATTTGGACGTAATTGATTTCAAGATAAATTAACTTATAAATCTTTAAAATTTATTCTTGAACTTGTTTTATTGAATTATTATATCATTGTCATCATCCTCATGCTTATATTGTGATGAAAGTCATCTGTGGCTTACGTGCATAGATGGACTTGGTATGATTATGACCAGGAATTATTCGGTATAATCATGACCTGTCACTACAAGAAATCACACACAAAATGACGTTAAAATTTGTCACATAAAATTCCTTTTCGTCACTAAAACATTTGGTGACGATTGTTAATCGTCACAGAGACCGTCACCGTATGAGCGTGGTATTAGGTATATTTGACACTATTTGATGTCATCACTAAATGTTTTAACTTATGGTGACGATCTACATCATTGTCACTATAATTAATTACTTTTAGTGACGTTAATAGCGTCACTATTTGAATGAAACTTTCGTCACTCTATATTATGTTTCGTCATCAAAACTTGGTGTATTAAATGACGAAAATCTTTTTTCGTCATTAAATAATATTGTTTTAGTGACGAAAATATGTTACTCTATTTAAATCATCTAATATTAATGACGACAATATTGTCATATTTATGATTATTCTTTCGTTATGTTATTGTGTTTATCGTCACCAAAAATAAGAACATAAATGACGACAGAATAATTCGTCACCTAATAATATATTTAACATGACAATTATGTCATTGTCATTTCATATTTTAAATAATATTACAAAATAATTTGTCATCAAAGAGTTACTTTTTGGGATACATTTTTCAATGTCACTAATTGAATACTTATGGTGATGATACATCTCGTCACAGAAAGAGTTATTAATAGTGACAAAATTAGTTGTTGTGACTAAATGAATATATAATAGTGACAATAATATAAATTCTAAAGAGTAAATATTATTTGTCATTAAATTTTAATTTTCATTGACCAAATATTATTTATCAATAAATGATTACAAATTGTGATGATATGGTGATCATATTAAGTTGGTTGACATTCTAAATGTATTATTATATTAACAATTTTCAATAAAAAAATATAATACATTTAGCCCAACACATCACATCCACGCACAACACATCCATTAGGCCAATGACATATCGGCCGATTAGCGGCACCATCAAGAAGAAAGCCCTCAAACCTCAATTCAATTAGTCTTTACGATTACGATGCATTCGAGAAGATTTTCCTTGATGACTTATAGTGGCAATTGAGCATTTTCCACTCCTTCCCGAAACTTCATTTCTACTCACCTCCACCGGCAAGTCTCCCGTATTCTTTGCATACAACTCTTTCAAGCACTACGTGAACAAACATTGATATTATTACGTCGTGCTTTTTTGTGATATGTGGGAGGGGAAACTCGTGTCATACCAAAATCGGTATACCCATGTTAAGACCAAGCGGTGAAAGTACTACTTTCCCAAACTTCCTCCCGCAAACATATAAAATTAAGGCCTTTATCCAGAAATAATATGACTTGCAGTTCACACAATGTGGAGAGTTGATGTTTAGAGTTTGATGGCTCCAAAATTACACATACATGTATTGAATCCTCTTATGTTAGATTAAAAAGAAGTTAATAGTATACCTTTGCTGCTACCTCTCCAAGGTTCCCGGATATTGCAAAATGGTTTTGAATCACGCGAAACGATGGATCTTTTAGTCCCCTTGCCACAACCTGACAAAATTATGTCACAACGCAAAAATATTCTCATTCATTATGCACTTCTATTTAAAAATAACAATAAAAGTATAAGTGTATAACACATCATCAACAAGTTGCAAAATTCTTGTAAAGGATAAAGGCACCCCTTTATATTTGTAGTGTTCATCGAGTTTATGGTTTTTTGGTTAATCTAACATTGCGCTTATCAGGACAGATGGATAAAAGTTTAAAAAAAGTTGAGTAACGATAATACCTTGGCGAGGTTTCCAAGAGATGCCAAGGGCAGGAAATATGATGGATATAGCGGTGTAGTGAGATCAACCTGAAATAGTAAACAGACATAGCTAACACCTACCTGGTACTTATAAATCTGAGGTCCTTTATCTATCCTTAGAAAAGCATAGACTGACACTACAATTTTAGGAAACACTCAGTTATATACTCTAATACTTAAGATGATGTATTTTAATATATTGGACTTTCACTCTATGTAAAGTTGACTTGTAACAACATAACATACGTTCAACCCCAAATTATAACTGGTGATATTGAAGGATAAGTAAATACATCACAATTATAGATGGTTGAACCTAAATCATCACCATCTCTATCTCTTTCCTTATCCTTCAGTATCGCGAAGACAACCAAAGTGATGATGCTCTGTAATTTGGGGTTGAACGTATGTTACAATTGTGATTGTGATTATAATTGGATTCAAAGTTCTTTTGTGATGTATGAATATTACATCTAGTTATTTTGTTATGTATTTTAGATTGCTAATCTATTTGTTATCTATATTTTTACTTGGTATCCTTTTGGGCCAAGTATTAGGATTCATATAAGCCGCTAATTAAAAATAATTTTTACAACAACAAACAATGGAACACGTAATTCTATGAGATGCAAACATTTTTGAAACTGTAATAGTTATTGCATCCATTTCTGAAACACTTTTTTTCAAAAGCATAGAGGTGGGTATTTACTTGGGAAGAATTAGGTGGGTTCATGGTGTAGCCAGACCATAACATAGGCTAAATGTTAAATGTGATGTGTTCTCAAACTTGGAGAAAACTTTTACCTTTACAACCTAATGTTAGATACCAACCAAATACACTTTAGATTTATGATATAAAAAAATCAAACAAACACTAAAACAATAAATCAAACTCATAACCAAGAAACCCAAAAAAGAAAAAAACAAATTATGAAGAAATATAGACTTAGGCATTGAAAGCTTTATGTATGTCAGTTTGCATATCAATTACATAAGGATGACATCTGGCATAAGACAGATCATAGTTTAGAGTGTTACGAGCTCTCCATTTCATTTATCATAATTATAGAACTTCAATATATTGTTTAAAGATCTATGCTCGCAAAAATTGCAAAAGGTAACTGAACAGTTGTTAAGAACTGAGAAAACCTATATATTAACCAAATTTTTATGTAGTAGTTAGTTTACTAACCTATATGACAATGCCATATGTAAAAACCAATAAAGTAATTTAAATTCATAGTATATATGCACACAGGAGTTCACCCACTCTCACAGAGACAGATGTAAGCTTCCATTATCATGCCACAAGAAACTAAAATATGCCCCAACACTTAAGTATCTAATTTCCAAAAAAAAAACAGAAATTAATGTCTGTTTGTTACAATGTAGATACATTAATATATACACCGAAATACAAATACAATAACATCTGTTATGTGCTGTGTTTGTTATGATATTGTGGGCACTTTTAACTATCATGATCATCAGTATCTTGCTTATTTTCCTTAACTAGATGCGGATTTTGTTTTCTTGAATCATTATTCAATTTAAACGTGAAGTTGATTACTAGTTTCTTACCTCCTTGATTGTAAAGGATGTTAAGTGAGAGTTGTAAGATGTGTATGTCAACAAATTAATTTTTCTCCTTAATATTCCATATGCTATAGTTGTGGTTAAAGAACATCTCTAACAAGCTGTATGTTGTAGAAGCATTTAACTTATCTACAATATTTAGAGCTCAAGAAGTAAAAAAAAAAGCATTATCATGGTAACTGCAGATTCGAGAAACAGCAGCAGTAGACATTTTTTAGCATTATGATTTAATTTCAATATAAAACTAAAAATTACCATTAAAACCATCAAATTTAATATGGAAAAGAAAAAAGAAAGGAACCTTTTAAGTAACTTAAAGAAAAAAACTTATTCAAAAATAAGTTGGGTGGTTAAGTGTAACCTTTCCGCTACATAAGATTAATTCTCTAAACATCGTTACAACTTCATTCTTTTGATGTCAGAAAAATAGAAGCTTCAAAAAGTAGTTTTGTTTATGTTTGTTAGGGATTTGAAAGGGAGAGTGTGAAGCGAAAAGGGCAAATGCCATGACTTACAAGCAATGGTGGGTGGAAGTGAGAGTTGTAAGATGAGTATGTCAACAAATTACCTTTTCTCCTCAACAGTCTATATGCTATAGTTGTGGCCAAAGAACATCTCCAACAAGTCAGTATGTTGCAAAAGCATTCAACTTATTTACAATATGTAGTGCTCGAGAAGTAAAAAAAACGTTGTTATGGTAATTGTAGATTCAAGAAACAGAAGTAGTAGACATTTTTCAACATTATGATTTAATTTCAATATAAAACTAAAAATTACCATTAAAACCATCAAAATTCAATATGTAAAAGAAAAAAGAAAGCAACCTTTTAAGTAACTCAAAGAAAAAAAACTTATTCAAAAACAAATTGGGTGGTTAAGTGTAACCTTTCAGCTGCATAGGATTTATTCTCTAAATATCGTTAGAACTTCATTATTTTGATGTCAAATAAATCGAAGCTTCAAAAAGTAGTTTTGTTTATGTTTATTAGGACTGAAAGGGACAGTGTGAGCGAAAAGGACAGTTGTTATAGCCTACAAGCAATGGTGGATTGGATTAAACTGCTTCAGTTGTGTGTTAATAAAACAAAAAGGTTATGATATGGCCAGACTTTTAAACTCTCGTTCAATGTTTGGGAACAAATATACAAGAAAACTGAACTTCATTATTAAGAGTATGGGTATGATGGTAAAAGGACTGTAAACTCATCAAATGGAAATGTAAGACATATCTAACGTTGGCAAGAGCAATTGACAAGATATAACTAATAAACCATGGCCCATGAACAAATAGAATCACATTCAATATAAGAACAAAGAACTAAAGACTTCAAAGAATAATTTCCAAAATGTTGACAAACAAAACAAAACTAAACAAAAGATCAGCAGTCAACCACGACATGATTATCTAATTTGACCACATTACTCTAGATCGAAGTAGAATATTCAGGACACTAGACACTGGACAGGGCTCATAAACACACTTATAGCATCGAAATCTACTAAAAATTACAATATATAACTCTAAATACCGAAACAACTATTATATGTTGAAGCAGAATCTGATGATAAAGTGGAAACAACAATATCAATTGAAGAGGAAAATATACAAAATCTAGGTTAGGATTGCGCTTAAAATAAACAAAAACTTGGAGAAGAGTGAATTGAAAAGAAACCTCTGGAATTGAGGTCATTATGTTGGGCTTCAAGGCGATTGAGATTGTGAGTCTTTTGGCAAACTTAGAGCTGAAGATCGTGGATGTGTTGGTGATAGTATTACTTTAATCCTTCGCCTTGTTTTGCAATCGATTTTTCCGAACTACTCTATTACCTCGCTAATTCGCATCGCTTTTTCTCGATCTCTATCATCGCTATTGGAGGAATCTTCAATTGAGAGCAAAGTTTTTCTTTCTCCCGCCTAAACTATGGCTAAGGAATAGAGGGAAAACCCAAATTGGTAGAGAGCTAGCCCATCCACATGGTTAAAACATCAATTTTGGCTAAGGAAAAGAGTGAAACCCTTGATCTCTTGCTTTTTTCTTTAAATCTGCAGCACTTACAATAATCGAACCACACTGCTCCACACACAAAGGAATCTTGATCGCTCAAAAAATAAAGATTTGATAACATTTTTTAAAAAAACAACTCTTTTACTAGTAATATTAATTATATGTCAAATTATTATTTTAAAGACTTAACCTTGTAATCTAATTCAAAAAAAAAAATCATAATTATTATAATTTTGTTTATTATCTATTTATAATATTTAAAAATTAAAATATTGTAACTTAATATTTTAATTAATATTATAAATTACTTACATAATAATAATAATAATAATAATAATAATAATAATAATAATAATAATAATAATAATAAATTTATTAAAATATTAATTATATTACAATTTGAATTATGGTATATAACAAATTAAATAACAAAGTTAAACTTAATTCTTTTTGTAGAACGTATAAGTATTTTTTAGGCATATGTGTTGTATATATTCCTCAAATTAAAAGTGCACCACTATATACCTTCTTATTTTTTCTCTTTTTTGTCATAATCAATGTAAGAAATTTTAAAATTTAACTTAGTATAGAATTATTTATTTTTTATTTTATTAAATGAAATAGTCGATAATGTAAGTTACTTAAAAAGTGTTATTAAAAGTAAATTTACTACTATAAAAAATTGATTGTTTTCATAAGGTTGTTAGCTTTCATATTCTTAACCAACCTATTATGTGAATTTAAACAACCAAACCATTAAAATCAATCACTGTCATCTCAAGCCATAAAGCTATTCGTTTATTGAAAAACAGATGTCAAGCTTTTTTAGCTCATGTCACAGATTTAAACAAAAATACGTCAGTTTTGAATGATATTTCTATTGTTAATAAATTTCCTCCTGAAGAACTTCATGGCCTACCCCCAGAGCGTGAAATTGAATTTTATATCGACCTTGAACCCGGTAAAAAACCCATTTCCAAAGCCCTATATCGAATGGCTCCTATTGAACTTCAGGAGTTAAAGACCCAACTGCAGGAATTGTTAGACATCGGTTTCATTGATCCTAGTACATCTCCTTGGGGTGCTCCTGTTCTATTCGTGAAGAAGAAAGATGGGAGTATGCCACTTTTTATTGATTATCGGGAGTTGAACCATGTCACCATCAAAAATAGGTACCCGTTGCCCCGTATTGATGACCTGTTTGACCAGTTGCAAGGAGCCAAATTCTTTTCAAAGATTGATCTTCGTTCCGGATATCACCAATTGAAGATTAAAACTGATTACATTCCAAAGACGACTTTCAGAACTAGGTACGGGCATTATGAATTCCTAGTCATGTCTTTTGCACTGACTAATGCTCATGTTGCCTTTATGGATATGATGAACCGAGTATTCAAGGAATATTTGGATCACTTTGTGGTCGTCTTTATTAATGACATCCTCATATATTCCAAAAGTCGTGAAGATCATGAGCAACACTTGAGGCTGATACTCCAAATGCTTCATGAAAATAAGCTTTATGTCAAGTTGAAGAAATGCGAGTTCTGGCTTGAGGAAGTAGCATTCCTTGGGCACGTAGTATCAAGTCATGGAATATCTGTTGACCCGGCAAAGATTGAAGCTATTCAAAGCTGGGAGCAACCTAAATCGATGGAGAAAGGCACGTAGCTTTCTCGGCTTAGCTGGTTATTATCGGAGATTCGTAGAAGGGTTTTCTCGAATCGCTACTCCATTAACTCAGCTGACTCAGAAATATAAAAAATTCGGTTGGAGCGAGGAATGTGAGAAGAGTTTTCAAGAACTCAAGAGGAGACTCATTTCATAACCTGTTATGACAATACCATCTGGCTCGGAGGGATTTGTCATCTATAATGATGCTTCAGGCAAAGGGTTAGGATGTGTTCTCATGCAACATGGGAAAGTCATAGCCTATGCCTCTCGACAACTCAAAGAATATGAGAGGAATTATCGTATTCATGATCTAGAGTTGGCAGCTGTTGTCTTCGCACTTAAAATTTGGAGGCATTATTTGTATGGGGAGAAAGTGGAGATCTATACGGATCATAAAAGTCTCAAATATTTCTTCACCCAAAAGGAACTTAACATGCGACAACGACGTTGGCTCGAACTGTTGAAATATTATGATTATACTATTCTGTACCACCCTGGAAAAGCAAACGTGGTAGCTAACGCATTGAGTAGAAGATCATATGCAGGTACGAATGCGTTATTATCAACGCAAAGGCCCATTTTGTATGACTTACAAAGGATGGAGATAGAGTTAAAGACTCCAGGGACCCTTGTGATGATGGCGAATATACGAGTAAAATTGACTTTAATCGATAAAGTTAAAGCTGCTCAAGCTATAGACCTGGAGCTGATGCGTATGAGGAAGAAAGTACAAGAAGGTGTTATCCCGGAAGTAAGAATCGATGAAGAATGAATACTAGGAGTCAACTCTAGACTTTGTGTTCCTAACGACCCTGATTTAAAGTATAAAATCATGATGGAGGTTGTCGTTTGCAATCCATCCTGGGAGTAACAAAATGTATCATGATCTTCGACATACATTTTGGTGAAGTAATATGAAGAGAGAGATAGCGGGGTTTATCTAAAGGTGTCTAACTTGTCAACGAGTCAAGGCGGAGCATCGAGTGCCAAAAGGTCCATTAAAACCACTCAAAATTCTAGAATGGAAGTGGGAACACATTACCATGGATTTCGTTGCTGGTCTTCCCAAGGTTTCTCAAGGTATAAATGCAATTTGGGTCATTGTTGATAGATTGACCAAGTCTGATCATTTTTTACCTATACGAGAAACTTATACACTTTAACGTCTTGCTCGTATGTACATAAACGAGGTTATAAGATTGCATGGTATGCCAGAATCCATAGTTTCTGATCGAGACCTAAGATTCACTTCAAGATTTTGGGATAGTTTGCAAAAAACTATGGGCACAGATTTATGATTTAGTTCGGCTTATCATCCTCAAACGGACGGGCGGTCAAAGAGGACTATTCAAACTCTTGAAGATCTATTAAGACTCTGTGTCCTTGACTTCAAGGAAAGTAGGGACAAGTTCTTACCATTGGTGGAGTTTTCCTACAACAACAGTTATCAAGCAAGTATTGGCATGGCTCCATTCGAGGCGTTGTGTGCAAGAAAGTGTCGTTCTCCAGTATGTTGGGATGAGGTGGGTGAAGTAATGTTATTGGGACCATAGTTGGTACGTATGACTACGAAAAAGATTTAAATGATCTGACAACGTATAAAAACTTCACAAGATCGACAAAAGAGTTATGATGATCTTCATCGAAAGGACATGGAATTCAATATTGGAGATCATGTGTTGTTACGTGTTTCTCCATGGAAAGGCGTTACGAGATTTAGAAAGATAGAAAAGCTCAATCCTCGATTCATTGGCCCATTTTTAATCCTCGATCGAGTAGGAGTTGTGGCCTATAGACTCGATTTACCGCCAAGTATGTCTCGTGTTCATAACGTTTTTCACATATCCATGTTACATAAATATGTGGAAGACCCGAACCACATTATTAAGTTAGAACTGGACGAAATAGCGGAAGATTTAACGTATGAAGAGGTACTTGTTAAAATCTTGGATAAGAAGGAACATATTCTACGCTCCAAGGTTATACCTCAAGTTAAAGTTTTATGGAGAAACCACGATGTTGAGGAAATGACCTGGGAGTTAGAATCTAAAATGAAATCAAGGTATCCTCACATCTTCATCATACCAAGTATGTACCCTAATTTCGAGGGTGAAATTTCATAAGAAGGGGAGGTTGTAAGACCCCAACTTTTATGAATAAAGATCAATTTTCTATAAATATCATTTTTGAAGATTATGGAGTAAATTTGATATAATGTTATAGTTGTGAGTAATATTTATAAATTTTACAAAGTACGCAAGTTGTGAGTAATATTCGATTGGTCGGGAAATATTCATTTTAACAGGAAATATTCGTACGATGGCACAATCATTGGTGGACTCCACAACGGAATTATTGTCGAATTTGAGAAAAAGATAAAAATATCTTTTATTAAAATAATGGCGAAAGTTTTACCTTTAACTTTTGAAATACCATGTGTTAAAAGTACAGTAATACGCGTGGTTTCATAGTAGCACACGGTATTGATTATTGATGCTTATGTGAGAAGTCACGCAGTTTTGTTCAATTATTACTACAATAATTATTGCATAGTATCTCACGTTATTTGATTCAATTATTGTCGATATTTTATATATTATTAAATCAATAATTGAGATGAAAAAGTTATTCATATTATTATTTGCAATATTGACAATGTCTAGAAGTTCTGTCAAAGAGAGGTTTGGTCACCTAATTGCGCGCCAATAAGGAGAAATCCTTATCGGAAAGCCCCCTCTTTCTTGGGAACGACCTGGTTGTTAAATATTGCGAATTATAATAATAATGATAAATGTTGTTAAAAATATTGAGAGGATTTTTATGAAGTATTTGTTGTAAATTTTGTTTATTATTTGGATTCCCATTTACCCATTTTAAAAAAAATAATCGGTGAAAAGTTATTCAAGATATAAATATATATATATATATATATATATATATATATATATATATATATTATAATGGGTGTGGTGGGTGATGAAATTGGTGGGTGAATGAAAATTACACGTATGGTGGAGGGAGTGTTTATATTATTTATATATATTAGAAGTTGACAAAATGGGGGTGGGGTGAGGAATCTTACAAAATGCATCACGGAGGGAGTGTTTTTTTTCAAAGCACCATGTGCTTATATATATATATATATATATATATATATATATATATATATATATTTTTTGTTTTATTGGATATATAACATCCGTGACTGCTAATATTTCATTCGTGAAATCATATTCGGTACACCCCTGATCAAACAGTACCCCTTCAATTCTCCTATAAATAGGATGCTTAGTTAGAATTGAAAATCACACCAGAATCAGAGAATCCTTCTTCTATAATATTGAGCGTATTTCTTTCGAGTTTTAGAAAGCTTTGAGCGTAGAAAATAGTAAAAGTTTTCTTCAAGAATATCCCCGCTATACCAGTTGGAATACTCTTCTTTTCAAGGTAAGGGATGTTATTTTTGTTCAATATTCGCTTGAAATAATATTTTTTTTCATACTCTATAGTATGTAAGTAATATTATTTCGTTTTAGATTTCGAATTCGATACTCGTTTTGTTAAATTTTTAGCTTCTAAACTCCATGAAATTAGTAGAATATCCTTGATATTTGCGCTTCATCCAGCATCTTTTCATGGAAATATTATTCTGAGCATTCTTGATAAGTTTTAACTTTTTCATGCCAGAATACTATTCACGGGGTTACAATTCCTGAAGTACTATTCACGGGGTACTATTCACTCAAGTACTATTCACCCCGGATACTATTCATGATAAAAATTAATTCGTTTTCGGTCCAAATTACTTTTGGTACAATATTATTCTTGAATTTTACTCCACGAAGCAGTATCATGTTGATAATTTGGACGTTATTGATTTCTGGATAAATTAAATTATAAATCTTTAAAAATTTATCCTTGAACTTGTTTTATTGAATTCTTATATCATTGTCATCATCCTCATGTTTATATTATGTTAAAAGTCATATGTGGCCTGTAGTGCATAGATGGACTTGGTATGATTATGACCATGGATTATTCGGTATAATCATGACCGTAATGTTACAAATGATGTGGTAAAAGTCCTCATTGGCCCGTAGTGCATTGATGGACAGTTGTTGGCATGATCATGACTATTGACGAATACATGAATATCATTGGCCCGTAGTGCATGGATAATTTATGATCGTGATATTAAAGAATATTCTTGGCCGTAATGCAGGGGTGAATCGATGATGTGGATTATTTATTAAGCTGAGTCTCAACAATAAAAGTGATGAAAAACCTTTTAAATCATAAAAGATAGTAGATTTTATGCTCTACTTGACTCTTCTAATGGATTATTTATTCCACTACAGTTAAACTTGATGTTTGTTATATTTTATCAGTTTAACACTGTTGAAGGCTAACGATAAATTATTGTGCATTATCTTAGTCAAAATATTTCTTACTGGGCTAGTTGAGCTCACCCTTTTGCTTTCATTATTCTCTTTAAGAAATGAGAACGTAGCCGGGACTAGTCGGGGAACGAAGTGACGGTCCAGATGATAGCATTAGTAGTCTTCACTATTCTATGAACTAGTGTGATAATAAATGTATTGAGGACTCCATTTGAGTTGAATACTGTCTTGAAGACAATATTCGTATTAAAACTCTCAGTTTATGTTTTGTCGTATTTTACACGACAGTTGTATTATTAAGTTGTATTTGAATTTTGTACCATGTAATTGGCGACTCAAGATGGGTGATGTATACCTATTTTGAGGGCGTCACATCATGCTCTACTTGACTCTTCTAATTGATTGCATATTCTACTGCAGTTGTTGATCTAAAACTTGTTGTCTATTATATTCTATCAGTTGTTATACTGTTGCAGGCTAAGGATAATTTATTCTGCATTATCTTAGTCATAATATTTCTTACTGGGTTAGTTGAGTTCACCCTTTACTTTCATTGTTCTCTTCAGGAAATGAGAACATAGCTCGGACTAGTCGAGGAACGGAGTAATGGTCCGAGGTGGTGCATTAGTAGTCCTCACTATTTTGTGAAATAGTGGGATAATAATTATAATAATACTGAATTTGAGTTTGGATATTGTCTAGAAGAAAATATTCGTGTTGAAACTCCCACCTTATGTTTTGTCGTATTTTACACGATAGTTGTATAATTAGTTTATATTTATATTATATAGCATGTATTTGGCGACTCAAAATGGGTGATGTATACCTATTTTGGGGGCGTCACAGTGTGGCCGCACTACTATGAAAGTAGTATGCACACAATTCAATCATATTTGATATGATATAATATATACTTTGTAATCTTATTCATTTATTAATAAAAGAATTAATTTATTAAGGATATTTTACTTTATCTACATGGTGTTGTCATATTATATGTGTAACGCCCCGAAATTCGGTCTATTTTCACATTCAAATTTCGTATGTCACGATCCCATCTTCTTCCAAACATACATCATTATATAGCTAAATATAACAACATACATCCTAAAATCCCAGGTTCTAAAACCTTATAACCTCTTCCATTATAAATAATGATAATTACATTATTCTTTACATCTTGTACAAGTGACCTTTATCAGCAACCAAGGATACATAATCATTCATTAAACTATTCTATAGTTTAATTCTATCATTCTATATTACAAGTCTTCACTTGATCTTCACGCTAATTCATATAATAAATGGTACTTCTTCTGGATACCGATCAGCTTGATCTTTACGGGATCCTTAAGTTCTTCTAACATCGTTTGCTGAATTTTTTTTATTTTAAGCAAGTGTGAGCATTCAATTGCCCAACAAGTCATAACAGTTGAAAAAACAACTTTAAGAATTCAAACATTTTTTTAAGACCTCAATAACCGAACAAAGGTTATGAAGCAACTTGAATAATAGGAATAATCTCGATTCCTATTATTTTAAAACATTAGTCACATTCACTTTGAAATACTTTCATTCTCTACTCTCTTTCATACACATTCTGTCTGGCTAGAATCAATAGCACAGACTTAACAATAACGGTTCATGTATATATAGAACATTCTCATATTGAACAGTTCAATCATAGAACCGTTCATCTCACAGAAACACCGAAGTGTTCAAATTGTGGCACAAGGCCTCATATATTCTAACACCTTTTACAAATATCACACATTTTCACATAGATAGAACTTCTCAAGTTAAACATCTGAGAAGTTTTACAAACTAGCATTCATTTAAAATATGAATGAAATTAGGAAACTTGCCTTACGCACGACTCTGACTTATAGTTTTTATTTGAATCGCTCATTCCAATTCCTATGTAGCACATAAGGAAATAACACATACACCAATTAGTCATATACTTGACTTTACGCATTGGTTTACTTAACTTTACTTCTTAGGGTTCACGTTCTTACAAACTAAGTTTATGCGACCAACTTCCTTTACCTCTTAATTGCTTTATGACATACGGAGATGTCTTACTCAATACGTTCATCATCATTGATGATTTACATTCTTATATTCTTCTTATAACTTCTCTAAGACTCAGCACATATCATTTCTCTGCTAGTAGTCCATATGGTACTGTGAGTGGTTTCCCACAAACAACCAACAAACAAGTTCCCGTCTCATCTACACTGCCCATAACAGTGAGTTAGATCGGTTTCCAGTTTCGTATATACCTTCGCTCTCTAAAGGAATTGTTTAGCCCAGCTCCCATATGTCAACCATTAAAGGTTACAATTGTACTACAACCTAACTTATCTTAACTTATATGAACTATTAAACTATAACGTTCGTTAAGTTAGTCTCTTATTCCTTATGCCTTTCTGGCAACTAAAAGCCATACCTCAGGATTCATTCTTTATCGTCCAAGTCATACAATCTTTTGTATACTCAGAGCGATCATTCAATTTAATCATTAACTCGGCTTTGTTACGTTATGTGTACTTGTCTTAAATTCAGCTTCTTCACCATTCATGGTTTAATCATTGGTCTTCATTATCTTACGGTCAAACCATACACGGGGTGTAGGTTCAGACCGTTTAATATTCGCGTACACTTAACCTTCACGTTGGTTAAAGTGTTCAACACTTACATTTCATTCTAACATTCTCATCCGACTCACATTTGGCTTTCTTTAATCTTCTTACCGTTCGCTACGGCTTTCTTGATAATTCATATCTTACTTACTACTTTCGTCAACGTCTAAGTCATACAACCAATGTATACTTAGAATGTTCGCTCGACGTAAATATGATTCATGAGGATCGTTTACGTATTCAATGTTTACGTTGTTCATCCCTTAATCTCTCATTCAACCTTTATCTAAGGTTTTAGTCGCTTTCATTCATTACTATCATCTGAACCCCATGTTCAATATTCTTTCTTAATGTCAAAGCCATATGGTTCGTTGTATGCTGAGACCGATTGTTCATCGCAATAACATTGCATTCACAGAGTCTATACGCTTTACATTCATCTCTCATTACCATATCATAACATCAAAATGTTATACATTACGCTCATTACTTAACGTCTAAGGAATCACAATCATACCAATACCCCACATTCGTTTATCGCGACTAAGGTCCCCAAATATCGGTTCCGTAACCCGCATTCACATTCTTTGTCTTTTAATCTCGTTTAATCTTTTCTTTCAACCTTCGTTAAAGGTTTAATACACTTGATTAGGTGTTACATTAGTTGAACTACATGTTCATATTTCTTTCTTCACATCCCCTAGTAATTGAGCATTTAAAAGCTCATCACTGGCTTTTTCCCTGCACTGGCCTCGCAGCGCCGGGCCCCTTCCTTTACCTCGCGCTGCAGTGCCACTTTGAAGTGTCAAACTATCGAGGCTGGCACTGCGGCGCCACTCTCTTCTCTATTTCTCGTGCCACGGTGCCACTCGAAGTAGTCGATGCCTCGGACCTCGTGTTGCGATCTGCCGCCTCCCTAAGGCTTAATTTGGTGGCTGTGGCTTACAGCATAAAACCTAGAAAATTTTTCTAAGTTTTAGAAATTGCTTTAGACGCTTACTTCCAGATTCCATAACGTATTCGTTATAACTCGGAACAAGGTTATTCCAAAGCAATTCTCTTCCTTATCTTACGTACTTCGATTACCCATGGACAGAACTTTGTTCTGAATCCATTAATATGTCAATCAATTGGCTTAATCTTCACTCTTAGTTTATTTTACATTTTTAACGCTCTTCGTTCGTTTGTCCGTAATTCGGTCATCTGAACTCGAAATTCATTCGTTCTTGAGTCCATGACTCACGTTTTATACATTCTCTTACATTCTTATGAAACCCTACATGTTTGGGTTTATTTACATACTTTCTATTTCTCGTTCATCATTTACAAATTTTAGCCATAACTTCGTTATAGCTCAGTTTTAATCCATTCTTCATGAATGTTTTTAACGTTACTAACCAAGAAATTAGCAACTAACTTATACGTGATGGTTTTAAACTTGTGCATCAACAATAATTATCCTACGATGGTTTTAAATTTGTCCATCAACAACGTTCTTCGCGTGTTCTTCGCGTTCTTCGATCGTTCTTCGTTTTTAATCATTATTTTGATTACAATTTTACTTTTTCTTGGAATTTGATGTTATAGAACACCATTTCTTATTTATTTCATCGAATCATTCATATAATTCATTTAGATCGTTCAAATTCATTACGAATCTTATACTTCCTTAAGAAATTTTTAACATAAACTTCAAATTTCTTATTTCTTCTTTTTCTCATGATTTCAATCATATAAAATCATTCCTAACATCTTTTACTTCTTATTCTCATTAAGCTATGTTTTTAACATATAAACTTAAAGAAAATTATCTAGAAGTTAGGTTTTCGAATTACCTTTCTTCTTTAATCTCCTTTGCTCGGACAAAGTTGCTCCCGAGCAAGCTTTTCCTCTTCTTTTTCCTTCTCTTTCTCATCCGAAATCTCTCTCTCTCTCTCTCAAAAGTTGTAGGATTTTCAAAATCTTAAACAAATGAGTTAAGCTTCCTATTTATAGAAAACCAAGGCTATGAGTATTTTAGTCATTTTGCCCCCCAAACCTCCTTACTATTCATGACTTAAGCACTAAGTTTACTTACTCCTTAAGTTTACTTAGCCCTTAAGTTTACTTGGCCCTTAAGTTTACTATTTCCACCTCCTTAGTTAACCTCCTTACTATTCACGAAACTTAGCTTTTGTAAGTTTAGTGGTTTTAATCTCTTCGGGTTTCGTCCGACAGTTTTAAAAACTGCAATTCTCGGAATCTAAATATTTTTGGATATTTCGTCTTTCCTTTACCGATTAACTTTTACATATTCTTCAGATTTCTAAAAAACTAAAAAACACTTTTTGGTGTCAAGCGTTTTCCTTCACGTTTTCCCCTAACATAGCAAAATGAATGAAAAGTAAATAACAGTACTTTTCGTCATTTTTATTTTGTCCGATTTCAGCACGTTTCTGGAGAAAATTTTAATCGGCTTACTTAACTTTTCACGATATATTATCATCAAATATTTTGATGGAATGTCATTTCGATATACCGAACTCTCGGAAAGGCTTAAGTTATTCGAACCCTAACCTTTAGGGTTTCGTCGGGTGAATAGTGTCTATTTCGTCTATTTCCCTAGAAATATTTTGTTCTCGGAAAAAATTTATTTTTGTCTTGAAAATTCTTACTCGTTCAGTCTAGCTCATAGCCAGAATCCTCCCAATTAATAATCATCCTAGGTTCTAGAACGATTAATAAACACATAACACATAATAGTATTTAATAAAAATTCATTTTATTAATAACTAATTCTTTAAATCTTAAATTCTGGACTATCTGATTTTTCGGGTTGTCACAATATGTGATAAACCCATAGTTTTAAGTAATTCTTTTAGAATTAAGATGATAATCATGCTAATGAGATCTAAATTCTTAAATAGCTTAAAACTAAAATCGTTCCTAATCTTTGGATTACTAAAATGGGGATTAGTGAATCCGGATAGATTGGTACATACTTTGTTTGCTCTTAGAAAGAGGGTGATTGATCTCATAATCATTTGTGTGGAGACACTCAAGCAAGTATGCAGATGCTTATTGGAGAATAAGTTCACGGAATGTGACTCACTAAAGGAATACCAAATGGAGTTTTACTTGTCTATCAATATAAATTCCTATAGTGATAATAATACAAGTGATCTGTAACAATCCAGAATTTTAAATTGTAATTCCAAATATTTATTGAATTATGTAAATATTTTAGGTGATGTGTTAATTTATTAAATAAAATTATAATTATAAGGAAAATTATAATTCTGTTGTAGTGGTTTATGTGGTAAATTGATTTAATAATTATTATTAGATTTAATTAAATTGAATATTAGAATTTGATTAAATAAAGTGTGACCATAAACTATACTATAAATGAGTTATTAAAATAAATTAAAGGTGTTTAATTCAGTTTTGCCAAACAAGGCTTAATGAATGTTAAGTCTTTTATTTAAATAGGTTTTACCAAATAAGGCATAAGGATTTTAAGTTATTAATTTTTAGAGTTGTTTAGCCAAACAAGCCTTACGGCTTTTGATTTTCAAAAAGATATAACTGACATTATTTATACATATATTTTTATTATATAGTAATACGTATTATATTATACGTTATATTTTCTAAGTTACGTAAGTTGGAAAGAAGAGAAAGAACAGAGAAGAAGAGAAAGTAGAGAAAAGAGAAGAAAGAAAGAAAGAAAAGAGAGAAGGAAGAAGAGAAAATTCTCTGTGAAGTTGAAAATTTAGAAGAATTAGTAGTTGTAATCATCTTCTAGCAAAGGTATAACCCTACTTTTCTTATTTCTAGATTTCTTCTAAAGTTTTAGTTTTCTCTGTAATTATATAATTTGTATATATAATAGTTGTTGATAAACTGTTATATATGTTAATATATGATTTAGAGTAGTTTACTTCATATAAATATGTTATGTATGTAGAAAGATATTTAACAGTGAAATATGTTGAATATGGCTTAAATTAGAATTAAAATTGGTACTCAATTCATAGTATAAGTGTAAATTGGTTATTGATTGTGAAAAATATATGAAGAAACGAAAACAACGTAATTGAAACTAACAGTTTTGGTTGTAAAACGAATTCACGGTGAAGAATTTCGCTATGAATGTCAAAAGAAGAAGAAATAATAGAAATAGTGAAATTAAAGGTTTGTAATTTGGATGTTTATGTGGTTAGAAACGTGTTAGAAACATTAGTGTATATTTTTGTAAACATATTACACCTTGGGTAGGTTGTATGGTTGTCAGAAAGGAGTTTTTAGGCCTAATTTAGCTTTCTGTAGTATTCGTGATGTTCATTCTCTTAAATGGCAGAATATACCCCCGCCCCGGTTGGCCTCTGTAGTACAAAAACCCCAGCCCCAGCTGGGGGGTAGTCTGATTTGGCTAAGTTACGAAAATATTAGCAGACATTTTTACTAAAATAAGCATAAAGTTTTCATACGAACTCCGATTAAGGCAATTCAAGATGATCCAGGACGATGACGAATAGACCTAAAACTTTCATTCTTTAAGTTTTTCGATTTGAGGTCGTGAATAGGGGTCAATGGTCATCTTTAGGACTATTGTGTTTTCGGGGACAATCGGAGGGCGTTGGGCATGGACGTATGCAAGTGTAGTGCTTCTGACGATAAAAGATGTTGTTTTAAGTTATAAAACATGAATATTAGTAAATATAATGATGATTAATATTAACAAATGATGTATTTAATAAATTGTATAAGCTCACTAAGCATACACAAGAGAGACAAATTGTACGTGTGACGAATAAACGTCGAAACGCCGTGACAAGTGTTAACGAACGTAAAAAGTGGTTTAAGTCAAATGAAATAAATATTATAAGATATGGAATAGGGTTAATATAAAACCAATAAGTAGTCCTAACAAGACTTAAACACTTGAATGAACTTCGAGTATGACTTAAAAAGTAATATAGTGAGGTATAAGTAGAAAGTTAACACAATAAAATTGAACATTGTGTATTGATAACAGGAAGGGTTATGAGATGTAGAGTAAAGTCTACATTACAAATACTATGCATTTCTATGTGACTAATAGTTGATGTGTATGATTATATAATTGTGTAGGGCACGTGAAGTGCAGATAACTGTAAGCTGTTAAACTGTTATTAATAAACAACGATCAATGCAAGTCTTTCAATTCCTATTTGCTATGTGAACTTGATGATTAACTATTTTAAATCTTTATTGCAAAAGGCATGATGTGTTATATATATGTTGAAAGTATGAAAGGTTAAAGTCAATTTATGACTACGTTGATGGAGTAAAGCATGTTGATTGAGTAAGGAACTCAATCTTTATACTTGTTATATGAACTGTAGCATATATTTTATGTTAGTCCAATGTTTATGAGCTATATGTTAAACATGTTATTATGTGCTATGTGATGCATGAAAATTGTTAGATTTTGCTGGGCTGTCGAGCTCAACCTTGCAAATAACCACTTTTGCAAATTAAAGATTCAAGGTAAAGTTATGTGCTACTTAAAAGACATGAATCAGATGTGATACTTGAAGATATATACACTTTGGCCGAATTATTATTATTTGAACCATGTTTAGGGTTCTGAATAATGTATGATGTTTAATAGATGTTGAGTTATAAAGTTTAACTTTTATTTGTTGTATAAAAGGGTATTGAACCTGGATGTAAATTTTATTTTATTTTAACTATGATAAGGTGAGTAATAAGCTAAGTATGGTTTAAAGGTAGGTGAAGATAAAGGTTTTGAGAAATGTACTTAATAAGTTACAATGATTATATAAGGATAAACTGTCAAGTTTGAGTTATCTGATATGTAAAGGTTATCGGATTAAAATGTAAGATTCTATATAATAACTTTGATGAAGCGAATCACAAAATAAAATTGATTCAGAGATGTGTAAATGATAAAGGTTTTGATTCAGGGAATTAAAGTAAGAAGATAAAAAAGTTAAAATTATCCTGCATATTATTAAGTTTAACATCAAATAATGATGTAAAATCAGAAGTTAGACGTGTTATTAACGACCGAAGTCGATAATTGAATTGTATCAATTTTGGGGTCATTACAGTTGGTATCAAAGCCGTAGGTTTGAAACCTTTGGTAGGAGTACCTTAGGCTATAACCTTAGAGAAGGAATGTGAAGATAATAAAAGAATAAGCTCAAATAGAGTTTGAACAATAAGATGTAATTTAAGAAATTTATAAAGAAGGGATTAAAACATGGATGAGAGGATTCAAAGAAGAATCTCGCAGAGTTATAAGGAATATGAATGTGGGGTTACCTAACTCCAATAATAAGGATGTAAGATGATAATAAATAGACAATGTCTATAAGAAGAGAATGATAAAGAAGTTAAGAATAAAAAGTTATATTTAAGTATGGTACAATTATACTCTTTAATAGTTGATGTGTGGTATCTGGGTTAAACGATTCCTTCATAGAGCGGAGGCATATACGAACTAGCAACTCGGAACCTAGTTTATTAGTTGTTTATGGAAAAATACTCAACGTACCATATTGAAACTATTAGAGACTCGACGTGTACCAAATATAGAAAATGGATATGTATGATGAAAATGGTGAACTAGAATGAAATGTTGATTAATGTAAATGAAGTTAGAAATTCTTAAAGGATGAATTATTGTATAAACAAGAAATTTCAAAGAGGAATCTTGAAGAGATATAAAGATAAGAATTGGGAGTTATCTAACTCCAATAGCCAAGATAATGAATAATGATGAATAGACAAAGTCTGTAAGATTAAAAGCACAAATGAAATCGTAAATGATGAAAAAAGAAAGAAAGAGGATCGTAAAACAAAACAATCACGAGTTAAGAAAAGAATTTTAAGGGAGACGATTATAGAATAAGATCACGACGTTATCTGTTTAAGTTATAAAAGAAATATGGTTTGTAATGTTTGAATAATTATAGCTTGATGCTATGAAGATAATGTACTATAATATATTACGAGATAAACTCACAAGGAGTTATAGATAATGTGATACGAGGAATTCGTATTGAGCAAGTTAAAGTAAGTTATGAATAAGATAGAGTTAGGTGGGACTTCAATTGAGGACTCATGTGATGGCTGAGTTGTACAAACCTTTGTATGGGCGAGGGTTTTGTGCTTGCACTCAGTTTATCACATTAATAATCATTGGAATGTCGGTGTCGCACTATCAATGTATATGTGGCGAAAAGGTGATTCTTTTCTCATGTGTATATTTGATAGTTAGAAAATATTAAGATTAGTTAGATATTATTAGGATTAGGTGCGGTTCTTAAAACTAATGCATATGGTACGTATGTGACTCATAATAATATAGTATGTTTTGAACCCCTCAGCGAATGGACGCATATGGTCTGACTAGGATAAGTTTTTAAACTCATATTATTGTGGCAAGTTCCTAAACTTCCAATGTGCGGTAAGTTTGATGAACTATACTGGGGATATAGGAGGATTGTAAGTTGAAATACAAGAATATTTAGTATAAGAGAGCTGGTGATGCTAGAAATAAAAAGAATTAGTTAGTAATGAGGTATTAGAGTAAAGATTGAAATTGATGGAGAAAATTAGATATCCCAAATCTTCTAGCTTTGCTAGATTTTTGAAATTTATTAACTTCGTGCTGATGTTTGCATTTTTATTTTCTTGAAAAACGTTGGATCAAATGATGGAACCAATGAGTTTTAAAAATAATACCGTTATTCGTATGTCTATGCTAATTATTTCAGCTAGACAAAAATAATATAAAAATATCAAAATGTATTTTGTTTTTTCTTTCCATAGTCATTAAGGCATCACTAAATATGATGTTGATTTGACAAACAATGAAGTCATCAATGCAATTGAACCTGATGTTGGATGTGATCGTAAGATCGTCAGCCTACTATGGTATGATGTAGCATGACAAAGTTATATAATGACTGAATCCTCAACATACTATCGAGATAGTACATTATCATGTCATCATAAAAGGATTTTTGGTTTTCTTTAAACTAAGAAAGATATGCCATATGAATTGGATAAAACTATTTCGATTGATGTTCGAGTTGTTGTTAGAAGTCTATGCTATTTGATTTAGCTAGACAAATATTGAAAGATGTTTATGCAGTTCAAGCGTTTCTTGAGAAGTTATGCCAAACAAAATTGTTTTGGTGCGGATTCTGATGTTGAAAAGCTGAGATGAACAACCCTTTTATAGGGGAGTACGCGGAAGCGTTTAGATACTTGTGTACAATATGTGGTACGAAGGGCTTAACACCCTAAGTACGGGAGTCCCTATAGTCTAATGATTGTTTAGGTTTAAGTTGAAAAAGTACTTATAATCGTGGACAGAGTGCACAATACATCGTATGAAGGGCTTAACTGTAACGATCGAGAAATCTGTAATTTAATTTAAATATTTATTGAATTAAATAAATATTTCAAATAATTTATTTATTGAGGAAAATAAATAATTGATGAATTATGGTGAATTAATTTGATTAGTGTTAATTAAATTGAGTAATGATAATTTATCTGGAGGATTTAATTTAAGGAAATAATTAAATTAAATCAATTGCTTAATATTTAAGGAAATAATTAAATTAAATGAATTGTTTAATTTAAAGGAAATAAATAAATTAAATAAAGTGATGTTTCTAATTTATTAATTAAATTAGATATATAATTATTTATTAATTATAAGTATAATGATAATAAGATTATTATTCTTTATTACGATCAGGACCTAGTAATGAGTCGATAATAAAGATAGCTTGGAAATTGTTAACTTAACATAATTTAATGGTTTATAAAGGACCAAAAACATGTTACAAGGCAGAGTAGTGTATTGTAATAACAACGCCAAAATTATAGATTAAGAATTAGTAAGTTGTGAAAGTTCGTAATGTGATGTCATTTGAATTGGAATTGTTTTACAATCATTATGTCGTATACTTTGATATAATTGAGAATTTAGTTTCGGGTTACGTGAATAAGTAGGATAATCAAGTCCTAAGTTAAGGATAATAGACTTGATTAAAATGAAAACTAAACTAATGAAATGGGTGTTAATGTAACTAATTGTTGTTGCGATTTCAATGATATATGTAGGGTAATTGGCGAATATTATTACTTGTGTAGCTTACATACAAGGCAAGTTTCTTACCCTAAACTTTCGTTGAGCAAGTTCCTAACTTCATTCTTTTTACAAGAATACAAGCTTTCTATTCCTAAATTATCATTGTACAAGCTTCTAAATTCTATGTTAAAGTTGAGCAAAACTAATCTATCTTGTGTATGATTGTAAAAGCGCTTGTAACCCAATTCCTTACATCGAGCAAGTTTCATTTTCCTTAATGTTATTCAAAGCATATGTTGTTTTAGTACATCGATTCAAAGGAGATTATTCTAACTCTTTTGAATATAGCACTTTGCATGTATATCGTGTTTACTCAATTATATATTATTGTTATTCGATCTTTGACCTTGATAACCTTGTTCAATTCTATATTGATTATATTAAACCTCCAAGTAATAAGCAAACTCTTATTGATTGAACTAGTCTATTATGGAATAGTGTTCTAAAATTCTAGAACCACTGATAAGTTAGTTCCGAGCTAAACTTTCTTTAGTTCAGAAATTATAAATTCAAACTGAGACGAACAACCCTAACATAGGGGATTTTGTACGTGTAATGTATAGATGTTTGTGCACAATACATGGTACAAAAGGCTGATCCCCCTAAGTACGTTAAGAAGGGTCTGTAAAGTCTAAATAACTGTTAAGGTTGAGGTATTAATACCTAAATACCGGAGACGTAGTTTGTGGTCTTAAGACCCTCAGATATTGATTTTGAACTTGTTTTCTATTTTTAATTCGTAGAACAAGTTCAATATTGTTCAGCATTCGTTGTTCATTCTCATATTGTTATCATTACTATTCTCAATATCGGTGAGCAATTGTTTGCTCACTCTTGCATTTAACACTGCAGCTAAAGTTGAGAAAGTCGATGAGCCGTCTAATAGAAAAGGAAAGGGCAAGATGTCCAAGTGCTAAGGATTTATTGATTGTAGTTAAATGTTTTACTTTACGACACTTGTTTTAATATATGATGTATTCCTCAAACTTATGTAATAATTTTAAGGTTAGTATACCTAGGATTGTTTTTGACATGATGTAACCCTTTAATGGGAAAGATTATTATTTAAGTTTTTTTTTAAAAATTATGTCTTTATCTTTATAATGTGTAGTTAGATGTAATGGTTTTGGATAGTGAGCACCAAATTCTGTGGGAATGGAGTACCCAGATTTGGGGGTGTCACAGGTTGGTATCAGAGCCTTAGGTTATGAACCTTAGGTGGGGAAACCTTAGGAAGTAACCCTTAAGGAAACAGAAAACATAGAGGTGTCAAGGTATCCATTGAAGTTAAATAATAAAAGACATTATGTGCTATGTGTTAATAACTTATGTGCTCGCGAGTATCGAAAATGTTAAGTAAAACATAAAATATTTTGTTGTCAGGATGTCTAACGAAGGAGGATCCAGTCCAGCTAGAGAGGTGATACCTCAGATACCTAGAGATGATTAACCCCGGGATATTCACATAGTGCGAGAGCAGTTGATTCAGGAGGATGAGCCTGTGACCGATCCCGAGGAGGATAGTTCTGAGGAGTTAGAGGAGGATGATGAGGAAGAGGATCCTGAGGAGTTTCCATCAAACTCCATATCAAAGCTGAGATGTATGACGCTCTGTACGACCGTAACATAGAATTACAAGACAAAGTGGAAGAGCTGAAGTAGATGGTTGAGATGCATCACGCTTCGATGGAGCAGAAGGATTCGGAGATTTAGGAACTTGACTCACGCCTTGGAAACACAAAGTGGGACCTAGTTCATACCAAGGGTCTGCATAAAGACCTGTTGGCAGTAAACGAGAAGATGAAGACTGACATGGAGAAATTAAAAGATAACTTCAAAGAGGAGTAAGCTAAGCGTGCAAGAGCAGAGGATGCTTGGATGAAGGCGACTCAACGTGCAGACCGTGCTGAGGCTAAGGTCCAAGTGAAGAAGGCCAAGATGAACGAGATGGATTACGCTTTTAATTTTGCGATTGATAGGGCCCAGGATCGAGTCTTTTATTATCTACCTCAGTTTTAAGACTCATCGGGGTTCGTGATGGATCGTAGAACGACTTATCATATCATGGAGGAAGAGCGTCGAGAAGCCTTACGACGTCTTAATATACCTAGATAGAATAAGAGTGATAATAACATGTGGTTAATTATGTGAATAAATAAATTGTAAATCCCTTATTTTGAGACGAATAAAGGGATAATATAAGTATGTAATCCTGAAACTTGTCTAGTTCAGGAAAGTGAATGTTAATAGCGGTTATGTTATCCTTAATATGTTTTAAAACGTTATGAATGAATTAAATATCAAAGTTTATTTGAAATGTTATGTGTTAAAGCTTTAATCTTAGACTGTTTAAGTTAAACTTCAAATACCCAAGAAGTTGAGTAATAAACTAATCAAGCGTATATTTTAACAAAGAATGCCTCCTAGAAGAAGACAACCATGTCAACAAGCACCTCCTGAGGGGTCTACTAATAATAATAACGAGGCCAATGCTAATCCGGTTCAGCAGTTAGTAGCTCTGTTAATGGGTGCACTTGCGAATCAACCGCAAACTCAAGTCACGACCTTTAAGGAATTCACAGCGGTTGGACCGCCAGAGTTTCAAGGGTCTATGAATCCAGTGGAAGCCCAATGGATTATGGAAAAGGAGAAAGTGTTCGACGTTGCTAGAGTTAACGAGGATCAGAAGACCGCGTTCGCAACATTCATGCTGAAGTCTGAAGCTAGCTACTGGTGGCAGGCAAATAAGGTTTGTGGGGGACAAGGAGTGATAACATGGGATAGATTTAAGGAGATGTTTTTCAAAATGTACTTTCCAGCGAGTTCTCAAAATTAGCTAGAAGAACAATTTCTGGAGCTGAAACAAGGAACTATAACGGTGCCAGAATATGCTGCAAAATTTAACGAGTTCGCAAGTTTTGCCACATATCAAGTCAATACCGACGAGCGTAAAGCAAGAAGATTTGAACAAGGATTGAAGCCCTGGCTTTACAGTAAGGTTTCAATGTTCCAGCTGAACACATTTGCGGTTGTACTGGAAAAGGCAATTATCGTAGAAGGTGAAAGCGATGCTTTAACCAAGTACAACAAAGAATAGAAGAAGAGGAAGAATGAGAATCAGAATAAAGCTGGTGGAAGTAATGTTGGAAGTAACAGTCAGAAGAGAAAGTGGAGCGAGAATTCGATTGCGGGAGGACAGCAGGGAAATCAGCAGAAGAAAAAGTTTGAAACTTGTGCGACGTGTGGAAAGAACCATACTGGAGTATGTTTGAAGGGAAAGCGAGTGTGTTTCAACTGTGGTCAGGAGGGACACATTGCACCGAACTATTTTAGTCCGAAGAAAGGAGCATGTTTTACCTGCGGTTCAAAAGATCACATGGCTCGTGATTGCCCTAAAAAGCCAACGGGAAGTGCAAGTGGTGGAAAAGGAAACAACAACGGTGGTGGTGCATTGACTATCACTGGACCAATACGATCAGCCGACCCTATCTGCGAGGTCTTTCAATATGACCGTGCAGGATGCTATGCAGTCTAAGGATGTGGTGTTAGGTATCATTCCGATTAATGGTATTAATGCTTATGTACTATTTGATTCGGGTGCTACTTGTTCATTTATATCTGATGAATTTGCTTAGAACTTAGAATTTGCCCAGGAAGAATTAGAATTTCCGTTAAGTATAGAGATTGCGAATAGGGAAGTAATCCCTGTTAGATGCATATATAGAAATTGTAGAGTGGTTATAAAAGGTCCCGAGATGAGGGTAGATTTGATACCAATTAGACTTAGCGAGTTTGATGTTATATTGGGAATGGATTGGTTATTCAATTACGGAGCAGTAATTGATTGCCAAAGGAAGTGTGTTAACTTTATGACTCCGTCAAAGGTAGTGTTTTATGGCAGCAAGTCACCTCGACAAGCAAGTTGTCTGACGGTGATGCAAGCTAAGAAGTTGTTGAGACAAGGATGTGTAGGATACCTAGCCTACATAGTCGATACACAAAAGAAGAGTGCGAAGTTAGAAGAAATACTGATCATAAGAGATTTTGCAGACGTATTTCTAGACGATTTATCGGGTCTTCCGCCGGATCGACAAATCAAGTTCGTGATTGATTTACTACCAGGAATGACCCCGATATCTAAGGCACCATATAGAATGGCCCCGGTAGAGATGAAAGAGTTGATGGTGCAATTGCAAGAATTACTTGACAAGAAGTATATTCAGCTGAGTGTGTCGCCATGGGGAGCACCTGTGTTTTTTGTTAAGAAGAAAGATGGATCGATACGGCTTTGCATTGATTACCAAGAATTTAATAAGGTCGCGATTAAAAATAAGTATCCATTACCTAGAATCGATGACCTGTTCAATCAGTTGAAGGGAGCGAAATATTTCTCGAAGATAGACTTGAGAAGTGGTTATCATCAGTTGAAGGTGAGGCCGAAGGATGTACCAAAAATAGCGTTCAGAACTCGGTATGGTCATTACGAGTTTCTGGTTATGTCTTTTGGTTTAACCAACGTACCTACGGCGTTCATGGATTTAATGAACAAGGTGTTTAAATCATTTTTGGACAAATTTGTGGTGGTGTTTATTGATGATATATTGGTATATTCCAAAACCAAAGAGGAACATGTGGAACACTTAAAAGTGACGTTGGAGTCATTGAGAAAAGAGAAGTTGTACGCTAAGTTCTCAAAATGTGAGTTTTGGTTGGAACGTATGTAGTTTCTCGGACACGTTATTGATAGGAATGAAATTTCGGTGGATCCATCAAAAGTTGAAGCTGTAATAAACTGGGATCAGCCGAAGACACCGTCAGAAGTAAGAATTTTCTTAAGATTAGCAGGTTACTACAGGCATTTTATTCAAGACTTTTCCAAGATTGCGACTCCGTTGATGAACTTAACTAGAAAGGCGGTTAAGTTTGTTTGGACAGAGAAGTGTGAGGAAAGTTTTCAGGAATTGAAGAAGAGGTTGAGTTTAGCACCTGTGTTGTCGTTGCCTGATGATACAGGGAATTTTATAGTATATAGTGACGTATTGCATAAAGGACTAGGATGTATGCTTGTGCAAAATGGCAGAGTTATTGCATATGCATCACGACAGTTGAAAGATTACGAGAAAGGGTATCCGACTCATGACTTAGAGTTAGCGGTGGTGGTGTTTGCCCTGAAAATTTGGCGACATTATCTTTATGGAGAGCGGTGTGAGATATATACTGACCATAACAGTCTAAAGTATATCTTTACACAAAATGATTTGAATATGAGACAACGAATGTGACAACCCAAATTTTTATAGGTTATTAAAATAGGAATTTAATAATTAAAATTCTTATTATGAGATGTTTTGAGTTTGAGTATTTATATATGCGTGCTATATATTTTGAAATATGTGATCTAGTGTGAAGAGAAATATATATTCATATATTGGGAAAATGAGGTTTAATAGTTAAGTTAACTACTGAAGAAATTAAATGAATTTCGTAATTAATTTTAAATATTTATTGAATTAAATAAATATTTTAATTAATTTATTTATTGAGATAAATAAATAATTGATGAATTGTGGTGCATTAATTTAGTAATGAAATTAAATAATGGTAATTTTTATTTGAAAGATTTAATTAAATTAAATTAAATTGTTTAATATTAAAGAAAGAAGTAAATTAAATAAAGCGATATTTAAGTCTAATTTATTAATTAAATTAGATATATAATTATTTATTAATCATAAGTATAATTATAATAAAAATTATAATTATTATAATTATAAGTGTATGCTAATGGGTTGCATGTGTGACAAATAAAAAACCATATAATATAATAATATAAAAATAAACTAGTAGAGGAGAATTGTGGTTAGCTAAACAAGGCAATGTGGCCTTTGGCTTATTTTAACTGACGCTTATTGGTTTTTTTAAACGGATATATACGTGAGAGAGAGAGGAGTCAGGTTATATGTTGCGCATAATTCCTAAAGGCTAAGTTTAGAGAATTGAGAGAAGGAAGAAGGAAACACAGAGGAAAATTGAGGTTGAGAGCTTGAGAAAACTCTCTGAGATTGTCAAGAGGAAGAGAAGGGTTTGCTAAATAAAGGTATAATCTATTCTCAATTTTAACTCTTAGTTTTGATAGTGTTTATGCTATATGATTTGGAAATTACGTTGGGTTGATATATATACATGTATGCATGGTTTACAATCTATTAATAATCATGTGTGAGTACTATTTGATGATCAAATTCATGAGAATTGGTTAGTAGGAAGAAGTTAGAAATAACAGTGTTATATGCATGAAACGTGGCTTTAGAAAGTACAAAATTTTGTGGTCAATACTTGTTATAATTTGTAAATTGATGTTGGATTATGTTAGTATGTTAAGAAACGAAACCGACGTAGTTTAAATCGTGTTAATTGGTTAAGAAACGAAGTCGTGGCGATCGAATTCGCTAAATGTGTTAAAACATGAAAATAGAGTATAAACATATGTTTTGGGTCAAATTTTAGGTTGGTTAATGTTTTTATAAATTGTTAGAATTCTAGTATGTTGTAGTTCTATGAATTACGAATCCATAGAATCAAAAACGGACTAATTTGGATGTGTATAACTCAAGTTATGAAGATTAGTAGGAGAAAAAAGGGTCAAAAATCTCGAAGAACAGTAGCTTCAGGTCCTGTTTACGCTAATCAGCACGCGATTGCTTATGCCCTAAGTCATTTAGGTATGATGATTCGCATTTCATGACTTGTTGTTATGTTGTGCCCAAGGCCTAATTGGGCCAGCTACGCCCAAAGTATGTCAGGTGTGACTTCTTTGACCTATTTTAGTAAAATAGGCATAACATTTTCATACGAACTCCGATTGAGATAATTCAAGATGATCCCGAATGAGGACGAATATACCTACAACTTTTATTCTTTAAGTGTTTTAATTTGAGGTCGGGAACAGTAGTCAAAATGGTCATATTTGTGACTGATGCGTTTTTGGAAGCAATCGGAGGGCATTGGACATGCACATACACAAGTATTATGATGTCGAAGATAATTGTGAGACCCCGAATTTTATGAAATGAAAGTATTCAATTTTCTTATAATTATTCTATTTATTAAATGGTTAAATTGATAAAAGTTTAAAGTTAAGGGTGATATGTGAAAAAATTTCAAAATAAGAAAGTTGTCATAAAATACTCGGTGGTAAAATTATAGTAATACGTGTGGTTGCATAGTATCACACGGTATTTATTATTGATGCTTACGTGAGAAGTCACCTAGTTATACTCAATAATTGCTACAATAATTGCTGCATCATATCTCTCATATTATTGATTCAATTGTTGTCACAATATCACCTGCATAAAATATTATATTATTAAATCAATAATTGAGACGACAAAGTTATTCATATTATTAAATTGTAATATTTACAATGTCTAGAAGTTCTGTCAAGGAGAGGTTTGGTCATCTAATTGCATGGCATGATAAGGAGAAATCCTTATCTGAAAGCCCCCTCTCACAGGAGCGACTGGTTGTTAAATATTGTGAGTTATAATATTAATGATGAATAAGTTCGTGTTAATTAAAGATGAAATCGATAGTTCCATTGTGTTGGGATTATTAGTGTTAGTGGAAATCGACATTTATTTCGATAATAGTTGATGTCTGGAGGTTATATTGACCAATCGGGTAATTAACCAGATAAATGAGCAATTAATTGCCATTGATTCACATGATTATAACTATTTGTTCACATGTGTGTATTGATTCACATTCTTGTACTATTAGGGGAGTTGGTGCAAGATTGATAATACTTGCATGACTAAGTTAAAGATGGAGGTATAGATGGAGGTACTATATTGTTGTTCGTATTTTTACATGATTATAACTTTTGAATCACATTATTGAATTATTGATTCACATTATTTACTATTAGGGGAGGTGGCGCAAGTTTGATAATACTTGCAGGACTAAATTAAAAATGAAAGAAAAGTTAGAGGTATTGTGCTATAATATTTCGAGTCCCAAAACGTGCAATTATCGAAACTATATTTTTCTATAAATAGAAGCTCATTCTTCCTTCATTTCTCACCAATTCACTAAAGCTATAGAGCAATTATTATGGAGAGAAATTATAGAGAGAAAGAAGAAAAGAAGTCTGCTACCTCTCTATTCCAGTATCCAGCTTTATTCTAAGGTAAAGGGTATTATTTCTTTCATTTTCATGAAGAGAGCTTTTGTTATTCCATTCTTTATTATTACATTTGGAATATCCTATTCATGCATTTCTGTGGGACTGGTTCCGTCTTTATTATTCTCGTTGAAATATCCTATTTGTGCGTTTTTCGGACTTGGTTCCGTTATTTATTATTCATTGGAATAACTTTGTCTATCAAACCGCATGCATGGTGATTTTGTTGTTATTCCATTCTTTATTATTTTATTGGAATATCCCTGCCGGTCTGAATTTAAATTCGACTGGTTACATTATTTATTATTACGTTAGAATAACTTTTCGTCTATCATGCAAGCACCGCATGCATGGTGATTTCTATTGTTATTCCATTATTTATTATTCTCGTTAGAACATCCATCGGTCTTGAATTTCTTTGACACGGTTCCATTCTTTATTATTCCGTCGTAGAATATCTATCTGTGTGTTTCTGTGGGACTGGTTCCATTATTTATTATTACATTGGGAATAACACATGCATGCGATCTATCGCACGCATGGTGAATCCTACTTGTTATTCCATTCTTTATTATTACATTTGGAATAACTTTGTCTCATGTGGATTACCACATGCATGATGAATGATCCTTTATATTCATTCCTTATTAAATTGTGGAAATGATCTAGTTACGTTGATTATGATGAGAGTCATAATAAAAGCATTGAACTGATGAAAATCATGGGTATATGAAGTATTAGTAAGTGTTATGATGAGTTATGCTGGTTATTATGTGAAAACATGAAAGTTTCTTTGAAATCACAAAGAGTTGAAAACTCAGATTTTGGTGAAAATGGAACATGAAATTCAATTGACCATATCTCCTATTATATTTTGAATTTTTAAGTGTGGTCAAGTTCTAGAGTTAGATCTATGAGTTTCCTAACTTATCCAAGTGGAATCTGTGACACCCCCAAAATAGGTATACATCACCCATCCTGAGTTGTCAATACATGGTACAGAAACAACTACAACTTTATTATTACAACAGTAAAACTGTGAGTTTGAATACAAATATTATCTTCTAGACAATATCTATACTCAAATAAATCCTCATCACATTTATTGATACATTATTTTACAAAAATGGTGAGGACTACTAAACAACTCTCTCTAGAACCTTCATTCCATAACTTGACTCAGTACTCGCTATATATTCTCGCCTCACGACAAGAAAAATGGAACAAAAAGGAAAAGGGTGAGCTCAACTAGCCCGATAAAGAATATTATGACTAAGATAATATACAACAAATTATCGTTAGTCCTCAACAGGAAAAATCTAATAGAATACAATAGACAACAAGTTTTAGATCGGTATTCGCAATGAAATAATAATTCATTAGAAGAGTTAAGTAGAGAATGCAAACTACTATCTTCTATGTATGAATTTAAAAGTTCATCGTCTATCTTTTATCCTGTAACATCAATCAATATATATCGGAATCAAATATTCATCTTTTTTTACTGAGGCCAAAGATATTCATCGGTTGGTCATGTTCATCTAAACACTGTTCATCTTTGCACTACTGGCCAAAGATATTCATCGAAATCATTCATTTTTGCACTACTGAGGCCAAAGATATTCAATAATATCATCATTTAAAAGACCGAGGATGATGAAAAATATTTTTAAAGAAACGAATCCGATTGAAACAAAATGACAAGGATTAAGGATTAAGGATTAGTACTTTGTTTTATCCATGTCCAAAAATACCTCAAAAATAATCATAGTGGTGTAAAATTCAAGAATGATCAAAACATGGATACAATCAAAGCTAGTATCCACAATAGATATTTTAGGCGAAAAAGGAAAATTTTCATTTTCGATGAATAATGTCGTGATTCGTGAATAGTGTCGTATACGTGAATAGTCCAGTATCGTGAATAGTAACCGACACCAAAAGTTCCAAATTTGATAAAAACTTGGATCAATATTTCAAAGATAATGATATTGAAGAAATAATATCATTACTGAAAAAATAATATCCCTTACCTCGAAAGATCAAGACTTTAAATTAAAAACAGGATATAGGCTATGACTTGAACTTGCAACCAGTATAGCAATACTCAAAATACTCACAAGAATACGCCGATAATATAGAGAGAAAACTTGATTTACGGTGTAATTTTCAATTCTAACCTAAGCACCTATTTATAGGAAAATGCTTAGAACACCAAAGTAGAAAATTTAATAAATTAATAATATATATATATATATATATATATATATATATTTCAATGCACACTTAATTTGCCCAACATCACCACCAACCAAAATTACCCCACTACACAAGACTAACAAAAAAAATGTTTTTCTAATTTAAAATAATTTAAACTTTCAAAAATCAATTATTTTGAACTTGAAACTTCAATAATTCTCAATAAATAGCCCTTTTGTTAGGAAAATTGAATCGCTTTGAGTTCTATAGGAAATTCAATTCTCTACAACTTTGCGGAAGAACGTTCTTCCAAATTCAAAAAGTAAATTGACCAGAAATCCATAAGCAGACGATTTTCTGTGCTATAATCAAATTTCAGGTCAAGAAATGGGGTCCATGACATGTTTAACATGTTTTAAATATTTATTGCAACAAAAATACTATTTCTCCTCGTATACTCATATATCACACATTCATTGTAAAAATATCACCATTATTATATTATTAAAAATATAATAATATATTTAAATGAATTATTTTATCAGAAAAAGATAAAATTTTAATTTTCAACAATTATCACATTAAAAAAATTTCTCCATCTATATCCACATAAAATCAATATTTTCCTCATCATATAAATCAATAATTAATTATTCACGAATAATATTACAGAATCACAATACTGACAACCAGGCGGTCCTGGGAAAGAGGGGTTTTCAATAAGAATTTCTCCTTCATCGACGCATGCAATTAGGTGACCAAACCTCTCCTTAGACAGAACTTTCTAGACATTGCAAATAATGTTATCCAATAATATTTTTCAGATAATATGAATTATTGCTTCGATAATGAAAAATACTGTGTAGTGATAATTATTGAAACAACAGTAATATAAAATATCAATACGGCAATTATTGAATCAATAAAATAAAATCTTTGAGCAAGAATTATTGTAACAATTATTGAGTAGTGTCTTCACGTAAGAATCAATAATTGGTGTAATCCGTAGTGCTACTCGTGTGTTTTAACCAAAGAGTATTTTAACAAGATTAATCTGTGTAATAACTACGCCAAGTTATTTTTAATCAACTTATTCTTGTCGTTTTCTTCCTCCAATCACTTTCTGTTATGGGGCCCACACATGGCTGCGCCATCGTACGAATATTCCCCGACAGTACGAATATTCCACGAATATTCTCCGACAATAATGAATATTTTATAACCACTTGCTTATTTTGAAATATTTGCGTATTTTATCCATAACTATCCACATTAATCAAATCAACCCTTACTATTTCAAAATAATAAAAAGAGAAAATTAAATTTCATTAATAATAAGTTGGGGTCTTACAGAATCACTGGAAAAGGTGTTGTAGATTTTCGTGTGGACGGGTTTTAGCAAAGCACAAAAAAGTAAAAAATGGGAAAACAACTACAGCCAGAAATTTTAAAAGGGCATTTTTGACCACTTAATTTGTGAGAAAAATTCTGGCCTTTTGGGACATGAAAATATATGTTATAAAGTACCTTCTGTCCAAAAATGAGCTCATTCCGACTTAAAATGAGCAAGTTATGACTATTTCAATATTTAGGTTTTTTCGACGAAAAACGCTATAACCGGAGTTCTATAACTCCGATGATCATAGAATTTAAACCGGAAGATCACGTTAATATGTGTAAGATCCCGCCAAGATTTGGGAATTTTACGGAGTTAAACTTGAGGTAGCTAATTTCTTAAGGAATTAATTAGAAATTGATTTTGAAAAATAGTAAATGAATTTTAAAAATTCGAGAAAAATATATGTTCATTATGGGACTATATTCGCTAAATCCCGTAAAAGAAATATTTTGAGACTGATTTGGTATTTTCATGAAAATGCACTAGTTATGAGTATATGAGTTAAATATGTTATGTGAAGTTGAAAATTTGTAAATAGGATTTTATGACTTGGAAATCCTATATAGGGTATATGCAGATTTTTGATAAGAGATTTGATCATTGGTGATGAAATCTTATGAGTATGACATTTTTAAATGATTAAATGTATTATTTGGTAAAGTGTAAACAATTAAAATAAATTGTTTAAAAATTTAAGAAATAATTAAAATATTGTTATAATATTAATGATATTAGATTATGAGATTATTAAGTGATTGATAACATTGGGATATTCTTGAACCCTGGATAAATTATATTATAAATGTGTAATATTTATCCTTTATCTCATTTAATTGATTCTTTATATCGTTGTCATGATCCTCATGTATATATTATGTTGAAAGTCATAATGTACTCTCAGTAGTGCATAGATGGACTTGGTATGATTATGACTGAGGATTATTAGGTATAATCATGGTAGTAATGTTACAAATGATGTGGAAAAAAGTCCTCATTGGTAGTAGTGCATTGATGGACAATTTTTGGTATGATTATGGCTATGGATTCTCTTCGGCCAAGGGTGCAAAGATGAATTGTTTTATGGCATGATCAGGACCGTTGATGAAAACACGATTATCTTTGGCATGTAGTTCATGGATAATTTGTGGTCGTGATACTAAAAAAAATGTCCTTGGCCGTAGTGCAGGAATGATGTGGATTATTTATTAAGCTGAGTCCCAGCGATAAAAATGATGAAAAATTTTTTAAATCATAAAAGATGGTAGATTTTATTCTCTACTTGACTCTTCTAATGGATTGCTTGTTCCGCTGTAGTTAAACTTGATGTTTGTTATATTGTATCAGTTTAACACGGTTGAAGGCTAACGATAATTTATTCTGCATTATCTTAGTCATATTATTTCTTACTGGGCTAGTTGAGCTCACCCTTTCTTTCATTGTTCACTTCAGGAAATGAGAACATAGTTGGGACTAGTCGGAGAACAGAGTGATGGTCCTAGATAGTGCATTAGTAGTCCTCACTATTCTGTCAAATAGTGTAATAATAAATGTAATGAAGACTCCATTGAGTGTGGATATTGTCTAGATGACAATATTTGTATTAAAACTCACAGTATATGTTTTGTCTTATTTTACACGACTGTTGTATAATTAGTTTGTATTTGTATTCAGTATCATGTATCTGACGACCCAAGATGGGTGATGTATACCTATTTTGGGGGGTGTCACAAAAATAGATGTTGTTATAAGTTATAGAAAATGAATATTATGAAGTATAATGATGATTAACATTAATAAATGATATATTAGATAAGTTGAATACGCATACTAAGCACACACAAGAGAGACAAATCAAGGGGGGATTTAATAAGCGTCAAAGCGTCGTGATAAGTGATAATGAACGTAAAAAGTGTTTTAATTCAAATGAAATGAATATAATAAGATATTGAATAGTGTTAATATAAAACCAATAAGTTGTCCTAGCAAGACTTAAACACTTGAATGAACTTCAAATATGAAATACAGTGAGATATAAGTTGAAAGTTAACACAATAAAATTGACCATTGTGTATATATAATAGGAAGGGTTATGAGATATAGAGTAAAGTTTACAGTACAACTACTATGCGTTGCTATATTACTAATAGTTAATGTGAATGATTATATAATTGTGTAGGGCACGTGAAGTGCAGATATCTGTAAGCTGGTAAACTGTTATTGGTAAACAACGATCAAGGCAAGTCTTTCAGTTCCTATTTGCTATGTGAATTTGATTGTTTTAAATCTTTATTGCAAAGAGCATGATGTGTTATATATATGTTGAATGTATGAAATGTTAAAGTCAACTTATGACTACGTTGATTGAGTAAAGCATGCTGATTGAATAAGGAACTCAATCTTTATACATCTTTATACTTGTTATATGAACTGTAATATGTATGTTATGTTAGTCCAATGTTTATGAGATATATGTTGAGCATGTTATTATGTGTTACGTGATGCATGAAAACTGTTAGATTTTGCTGGGCTGTCGAGCTCAACCTTGCAAATAACCATTTTTGCAAGTTAAGGATTGAAGGTAACACAATGTGCTACTTGAATGACGTGGATCAAAAATAATACACGAAGATTAATATTTTTAGCTAAAGTTGTTATTTCTTTAAACCATGATTAAGATTCATGAGATGTACTAAATGTTTTATGATGTATAGTTTTATGTTGAGTTGTAAAGTTAAAGTTTGAGTTATCTAATATGCAAAGGTTATCGAGTTGAAATGTAAAATTTGATATAATAATTGTGATGATGTGAATCATGGATTATATATGATTCAAAGACATGTAGATGATAAAGGTTTTGATTCGGGGAATTAAATTAAGAAGATAGAAAAGTTTAAATTATTCCGCATATTATTAAGTTTAACATCGAATAATGATGTAAAATCAGAAGTTAAACGTATTATTAACGATCAAAGTTGGTAAATGTATTGTATGAATTTTGGGGTCGTTACAGTTGGTATCAAAGCTGATAGGTTAGAAACCTTAGGTAAGAGTGCCTTAGGCTATAACCTTAGAGAAGAGAGGTGAAGATAATGAACGAATAAGCTCAAATAGAGTTTGAACAATAAGAAATAATTCAGGAAATGTATAAAGGAGGGATTAATACGTGCGTGAAAGGATTCAAAGAAGAATCTCGTAGAGTTATAAGGAATATGAATGTGGGGTTACCCAACTCCAATAATAAGGATGTAAGGTGATAATAAATAAACAATATCTAAAAGAAGAGAGTGATAAAGAAGTTAAGAATAAAAGTTATATTTAAGTATGGTATAATTGTACTCTTTAATGGTTGATGTATGGTATCTGGGCTAAACGATCCCTTCATAGAGCGGAGGTATATACGAACTAGCAACTCGGAACCTAGTTTGTTGGTTGTTTGTGGGAAACCACTCAGCGTACCATATTGAAACTGTTATAAACTCGATGTGTACCAAGTATAAAAATGGATACGTATGATGAAAATGTAGAACTCGAATGAATTGTTCAGCAATGTAAATGAAATTAGAAATTCTTAAAGGAAGAATTGTTATATAAACAAGAAAATTCAAAGAAGAATTTTGAAGAGATATAAAGATAAGAAATGGGAGTTACTTAACTCCAATAGCCAAGATAACGAATAATGATGAGTAGATAAAGTCTGTAAGATTAAAAGCATAAGTCAAATCATAAATGATGAAAAAGGAAAGAAGGAGGATCGTAAAACAAAACGATCACGAGTTAAGAAAAGAATTTTAAGGGAGATGATTATAAAATAAGATCACGACGTGATCTGTTTAGGTTATAAAAGAAAGATAGTATATAATGTTTGAATAATTATAGCTTGATGCTATGAAGATGATGTACTATGAAATAGTACAAGATAAACTCATTAGGAGTTATAGATAATGTGATACGAGGAATTCGTATCGAGCAAAGAGCAAGTTAAGAGTAAGATAGAGTTAGGTGGGATTTCAATTGAGGACTCATGTGATGGCTAAGTTGTACAAATCTTTGTATGGGTGAGGGTTTTGTGCTTGCACTCAGTTTATCACATTGATAATCATTGGAATGTTGGTGTCGCGCTATCAATGTATATGTGGCAAAAAGGTGATTCATTTCTCATGTGTATATTTGATAGTTAGAAATTATTAAGATTAGTCAGATATTATTAGGATTAGGTGCGGTTCTTAAAACTAATGCATATGGTAAGTTAGTGAGTCATAATAATATGGTATGTTTTGAACCCCTCAGCGAATGGACGCCTATGGTCTGACTAGGATAAGTTCTTAAACCCATATTATTGTGACAAGTTCCTAAACTTCCAATGTGTAGTAAGTTTGATGAACTATACTGGGGATATATGAGGACTGTAAGTTGAAATACAAGAATATTTAGTGTAAAGATTGAAATTGATGAAGAAAATTAGATATTCCAAATCTTCTAAGTTTGCTAGATTTTTGAAATTTATTGACTTCGTGCTGATGGTTGTACTTTTAATTTTTGAAAAAATATTGGATCACGCTAGTGAACCAAAGAATTTTTAAAAACAATGTTATTATTCGCGTATCTATGCTGTTTGTTTCGGCTAGATAAAAAAAATGATTTCTTTTAAATTTTCAAAATATATTTTAATCATGACGCTATAAAAAGTTTTTTGAGATTTTTTTAAGATAAATATATATATATATATATATATATATATGTATATGTATATTTCGATTGACGATAATAGATGTTGTTATAAGTTATAGAACATGAATATTATGAAGTATAATGATGCTTAACATTAATAAATTATATATTAGATAAGTTGAATACGCATACTAAGCACACACACGAGAGACAAATTGGGCGGGTGACGAATAAACGTCGAAACATCGTGATAAGTGATAATGAACGTAAAAAGTGTTTTAAATCAAATGAAATGAATATAATAAGATTTTGAATAGTTTTAATATAAAACCAATAAGTAGTCCTAGCAAGACTTAAGCACTTGAATGAACTTCGAATATGAAATACAGTGAGATATAAGTTGAAAGTTAACACAATAAAATTGACCATTGTGTGTATATAATAGGAAGGGTTATGAGATGTAGAGTAAAGTTTATAGTACAACTACTATGCATTGCTATATGACTAATAGTTAATGTGAGTGATTATATAATTGTGTAGGGCACGTGAAGTGCAGATATCTGTAAGCTGGTAAACTGTTATTAGTAAACAATGATCAAGGCAAGTCTTTAAGTTCCTATTTGCTATGTGAATTTAATTGTTTTAAGTATTTATTGCAAAGAGCATGATGTGTTATATATATGTTGAATGTATGAAAGGTTAAAGTCAACTTATGACTACGTTGATTGAGTAAAGCATGCTGATTAAGTAAGGAACTCAATCTTTATACATCTTTATACTTGTAATATGAACTGTAACATGTATGTTATGTTAGTCCAATGTTTATGAGATATATGTTGAGCATGTTATTATGTGCTATGTGATGCATGAAAACTGTTAGATTTTGCTGGGCTGTCGAGCTCAACCTTGAAAATAACCATTTTTGCAGGTTAAGGATTGAAAGTAACACTATGTGCTACTTGAATGACGTGGATCAGAAATAATACATGAAGATTAATATTTTTAGCTAAAGTTGTTATTTCTTTAAACCATGATTAAGATTCATGAGATGTACTAAATGTTTTATGATGTATAGTTTTATGTTGAGTTGTAAAGTTAAAGTTTGAGTTATCTGATATGCAAAGGTTATCGAGTTGAAATGTAAAATTTGATATAATAATTGTGATGATGTGAATCATGAATTATATATGATTCAAAGACATGTAGATGATAAAGGTTTTGATTTAGGGAATTAAAGTAAGAAGATAGAAAAGTTTAAATTATTCCGCATATTATTAAGTTTAACATCGAATAATGATGTAAAATCAGAATTTAGACGTATTTTTAACGATCGAAGTTGGTAAATGTATTGTATGAATTTTGGGGTCGTTACAAAGAAGATGGTTGGAGGTGATCAAAGATTATGATTGCAAAATTTTCTATCATCCCGGAAAAGTGAATGTTGTTGTTGATGCTCTAAGTAGGAAGGGACGGGAGAAGTTAATGTAGTTGACTGTTCAGGAGAAGCTAGTGTCAGAAATGGCTAAGATGGAGTTAGAAATTAAATATCTGACAGAATCCGATGAAAAGTTGTTCCAGATGGAAAACAATTCAACGTTGGTGGATATGGTGAAAAATGCACAACTTCAAGATGAAGATTGTGAAAAGATAAAACAGAGAGTATGTGTAGGTGAGGAAAACAAATTCAAAATCAATTTGGAAGGGTTACTTCGAATCGAAGGGAGAATTTGGGTTCCTCCAATACCAAAGGTTAAAGAGGAAATTCTGAGTGAAGCTCAAAACTCAAGATATTCGATTCACCCTGGGAGTACAAAGATGTACCAGGATCTTAGACATCATTTTTGGTGACCGAATATGAAGAGGGATGTGGCTGAATGCGTGGAAAAATGTTTAACGTGTCAGAAAGTCAAAGCTGAACATCAAAGGCCAAGCAGATTGTTACAACCGTTGGAGATACCAGAATGGAAATTGGAGCATATCACAATGGATTTTGTGGTAGGTCTTCCAATGAATCAGCAAGGTTACGATGCCATTTGGGTAATTGTCGATCTACGGACGAAGTTGGCACACTTTTTGCCAATCAAGCTTTGATTTACCCTAGATCGGTTAGCAAAGCTATACGTGAAGGAAATTGTTTCAAGACACGGTGTACCTATGTCCACTGTTTCAGACAGAGATCCACGTTTCACATCTAATTTCTGGAGACGATTACAAGAGTGCTTGAGGACACAGCTGAGAATGAGCACAGCGTACCATCCTCAAATCGACGAACAAAGTGAGAGAACCATCCAAACACTAGAAGATATGCTCAGAGCATGTATCATGGATTTTAAGGGAAATTGGGATGACCATCTACCATTGGTGGAATTTGCTTATAATAATAGTTATCACGCGAGTATTGGCATACCGCCTTACGAAGCGCTATATGGCAGAAAATGCAGAACTCCATTATGCTGGGATGAGGTAGGTGAACGTCAGCTATTGGGTCCAGAATTGGTACAACAGACTGTCAAGATCATCAAGGTTATTCGAGCGAGATTAATCGCAGCACAAGATGGATAGAAGAAATATGCCAATCAGCATCAACAAAATAGAGAATTCGATGTCGGTAGTTATGTTTTCTTGAAAGTATCTCCCTAGAAGGGAAAAATTCAGTTTGGCAAGAAGGGGAAATTAAGCCCTAGGTTTATAGGACCTTTTGAAGTGCTTCGAAGAGTTGGTGAAGTGGCGTACGAGGTAGCTTTACCTCCAGAGTTGTAGCATATTCATAATATTTTCCATGTATCAGTATTAAGGCCATATAAGCCTGATTATAAGCATGTAATAGAATATGAGCCCTTACAGTTTGAGAAAGACTTAACTTATGAAGAAGTCCCTATTCAAATTGTTGACAAAAAAGAGCAGGTACTAAGGAATAAGGTGATACCTTCTGTAAAGGTAGTTTGGAGAAACCACAATGTTGACGAAGCCACATGGGAGCTTGAAAGATTTATGAAGAAGAATTATCCTCAGTTATTTTCTTGATTTTGGATAGTGATTCTGGGGACAGAATCTTGTTAAGGAGGGAAGAATGTAACGAATAAATTTTTCTAGTTGTGATTCTGGGGACAAAATCATTTTAAGGAGGGAATGATGTAACGATCGAGAAATCTGTAATTTCATTTAAATATTTATTGAATTAAATAAATATTTTAAATAATTTATTTATTGAGGAAAATAAATAATTGATGAATTGTGGTGAATTAATTTGATTAGTGTTAATTAAATTGAATAATGATAATTTATCTGGAGGATTTAATTTAAGGAAATAATTAAATTAAATGAATTGTTTAATTTAAAGGAAATAAATAAATTAAATAAAGTGATGTTTCTAATTTATTAATTAAATTAGATATATAATTATTTAATAATTATAAGTATAATGATAATAAGATTATTATTATTGTTATACGTTATTTAAATTAACTAAACTAAAGTTATTTAAATTAATCAAATTAAAGTGTGACAAGTGGAAACTATATAATATAAATATTATTAAAATAATCTAGTTGGGGGAATGAGTGGTAGCCAAATAAGGCCTTGTGGCCTTTGGTTTATTTAACTAACGTCTTTTGTTCTTTTTAAACTGAAAGAGAACGTGGGATTATGGCCAGTTATATTTTCTACTCGTCTTTCTAAGGTTAGCTATCAGTGAAGAGCAGAGAGGGTTTGGAGAGAGTCAAAAGAGAAAGACACAGAGGAGATTGAGAGTGAGAGTTTGAGAGAATTTTTTGTGATTGTCAAGTGGAAGAGAAGGGTTTGCTTATCATTTTTCTAAATCAAGGTATAAATTATTCTTGATTTTAACTCTTAATTTGGGTACTATATATTTTATATGATTTGGAAATCACATGAATTGTGATATATATATATATATATATATATATATATGTATTTACAGTCTTGCGAAATCTGTTAATCATCATAGATGATTGTTACTTGTTTGTCCAACACGTGAAATTGGGTTGTAATAGAAGATTCCAAATAACAGTGTTTATGTTCATATAATATGGCTTTAGAAAGTACAAAAGTTGATGCTCTATATGTGTTATAATCTGTAATTTATTATTGGATTATGTTAGTAGTTTAAGAAACGAAAGTGACATAGTTTAAATTATGTCAATTGATTAAGAAACGAGTTCGTGGCGATCAAATTCGTTAAAAGTGTAAAAATGAAGAAATTTGGAAAAACTATAGTTTTGATTCTTCAAATTGGTGTATATATGATGTTTGTGTAGTTAGAATGATGAATAACATGCTTAACTATGATATTACAAAGTTTTAGATGTTGAAGTGTGGTGACATTATGTGGAATTGGGATTTTTGGCCTATAATAGAGTCTAAGTTTGTGTTCAGAAAGCTCAAACCGACACGTTCCGTGGGCTTCTCAGTTCATCTGGCGCTCATGCCGCTGCTTGGCGCTCTATCTCTTCGATGGCGTACTATGCCGAAAGTGGGTCTTATTTGTAATTTAGTGTAAAACCGCACGATCGATCGCCAAGAGTCAATGACCTAGTAATGAGTCGATATGAGATAGCTTGGAAATTGTTAACTTAACATAATTTAATGATTTGTAAGGGACCAAAAACATGTTACAAGGCAGAGTAGTGTATTGTAATCACAATGCCAAAATTATAGATTATGAATCAGTAAGTTGTGAAAGTTCGTAATGTGATGTCATTTGAATTGGAATTATTTTACAATCACCATGTCGTATACTATGATATAATTGAGAATTTAGTTTTGTGTTACGTGAATGAGTAGGATAATCAAGTCCTAATTTAAGGATTATAGACTTGATTAAAATGAAAACTAAACTAATGAAATGGTGTTAATGTAACTAATTGTTGTTGCGATTTCAATGATATATGTATGGTAATTGGTGAATATTATTACTTGTGTAGCTTACATACAAGCAAGTTTCTTACCCTAAACTTTCGTTGAGCAAGTTCCTAACTTCATTCCCTTTATAAGAATACAAGCTTTCTATTCCTAAATTATCATTGTAAAAGTTTCTAAATTCTATGTTAAAGTTGAGCAAAACTAATCTATCTTGTGTATAATTGTACAAGCTCTTGTAACCCAATTCGTTACATCGAGCAAGTTTCATTTTCCTTAATGTTTTTCAAAGCATATGTTGTTTTAGTACATCGATTCAAAGGAGATTGTTCTAACTCTTTTGAATATAGCACTTTGCATGTATATTGTGTTTACTTAATTATATATTGTCTTTGCATGTATATCGTGTTTACTCAATTATAAATTGTTGTTATTCGATCTTTGACCTTGATAACCTTGTTCAATTCTATATTGATTATATTAAACCTCCAATTAATAAGCAAACTCTTATTGATTGAACTAGTCTATTATGGAATAGTGTTCTAAAATTCTAGAACCACTGATAAGTTAGTTTCGAGCTAAACTTTCTTTAGTGCGGAAATTCTAAATTCAAACTGAGACGAACAACCCTAACATAAGGGATTTTATACGTGTAACGTTTAGATATTTGTACACAATACATGGTACAAAGGGATGATCTCCCTAAGTACGTTAAGAAGGGTCTGTATAGTCTAAATGACTATTAAGGTTGAGGTATTAATACCTAAATACCGAAGACGTAGTTCGTGGTCTTAAGACCCTCAGATATTGATTTTGAACTTGTTTTCAATTTTTGATTCGTAGAACAAGTTCAATATTGTTCAGCATTCGTTGTTCACTCTCATGTTGTTATCATTACTATTCTCTATATCAGTGAGCAATTGTTTGCTCACTCTTGCATTTAACACTGCATCTAAAGTTGAGAAAGTCGATGAGCCGTCTACTACCAAAGGAAAGGGCAAGATGTCCAAGTGCTAAGGATTTATTGATTGTAGTTAAATGTTTTACTTTACGAGACTTGTTTTAATATATGATGTATTCTGCAAACTTATGTAATAATTTTAAGGTTAGATTAACTGGGATTGTTTTTGAGATGATGTAACCCTTTATTGGGAAAGATTATTATTTAAGTTTTTTTAAAAATTATGTCTTTATCCTTTATGATGGGTAGTTAGATGTAATGGTTTTGGATAGTGAGCACCAAATTCTGTGGGAATAGAGTACCCGGATTTGGGGGTGTCACATTAACACTCTAAGTACGGAAGTCCCTACAATCTAATGACTGTTAATGTTTAAGTTAAAAGAAATACTTATAACCGTGGACGTAGTTCAAGGTCTTGTGACCCCTCAGCATGATTTGGAATCTTTTAAATTCCTGAGTTATTCATACTACTTCCCAATTATTGAGCAATTATGAAAGATTCTTGCTATTCTAAATGGCGAATGTGGTAAGGATGATATTCCTAAGAAAGAAGTAAGTCGTAGAATGTGACACTGAATGATGACTATATTGAATAAGTGAGAAAAGAAATTTTGAAATGAGAAGGAGATGAGTTATCAAAGAATAATGTAAAACTTTTAATAGAAAAGTTTAATAATTGTAGAAAGATCTTTGTGGAAAGAAAGTAGTTATAGAACCCAATGAATGAATAAAGTATTAACGTAAAATCTATTTTGATAGATTGAATGAATGAATAGTAAAAAATAAAATTTCGAGGACGAAATTCGTAGAAGAGGGGGTGAATGTAATGTCCCGAGAGTTTGAGAATCTAGTACATGATAATGATCCTTAGAGAAAGATAATGAACAGGTCAAAGAATATTTAATACTCAAATATAATTGAGTCTAAGTAAAGATTATGAAATAAAACTTACAAGAATTTGTTATGAAGAATGGTGGAAGTAGGAAATATAAAACCTATATTAAGGTCATGTGTTGAAGTTATTCAACGAAGAGATTTGATGAAAACTTGAGTAAGGTTGGGTTTCGGTGATTTCGAGGAAGGAATCCTTATAAGGAGGGAAGAATGTGACGAATGAATTGTTTGAGTTGGGATTCTGGGGACAGAATCCTTGTAAGAAGGGAAGGATGTAACAATCCAGAATTTTAAATTATAATTCCAAATATTTATTGAATTATGTAAATATTTTAAGTGATGTGTTAATTTGTTAAATAAAATTATAATTATAAGGAAAATTATAATTCTGTTGTAGTGGCTTATGTGGTAAATTGAATTAATAATTGTTATTAGATTTAATTAAATTGAATATTAGAATTTGATTAAATAAAGTGTGACCATAAACTATACTATAAATGAGTTATTAAAATAAATTAAAGGAGTTTAATTCAGTTTTGCCAAACAATGCTTAATAAATGTTAAGTCTTTTATTTAAATAGGTTTTACCAAACAAGGCATAAGGATTTTAAGTTATTAATTTTTAGAGTTGTTAAGCCAAACAAGTCTTATGGCTTTTGATTTTCAAAAAGATATAATTGACATCAGTTATACATATATTTATATTATATAGTAATACGTATTATATTATACGTTATATTTTCTAAGTTACGTAAGTTGGAAACAAGAGAAAGAGCAGAGAAGGAGAGAAAGACGAGAAAAGAGAAGAAAGAAAGCAAGAAAAGAGAGAATAAAGAAGAGAAAATTCTCTGTGAAGTTGAGAATTTAGAAGAAGTAGTTGTTGTAATCATCTTCTAGCAAAGGTATAACCATACTTTTCTTATTTCTAGTTTTCTTTTAAAGTTTTAGTTTTCTATTGTATGAAAAGTTCTCTGTATTTATATAATTTGTATATATAATAGTTGTTGATAAACTGTTTTATATGTTAATATATGATTTAGAGTAGTTTACTTCATATAAATATGTTATGTATGGAGAAAGTTATTTAATAGTGAAATATGTTGAATATGGCTTAAATTAGATTTAAAATTGGTACTCAATTCATAGTATAAGTGTAAATTAGTTATTGATTGTGAAAATATATGAAGAAACAAAAATAACGTAATTGAAACTAATAGTTTTGGTTGTAAAACGAATTCATAGTGAATAATTTCGATATGAATGTCAAAAAAAGAAGAAATAATAGAAATAGTGAAATTAAAGGTTTGTAATTTGGATGTTTATGTTGTTTATGTGGTTAGAAACGTGTTAGAAACATTAGTGTATATTTCTGTAAACATATTACACCTTGGGTAGATTGGTATGGTTGTTAGAAAGGAGTTTTTAGGCCTAATTTGGCTTTCTGTAGTGTTCATGATGTTCATTGGTGAAAATGACAGAATGTACCTCCGCCCCGGCTGGCCTCTAAAGTACAAAAACCCCAGCCCCAACTGGGGGGTAGTCTGATTTGCCTAAGTTAAGAAAATCTGACCGGACATGTTTTACTAAAAAAAGCATAACATTTTCATACGAACTCTGATTGAGGCAATTCAAGATGATCCGGAACGAAGACGAATAGACCTACAACTTTAATTCTTTAAGGTTTTCGATTTGAGGTCGGGAACAGGGGTCAAAATGGTCATCTTTAGGACTATTGTGTTATCGGGGACAATCGGAGGGTGTCGGGCATGCACGTATACAAGTGTAGTGCTTCTGACGCTAAAAGATGTTATTTTAAGTTATAAACCATGAATTTTAATAATGATGCTTAACATTAAAAAATGTTGTATTAGATAAATTGTAAAAGTGTACTAAGCATACACAAGAGAGACAAATTGGGTGTGTGACGAATAAACGTCGAAACGCCGTGACAAGTGTTAGCGAACGTAAAAAGTGGTTTAAGTGAAATGAAATGAATATTATAAGATATGGAATGAGGTTAATATAAAACCAATAAGTAGTCCTAGCAAGACTTAAACACTTGAATGAACTTCGAGTATGACTTAAGGAGTAATATAGTGAGGTATAAGTCAAAAGTTAACACAATAAAATTGAACATTGTGTATTGATAAGAGGAAGAGTTATGAGATGTAGAGTAAAGTTTACATTGCAAATACTATGCATTGCTATGTGACTAATAGTTGATGTGTATGATTATATAATTGTGTAGGGCACGTGAAGTGCAGATAACTGTTAGCTATTAAATTGTTATTGGTAAACAACGATCAAGGCAAGTCTTTTAGTTCCTATTTGCTATGTGAACTTTATGATTAACTGTTTTAAATTTTTATTGCAAAGATCATGATGTGTTATATATATGTTGAAATTATGAAATGTTAAAGTCAATTTATGACTACGTTGATGGAGTAAAGCATGCTAATTGAGTAAGGAACTCAATTTTATACTTGTTATATGAACTGTAGCATGTATGTTATGTTAGTCCAATGTTTATGAGATATATATTGAGCATGTTATTATGTAATACGTGATGCATGAAAATTGTTAGATTTTATTGGGTTGTCGAGCTCAACCTTGCAAATAACTACTTTTGCAGATTAAAGATTCAAGGTAAAGTTATGTGCTACTTGAAAGACATGAATCAGATGTGATACTTGAAGATATATATACACTTTGGCTGAATTATTATTATTTGAACCGTGTTTAGGGTTCTGAATAATGTATGATGTTTAATAGATGTTGAGTTATAAGGTTTAAGTTTTGTTTGTTGTATGAAAGGGTATTAAGCCTGGATGTAAGTTTTTTTTTTATTAACTCTGATAAGGTGAGTAATAAGCTAAGTATGGTTTAAAGGTAGGTAAATATAAAGGTTTTGAGAAATATACATGATAAGTTATAATGATTATGTAAGGATAAACTGTCAAGTTTGAGTTATCTGATATGTAAAGGTTATCGGATTAAAATGTAAGATTCTATATAATAAATTTGATGTAGCGAATCACAAAAAAAAATTGATTTAGAGATGTGTAAATGATAAAGGTTTTGATTCAGGGAATTAAAGTAAGAAGATATAAAAGTTTAAATTATTCCGCATATTATTAAGTTTAACATCGAATAATGATGTAAAATCAGAAGTTAGACGTGTTATTATTGACCGAAGTCGATAATTGAATTGTATGAATTTTGGGGTTATTACATGATCCTTGAACTTGAGATCATCATAGTATCTTGTGTATGATGAGTTATACTTTGACATGTCCCTTAAGATCTTTAGGGTATATCAAATGGTATGTTTGGGTATAATAAGTTATGCATAGAGATAGGTGAATGATCAATAAAGAATCTACCGCTTCTAGTAAAAGGAGAAAATGTCCTATGTGATTCGATAAATGACAATTCAGTAGTCCTTAGCCAAGGCAAAATAAAATTAGAAAGTAGTTTCTAATTTGCATTATTTAGAATTGTACATTTGAGAATCGAAATACATATAATTAAATAAAATAAGGCTTGACAATTCCATATCTTATATTTAATTGAAACATTGTATGGTAGAAGGATTGAATTGTGCGGTAACTATTCACTGAAAGGTTCTTTAATGATTAATGTTGAAATCTATATTATCTGAAAAGTCGTTAATCGCTAAGGGGGCTTACCCTTATTGTAAAATAAACATTTTTCATTTAAATAAATTAAATAGTTTAATTTATTTATTTAAATAAAATTAGAATTGTTCTAATTGATTTATTCACAACCGGTTTAATATGGAGAACCTAAAGGATCACACCACTAAAGGAAAATATTTATTTAAGAAGTAAATGACATAATCGTAATAATGAGTTAAATATATTTAATTTAATCTATGGTGATAGAATAAATTAAATAGGTTAATATTTATTATTTAGTATTTTGGAAATTTTAAATATAAATTAATAAGAGAAGTCTTATTATTATTAATATTATTATTATTTAATTTCTAAAAGGGTTTAGGAGTTAATTAATAAAAGTACTCTCATAAGTTCCTAATTGGATTATGAGTCTAATTAATTAAAAGAGTTTAATTAATTAAAATAAAACTATATTTCTAAATATTTTAGGAGGGTTGCCTACATCTATAAATAAGAGGAGCCTTATTATGGGTTAGGGTTACACACTTCCAATACTTAGGAGAGTACTTACAATTTCTATAGAGATAAAAACTAGAGTTTTGCCAACACCAATCTTCTTGGATACATTTTATTCCTTAGTGGATCACCTCTAGAGGCCAAACTTTTGGGTGGCTAACATTGATCAAAGGGAGGAATCCAACCGATGAATTCAAGGAGAACGCGGAGGAATTGGCAGTGAACTTGTACCCGAGGAAACTTTGATCTACAAAGGTATGATTCTATATCTTCGTCTCTTTAATTTAATTGATAATTGGGCATAAGAAAAGATCATAGTGATGGTTGTATAAAAAAATTTGTGTAATTTGATTGCATCCTCGCGTTATATACACACCTAACAGTGGTATCAAAGCCTAATCTTGTGCTGATTATCGATTTTGATGATTCCATGTATGTTTGGGTATGCCTTTTAAAATAATTTTTTGGGCAAAAATGAGTTTTTCTTGTTCTGCTACTCAGTGCGACCACACTACTTCCAGTTCATTCTGGAGCACGACCTCGCCCTAACCCAGAAATTCATTTATGGGGTTTCAGCGTTGTCGCGTCGGTTCCCAGTTCATCCTGGGCGTGACCGCGCCTATCTGTATAATTCTAAAAATTTTTGTTTTTCTTTAATTAACATAAATAGTTTATTTAACTGATATAAATATTAAATAAAGATGTTTATTTTATCTAGAATAGGTTTTCAGGTTGCTAAAATTAAAGGAGTTTAATTTTGATTTAGATTTTGATTAAAATAAAATGGTTTATTTTGTTTCAAAACTAAATTTTAGCAAACTTTTGCCCATTAAATGATATCAATGTATATATGGAATGGTTTTATTATTCATGAGATAAATGTTATTTATTGATTCATATGGTGATATGCATGATAATAAATGGGATTAATTTTGGACTATTAACCAATGGATGATTGGATTGTATTCTATGAGAATGCATGAATGAATGAGTTTTATAAATGGGATCTGCGTACCATGTCTTCTCTAGTTTTTCTTGATGTAATTTATTTCTCTCTCCTATGTACTTTCCCTTGACTGTTGATCAAAGTTTCTATTTATTGTAAATATTTTATGTAATAGGATTAGTTAAAATTAATTGAAGAATTAGAGACAAAGGAGTAAGGAGCACTTGAAGACACGTTTGTAATGGAGCCCGGGTTTAAATGTAATAGTTATATTTAAATTCAGTTCTTGGACCCTAGGTTTGATCTTTTTGTTCACTTGGTGGCTCTAGTTAACCAAACTAGAATAAAAATCCATAATCAATCTGGATAGAATATAGTATTCTATATATGCATGCTTACTATTTATATATTATATATTATCCAATATGTTTTGCATGTTAAATAATATGACACATATATATATATATATATATATATATATATATATATATATATATATATGTGTGTGTGTGTGTGTGTGTGTGTGTGTGTGTAAGCATACACGTAATAACAAGATAAGTCAAATAATAACGAAACCTCAAAGAAATCATATTAAGTTGTAACGTTTAAAGATATTTGGAATATCGAACATCTCCTTTTAGCATAATAAAATGATAAAGTATCAATTAATCATTATAAGTTTGTTGTGTCACCACAAGGCTTATCTTAATTTTTTGAGATGTTATTTTATCATATTTGATGCTTATAAAGAAATTGAATTATGTTATTTTGTTGTGTCACCATAAGGACAATGTTTTTCTCTTTAGTTATATGGAAGTGCTACGTTGGTCTTAACTTGGATAATTTTGATTCAGATGTGTCACCAATTGATCATAATAATCTAAGAGGCAAAATAAAAGGAGTTGCATAGTGATGTAATTGACAATAGTTGTCTACCTATTTATTTATATATAGTTGTTGTGTCACCACAAATCTATATATATTTGAAATGGAATCCTTTTGTCACTAGCAAATCTTTAATTAGATTTTTTGAACTATATATTGAGGGTAATATAGTTTAATAAAAATAGTGGGAGATACCAATTTAAATAAAGACCTAATTTATTTTCATAATTAATTAAATGAATGTATGCTATAATGTTGTTAAATTAAAATTCATTTACAAACGTCTAAATTACTATCACTGAGGAGCATATTAGATGCTAATTAACCATACCAAATTACATGGATTGGTTAAGGAATTTGAGAATAGTTCTCAACTCTGAAAAGCTATCTTATGTCCTTAATACGTCTGTCCCTGCAATGGTTACAGACAATATCTTTGAGGAAGAGATTGCTACTTTTAGAAAGTTACATAATGATGCAACTGTGGCTTGCATCATGCTCGCATCCATGAGTAATGAGCTTTAGCATTAGCATGATAACATGGATGCTCCTACCATACTTCTGCACCTTAAAGAGTTGAATGGTGAGGAAAGTTAATGAGTGGTTTTTATACCTATAAATTTAGTACTTTTGACTTGATGATTTGTAAGTTTTCAAGTATTTTATATTCCTTTTTATGTGTTTTAATGTAATAAATGAAGTTGGGAGCTATTTGGTTGCATTCTAGTTAAATTGGAGCTATATGGATGCATTTTGAGTCAAATTGGAGTATATTGTGATTTACAGCTTTTCAACGATTTGACCTCTAGAGCTTCAACTGAGATTTAGATGGTGTTTGAGTTTTAGATTGAGAAAGTTTTCTTCTTGAAGTTTGTAGAGGAATTCTCAAGCTTTCCAAAAAGCTATGGTGGGAAAAAATCCGAATTCGTTTAGACCTCTAAATAGTGTGTCAAAGTGAGCTGATCCAAACCTTATTCGGATTAGATTCATTTTTGGACTAGTTCACTTCAAATCGGCATAACTTGAGCTTCTAGACTCCATATGAGGTGATTCAAAAGCCTACATTCATCTACATTTACAAGTCTACAACTCTTAACACGATACTATGTAGATATTCAGTCAATATCTAATAGAAAAATAGCTCAGAAGTTCCATCAAGACAACAGAGTTTTTCGTGGACAGAATGTTGGGAGTCATGGCTGGAAAAAGAGGAATTCTCAGCTCTGTATGGAAGCCGCAGCTGACAATATAGAGAGTCGCGGTGCTTGAGGCATTATGACATATTTGGACTAGTTTTGGGATGGTTTTTGACTTGGAATTGGACTAGGATGCCAACTTATGATAGGTTTTCACTTGAGATCTATAAATACCAATAAAGATACATGATTTTGGGAGACTAACATCCTATAGAGGAGACTACCATCTGATCTAACACGCATCAAAGTTAGGGTTTCACATTAGCTTTCAAGGAGCAAGAAGGAGCATAAGGATTAAATGCGGAATTGGAGAGTAAGGTTGCGTGACACAATTTTTCTTTTCTTTTCTCTTCCTTTTATTTTTGTAATCTAAAATGTTACTTGGTTTATTGATGATGTTTTATGCCTACACTATGACTTAGCTTTTGATTGAGATTGCAATTGAACCCAATTTTTAGTTTAAATTAATTTATTCTCATTATTGGTTATTATTGATTATATTTAAATTGTTTATCATGTTTTGTGCTTTAAGAATGATTGTCTAACTAGCAATTATTGTGATAAATTATATGAAATTGGACGATGGACTATATGTTTAGATCTGAATATGATAACTTGTGATTAGTAATTCTTCCTCGAAGTGAATGCTAATTTGTAGACGAGATAAGAATATACCTGTAGACCGCAAGCAACGTGTGGAAGATGATACTTAATGAATTTATTATTATTGTTTCTCATAGGAATATAGTGAAATTAATAATAATAGATAAGCTATATAATTATTTGGAAAATGATTATATAAACTATTAGTGATTTTCTGTTGGCAATTCTAAATAATCAATTTAATAATATTTAGAATAGACATTTGGGGAAATTGTAATCTTAACTTTTAAATCTAATTTTTAATCCTTGTTAATAATTTAATTTTAATAATTAGTTTTATAATATTTAATCAACTATTTAAATAAGATTGAATTAATATAAAGTTAGTACTTACCTTACTATTATTATCATATTCCTCGTGGGATCGACACTCTACTTATTACTTTATTACTTGTTGACCACGTATACTTGCGTGTAAATTGTCTATACTAATTTCGGACAACAAAAGTAGGACTGCTAGATATCAGATATCTAAGGAGCTCTTCTGATTTAGAATGACTGATTACACTATAGTACAGACGCATGCCCATAAGATGATTTATTTGATTGAACATTAACTAGGACAACTGGATTTTTGTAATGGATGGAGAGTTGAGTCAAGATTTGATCTTTTAGTCACTCCCAGACTTCTCCTCACAATTTACTGTGAATTTTCACATGAGCAAGATAAATCTCAGCGTGCCAGAGTTGCTTAACATGTTGAAAATTGTTTTGAGTCACTTTCCAGCCAAGAAAGATAAAGTCTTACTGGTAGATGTAACTTCCAGGAAGTGGAAATGGGTCAAATGATCTTCTGAAAAGAAGAAAAATTTAAAGAAGGTAAAAGGAAAGGCAAATACATAGGACAATAAGAACAAAACTGATGTAGATAGTAAAGGAGTTTGCTTCCACAACAATAAGGCTGAACACTGGAAAAGAAATTGCGAGGAGTATCTTGCAGAGGCTAACCAGAAGAAGCTTAGTGAAGCTTCGGTTATAGATACATGTTTATTCATAATTGAAATAAATCTTTCTGTAAGTTAATGTTCTACTTGGGTATTGGATACCGGCTTGGTTCTCATAAAATGTAATTTTATGTAGAGAACAAGCAGAAGTAGAAATCTAAATAAGGGATAAGTAATCCTATGTGTGGGAAATGAAGCAAAGGTTGCTGCATTAGCCATAGGAACTTATAGTTTAGCATTGCCTACGGGCAAATCTGTTAAGTCAATAAGTTTTTATTGTATTAAAGTTCTCGTTAGAAACATTATTTCAATTTTGTTGTTGGACAATGAAGTTTTTGGTATTAAATTTAAGAACAATGGTTGTTCTATTTATAATAATAATGTATTATTTGGAATTGGAATATTACTCAATGAACTTTATAAACTTGACTCATGTAGACACTCAAAATTTTGCATTCCCTTTACTAACTATGCAGGAGGGAAGAATCGTCTTTCATTTCCAGACACAACCCTGGAAGTCAAAATCATCAAACCAGACCCCGGTAAAGACAACCCCAGGAAATCATCAAAGCAGACCCCCAGAGAAAACCCCGGAAAATCATCAAAATAAACCCCGACGACAGTCTCGGGAAATCATCAAATCAACTTCAGAGATAACCCTAAAGACAGACAAGAGTCGACAGTAGTCAAACCCTAGAGATAACCCCGAGAAAGGTAGTTGTAGCCATGTCAAGCCTGGGACAAACTCAGAAGGGAAAAAGATTAATTTTGTGAATTCAACATCAAATCAAATTAAATTACCATGAAGAAGGTCATGTAGAACCATAACAACAATCCCAAGTGAAAACAGTGCAAGACAGCTCAACGGACAGACTATGAAGACTTAAAGATATTATCATGGACCCATTTTCTTTGATTCAAAAAAGGTCAAATCTCATGTCATTGTGTAGATCTCGAAAAGGGCTTTCCAGAAAGGTATAGTACGACTCCATCGAATTCCCAAATTGAAAGTTATGAAGGTTCAAGCAGAGTGCGTGTTGGTCAGAGTGCACGTACTTGAGACAATGGGACCCACTGGCTGAGTCCATCTGGCCCATCCGTAAGTGGGGCCTCAGAAACCAGGTTCTATATATACTCATCCCCCCTTTGGCTTTTAAGAGAAAATTAGGAAAGAAAATGGCCCAAGCGAGAGAAATAGAGGCTAGAATAGCTAAACGGAGCTCGAATCGTACTCTAATTCCTATAAAATTTCTTTGTAAACACTCTTATACTTATATACTACAACATATCAAGTTTTCACCGGTGGAAATTGTTCCTAAAGGCGCCAGAAGTTGTTCGATAGCCATTCTCGCGAAACACTGAAAGTTGTTCAATACGTATATAAGCATTATATATCCTTTTTTAGCGGTTAATATTTGTCAGATCTGAAGTTTTAACCATTCATTTCTTTTTAATAGTCAATATTTGAGCTTTATTGACTAGATCTATACTAGATCTAGACAGATTTAGCTTTTGACCAGTTCAAAAGTTGTAACACTTGAACCTGGAAGCTAGAATGGCTAAGATATATACAGATCTAGTTTTCTTTTTAGTTTTTGTAAGTTATAGCAATCATGTGACCCTAGATCTGTATCTAGAGGAAACTGGAAGCTAGGCTACTAGCTAACGAGAATTTAACTGATGAATCCTTCGTCTAGCAATGTTTAGTATAAATATCTGTTTTATTTCAGTATATTTCCTATGCGAGAAATTTATGTGAGCCTAGGAGCCGCATCATCTAAGATCCAACTGATAGATCTAGATCTAGCTCTCATGATGGACCCTTTTCATTTGTACATCTAGCTTGCAAATTTTGTACTTGTAAATCTAAGACCTTAAAACGGTTATCCGTATTTAAGGTCCCCGTGATAATGAAAATCCTATGTGTGGTGCTCGGACATACTTTGATGGCTTCCATGCCCATAAGGAGCGCGACACCTATATATATATATATTATTTTGTTAAAGATGCTTCGCATCTCGATAATAAAAATCAGAATAAGTCAAATATGGAATAAAATGGAAGTATTAAAGGCCTCAATTCCTATGCGAGCATAAGGGTTTAAAAACCTTGATTTCAAAACATCACTTTATATGCCTTGTATTAAAATAAAACTTTTATATAAGTCAAAACCTTTGTATATAGGCAAAAAAGAGGCATAACACTAGTTTCAAATAAAGCACATAGGCTCAATTAACTGCAATACACACACACATACGCATAAACTAGGGAATAAAAAGCGCGGTAACCGTGTTTCACGGAAGTTGGGAGTTACTTAACATCTTCCCCCTGCTTAATTAAGCCCTCGAACTCTATGAATCTCGGTTTCCAAGACCAATTAAACAGAGTCCAATATTGGGCCATATTGAAAAATCTTTCAAAACTCAGTTGAGTTAGTACAACCATTTAACTCATATCAACTGGTGGCTCTGCCTAATTCGGACCAATAAAAATAAAATCTTTTCAAATCGTCGACATTATATGTCAGTCTTTTCGTAAAAATCTCACCATTCAGATCAAACAAATTCACATAGAAAGTATAAATGGTAAGAAACACCTAGGAAGAGGGAGAAATTTTTTCGGCATCGACAGGTGGTGACTCTGCTGGGGACAGTAGAGGGTTAAGCCCCATTTCAATCTTTTTTATTCCATTCTTTGTGCATGTATGTGAAATGACGTCTTTACATTGAATGGGTGTGAATATCTCTTTATCACACTTTATATTAGTGTTTCGCACAATGTCATCATTTTGCATGCGGTGAGACGCGATGAATGTATGTTGTGTGATTCCTCCACCACGAGGCGAACCTGTCGGTCACTGATTACTGGACTCCAGTGGCGATTAAGTCCAAGTGAGGCTCAAGAAAGGTACCACTTAGATCCGTTCCAGTTGAAAGATCGGATTAACTTCCCATCTAGTAGATTGCGATGATCTGGGAACCTTCATACCGAAAAGCCCATGAGAGTAAACCTAAGATAGGTCAGCCTCTGATAAACCAAACGCGAAGGGAAGGCTCTTCATACCTTTCCTTTTCAATTCTATGTCAAATATTAAATGTTGTAAATGTCAATTCTTGTAAGATATTAAATATCAATTATTTCAGATTCATTGTCAAATATCAAATCCTGTCATGATATCCTGTCATCAAAACAACTGACATCTGTTTTGCAGGAAAATATTAAAAAACCCCTACACATGATACATTACATAGCATGAATATTGTTCAGGTCTATTAAGACTAAACTACCTACTTTGATTGTAGGCAAGATTGGTCCATTTACCAGATCCAAATCTAAGAAAGTAAAAAGCCTACCAATTAACATGGAAGAAAGTACCCAACAAGGGTCAGGTTTGTGTCTCGGAAAGAATTTGAAGGACTCATACATTAGATAACAGAATTGGTTGTCTTCTTAAAAGATCAGAGCAAAAAGTCCTCAGGGTAAACTAATACCCATGTGACCAGAGTCCTCCAAACAAGGTGGCGGTCAAGATACTGACAAGAAAAAGGAAGCTCAGATTTTGGAACCTCAAAATAATGAACAAACCAACAAAACCCCTGAAATCATCAATATCAAAGAAGATCGAGATACTGGTGATATCCGAAAGAAAGTAAAGCAAATGGGAGAATCATCAGGTCAATCAAAGGGACTGAAGCATATGGGAGTGTTACCTACTTAGACCTGTGCATCTCTCCCGGGGATCGGTATCCAAACAAGTTCCAAATCTCGAATTTTGAGAAATATGATGGATTGGGACATCCGTATACTCATTTAAAAATGTTCATTGGAGAACTCGGATCCTATGAAGAGGACGAGAAGCTGAGAATGCAACTATTTCAGAAAAGTCTGACAGGAGAGGCCAGAGCCTGGTATGCCTGACTAGACAATTCCAAAATTCACTACTGGGAAGAGCTAGCTCAGGCCTTCCTAAATCAATGCAGCTTCCAGTCACAAATGGATCTAGACAGATATCAAATTACCAAAGTTAAAAAGCAGAATACTGAGTCATTCAGAGAATATGCCCAAAGATGGAGACGTTTGGCTGCTCAAGTCATTCCATCAATGACAGAAACTGAGATGGTAATGACATTCATCGACATATAAGAAGCTTCGTTCTATGAAAGAGTCCTAGCAGACATAGGAAAACCATTCTCAAAAATGATCAAACACGGAAAAATGACTGAGATGGGGTTGAAGTTTGGAAAGATTAAAGACCTTACTGCTTTAGAAACTGTGGCTGAGCACATTCAGGTTGGAAATTATGGGAATAATCCTTGAAGAGTTTATTAGAAGAAAGAAGAGGATGTATCCTTGGTACAACAAGCTCAAACTCAGAGAGGCAACTAAAACTTTCCCGTTCAAAGAAATAATTATTTCTTTTTCCAAACATCTGTACAACCCTCAAATCCTACGCTCTAAAGAACTGGAGAGGACAAACGTCGAATGATATTTACACCCTTAGGGGACTCACTTGAGAATATACTCAAGCTTCTGACAGCACAAAATGAAATCGTTCAGCTCCTTCCACAACCAATCCAAGTGGGAAGAATTTTGACCCAAGAAAGAAATGTGTTTATCATTCTGGGGCTCCAGGCCATGATACCCAAGACTGTTGGTCTTTCAAGCACAAGATCCAAAACCTGATAGATAGTGGCAAGATCGTGGTGACAAAACCAGAGCAGCCACATGTTCAAGATAACCCTTTGCCTTAACACAATAAGGAGGGAGTTAACATGATTAGTATGGGGAGTGGAGAAAGTTCCAAGTACCTCAAGTACGTAGGGGATTCTCCCCAAACAAGCAAGGATAGTTCAGATATATGGGATTACTTGTGTTGGGTTTATATATAGCGCGAACATGCAATCAAAAGGTGCAGAAGCATGATAAAATAGGAATTTAAAATTTTCATACAAACTCATCACCATGATCATACTTTGTGCATAATTATCAATCAATAGAAAAAGATGGAGAACAGATTCATAACCTTGTAGAACTAGATTCCTCATGTTCGAGTTCACCTCCAATTCCTTTTCACGTTTAACTTGAATCCACCTGGTTTGATTCCTTCCTTTGATCAACGTAAAGCACCTAAGTGTTTGGCCTCTAAAGGTGATCCACCAAGGAAGAACAAATATTCAAGAAGAAGGTGTTTTGGCTCAAACACTAATTTTTCCTATTTCTGTAGAAAAAGGCATACTCTCTAACAATTGGATTCACGTATCTTGATATCTTATATAAGACTCCTCTTATAAAGATATCAATTAACCATTCTAATCTAATTAGAAATTAGGGTATTATTTAATTAATTAAGCTCCCTAATCTTATTAGGGATAATTAATTAAACTCTTTTAATTAATTAGTCTCCTAATCTTATTAGGAATAAATTAGAGTACTTATATTAAATTAATTTTAAACTCCTTTAGAAATTAAAATAATAATAATTGTAATAATATTAATAAGACTCCTCTTATTAATTAATATTTAATATTTCTAAAATATTAAATAATAAATATTAAGTTATTTAATTTATTCTATCGTAGTAGATTAAATTAAATACACTTAACATATTATTACGATTATGCCATTAACTTCTTAAATAATTATTATTTCTTTCATGGTGTGATCCTTTAGGTTCTCCATATTAAACCGGTTGTGAATAAATCAATTAGAACAATTCTAATCTTATTTAAATAAATAAATTAAACGATTATTTTATTTAAATAAATAATATTTATTCTACAATAGGGATAAGCCTCCCTAGCGATTAACGACTTTCCAGATAATATAGATTTTAACATTAATCATAGAAGAACATTTGAGTAAATAGTTACCGTACAATTCAATCCTTCCACCATACAATATCCCAATTAAATATAAGACATGAAATTACTGTCAAGTCTTATTTTATTTAATTATATGTATTTCGACTCTTAAATGCACAACTCTAAATAATGCAAATTAGAAACTCCTTTCTAATTTTATTCGGCCTTGGCCAAGGACTACTGTGTTGTCATTTATCGAATCACATAGGATATTTCACTTCTTTTACTAGAAGCGGTAGATTCTTTATTGATCATACATTATCTCCATGTACAACTTATTATATCCAAGCATACCCTTTGATATACCCTAAGGGTCTTAAGGAATAAGTTAAAGTATAACTCATCATACACAAGATACTATGATGATCTCAATCACTAAAGGAATTCCTATGGATAGGCAAATAAAACTCCATTAGGTATTCCTTAGCAAGCCATGTTCAGTGAACTTATTCTCTAATAAGCACCTACATACTTGCTTTAGTGTTTCCACACAAATGATCATGAGATCAATCATCCTCATCCAATGATCAAGCAACGTATGTACCAATTTATCTGAATTCACTAATCCCCTTTTTATTAATCTATCGATTGGGAACATTTTATTTTTTAAGCTATCTAAGAATTTAGATCTCATTAGCATGATCTCATCATTATTCTAAAAGCTTTACTTAAAACTATGGGTTTATCACATATTATTAAAACAACACCATGTAGATAAATTAAAGCCTTTAGTAAAAGAATACTTTTATTAATAAACGAATAAGATTGTTACAAAGTATATGTTTTATCATCAACATGATTGGCTTGTGTGAATACTACTTTCAATCTCCCTCTTGAACTAAAGCCGATCATCATGTTATCTCATACCCTTATTCTCTAAGTAACGATCATCCTGCTGCTGGATAAGCTTCAGTATATGGATATGTAATGTTGTTCTTAAGAGTCCACTATCTCTATAGTGATTTCCCATCTTTCAATGATTCCTCTAATTAAATGAAAGTGTTGCAACACATATTTAGATCCAAGATGAGACTTAAAAAATATTCCTAGTTCTGTAATGAACTTTTCATCCAAACAATCAACTTGCAGCTTTATTTATAGCAATATACTTTGTCTTTGTCACTTAAACCATCAACTATTTGTTGTTTGAAACCTTTCCAATTCACTGCATAACCGTTCAAGGTAATGTTTTACCTTAAAGTGGATTTTCTGTCGTCTTGGTGTAAGACCCCGAATTTTATGAAATAAAAGTATTCAATTTTCTTATAATTGTTATTCTGTTCAGCAAATAGTTAAATTGATAAAAGGTTAAAGTTAAGGGTAATATGTGAAAATTTTACAAAGTAAGCAAGTTATCATAAAATATTCGTTGTGTCGGGGAATATTCTTTTTATCGGGGAATATTCGTACGATTGCGCAATCATTGACGGAATAACTGTCGAATATAGAAAGTGACATAAATAACCCTTTTATAAAAATAATGGTAAAACTTTTACCGTTAAACTTTTGAAATACCCGGTGATAAAAGTACAGTAATACGCATTATTGCGCAGTAGCACACGGTATTTCACAATATCTCTGATTATTGATGCTTACGTAAGAAGTCACTCAGTTTGTTCAATTATTGTCACAGTATCATCTGCACAATATTTTATATTATTAAATTAATAATTGAGATGACATAATTATTCATATTATTATTTGTATTATTGACAATGTCTTGGAAGTTCTGTAGAGGAAAGTGGTTTGGTTATTTAATTGTGCACCAATAAGAAGAAATTCTTATCGGAAAGCCCCCTCTTTCCTGGGAACGATCTGGTTGTCAATATTATGAGTTATAATATTAATGATGAATAATTGTTGAAAGATTAAAAATGTGTTTATTAAACATAAGTGATTTGTGGTAAATATTTATTCAAATTTTGATATAAATAGAGGGGTTTCTCATGAGGCATTTATTGTAAGTTTGGCTTATTATTCCATGGGGAGATGTGCTAAGTTTTTAGACCGTTGGTTGAAGTTTTAATAGTAAATCAATATGGACTGTCGATTGAGATTTTAATAGTAAATCAATATGGACCGTCGGTTGTGGTTTTAATAGTATATCAATATGGACTGTCAGTTGTGGTTTTAATAGTAAATAAATCTGGACCGTCTGTGAATCAGTTACTATTTAGTCCATTCTCCTATAAATAGAAGCTTATAAAGAGAAAGAGAAACTATAAAGAGAAAGAAGAAGAGTAAGGCAATTCACCAATTCACTGTTGCAGTATCCAATCTCTTACTAAGGAAATGGATGTTATTTTGTAAGGTATACTACTTTTCATAATTGTAAAGGATATTATCCTTCATATTCATTCCTTATTTGTAAAAAAGATCTGTCTATGCGAATTATCGCATGACGGGTGAAAATCCATTTGAAGTTTCATATAATATTTCTTTTCATATTCTTAAATCTAAACTTACTATGGAAAGTATTGCTTCTATAATTCCTGAAATTAGTAGAATATCCTTGAGTTTTGCGCTTCATCTAGTTTTTTTTCATTGGAATATTGGTCTGAACTTTCTTATTAAATTTTAATATTTGCATTTAGGGTACTATTCACTCGGTTACTATTTACTCGGGTACTATTCACTCGGGGTACTTTGCATGATGGGGTACTATTCATTTGGTACTATTCATTCAAGTATTATTCACTTGGGGTACTATTTATTTGGGGTACTTTGCATGACGGGGTACTATTCATTTGGTACTATTTATTCAGGTACTATTCACTCAAGGTACTATTTATTTAGGGTACTTTGCATGACGAGGTACTATTCATTTGGTACTATTCATTCGGGTACTATTCAGTCGAGGTACTAGTTATTCGGGGTACTTTGCATGATGAGGTACTATTCATTTGGTACTATTCATTCGGGTACTATTCATGGAGTACTATTCACGACAAAAGTGATTCCTTTTATGTCCAATTTATTTTTGATACATAAATATCATTCTTGAATTTTATTCCACATTTATTTATCATGTTAACAATTTGGATTGAACTCTGGATAAATTGAATTATAAATTTATGATATTTATCCTTGATCTCACTTGATTGAATTTTTATATCATTGTCATCATTCTCATGCTTATATTGTGGGGAAAGTCATATTTGGCCCGTAGTACATAGATGGACTGTTGATTGGTATGATTATGACCAGGAATTGTGTATTGGTATAATCATGACCTGTAATGTTACAGACAAATGATGTGGTAAAAGTCATCTTTGGTCCGTAATGCATAGATGGGCTGTTGATTGGTATGATTATGATCAGGAATTGTGTATTGGTATAATCATGACCTGTAATGTTATAGATAAATGATGTGGTAAAAGTCCTCTTTGGCCCATAGTGCAAAGATGGAATGTTGATTATTAGTTTTACAGTTGAACATCTTTGGCCATAGTGCAAAGACGGACTGTTGATGTGACGCCCCCAAAACAGGTATACATCACCCATCTTGAGTCGCCAAATACATGGTACAAAATTCAAATACAACTTAATTATACAACAGTCGTGTAAAATACGACAAAACATAATCTAAGAGTTTTAATAAGAATATTGTCATCTAGACAATATCCACACTCAATGGAGTCCTCATTACATTTATTATCACACTATTTAATGTAATAGTGAGGACTACTAATGCTATCATCCGGACCATCACCCGTTCCCCGACTAGTCCCGGCTACGTTCTCTTTCCTAAAGAGAACCAGTGAAAGAAAGGGTGAGCTCAACTAGCCCAAAGAAGAAATATTATGACTAAGATAATGCAGAATAAATTATCATTAGTCTTCAACAATGTTAAACTGATAAAATACAATAGACATCAAGTTTAACTGCAGCGGAATAAGCAATCCATTAGAAGAGTCAAGTAGAGCATGATATCTACTATCTTCTATGATTTAAAATGTTTTCATAATTTTTTTATCGCTGAGACTCAGCTTAATAAATAAACCAAATCCTCGAGTCATCCACGCACTACGGGCCAAGGATATTCATTAAATCATCAATGGTCATGACTATACCGAATAATCCCTTGTCATAATCATACCAAAAACAATCCATCAATGCACTACAGGCCACTAAGGACATTTACCACATCATTTATAACATTACCGGTCATGATTATATCGAATGATCCCTGGTTATAATCATACCAAGTCCATCTATGCACGTAAGCCAGGTTATTCCAACAGAATAATAAAGAATGGTATAATAGAAGAATTCACCGTGCATATTATAGACCGCACAGACAGATTATTCTCAACAGAATAATAAAGAATGGAACCAGGTCATGCGTAAACCACACAGACAGGATATTCCAGCATAATAATAAAGAATGGAACTAGGTCATGCGTAAACCGTACAGATAGGATAATCCAACAGAATAATAAAGAATGGAACCAGGTCATGCTTAAACCGCATGCATGTGATATTTTAACAAAATAATAAAGAATGGAATAACAAATGAATTCACTGGGCATGCGAAAGACCCAGATGCATAAAAGTTATTCCAATGAATAATAAAGAATGGAATAACAGAAGAATTTCACCATGTATGCGGTACTTCACATAGACAGGTTATTCCAACATAATAATAAGGAATGGAATAACAATAGCTCTCTTCATGAATACGAAAGAAATAATACCACTTACCTTAGAAAGAAATTGGATACTGGAGTAGAAAGGTAGCAGACTTCTCTTCTTCTTTCTCTTTATAATTTCTCTCTATAATAATTGCTCTAAAGCTTTAGTGAATTGGTGAGAAATGAAGGAAGAATGAGCTTCTATTTATAGGAAAATATAGTTTCGATAATAGCACGTTGTGGGGCTAGAAATATTACAGTACAATATCTCCAACTTTTCTTTCATTTTTAATTTAGTCCTGCAAGTATTATCAAACTTGCACCACCTCCCCTAATAGTAAATAATGTGAATCAATAGTTCAATCATGTGAATCAATAGTTATAATCATGTGAAAATATGAATTACAGTATAGTACCTCCATCTATACCTCCATTTTTAACTTAGTCATGCAAGTATTATCAATCTTGCACCAAGTCCCCTAATAGTACAAGAATGTGATTCAATAGTACACACATGTGAACAAATAGTTATATAAGCATGTGAATTAGTAGCAATTAATTGCTCATTTATCCTATTAATTACCCGATTTATCAATATAACCCCCAGACATCAATTATCATCGGAATAAATGTCGATTTTTACTAACACTAATAATTCCAACACAATGCAACTATCAATTTCATCTTTAATTAACACAATCTTATTCATCAGTAATATTATAATTCACAATATTTAACAACCAGGTCATTCCCAGGAAAGAAGGGGCTTTTCGATAAGGATTTCTCCTTATTGGCGCGCAATTAGGTGACCAAACCTCTCCTTAACAGAACTTCTAGACATTGTCAATATTGCAAATAAAAATACGAATAACTTTGCCATCTCAATTATTGATTTAATAATATATAAAATATTTGCAGATGATACTGTGACAAAAATTGAATCAATAATATGAGAGATATGATGCAGCAATTACTGTAGCAATAATTGAGTATAACTGAGTAACTTCTCATGTAAGCATCAATAATCAATATCGTGTGCTACTATGCAACCATGCTTATTACAGTACTTTTACTACCGGGTAGTTCAACAGTTTTAACGGTAACTCTTTCGCCATTATTTTTAATAAAAGATAACTCTGTCATTTTCTTACTACGACAATACTTCCATTGTGGGGTCCACCAATGATTGTGCCGTCGTACGAATATTCTCTGTTAAGATGAATATTTCCCGACCAATCGAATATTATATAACCACTTGCTTACTTTGCAAAATTTGTAAATATTATCCACAACTATAACATTATGTCAAATCCACACCATAATATTCAAAAAAATATGTCGAGAAATTTAAATCTTTATTCATAAAATTTGGGGTCTCATAATCTCCCCTCCTTATGAAATTTTCGCCTAAAATTTACGACGTGCACGGTATGTCAAGAGGTGAGGATACCTTGACTTCATTTCAGATTCTAACTCTTGAGGTATAACCTTTGAGTGTCAAATTGGATCCTTTTTATCCAAGATTTTAATATGTATCTCCTCATACATTAAATCTTCTGCTATTTCGTCTAGTTCCAATTCAATAATGTGGTTCGAGTCGTCCACATATTTACGTAACATCGATACGTGAAAAACATTATGAACATACTTGGTGATAAAATGAGTCTATAGGCCACAGTTCCTACTCGATCGAGGATTTCAAATGGGCCAATTAAATCGAGGGTTGACATAACGCCTGCTTGAACCTTTTTCTTCACATTCATCAGATTTGGGTGTGTAGCTTGAGCGGCTTTAACTTTATCGATTAAAGTCGATTCTACTCGTATATTCGTTATCTTCACGTGGGTTCCTAGAGTCTTTAACTCTATCTTCATCATTTGTAAGTTATACGAAATAGGTTTTTGTGTTAACAATGTCGCACTCGTAAACGTATACGATCTTCTACTCAACGCGTCAGCTACCACGTTTGTTCTTCCACAATGATATTGAATGGTACAGTCGTAATCTTCAACAGCTCGAGCTAACGTCATTGGCACATTATACGTTCGTTTTGGTTGAAGAAATATTTAAGGGTTTTAGAAATAGGTTTTGTACTGGGGTCAATACAAAATTCGATTTCACGCTCTGGGGTAGGCCAGAAAGTTCTTCGAGAATACGTCAAGAAATTTATTAACGATAGAAATATCATTCAAAACTGTGACCCTCATCTAAGACTTGGATAGCACGTCATATTGATACCTATCAACTTGCCACTATCATTCACAGCGTCCCCTATAGAAAGTCTGGCTTCGGTGTATTACACACAAGGAAGTCAACAACGAAAAGATCGGGGCTCCTTACTTATGGCTTGATATAACAGTGATTAACTTTAGTGGTTTGGTTGCTTGAATTCGCATAACAGGTTGGTTAGGAATATGAAAGCTAACAACCTTACGAAAAGCATAATGAGTAGTTAACCAATCAATTCCTAAAATTACATCAAAGGCAAGTATTTTCAAGGAAATAAGTTCAACAGGTAACGTGAAAGTGTCGATTTGAATCAAAAAAGATTTATAAACAGTGGAGGTAACGAAGGTTTCTCCTAACGAAGTTTCAATCGATAAGTCAAAGTCTAATATCTCCGCAGTCAAATTTAAACGTTGAGCGCAAGCAAGAGAGATAAAAGAATGGGTAGAACCGGTATCTAATAAGGTATAGACTTCGTAAAAATTTATAATTAACTAACCCGTGATAACTTCGTTCGGGTTACTAGCTTTTTGAGAAGTCACGAAAAATGCTCTTCCTGAAACCACCGACTTTGTTTTGTCCGTATCTGCCTGTGGTGCCACTGTCCCAGCTGGACTTGACTTTGGTGCACGACAAAATCAGTCTAGGTTACCTTATTTTCTACAATTGTAACATGCTTTGGACTGCATTGTGCAGTTTGGACTTATGTGTCCTTCCCCTCCATATTTGTAACATACGACCGATGGTCGTTCTCCTTCCTTAACAACAGGTGTTGATGCTGACGTCTTTCCATCATTGTTGAATCTCCTCTTCTTGAAATGTCCATTCTTATTGTTTTGGTCATGATTCCCACCGAAGTGGTTACCATTTCTGGCATGTTGATTCCCTCCACGCTTATTGTCACCGCTTCGATGACTGTTATCACTGGTATTATCGACTTGTCGGCTGCTCTCTCTTGGTTGAGTTGACTCATTATCGCGCTCCAATAACTAAGCCCTATTAACAACATCTGAATACAAACACAGTTTATGAGAGATAATATATTAACGTATCTCGGGTTTCAAACCTCTTAAAAACATTCGCGTCATTCTCTCCTTATTATCAACCAAATGGGACGCAAACCGGGACAACTCGGAAAACTTGGTTTCGTACTGCGACACGGTCATGTTGTTTTGCTCCAGCTTGATGAACTCTACTTCTTTCATGTGACGAATACTTTCGAGAAAGTACTTGTTGTTGAACAATTCTTAGACCTTTTCCCAAGTCATCTTCAGTGCGGCAGGTTGAGTACGTTTTACAGATTCCCACCAGTAATCTGCCTCTGCTCGCTACATGAAGGTGGCAAAGGGAACCTTTTGCTCCTCGGAGCATCCCAAGACATCAAATATCTTAAAGATCTGCTTTATCCACGTCTCCGCCTTAAGTGGTTTTGGCTCTCCAAAAAACTTTGATGGTCCCAGTTCCTTGAATTGCTTAGCGGTGACCGTCCGAGAGTTGCCAGTGTTTCCACCTGCATTTTGGATAGGAGCCGCTCTTTCCTGATGTTGCATGAATTGCATAAAGCCTCTGAACATCCCATTGTTCATTATTTGATCGGTGTTGTTATTTACCTGAGGATTACTGTCTTCCTGTTGCACATTATCCTGGGTATTGATCGTTGGTGACTCAACGATCACATGTGCTTCATTGCTGATCTCAACATTTTCAGATGCCATTTTCAAACATTGTCACAAAAACAAGGGTTAATTAACATATCACATATTATCCCTATACTCTGACCAACCAATTAAATACCAAATAAACTTAAGTAGGTCATACTAGCGAAGGAATTCCCGTCTCTCCCTCCTAGTTCTTGTCTCACATCTCGTACCGGGATCATATCCCTAAGCTTTGATACCAACTGTGACACCCCCAAAACAGGTATACATCACCCATCTTGAGTCGCCAAATACATGGTACAAAATTCAAATACAACTTAATTATACAACAGTCGTGTAAAATACGACAAAACATAATCTAAGAGTTTTAATAAGAATATTGTCATCTAGACAATATCCATACTCAATGGAGTCCTCATTACATTTATTGTCACACTATTTAATAGAATAGTGAGGACTACTAATGCTATCATCTAGACCATCACTCTGTTCCCCGACTAGTCCCGCCTACGTTCTCATTTCCTGAAGAGAACAGTGAAAGAAAGGGTGAGCTCAACTAGCCCAGTAAGAAATATTATGACTAAGATAATGCAGAATAAATTATCATTAGTCTTCAACAATGTTAAACTGATAAAATACAATAGACATCAAGTTTAACTGCAATGGAATAAGCAATCCATTAGAAGAGTCAAGTAGAGCATGATATCTACTATCTTCTATGATTTAAAATGTTTTCATCATTTTTTTATCGCTAAGACTCAACTTAATAAATAAACCACATCCTCGAGTCATCCACGCACTACGGGCCAAGGATATTCATTAAATCATCAATGGTCATGACTATACTGAATAATCCCTGGTCATAATCATACCAAAAATTGTCCATCAATGCACTACAGGCCACTGAGGACTTTTACCACATCATTTATAACATTATATGTCATGATTATACCGAATGATCCCTCATCATAATCATACCAAGTCCATCTATGCACGTAAGCCAAAGATGACTTTCATCACAATATAAGCATGAGGATGATGACAATGATATAAGCATTAATCAAACGAATACAAGGATAAATATTAAAGACTTTAAATCTATCCAAATATTATCAATCACTTAATAAACTCATTATCTAATATTATTAATATTATAACAATATTTTAATCACTTTTTAAACTTATAAACAATTTATTTCAATTGTTTACACTTTACCAAATAATGCATTTAATCATTTAAAAATGTCATACTCATAAGATTTCATCACCAATGATCAAATCCTTCATCAAAAATCTGCATATACCCTATATAGGATTCTCAAGCCATAAATTCCTATTTTCCAATTTTGTTACTTCACATAACATATTTAATTCATTTACTCATAACTAGTTCGTTTTCATGAAAAATACCGAATCAGTCCCAAAAATATTTCTTTTTTGGGATTTAGCAGAATATAGTCCCATATTGAACATATATTTTTCTCAAAATTTTAAAATTTATTTACTATTTTTTATATGGCCAAAACTGCCGAATATTTAGACATTTATCATAAATTGTACTTTTATCCAAAAATTCCGAAATTTACAGGGTATACTCCTGTTATATACATGTACTCCCAATAAACAATTCACCAATTTTAGAGTTAACCACAAAGAGTTATAAGAGTTTACTTTTAAAATAGTCTTTTCCCATAAAATCCATAACTCTTAATCTATAAATCCAAAAATTTCCATTTTTGGACACAATCTAGAAAACTCATCAAATTATCATTTCAAATTTTTCCAAAATTTTTGAGGTCAAAAAATTACAAAAGCGCCTCAAGAAACCCCTTTGAATGAAAATATTATTCATATGAATACAAAGGATCATTCACCATGCATGCGAAGAATCCACATAGCACAAAAGTTATTCCAATGAATAATAAAGAATGGTATAATGAAGAATTCACCATGCATGCGATAGACCGCGCATATATAGATTATTCTCAACAAAATAATAAAGAATGGAACTGTGTCACGCAGAAACCGCATGCATGTAATATTCCAAATGTAATAATAAAGAATGGAACTGGTCATGCGTAAACCGCACATACGAGGATATTCCAACAGAATAATAAAGAATGGAACCATGTCATACATAAACCGCACAGACAGGATATTCCAACTGAATAATAAAGAATGGAATAACAACAGAATTCACCAGGCATGCAATGATATCAAGCATGCAAAGTTATTCCAATGAATAATAAAGAATAGAATAATAGAAGAATTTTACCATGTATGCGGTACTTCGCATAGACAGGTTATTCCAACATAATAATAAGGAATGGAATAACAATAGCTTTCTTCATAAATACAAAAGAAATAATACCCCTTACCTTAAAAAGAAACTAGACACTGGAGTAGAGAGGTAGCAGACTTCTCTTCTTCTTTCTCTCTATAATTTCTCTCTATAATAATTGCTCTAAAGCTTTAGTGAATTGGTGAGAAATGAAAGAAGAATGAGCTTCTATTTATAGGAAAATATAGTTTCTATAATTGCACATTTTGGGGCTCAAAATATTACAATACAATACCTCCAACTTTTCTTTCATTTTTAATTTAGTCCTGCAAGTATTATCAAACTTGAACCACCTCCCCTAATAGTAAATAATGTGAATAAATAGTTCAATCATATGAATCAATAGTTATAATCATGTGAAAATATGAATTACAGTATAGTACCTCCATCTATACCTCCATTTTTAACTTAGTCATGCAAGTATTATCAATGTTGCACCAACTCCCCTAATAGTACAAGAATGTGATTCAATAGTACACACATGTGAACAAATAGTTATATAAGCATGTGAATTAGTAGCAATTAATTGCTCATTTATCCGATTAATTACCCGATTTAACAATATAACCCCCAGACATCAATTATCATCGGAATAAATGTCGATTTTCACTAACACTAATAATTCCAACACAATGCAACTATCAATTTCATCTTTAATTAACACAATCTTATTCATCATTAATATTATAATTCACAATATTTAACAACCAAGTCATTCCCAGGAAAGAGGGGGCTTTTTGATAAGGATTTCTCCTTATTGGCGCGCAATTAGGTGACCAAACCTCTCTTTGACAGAACTTCTAGACATTGTCAATATTGCAAATAATAATATGAATAACTTTGCCATCTCAATTATTGATTTAATAATATATAAAATATTATGCAGATGATACTGTGACAAAAATCAAATCAATAATATGAGAGATATGATGCAGCAATTACTGTAGCAATAATTGAGTATAACTAAGTAACTTCTCACGTAAGCATCAATAATCAATACCGTGTGCTACTATGCAACCACGTGTATTACTGTATTTTTACTACCTGGTAGTTCAACAGTTTTAACGGTAACACTTTCGCCGTTATTTTTAATAAAAGATAACTCTGTCGTTTTCTTACTACAACAATACTTCCGTTGTGGGGTCCACCAATGATTGTTCCATCGCACAAATATTCCCTGTTAAGACGAATATTCCCCGACCAATCGAATATTATATAACCACTTGCTTACTTTGCAAAATTTGTAAATATTACCCACAACTATAACATTATGTCAAATCCACACCATAATATTCAAAAAAATATTTCGAGAAATTTAAATCTTTATTCATAAAATTTGGGGTCTCACAGTTGATTATTGGTTTTACAGTTGAACATCTTTGGCCCGTAGTGCAAAGAATGACTGTTGATTATTGGTTTTACAGTTGAATGTCTTTAGCCCGTAGTGCAAAAGGTGGACTGTTGATCTACATGATTGTAAATATGAATTATGAATTTAACAATAATCTTTGGTGGTTCAGGTGAAGACAGGTGATGAAAGTTCTCTTTGTCTTGAGTACAACAAAGAACTGTTGATGGGTATTACATGGATGAAATATTAATGATGGAATTTTAATTTGGAAGAGATAGTAGACATTATGTTCTACTTGACTTTTCTAATGGATTGCTGGTTCTACTGCAGTTGTTGATCTAAAACTTGTTTTGTATTGTATTCTATTAGATTTTTCCCTGTTGAGGACTAAGGATAATTTGTTCTACATTATCTTAGTTACAATATTTTTTACTGGGCTACTTGAGCTCACCCTTTTGCTTCACAATTCCTTTCAGGTAATAAGGGTGTAGCTGAGCCGAGCGGGGGTAAAAGGGGAATAGAATGATGGTCTATGACTGTTGAAGTTTCTCAATACATTATAAAACAGCATGACAATATATAATTGTATTGAGAACTTAAAATGTGTGTCATATTTTATACGTCATTTAATAATTTATTTTGGCGAACAACAATAGGGTGAGGAGAACTCGACTGTGAAAGCGTCAAAAATGCACCCCATTAGAATGAGGAGGATAAAATTGTACTAAGAGCTTTAAGGGTGTGTTTCCACTATTATACATGATGTCTGACCACATATAAACCCGTGTTATCATAAGATATGGTTGTGCACATCTACTTACTGACTATATCTTTGAGCATTATCTATATAATCTTGGAGTATGGTTGGAGTATAATCCTCGGTTTGAGACAATGGAGGTAATTATATGGCAAGAAGATACACACCATTGGAATGAACAAGATAGTAATCTTCTCGTTCTTCTTTGGGGTCTATTGGGTCAACCAAGGGTAATGCTCAAGTCCTATGATATCTATAATAACTTAGATGCATGGCCTCACATGTATGAAGGATTCCTTGAGCATTTTCCAAAGATTTTAATTCCTAAAACAGTTATCGACTATACCTTTATGTAGAGTATCATTAATTTGGAGTGTGAGTACTGTTATTTGTATTAAAACTCATAGATTATGTGTAGTCGTATTTTGCACAACAGTTTAATAGTTCTATAAAGGAAGTTTGTATTTGAATTTTGTACCGTATATCTGGCGACTCATAATAGATTATGTGGACCTCTTTTGGGGGCATCACACTTGGTCTGTCTGAAATACTTGAGTCAGTTAAGCCCTCTAGTTTTAATTCAGACACACCATGAATATGATCACATCCTTAGTGTCGGTTAAGTATTTTAAGATGATCACCATGAATATTGTCCAGCTGGGATAATGATGCCAAAGGATGTCTTAGACAAGTCAAAGCCGTTAGTTTAAGTGAGAGAGTTTGTCGAGGAACCCGAACGAAGTTATCGCGGGAAAGTTAATCATAAACGCTTACGAAGTCTATACCTTATTCGATACCGGTTTTACCTATTCTTTTATCTCTCTTGCTTGCGCTTAACGTTTAAATTTGACTCCTGAGAAATTAGACTTTGACTTATCTGTTGAAACTCCGTTAGGAGAAACCTTCGTTACCTCCACTATTTATAAATCTTGTTTGATTCATATCGATACCCTCACATTACCTGTCGATCTTATCTCTTTGAAAATACTTTCCCTTGATGTGATTTTAGGAATCGATTGGTTAACTACTCATCATGCCAAATTTAATTATTTTCGTAAGGTTGTTAGCTTTCATATTCCTAACCAACCTGTTATGCGAATTCAAGCAACCAAATCACTAAAGTGAATCATTGTCATATCAAGCCATAAGTAAAGAGCCCCGAACCTTTCGTTGGTGACTTCCTTGTGTGGAATGCACCTAAGCCAGACTTTCCGTAGGTGACATCGTGAATGACGATGGCAAGTTGATATGTATCAATGTGACGTGTTATCCAAGTCTTGGATGAGAGTCATAGTTTTGAATGATATTTCTATTGTTAATAAATTTCCTGACGTATTCTTGAAGACTTCTTAGCGTACCCCTAGAGCGTGAAATATAATTTTGTATTGACCCCAGTACAAATCCCATTTCTAAAACCCTTAAATATTTCTTCAACCAAAACGAACATATAATGCACCAAAGACGTTGGCTCGAGCTGTTAAAGATTACGATTGTATCATTCAATATCATTATGAAAGAGCAAACGTGGTAGCTGACGTGTTGAATAGAAGATCGTATGCATTTACGAGTGTGATGTTGTTAACACAAAAACCCATTTCGTATAAGTTACAAATGATGAAGATAGAGTTAAAGACTCTAGAGACCCACATGAAGATAGCGAAAATACGAGTAGAATCGACGTTAACTGATAAAGTTAAAACCGCTCAAGCTACACATCCAGAGCTGATGAATGTGAAGAAGAAGGTTCAAGAGGGCGTTATTCTAGAAGCAAGACTCGATGAAGAGAGGAAATCTCAACCCTTGATTTAATTGGCCCATTTAAAATCCTCGATTGAGTAGGAACTGTGGCCTATAGACTCGTTTTACTGCCATCGCGTGTTCATAACATTTTTCACGTATCGATGTTACGTAAATATGTGGACGACCCGAACCACATTATTAAATTAGAACTAGACGATATAGCAGAAGATTTAACGTATGAAGAGATACGTGTTAAAATCTTGGATAAGAAGGATCGTATTCAACACTCAAAGTTTATACCTCAAGAGTTAAAATCTGAAATGAAGTCAAGGTATCCTCATACATTAGGCAGATACTGTGTATCGCACGTAAATTTCGAGGGCTTAAATTTCATAAGGAGGGAGATTGTGAGACCCCAAATTTTATGTATAAAGATTTAAATTTCTCGAAATATTTTTTCAAAATTATGGTGTGGATTTGATATAATGTTATAGTTGTGGGTAATATTTATAAATTTTGCAAAGTATGCAAGTTGTTATATAATATTCGTTTAGTCGGGGAATATTCTTTTTGTCGGAGAATATCCGTACGACGACACAATCATTGATGGACCCCACAACGAAATTATTGTCGGATTGAGAAAACGACAAAAATATTTTTGTAAAAATAACGACGGAAGTTTTACCGTTAATACTGTTGAACTACTCAGTAGTAAAAGTACAGTAATACGCGCGGTTGCATAGTAGCACACGGTGTTGATTATTGATTCTTACATAAGAAGTCACTCAGTTTTATTCAATTATTGATGCAGTAATTGTTGCATAGTATCTCACGTTATTTGATTCAATTATTATTTGCAATATTAACGATGTCTAGAAGTTCTGTCAAGGAGAGGTTTGGTCACCTAATTGCGCGCCAATAGGAAGAAATCCTTATTGGAAAGCCCCCTCTTTCCAGGGAACGACCTGGTCGATTAATATTGTGAATTATAATAATGATGATAAATGTTGTTAAATATATTGAGGTGTCTTTTATAAAGTCACGTAAGTTTTATATATATATATATATATATATATATATATATATATATATATATATTATTAGTATTATTAATGTAATAAAATGAAAAACTTTTTATATAAAATGTAATACTTTTATAAAGTTATTTGTTTTATTAGACTATAAATAGAATATATTATATTCTATTATGCATAGTGTTTTTGCATAGTAAAATCTTTTTATATAAAACATAATACTTTTATAAAGTTATTTGTTTTATTAGACAATAATTAGAATATATTATATTTTATTATGCATAGTGTTTGATAAGTGCTGCATAGTGTTTTTGCATAGTAAAATCTTTTTATATAAAAAATGTAATAGTTTTATAAAGTTATTTGTTTTATTAGACAATAATTAGAATATATTATATTTTATTATGCATAGTGCCTGCATATTGTTTGCATAGTAAAATCTTTTTATATAAAATAGAATACTTTTATAAAGTTATTTGTTGTATTAGACTACAAATAGAATATATTATATTTTATTTAAAAGATTTTGTTTTATTAGAATAATTTATTAATACTGCATAGTAAATCAATATGGACCGTCCGTTTAAAAGTAAATCAATCTGGACCGTTCATGAATTAGTTACTATTCAGTCCATTCTCCTATAAATAGAAGCTCATTCCTTCATTATTTCTTACGAAATCACTGAAACTCTAGAGAAAGAAACTATAGAGAGAAAGAAGAAAAGTTTTCTGCTACTTCACTACTCCTATATCCAGTTTCTTCTAAGGTAAGGGGTATTATTTCGTTTGTATTCATGAAGAGAATTATTTTCTTTCAATACTCGTAAGGGGTATTATTTCTTTCGTATTCATGAAGAGAACTTACATTATTCCATTCTTTATTATTACATTGGTATAACTCAGATCACGCGGACTACCCTATACTTGGTGAAATTCTTCTGTTATTCTATTCTTTATTATTATGTTGGAATAACATGTCTATGTGAAGTACCGCATACATGGTGAAATTCTTCTGTTATTCCATTCATTATTATTATGTTGGAATAACCTGTCTATGTGAAGTACCGCATACATGGTGAAATTCTTCTGTTATTCCATTCTTTATTATTTTATTGGAATAACTTGTATACGCGGGCTACCCTATACTTGGTAAAATTCTTCTGTTATTCCATTCTTTATCATTATGTTGGAATAACCTGTCTATGCGAAGTACCGCATACATCGTGAAATTCTTCTGTTATTCCATTCTTTATTATTCTGTTGGAACATCCTGTCTGTGCGTTTACACAAGACCTGGTTCCGTTATTTATTATTCTGTTGGAATATCATGTCGGTGCGTATTACGCTTGACCTGATTCCATTAATTATTATTCTATTGGAATAACCTGTCTGTGCGGTCTATCGCATGCATGGTGATTTCTGTTGTTATTCCATTCTTTATTATTCTGTTGGAATATCCTATCAGTGCGAATTTTGCCTGACCTGGTTCCATTATTTATTATTCTGTTGGAATAACCTGTCTGTGCGGTCTATCGCATGCATAGTGATTTCTTTTGTTATTCCATTCTTTATTATACTCAGTTGGTTAAAGTTTTTGACTTCTATACTCCATGAAATTAGTGGAATATCCTTGATATTTGCGCTTCATCCAGTATCTTTTCATGGAAATATTCTTCTGAGCATTCTTGAATTTTACTCTACAAAGAAGTATCATGTTGACAATTTGGACGTTATTAGTTCCTGGATAAATTAATTCTTGAACTTGTTTTATTGAATTCTTATATCATTGTAATCATCATCATGTTTATATTATGTTGAAAGTAATCTGTGGCCTGCAGTGCATAGATGGACTTTGTATGATTATGACCATGGATTAATCGGTATAATCGTGACCGTAATGTTACAAATGATGTGGTAAAAGTCCTCATTGGCCCGCAGTGCATTGATGGATAGTTGTTGGTATAATCATGACTATTAATGAATACATGAATATCATTAGCCCGTAGAGCATGGATAATTTGTGGTTGTGATACTAATGAATATCCTTTTTCGTAGTGCAGGGATGATGTGGATTATTTATTAAGCTGAGTCTCAGCGATAAAAGTGATGAAAAACCTTTTAAATCATAAAAGATAGTAGATTTTATTCTATACTTGACTCTTTTAATGGATTGCTTGTTCTGCTGTAGTTAAACTTGATGTTTGTTATATTTTATCAGTTTAACATTGTTGAAGACTAATGATAATTTATTCTACATTATCTTAGTCATAATATTTCTTACTGGGCTAGTTGAGCTCACCCCTTTCTTTCACTGTTCTCTTCAGGAAATAAAAATATAGCTGGGACGAGTCGGGGAACGGAGTGACGGTCCAGATGATAACATTTGTAGTCCTCACTATTCTGTTAAATAGTGTGATAATAAATGTAATGAGGACTCCATTGAGTGTGGATATTGTCTAGATGACAATATTTGTATTAAAACTCATAGAATATGTTTTGTCATATTTTACACGACTGTTGTATAATTAAGTTTGTATTTGTATTTTGTACCATGTATTTGACGACTCAGAATAGGTGATGTATACCTATTTTTGGGGCGTCACATTTTTATATAAAATAGAATACTTTTATAAAGTTATTCGTTTTATTAGATTATAAATAGAATATATTATATTTTATTTAAAAGATTTTTCTTTATTAGAATATTTTATTAATACTGCATAGTAAATTAATATGGACCATCCGTTTAAATGTAAATCAATCTGGACCGTTCATGAATTAGTTACTATTCAGTCCATTCTCCTATAAATAGAAGTTCATTCCTTCATTATTTCTTACGAATTCACTAAAACTATAGAGAGAAAGAAGAAAAGTATTCTGCTTCTTCACTACTCCTATATCCAGTTTCTTCTAAGGTAAGGGGTATTATTTCTTTTGTATTCATGAAGAGAACTTCAGTTATTCCATTCTTTATTATTCTGTTGGAATAACCAGTATACGCGGAATACCCTATACTTGGTGAAATTCTTCTGTTATTCCATTCTTTATTATTATGTTGGAATAACCTGTCTATGCGAAGTACTACATACATGGTGAAATTCTTCTATTATTCCATTCTTTATCATTCTGTTGGAACATCCTGTCTGTGCTTTACGCATGACCTGGTTCCATTATTTATCATTCTGTTGGAACATCATGTTTGTGCTTTACGCATGACCTGGTTCCATTATTTATCATTCTGTTGGAACATCTTGTCTGTGCTTTACGCATGACCTGGTTCCATTATTTATTATTCTGTTGGAACATCATGTATGTGCTTTACGCATGACTTGGTTTCGTTATTTATTATTCTGTTGGAATAACCTGTCTGTGCAGTTTATCGCATGCCTGGTAATTTCTTTTGTTATTCCATTCTTTATTATACAAAGTTGGTTAAAGTTTTGACTTTTATACTCCATGAAATTAGTGGAATATCTTTGATATTTGCGCTTTATCCAGTATCTTTTTATGGAAATATTCTTCTGAGCATTCTTGTATTTTACTCCACAAAGCAGTATCATGTTGACAATTTGTACATTATTGGTTCCTGGATAAATTAATTCTAGAACTTGTTTTATTGAATTCTTATATCATTGTCATCATTCTCATGTTAATTTTATGTTGAAAATCATCTGTGGCCTGTAGTGCATAGATGGACTTGGTATGATTATGATCAGGAATTATTCGGTATAATCATGATCATAATGTTACAAATGATATGGTAAAAGTCCTCATTGGCATGTAGTGCATTGATGGACAGTTGTTGGCATGATCATGATCATTAATGAATACACGAATATCTTTGGCCCGTAGTGCATGGATAATTTGTGGTTGTGATACTAATGAATATCCTTGGCCATAGTGCAAGGATGATGTGGTTTATTAATTAAGCTGAGTCTTAGCAATAAAAGTTATGAAAAACCTTTTAAATTATAGAAGATAGTAGATTTTATTCTCTACTTGACTCTTTTAATGGATTGCTTATTCCGCTGCAGTTAAACTTGTTGTTTGTTATATTGTATCAGTTTAACACTGTTGAAGGCTAATGATAATTTATTCTGCATTATCTTAGTCATAATATTTCTTACTAGGCTAGTTGAGCTCACCCTTTTACTTTCATTGTTCTCTTCAGGAAATGAGAACGTAGCAAAGACTAGTCGGGGAACGGAGTGACGGTCCATATGATAGCATTAGTAGTCCTCAGTATTCTATGAAATAGTGTGTTAATAAATGTATTGAGGACTTATTTTGAGTTTGAATACTGTCTAAAAGATAATATTTGTATTAAAACTCACAGCTCATGTTGTATATTTAAGATTGTATTTGTATTCTGTACCATGTATTTGGCAACTCAGAATAGGTGATTTATAACTATTTTGGGGGCGTCATAGTTGGTATCAAAGCTTAGGGATATGATCCCTGGCTGAGATGTGAGATAAGAACTAGGAGGGGAGAGACGGGGAATTCCTTCGCTAGTATGACCTACCTAAGTTTATTTGTTATTTAATTAGTCGATTAGAGTATATTGATAATATGTGACTATTCTCAAATTCCTTAACCAATCCATTTAATTCGATCTGGTTAATTTAGCATCTAATATACTATGCACTGATAGTAATTTAGACATTATAAAATGCTTTGAATGAATTTGTAATTACCAATATTTTTAGCATACATTCTATTATTAATTAATTAATTACCAAGATAAATTAGGTCTTTATTTAAATTGGTATCTCTCGCTATTTTCATTAAACTATATTACCGTCACTTATATAGTTCGGCAAAATCTAATTAAAGGTTTGCTAGTGAGAATAAGGATCTCATTTCAAATGTATATAGCTTTGTGGTGCCACAATAAATTATATATAAATAAATAGGTAGACAACTCTTGTCAATTACATCATCATGTAACTCCTTTTATTTTGCCTCTTAGATTATTTTTATCAAGTGGTGGCACATCCGAATCAAAATTAACCAAGTTAAGTCCAACCTAGCACTCCATATATTCAAAAAAGAAAAACATTATCCTTGTGGTGACACAACAAAATAATATTGTTCAGTTTTCTTTATAAGCATCAAATGTGATAAAATTAACATTTCAAAGAATTAAGATAAGCCTTGTGGTGACACAACAAACTTATAATAATTAATTGATACTCTATTATTGTTATCTTGTTAGAAGGCAACGTTCGATATTTCAAATATCTTTCAATGTTTAGGACTTAATTTTAAAACTTTGAGGGATTTGTTATTAATTGTCTCATCTTGTTTAGTGCGCATGCACACACACATATACACTATATATATATATATATATATATATATATATATATATATATATATATATATATATATATATATAAAACACGATATATTAATTAACATGTGAAACATGTTTGCATAATATATATAGTATAAGCATGCACATATAGAATATTATATTCTACCCCGATTGATTATGGACTTGATTCTAGTTTGGTTCACTAGAGCCACCAAGTGAACCAAGAGGTCAAACCTATGGTACAAGAATTAAATTTAAATATAACTATTACATTTAAACCCAGGCTCCATTATAGACGGGTCTTCAAGCGCTCCTTGTTCCTTGATCTCCAATTCTTCAAAATTAATTCTAACTATTCCTATTACAAAACTATTTAAAATAAATAGAAACCTTGATCAGCAGTCAAGGGAAAGTACATAGGAGGGAGATATAATTTACATTAAGAAAAAAATAGAGAAGACGAGATACACACCCCATTTAATAAAACTCATACATTCATGTATCCAACTAAAATAAAATCCAATCACATTGGTCAATAGTCCATAATCAATCCTATTTATTATCATACACATCAACATATGCATCAATAAATAATTCATCTCATGAATAATAAATTCATTCCATATATGCATCAATATCAATTTAATGGGCAATTTCGAGTTTATTAAAATCTAATTTTTAAAATAAAATAAACTCCTTTGTTTTAATAAAAATTTAAATCATAATAAATTTATTTATTTTATTTTATCCAATTTTAAATAAAAATAAACTCCTTTAGTTTTAATCAAATTCCAAATCAAAATAAACTCTTTTATTTTATTTAATAAGGAATTCAATTTTAAGTACAAAATAAAATCCTTTATTTTAACTTAAAATTGCTGGAAAAAATAAAATATGTTGAATCTTATTCCTTATCAAAATTAAACATCTTTAATTTTAGGAAACATGGAATCCTATTCCATATGTGAATAAACTCTTTTATTCTAGAAAACAAGGAATCCTATTCCATATGTGAATAAACTCTTTTATTCAAGCAAACGTGGAATCTAATTCCAAATTAATATGAATCTTTTGAGTAAACTATTTTATTCAAACGAACGTAGAATCTAATTCCAAGTTAATATAAAACTTTTGAATAAACTCTTTTATTCAAACGAACGTGGAATCTAATTCCAAGTTAATATAAAACTTTTATTTTAATTATATTCTAATTCAAAATAACCATTTTTATCTTAATTGAAATAAATATTAAAATTAATTTTTTTTAGAATTTGGTGTGTGCAATGCTATTTGTATTATTAATCGGAATGGAAAGTTAGCAATTCAAGGCCGCTAGCCTAGAAAATCATTTTTTTAGGTTATGGCAGTAATTTGCGCTTTAATATCTTTGAAAATGAAAGCAATAATTTGCTAGCTTAGAAAACATGTGACGCCCCCAAAATCAGGTTCTCTAACCTCGGATTCAGTGCTCACGATCTATCATCATCATAAGCATTCTATAAACTATTGTGGAATAATAAACATACGTTGTTCATTATAATAAAGTTTCATAACATAATCCAAATGTCTTCTTAACCTTACCATAAACAAACCATTCATATTACAAAAGGTTTACATAAGTAATTCCATCAAATAATAATAATTAACATTCATTCTAAACTATTCTTGGATCTTGCCCTTGCCTTTGTCTTTCGTATTCGATCCTTTAGGCTTAACTGAAATAAATGTCATGATATAGCAAGCCTAAGCAACTAATTTGCTTAGCAAATTTAAATACAAGGGAGATATATCATGATTAGAAAGAAGTTTCTCTTTTAATGTTCAAAACAGTATAAAGTTGTGAAGGAACATGAATTAATAGTCAACAGTTGAATATTCGAATAATTGAATAAAATGTACCGAGTGGTTTAAAATAACCATGAGCATTTTCCAAGGTTCTCAGTCATTTAAACTGGACCTTTTAATAAGTTTTGATAATTAAGGGGATCAGCTTTTCATACCCCGTGATTTATGCATAAACACTTAATCAATATCATGCTTTAATTAAATTCATCATTTTCTTAGTCAAGATTTCTAATCATATCAATTTAATAAGAACAGCTCTTTAAAATATATTTAATTTAACAAATTTAACATGCTTAATCTAGCTGATACAATTAGCATAGATCTATCTCATAAACAGATCATGAATGAAGAACTTTAATCTAATTCGCAGTTCATCAATAATAGAACAGGAATTCAATTGTACAAAGTGTAAATCTCAATAATCAATATAGATGTGAATAATTAACAATAATTATTAACTAACATGCTTCGAAAATAATAACTCGAGTTTGAGTTAAGAAACTTGTCTATTTGACGAGCTACAACTAAATAGCTTTAATTATAACTCTTTGAATGATCTAGTATTGACAATGTTAATCTAATAATTAGTACTGCGTATAATTATACGCCTACATGTTTACTTATACTATTATCTAGCAAATAATTCAATCACAATGTACATATAGTATAATATATCATCATTAACACTATAAGATATTTAATAAATCTTCGGTTAATGATTTTATAAATTTATAAGGTTTTTCTTAAGTAATAAACACTTATTAGATCCTTAAACAATTTATTATAATTGTTTAATTAATGAGTCATTTAAATTATCTCCATTTATTAAGTCTATCTTCCTTTAATTACTATTTAATATTAGTTAAATAGTAATTAATTAATTACCTTTAGTTATTATTAAATAAATAATAACTAATTACATCTAATTATTATTTAATGTTAATTAAATATTGAATAATTAACATTACTCGTCTTTATTTATTATTTAATATTAATTAAGTAATAATTAATTAATCATTTATCCTTGAATAATAAATAATTGATTTATTAGTCTTTAATTATTCATTTCTATTAATAAATGAATAATTAATTAACCCTAACTTTGTCCTTATTTAATATTAATTATTTATTTATTTATCCTTGAATAATAAATAATTAATTTACTTTATAAATCTTTAATTATTCTTTATTATTAACTTAAGAATAATTAATTATCATTTGTTCTTATTTATTATTTATTTATTTATTTATCCTTGAATAATAAATAATTAATTTACTTGTAAGTCTTTAATTATTCTTTCTTATTAACTTAAGAATAATTAATTATCATTTATTCTTATTTATTATTTAATATTAACTAAATAATAAATAATTTCTTTTATAAATTTTATGTCAATGTAAGTAAGTAATTACATTATTACATAATCTTACTTAAGCATTCTTTAATCATTATTTAATATTAATTAATGATTTAACCTATTTATTATTTAATTTTAATTAAATAAACAATAGTTACTTTATTAATACTAACTCTACTTAATTATCACCCAATACTACTTAGATAATAATTAAATAGTTAATTACATTCAAATTTCATGTAATTAGTTAAATAATCCATTAATTGTATTAAAAGTTATAAATTAGTAAGTTTAAAATGATTTTAAATGAGTTTAAACCACTAATTACTTAATAATTAGCTAACTGCTCAGAAACATTTTGGATTAAATATCTTAATATTCTTCAAAATTTTAGAAAAATTTGTGTCCAAGAACCACCACCGAACAAACGGAAAGTGGCCAATTTGGCCATTGAAAAGTTCCGATTCGGTTTGGCTTTCTTTGAACCTAAGTAGCTTTTTAAGATTTTTGATTTTTTTTTCTCCAAATTTGGGGTCCTTCACTAAAACTTGAATAAAATGAAATCTACAACTCCTATTTGGGTCCAATCAAACTCGTTGGATTCGTATCTTCCCGAACTACAGATTTCATTCATCAAACATCAATTTTGGTTATGTTTTGATCCCAGAAATGAGCACAGAAGTGGCTGTTCTTGCACATGAGTTCTTAGTTGAGGTGTTTTAGTAATAAATCCATATCTCACTCATTTTTTAACATTTTTATATGCTTCCAAAGGGGTTTTGCTCTTAACTCATATTTCTAGCATACCAAGAAACAAAATCACAAACACCATTTGTAGATTTCAAAATGAAAAGCAATGATCACCCCTTTAAATTAGTGTTTTTCCCAAAACTACTTTAGCTTCTTTTTTCCCAAATTTTCCAACATAAACTATATAGATGGACATTTTGACACCCTTAAATTCGGGTACTTCATTCCCACAAGATTTGGGGTTCCCTTGATAAAAACATTCTAACTACCCAAACATAATAAAATTTAATACTCCCTCCGTCCCATGATAAAAGTCCTTATTACTATTTTGGGTAGTCCCATGTTAAATGTCTACTTTCCTTTAATAACCAAACTTTTACACATTTTTTCCTAGTATACCCGTAACATTAAATATCTCTTACTTTTCTTATTCTAATTTTCTCTCCATAATTAATGACATATTATTATGGGCAATTTTGTCATTTCATCAATGAGTAATAAACCTTTATCCTGGGACGGAGGGAGTAATAAACCTTCCCATTAAAGGATTACATCAATAAGTTTAATAAAATCTCCCAGGTTATCTAACCATTAAATACAAACATCATGTGCGGAAAATTAAATAACTACATCACAAGATTTAAAATAAAGTCTGACAATATAAAAGTCAACAGGTTTACAAATCTTCAATACTTGTTCATCTTTCATTTCCCTTTACTAGTGGTAGGTTCATCGACCTTCTCAAATTTAGCTGTAATATTTATATAAGTAAGAGTGAGCAAACAATGCTCACTTGAAATGACAATGAATAAACATCATATCAACTATCAAACGAATAGGCTCAATATAACTGAATAATGTGCTTAATCAATAATAATCAAGAACAGAATTTGAAATATATATCTGAGGGTCAAAAGACCACGAACTATGTCCATAGTTATAAGTATTCTTTCAACTTAAACTTTAACAGTCATAAGACTATAAGGAATCCTCGTACTTAGGGGGATCAACCCTTCGTACAATGTATTGTGCACAAACATTTAAACGCTATGCGTAAATTATCCCCTGTAATAGGGTTGTTCATCCCAGTATTTAGAATACAAGTCTGCACCAAAGTAAGTTTGGTTTGGATAAATTTCAAGGTAATTTAGAGTTTAACGAATATCAACTAAGGATTAGTTGAATAAGAATGTAATAACATTATGCTATGGAATAAATCATAAATGAATCAACATTGTATATTAAGGTCATGCTTTAGGAATAATCTAATAGCATAAGCATTGAATAACATAACATACCTTGCTTAAACAATATTAAGCTAAGGTTAGAATCTTGTTTAGAATTGAGTATTGAGCATGCATAATAAATAGTAAATTGAACAATAAAACTTGTTCAACATTAGTGTATCAGAATTTAGAAATTTGCATGCTAAATAACAAGTTAAAGTAGGAAACCTTTTCAAAGTAAGAGTTTAGGTTAAATAACTTTGCACGAATTGTATAAATAGGATTAGGAATAACTTGCTCAATAATAAACAAGGTAGAGTCAAGAAACTTGCGCGATATAATTTGGAGTTAAGAAACTTGCTCAAAGAAAGTTTAGAGTTAGAAAAATTGCCTTGCGTGTAAGCTAAACCGTAATAATTCGATTCACAATATCCTATACACATGTCATCATGACATAATTAGTTACTACATATACTCTGTATATAAATAAGTATCAATTTCATGTATGGATTGGTTTTAATCACATAGTCAAGTTACATTAGTAACGTAATAACAAAACTCGTTAATTGTTAATTATATGCTCATTCTTAGTACTATGATACAACAATTAACAAAAATCATATTTTAATGAAATATAATATTGCACCATATCAACAATTACGGACTTTTGTAAAAAAAAAATTACTATTCATTACATTAGCTTAAACACTGCTTATTTAATAATAATGATTTTAGTACCCAAGAATGTAAACAAAGCTAATTTGACATGTACCTTAATTTCTAGCACCTAAATTAACACGTATAACTTACATAGATTACACATAAACATTACCCATCATATATTTACTGATTTCAAACAACTAAACCACAACTTCAGAAAATTTAAATTCTTGAATGTCATGTTTTAAACCAAAAACTGTATTTTTGACATTGTTTGACAAAACTAACATTGTGATCACAATTATTCTCCAAATTAATTCATTCCAACTACGTTCTCTTCATTTCTTGCCGAATTAACATATTCAAGGCTCAATTTATCTATTAGCTTACAATTAACTATCAATTTTGATACTCCTCCAAGCCATGTTCATACACATATTCACTGTAAAACTATTTTCTTTCTTTTTGAACGTATATGTAAACTATAATTATATATAGATGCTAGTTATAACATCCCAATTACATTTACACATAATTTATTAACCAATCATAAAAATTTGGATTATAGACAATTTTGTAAAGAACTTTATACTACAGTGAAACTCAAGAACATAGAAACTTTTCAGACAAAAGGATTAAAGCTTTTGGAAATTAGAAGTATACCTTCTCTTGCTTGGTGAACCCTTGTTAGAAGACAAAGTGCTTACAATTCATAGAACTTTTCTCTCCTCTCAAACTCTCTCTAGTTCTTATCTGTAAATTCTCTGAGAACTTCTTCTCTTTTCTCTTCTTAGGCTGAAGCCAAATGTTTTTTCACGTAAAATAAAATACAACTCCAGCAAACGCACAAACCCAACTTCTAAAACCGGCATTTTACTAATGAAAATATTAAATTATCAGTTACCATAATTTAATATATATTATTTATTTTATTTATATTATTTATTATAATTACAATTCAAAATTTAAAAGCCATAAGGCTATGTTTGGCAAACACTAATTAAAATAAAGACTTAATATCTTTAAGCCTTGTTTGGCAAAACTAAATTAAACTCTTTTAATTTATTTTAATAACTCATTTATAGAATAGTTTATTGTCACACTTTTATTACCAAATTAAATTAAAAATATTATAATAATCCATTTAATCCCTATCAACTCTCTAACATAATTATTAAATTAAATTAGAACATTATCTCATAATCATTAATTTCCTTCACTCATTAATTATTTATTTAACAATTAAATAATCAAAACAAATCAAATTAAACAAATATTTATTCTACAATAAACACATCAATTAAAATATTTTTATAATTCAATAAATATTTGAAATTTCAATTTAAAATTCCGAATTGTTACATCCTTCCCTCCTTATAAGAATTCTGTCCCCAGAATCAGAACTCAAACAAATTATTTGTCACATTCTTCCCTCCTTACAAAGATTTTGTCCCCAAAATTGAAGACACAGATTAAACAAATAACTCTAGGTAATTCTTTATTATTTTATCTTCGAGTTCCCACGTAGCCTCTTCGATATTGTGGTTTCTCCATATCACCTTCACAGAAGGTATCACTTTATTCCTGAGCACTTGTTCTTTCCTATCGACTATCTAGATAGGAACCTCTTCATAAGACAAGTCTTTATCAAATTGTAATGGTTCGTACTCGATCATATGCTTGTAATCGGGTTTATACGGTCGTAACACTGAAATATGAAAAACATTATGAACGTGTTCCAACTCTAGAGGTAGAGCTACCTCATAAGCCACCCCTCCTACTCTTCGCAACACCTCAAAGGGTCCAATAAACCTCGGGCTTAGCTTTCCCTTTGTACCGAAACAAATTTTCCCCTTCCAAGGAGAAACTTTTAAGAACAAAAAATTTCCTATGTCGAATTCAAAATCTTGTATGTGTTGATCAAAATACTTCTTCTGTCTGTCTTGAGCAGCTACCAATCTTGTCTTGATGAGTTTAACAACCTCAGCAGTTTGTTGTACCAGTTCCGGTCCTAATAGTTGATGTGTACCGACTTCATCCCAGCACAGTGGAGTTCTGCACTTCCTTCCCTACAATGCTTCGTAAGGCGGCATGCCGATGCTTGTGTGGTAAATTTTGTTATAGGCAAATTCCACCAATGGTAAATGTTCATCCCAGCTCCCTTTGAAATCCATGATGCATGCTCTAAGCATATCTTCCAACGTCTGGATTTTTTGTTCGCTTTGGACATCTATTTGCGAATGGTATGCCGTACTCATTCTTAACTGTGTTCTCATGCATTCTTGTAGTCTCTTCCAGAATTTTGATGTGAATCGCGGATCTCTATCTAACACAATTGACACTGGAACTCCATGTCTCGAAATGATTTCTTTAACGTACAATTTTGCCAACTGATCAAGATTGAATCTAATCTTTATTGGCAAAAAGTGTGTTGATTTTGTCAGTCTATCCACTATCACCCAAATCGCATCGTATCCTCTCTGAGTAGTTGGAAGACCCACCATAAAATCCATTGTGATGTGTTCCCACTTCCATTCCTGTATTTCCAACGGTTGAAGTAATCCGTTTGGTCTTTGGTGCTCGGCCTTGACTCTTTGACATGTCAAGCATTTTGCAACACATTCTATGACATCTCTTTTCATGTTTGGCCACCAAAAGTGTCGCCGCAAATCTTGATACATCTTTGTACTTCCCGGATGGATCGAATATCTTGAGCTATGAGCTTCTGTCAAGATTTCGTCTTTAATATCTAGTACTGCAGGAACCCAAATTCTCCCCTCGAATCTTAGTAACCCTTTGGTATCGATCTTGTATTTCACCTCATTACCCTCAACCACTTTCTCTTTGATTTTTACACATTCTTCATCTTGTAGTTGAGCATTCTTTACCTTGTCCACCAAATTTGGGTTATCTCCCAACTGGAACAATCTTTCATCGAATTCTTTTGGAAATTTTATTTCCAACTCTAGCCTTGTCATTGGTGAAATAAGCTCCTCCTAAATGGTTATTAGCATCAACTTTTCTCGACCTTTCCTTCTTAAAGCATCTACAACAACATTCGCCTTGCCTGGATGATAAAAGATCTCACAATCGTAATCTTTTATTAATTCCAACCATCTCTTTTGATGCATGTTGAGATCCTTCTGTGTGAAAATATACTTTAGGCTCTTATGATCTGTATATATCTCACATTTCTCTCCATAGAGATAGTGTCTCCATATTTTTAGAGCAAATACCACCGCAGCCAACTCTAAATCATGAGTCGGATATCCTTTCTCGTATTCCTTTAGTTGCCTTGATGTATATGCAATGACTTTGCCATTTTGCATAAGCACACACCCTAGTCCTTTATGTGATGCATCACTATACACCACAAAGTTTCATGTATTATCTGGTAATGACAACACAGGTGCCACACTTAACTTCTTTTTCAAGTCTTGAAAACTCTCTTCACACTTCTCCGTCCAAACAAATTTTATAACTTTCCTTGTCAATTTGTTAACGGAGTTGAAATCTTGGAAAAGTCCTGAATAAAGTCTTGAAATCTTGGAAAAGTCCAGTCCCAAGAAACTCCTCACCTCTGAGGGTGTTCCCAATTAATTACGGCTTCAACTTTTAATGGATCCACTGAAATCTCATCTTTGTCAATCACATGCCCAAGAAATTGTACATGTTCTAGCCAGAATTCATACTTTGAGAATTTTGCATACAACTTTTCCTTTCTTAGCGTCTCCAACGTCAAACGTAAATGTTCCACGTGTTCTTCTGAAGATTTGGAGTACACCAGGATGAGACGCCCCCAAAATAGGTATACATCACCCATCTTGAGTCGCCAAATACATGGTACAAAATTCAAATATAACTTAATAATACAACTGTCGTGTAAACATCTGGATAGTGAGGACTACAATGGAATCAATACATTTATTATCACACTATTTCATAGAATAGTGAGGACTACTAATGCAAACATCTGGATCATCACTCTGTTCCACGACTAGTCCCAGCTACGTTCTCATTTCCTGAAGAGAACAATGAAATCAAAAGGGTGAGCACAACTAGCCCAGTAAGAAATATTATGACTAAGATAATGCATAATAAATTATCGTTAGCCTTCAACAGTGTTAAACTGATAAAATATAACAAACATCAAGTTTAACTACAGCGGAACAAGCAATCCATTAGAAGAGTCAAGTAGAGCATAAAATCTACTATCTTCTATGATTTAAAAGGTTTTCATCACTTTTATCGCTGAGACTCAGCTTAATAAATAATCCACATCATCCCTGCACTACGACCAAGGATATTCATTAGTATCACGACCATAAATTATCCATGCACTACGGGCCAAGGATATTCGTGTTTTCATCAATGGTCATGATCATGCCAACAACTGTCCATCAATGCACTACGGGCCAATGAGGACTTTTACCACATTATTTGTAACATTACGGTCATGATTATACCAAATAATCCCTGATCATAATCATACCAAGTCCATCTATGCCCTATAGGCCATAGATGACTTTCAACATAATATAAACATGAGGATGATGACAATGATATAAGAATTCAATAAAATAAGTTCAAGGATAAATTTTTAAAGATTTATAATTTAATTTATCCAGAAATCAATAACGTCTAAATTGTCAACATGATACTGCTTTGTGGAGTAAAATTCAAGAATAATATTGTACCAAAAATAATTTGGACCGAAACTAATCAGTTTTTATCATGAATAGTACCCTGGGTGAATAGTACTCGAGTGAATAGTACCCTGTGAATAGTACTTCAAGAATAGTAACCCCGTGAATAGTACTCCGGCATGAAAAAGTTAAAACTTATCAAGAATGCTCAAAATAATGTTTCCATGAAAAGATACTGGATGAAGCGCAAATATCAAGGATATTCTACTAATTTCTTGGAGTTTAGAAGCCAAAACTTTATCAAAACGAGTATAGAGTTCGAAATCTGAAACGAAATAATATTACTTACATACTATAGAGTATGGAATAAAATATTATTTCAAGTGAATATTGAACAAAAATAACATCCCTTACTATGAAAAGAAGAGTATTCCAACTGGTATAGCGGGCATATTCTTGAAGAAAACTTATACTGTTTTCTACGCTCAAAGCTTTCTAAAACTCGAAAGAAATACACTCAATATTATAGAAGAAGAATTCTCTGCTATTTGGATTAAAAATCACGAACGCACAGTGAAAATAAATCACGGGCTGAATTTTGCAACACATGACTTACGCCAGTTTTTCAAACAAATACTTAATCACCAAATAAAACAAAAATTATATATATATATATATATATATTATAATAATGAACTCCCTCCCATGAATCAAATTTAATTTCTTTCCCCCCCCCCCACCCAAGATTTTCCTCCAAATGTGGGTCCCACTCGTGGCCCCCACCTCTTATAATAATTTCCTACCGATTATTTTGAAAAATGGGTAAATGGGGGGTCTAAATAATAAGCAAAATTTATATTAAATACTTCATAAAAATCCCTTCAATATTTTTAACAACATTTATCATCATTATTATAATTCGCAATATTTAACAACCAGGTCATTCCCAGGAAAGAAGTGGCTTTCCAATAAGGATTTCTCCCTATTGGCGCACAATTAGGTGACCAAACCTCTCCTTGACAAAACTTCTAGACATTGTCAATATTGCAAATAATAATATTAGTAACTCTGTCATCTCAATTATTGATTTAATAATATATAAAATATCGACAATAATTGAATCAAATAACGTGAGATACTATGCAACAATTATTGTAGCAATAATTGAACAAAACTGAGTGACTTCTCACGTAAGCATCAATAATCAATACCGTGTGCTACTATACAACCATGCGCATTACTGTACTTTTAACACCGGGTGTTTCAACAGTTAACAGTAAAACTTTCGCCGTTATTTTCATAAAAAGATATTTTTGTCATTTTCTCAATCCGACAATAATTCCGTTGTGGGGTCCACCAATGATTGTGCCGTCATACTAATATTCCCTGATAAAACGAATATTCCTCGACCAATCGAATATTATATAACAACTTGCGTACTTTTCAAAATTTATAAATATTACCCACAACTATAACATTATATCAAATTCACTCCATAATGTTCAAAAATAATATTTATAGAAAATTCATCTTTATTCATAAAAGTTGGGGTCTTACAACCTCTCCTTCTTATGAAATTTTGCCCTCGAAATTAGGGTACGTACCTGGTATGTCGAAGAGGTAAGGATACCTTGATTTTATTTTAGATTCTAACTCCCAGGTCATTTCCTCAACATTATGGTTTCTCCACAAAACTTTAACTTGAGGTATAACCTTGGAGCGTAGAATATGTTCCTTCTTATCCAATATTTTAACAGGAACATCTTCATATGTTAAATCTTCCGCTATTTCATCCGGTTCTAACTCAATAATGTGGTTCGGGTCTTCCACATATTTACGTAACATGGATATGTGAAAAATGTTATGAACACGAGACATACTTGGCGGTAAAGTGAGTCTATAGGCCACAGTTCCTACTCGATCGGGGATTAAAAATGGGACAATGAATTGAGGATTGAGCTTTCCTCTCTTTCCAAATCTCGTAACTACTTTCCATGGAGCAACACGTAACAACACATGATCTCCAATATCGAATTCCACGTCCTTTCGTTGAAGATCAACATAACTCTTTTGTCGAACTTGTGAGGTTTTTATACGTTGTTGGATCGTTTGATTCTTTTCTGTAGTCATACGTACCAACTCCGCTCCCAACAATGTTGCTTCACCCACCTCTTCCTAGCATACTGGAGAACGACACTTTCTTCCATACAGCGCCTCAAATGGAGCCATGCCAATACTTGTTTGATAACTGTTATTGTAGGAAAACTCCACTAATAGTAAGAACTTGTCCCAACTTCCCTTGAAGTCAAGGACACATAGTCTTAATAAATCTTCAAGAGTTTGAATAGTCCTTTCCGACTGACCATCCGTTTGAGGATGATAAGCTGAACTAAATCATAAATCCGTGCCCATAGCTTTTTGCAAACTATCCCAAAATCTTGAAGTGAATCTTGGGTCTCGATCATAAACTATGGATACTGGCATACCATGAAGTCTTACAATCTCATTTATGTACATACGAGCAAGATGTTCAACTATATAAGTTTCTCGTATTGGTAAGAAATGAGCAGACTTGGTCAATCTATCAACAATGGCCCAAATTTCATCTATGCCTTGAGAAACCTTGGGAAGACTAGTAACGAAATCCATGGTAATGTGCTCCCACTTCCATTCTGGAATTTCGAGTGGTTGCAATGGACCTTTTGGCACTTGATGTTCCGCCTTGACTCGTTGAGAAGTTAAACACCTTGAGATAAACTGCGTTATCACTTTCTTCATATTTCTCCACCAAAATGTATGTCGAAGATCATGATACATTTTGGTACTTCCAGGATGGATTGCAAACGGTGTGTTGTGCGCCTCCATCATGATTTTAAACTTCAAGTCAGAATCATTAGGAACACAAAGTCTGGAGTTGACTTGAAGTATTCCTTCTTCATCGATTCTTGCTTCCGGAATAGCACCTTCTTGCACTTTCTTCCTTATACGCATCAGCTCCAAGTCTGTAGCTTGAGTAGCTTTAACTTTATCAATTAAAGTTGGTTCTACTCGTATATTGGCCATCATCACATGGGTCTTTAACTCTATCTCCATCCTTTGCAAGTCATACAAAATAGGCCTTTGTGTTGACAATAACGCAATCATACCTGCATATGATCTTCTACTCAATGAGTCAGCTATCACGTTCGCTTTTCTAGGGTGGTATTGAATGGTATGATCATAATCTTTCAACAGCTCAAGCCAATGTCGTTTCCGCATGTTGAGCTCCTTTTGAGTGAAAAAATATTTGAGGCTTTTATGATCTGTATAGATCTCAACCTTTTCTCCATACAGGTAATGCCTCCAAATTTTAAGTGTGGAGACAATAGCTGCCAACTCTAGATCATGAGTAGGATAATTCCTCTCATATTCTTTGAGTTGTCGAGAGACATAGGCTATGACTTTCCCATGTTGCATGAGAATACATCCTAACCCTTTGCTCGAAGCATCACTGTAGATGACAAATCCCTCCGAGCCAGATGATATTGTCAGAACTGGTGCTGAAATGAGTCTCCTTTTGAGTTCTTGAAAACTCTTCTCATATTCCTCGCTCCAACCAAATTTTATATCTTTCCGAGTCAGCTAAGTTAATGGAGTAGTGATTCGAGAAAACTCTTCTACGAATCTCCGATAATAACCAGCTAAGCCGAGAAAGCTATGTACTTTGGTCACTGATTTAGGTTGCTCCCAACTTTGAATAGCTTCAATCTTTGTCGGGTCAACAGATATTCCATAACTTGATACTACGTGCCCAAAGAATGCTACTTCCTCAAGCCAGAACTCGCATTTCTTCAACTTGGCATAAAGCTTGTTTTCACGAAGCTTTTGGAGTATTAGCCTCAAGTGTTGCTCATGATCTTCACGGCTTTTGGAATATATTAGGATGTCATCAATAAAGATGACCACAAAGTGATCCAAATATTCCTTGAATACTCGGTTCATCATATCCATGAAGGCAGCAGGAGCATTAGTCAATCCAAAAGACATAAATAGGAACTCATAATGCCCGTACCTAGTTCTGAAAGCCATCTTTGGAATGTCATCGGTTCTAATCTTTAATTGATGATATCCGGAATGAAGATCGATCTTTGAAAAGAATTTGGTGCCTTGCAACTGGTCAAACAGATCATCAATACGTGGCAATGGGTACCTATTTTTGATGGTGACATGATTCAACTCCCGATAATCAATACAAAGTCGCATACTTCCATCTTTCTTCTTTATGAATAGAATAGGAGCACCCCAAGGAGACGTACTAGGACGAATGAAACCGATGTTTAACAATTCCTGCAGTGGGGTCTTTAACTCCTGAAGTTCAATAGGAGTCATTCGATATGGGGCTTTGGAAATGGGTTTTGTACCGGGTTCAAGGTCGATACAAAATTCAATTTCTCGCTCTGGGGGTAGGCCAGGAAGTTCTTTAGGGAATACGTTAGGAAATTTATTAACAATAGAAATATCATTCAAAACTAACGTATTTTTGTTTAAATCTATGACATGAGCTAAGAAAGCTTGACATCTGTTTTTCAATAAACGAATAGCTTTATGGCTTGAGATGACAGTGATTAATTTTAATTGTTTGGTTGCATGAATTCGCATAATAGGTTGGTTAGGAATATGAAAGCTAACAACCTTACGAAAATAATCAATTTTTGCATGATGAGTAGTTAACCAATCAATCCCTAGAATTACGTCAACTGCAAGTATTTTCAATGAAATAAGATCGACAGGTAAAGTGAGGGTGACGATTTGAACCAAACAAGACTTATAAACAGTGGATGTAATGAAGGTTTCTCCCAACGGAGTTTCAACAGATAAGTCAAAATCTAATTTCTCTAGAGTCTAATTTAAACGTTGAATGCAAGTAGGAGAAATAAAAGAATGGGTAGAACCGGTATCAAATAAGGTATATACTTCGCTAGAGTTTATGATAAGCTTACCCGTGATGACCTCATTCGAGTTCCTTGCTTTCTGGGAGGTTACGACAAATGCTCTCCCTTGAACTATGGTTTTGACTTTTCTGGAACGGCCTTTGGGCCTCCATCCCAACTGGACTTGCCTTCCCTGAATGACAAAATCGAGCTAGGCGACCTTCTCTTCCACAATTGTAACACATTTTGGATCATTGTACCTGATTTGGATTAATATGTCCTCCCTCGCATTTGAAGCATATGATAGGTGGTCGTTCTCCTTCCTTAACAACGGGTCTTTGCGTCGACGTCTTTTCATCATTGTTGAATCTCCTTTTCTTGAAATGTCCATTCTTATTGTCTTGGCCATGATTACCACCGAAGTGGTTACCACTTCTGGCATGTTGATTCCCTCCACGTTTGTTGTCACTACTTCGATGACTGCTACCACTAGAATTATCGACTTGTCGGCTGCTCTCTCGTGGTTGAGTTGACTCATTATCGCGCTCCAATAACTGAGCCATATTAACAACATCTGAATACAAACAAAGTTTATGAGAAATGAGGTATTGACGTATCTCGGGTTTCAAACCTCTTAGAAACATTTGTGTCATTCTCTCTTCATTATCAACTAAGTGGGACGCAAATCGGGACAACTCGACAAACTTTGCTTCGTACTGTGACACGGTCATGCTGTTTTGCTCCAGTTTAATGAACTCTACCTCTTTCTTGTGACGAATACTTTCAGGAAAGTACTTGTCGTTGAACAGTTCTTGAAACTTCTCCTAAGACATCTTCAGTGCGGCAGGTTGAGTACGCTTTACAGATTCCCACCAAGAATCGCTCCGCCTCGCAACATGAAGGTGGCAAAGGGAACCTTTTGCTCCTCGGAGCATCCCAAGACATCAAATATCTTGCAGATTTACTTTATCCACGTCTCCGCCTTAAGTGGTTTTGGCTCTCCAAAAAACTCCGGTGGTCCCAGCTCCTTGAACTGTTTAGCGGTGACCGTTCGAGAGTTGCCAGTGTTTCCACCTGCATTTTGGATAGGAGCCGCTCTCGCCTGATGTTGCATAAATTGTATAAAGCCTCTGAACATTCCATTGTTCATCATTTGGTCAGTGTTGTTGTTTGCATGAGGATTGTCGCCTTTTTGATGCACATTATCCTGATTATTGATATGTGGAGACTCAACGGTCTCCTGTGCTCCATTGCTATTCTCAACATTCTCGGATTTCATTTTCAAATACTGCCACAAAATAAGGGTTACTTGACATGCAACATATTATCCCTATATTCTGACCGACTAATTAAATACTAATTAAACTTAGGTAGGTCATACTAGTGAAGGAATTCCCTGTCTCTCCCCTCCTAGTTCCTGTCTGACATCTCAGCCATGTATCATTTCCCTAAGCTTTGATACCAACTGAGATGCCCCCAAAATAGGTATACATCACCCATCTTGAGTCGCCAAATATATGGTACAAAATTCAAATACAACTGTCGTGTAAAATAAGACAAAACATAAACTGAGAGTTTTAATACGAATATTATCTTCTAGACAGTATTCAAACTCATATGGAGTCCTCAATACATTTATTATCACACTATTTCATAGAATAGTGAGGACTACTAAAGCAAACATCTGGACCGTCACTCAGTTCCTCGACTAGTCCCGGCTACGTTCTCATTTCCTGAAGAGAACAATAAAAGCAAAAGGGTGAGCTCAACTAGCCCAGTAAGAAATATTATGACTAAGATAATGCAGAATAAATTATCGTTAGCCTTCAACAACGTTAAACTGATAAAATATAACAAACATCAAGTTTAACTGCAACGGAACAAGCAATCCATTAGAAGAGTTAAGTAGAGCATAAAATCTACTATCTTCTATGATTTAAAAGGTTTTCATCACTTTTATCACGAGACTCGACAATAAATAATCCACATCATCCCTGCACTACGGCCAATGATATTCATTAGTATCACGACCACAAATTATCCATGCACTACGGGTCAAGGATATTCGTGTTTTCATCAATGGTCACGATCATGCCAACAATTGTCCATCAATGCACTACGGGCCAATGAGGACTTTTACCACATCTTTTGTAACATTACGGTCATGATTATACCGAATAATCTCTGGTCATAATCATACCAAGTCCATCTATGCACTACAGGCCACAGATGACTTTCAACAAAATATAAACATGAGGATGATGACAATGATATAAGAATTCAACAAAACAAGTTCAAGGATAAATTTTTAAAGATTTATAATTTAATTTATCCTGAAATCAATAACCTCCAAATTGTCAACATGATAATGCTTTGTGGAGTAAAATTCAAGTATAATATTGTACCAAAAATAATTTAGACTGAAACGAATCAATTTTTATCATGAATAGTACCCCGAGTGAATAGTACTCGAGTGAATAGTACCCCGTGAATAGTACTTCAGGAATAGTAACCCCGTGAATAGTACTCCGGCATGAAAAAGTAAAAACTTATCAAGAATGCTCAAAATAATATTTCCATGAAAAGATACTCGATGAAGCGCAAATATCAAGGATATTCTACTAATTTCATGGAGTTTAGAAGCCAAAACTTTAACAAAATGAGTATAGAGTTCAAAATCTGAAATGAAATAATATTACTTACATACTACAGAGTATGGAAGAAAATATTATTTCAAGCGAATATTGAACAAAACTAGCATCCCTTACCTTGAAAAGAAGAGTATTCCAACTGGTATAGCGGAGATATTCTTGAAGAAAACTTATACTGTTTTCTACGCTCAAAGCATTCTAAAACTCGAAAGAAATACACTCAATATTATAGAAGAAGAATTCTCTGATTCTGGTGTGATTTTCAATTTTAACTAAGCATCATATTTATAGGAGAATGGAAGGATACTATTTGGATTAAAAATCACGAACGAACAGTGAAAATAAATCACGAACTGAATTTTGCAACACATGACTGACACCAGTTTTTCAAACAAATACTTAATCACCAAATAAAACAAAAATTATATATATATATATAAAGGTACCATGTGCTAGTTATATATATATATATTATAATAGTGAACTCCCTCCCGTGAATCAAATTTAATTTCTTCCCCCCCCCCCACCCAAGACTTTCCTCCAAATGTGGGTCCCACTCGTGGCCCCCACCTCTTATAATAATTTTCTACCGATTATTTTGAAAATTAGGTAAATGGGGGTCCAAATATTAAGCAAAATTTATAATAAATACTTCATAAAAATCCCTTTAATATTTTTAAAAACATTTATCATCATTATTATAATTCACAATATTTAACAACCAGGTCGTTCCCAGGAAAGAAGGGGTTTTCCAATAAGGATTTCTCCCTATTGGCGTGCAATTAGGTGACCAAACCTCTCTTTGACAGAATTTCTAGACATTGCCAATATTGCAAATAATAATATTAATAACTCTGTCATCTCAATTATTGATTTAATAATATATAAAATATCGACAATAATTGAATCAAATAACGTGAGATACTATGCAACAATTACTGTAGCAATAATTGAACAAAATTGAGTGACTTCTCACGTAAGCATCAATAATCAATATCGTGTGCTACTATGCAACCACGCGTTTTACTGTACTTTTAACACCGGGTGTTTCAACAGTTAACGGTAAAACTTCCGCCGTTATTTTCATAAAAAGATATTTTTGTCATTTTCTCAATCCGACAATAATTCCGTTGTGGGGTCCACCAATGATTGTGTCGTCGTACTAATATTCCCTGATAAAATGAATATTCCCCGACCAATCGAATATTATATAACAACTTGCGTACTTTGCAAAATTTATAAATATTACCCACAACTATAACATTATATCAAATTCACTCCATAATATTCAAAAATGATATTTATAGAAAATTCATCTTTATTCATAAAAGTTGGGGTTTTACACAGGATGTCATCAATGAATATCACCACAAACTTATCTAAGAATGGTTTAAACACCCTGTTCATCAAATCCATGAATGCAGCAGGGGCATTGGTCAATCCGAAAGACATCACCAGAAACTCATAATGTCCATACCGAGTTCTGAATGTCGTCTTTGGTACATCCTTTTTTCTTACTTTCAATTGGTGATACCCACTTCTCAAATCTATTTTTGAGAAGTATCTAGCACCTTTCAATTGATCAAACAAGTCATCTATTCTTGGCAATGGATATTTATTCTTAATAGTGACTTTGTTTAATTCCCTATAATCAATGCAAAGACGCATTGACCCATCCTTCTTCTTCACGAATAACACCGGTGCTCCCCACGGTGACACACTCGACTTAATGTACTTCTTGTCAAACAACTCTTGCAATTGTACCATCAGTTCCTTTGTAACAATCTAAAATTTCAAATTATAATTTTAAATATTTATTGGATTATATAAATATTTATTTGATGTGTTTATTATTGAAATTGTTGGATAAATATTTTATTTGATGTGGTTGTTGCTACTAAATATTTATGAATTAATAAAATTCTAAATTTATGTGATTTATAATTGAGAGAGTTGTAATATAACATGAGGTGTTATATTGTTGTGTTGATTTAATAATTTAAAATGATATGTTAAATTATTAGATAAAATTATAATAAAATTATAATTTTGTGATAATTGTTTAAATGAAAAATTTATTTAAAATATAGTATGTGATTAATTTATTTGATTAATGTTGGATATGGAAATCCAAATAAATAATATGTGATTATAAATGATAAACTAAATTATTTATTAAAATAAATTAAAGGAGTTTAATTTATTTTTTCCAGACAAGGCTTAAAATATTAAGTCTTTAAATTTTAAAGGGTTTTGCCAAACAAAGCCTTATGGATTTTTAATTTCTGAATTTTTAAATAAAATAAATAAATTAAATAAATTAAATAAATTAAATAAATTAAATTAAATAATAAATATAATATATTTATAACATATATGTTAGAGGAAGTAACTGATATTATGATTCGTGTGCGTATTAAGGTTTATCAGTTTTTCTTTTTACGCATTTGGTTATCAGTTGGTCTTACGCCTTATTTGTTAAGCCTGAGAATACAGAGAATTGAGAGAGAACGTGAGAGAGAGCTTGAGAGAATTGAGAGGAAGTTCTGAGTTTTCACAGCAAATTCAGTGGTGTTAGCAAGGATTTTAAAGCAACAAAAGGTATTTCCATAACTATTTATATATATATATATATGTGCATATATGAGTTTACGGCAAAATTTTATATATTCTGTGAATTTCAAATTTGTTGAATTGTTGCTATACAATGGGTTACTTGTGATTATATGTGTTTATGATGATTAGAGTTTGTGTTTAAACAAGAATTGTATGCTAATTACAGTTAAAAGTAGGAAAAATAATGACAGTGTTTGTATTTTTCATATGGCTTATGTAAGTACTAATTTTGGTGGTCAATTCGTCGGTTAAACTGTAAATTGGGTCTTGTTTAAGCAAGTTCCTTAAGAAACGAAGAAAACGTAGTTTGAACGAAGTGATTTGGTGTAGAATTGTAATCACAGTGATGATTTTTGTAAAGGAACTCAAAAATGGAGTTTTTGTACGTAAAAATAGAATTTGAGAAATTAAACTAGTTTAAGTTGTCGTTAAATTGTTCTAATTGGTTGAATATGTTAACAAACATGTTTGTATTAGTTTTATACCAATTGTATGTGTTAATATTACTATTTGGTGGGTGAAATTCGTGTTAGTTGGGCTAAAAATAGCTATTGTTCATACGTGTATGTATGCGTTCGTAAATGCAAGTAAATTTCTTATTTGGTGTTAAGCAAAAAAGCAAGCAATAAATTTACCCTAGGTTATTGAGTAAAATCTAGTTACGCACAACACGCAAGTATACGTGGTCAACAAGTAATACAGTGAAAGTAGAGTATCGTTCCCACGAGAAATTATTAATATAAATTACCAAGTACTAACCCTTAATCAAACTAATTTTATTTAAACAAACAATTTAACAATATAAATTAAATTATCTAATTACTTTAATTCTAATTACCACTAATTAAAAATCAGATTATAGAGATTTAAGATCATAACTTCACTTATTGCTTCATTTAACTTAACACACTTCTCATCAATTATTTTCTATCCTGAATTGTTAATCAAGAACACTAAAGCAGATAAAACCACCTCTCGATGCATAATACCCATACTCACTTAAATCCACAATTGATAGAATTAAGCAAGACACCCTAATTAACTAATCCACTATATCTCTATGTAAATTACAATTAAAAAGGATTTAAAGCACAAGTTCTCTATAAGATTACATATGGTGTAAAGGCATATCTCTATCCTAAACATGAATCATGAATTCCATCTATGCAGAGATCACAAACACATGCTATCATGATCAGATCTAAATCTATACTTCATCTCTCGAGTTCATATAAATTATCACGGTAATTATTAGCTAGGCAATTATGCAATTAAGTCCAAATCACAATAGATAATCTGCAATGATAGATCATAATAATTGATAAAGAAGTATAATAAAATAAATTACACCATAAGATCCATTGTAATCTCAAACAAAGAATTAGTTCATTGAATTAAAACTTAGAATTCACACTTGAATAAACATTAAAAGACAAAAATAAAAGTAGAGTAAAGAATAAATCTGTTGTCAACAAATCCCCATCTTCCTCAAGCTCTTACTCTTGATCTTCAATGGTCTCAAAGTTGCTTCAATCTCCAAACCTCCTAAGAACTAAGGTTTTGATCCTAATCTAATATAAGTTAATGGAATCCTCTTCTCTTCCCCCTTTAATCCTTGTGATTCTCCTCCTTTTATATGCCTCTTCATATGTCTTTAAGTCCTCTTAGAAGTCCTTGAATCAAATAGCTTGAATCAATCCTTCTTGAACTCAAATTCTGACAAAATTCGTTTTTTCTACGCGTACCCAAGCCCCAGCTTGCTATGCTACTGTTATTGAACTCAGGACCCCAAGCCCCGGCTTGGGTATAAAGCTTAAAAGTGCAAGCCCCGGCTTGGGTATGTTCTGCTAGCTGATCCCTTTTGTTGTAGTGTCCTCTGGTAAAACAGCCATAACCTTTGATTTGGGATGAGTTATGGGACCTGCCACCTATCAAATCGAAGCTATCGACAAGCTCTACAACTTTCATTCTTTAAGAATTGAGAAATAACGAACGAATGAAGGTCGAAATTGGACTAGAAGTGACTGTTACGCAAATGACCACCCAAAACTGCGAAGTTCAACGTCCGTTGGTACAAATGTCATAACTCTTGCATCCGAACTCCGATTGGAATGATTCAAGATATTCCAGAAAGCTAAGAAGAAGCTCTAAAATATAGTCCAAGTTCCAAGCCAAGAACATGAATTGAACATGAAAGCCCAAACGATATTCGGATTGCTTTTTCTTACGTTTTCATACCAATAGTCGCTCACATAGCTCCCAAACATATAATCTACAAAATGAACACAAAATGCATAAAAAGTAACTAAGAAACATGAGTTTAAGCAAATAATTCAAGTAATAGATACCGGATAAGTAGGTATAAAATCTACTTATCAAATACCCCCAAACTTAAACCTTTGCTTGTCCCAAAGCAACACAACATAATGCAATGCAATGGAATGCAACTAATCTACATGCCTACGAATCCAGCAGTAATGACAGAAACAAGTCTATTCACCTAACCTTAGAGAAATCAAGTAAACATGATAATACATCATATCAAAACTCATCATTAAATTCCTATGAATCATCAAATCTTAAACTATTATCACTGATATATTGTGTGTGTGCTTAACAACTATACTAACTGATATAATACTAAATACAACACATAATAGATCTCTTTAAAGGCATCATACAGTGTAAACTAACAAAATTCATGAACAAGCTAGATCCAACTAAAGTTAAACATTCACCAAGTTCAAGAGTCCAATCCGGGATACTTATGCTTTTCTTTTCATTACGGGGGCTTTTTGCTCTTTTTCCGTTTTATTATTTTTTTTCTGTATTTTTTTTAAACTATGACTGTGCAATGTCTCATTCCATTAGGCTAACAGTGCTACCCCTTAGCGAGCTTTCGACCAATGACTCCCAGACCATATAAGACCTTAGGGCGCTAAGTGTAAAGACACTCCCTCGGGCGTACTTGCTCAAATAACAAAGGCCCCAAAACAAGACTAGCCACGGTATTTTGTCATCACTTTTTTAAAGCTTATATATCCCAAATTTCCCCCCCCCCCCCCCAAACTTAAGTTTTTGTCTAAATTTAGTCATCTCCGCCTGTTCATGTCTCTCATTCATCCAAACTTAAGTTTTTGTCCATTATGTATTAATTTAAACTTAATCAGTCAACAAAGTTGTCTCTAACGTGCTAACCTTAATTATACCAGTTTCAAACAGAAAAAGATTCAATTCATAACAAGAAATCACATCAAAGCTCTAATAAACAGTACTATACTTGTCTACCTAATTCCAATCTCATCATTGGCCAAAATAGACTGTAACTATCTAACAGCTAGAATCATGAAAATGAACATAGTAACTAACTAACATATATATATATATATATATATATTTGAATTTTTTTTATAGACATAAATAAAAACTATTTTCAACTACTCTACTATGTAAACTATTATGCACTTACACTACATGAATGCAAACATAATGAACCTAACCTAAATTAACAACATATGCAAAATAACATAACATAAACATGAAACTAAACATGCAATAAAGAACTAAACTAAACTCCCCCAAACATAGCAATTACAATGTCCTCATTGTAAAATAAAGCATTAAATAGAAGAGAACTTCCCTGTAATCAGCTAAGTGTGAGGTGATGGTGGCAATGACGGCGACGGTGGTCGTGGAATAAACACTCGACATTACTCTACATGCTCTGTTCTAAAAAAATTTCCATGATTTATATGCAGTTACTTCCTATTCCATAATCTTTTGCCTATTCATAGAACCTCCAATACCTGCAATGAAGAGTGACAACATGGATTAGAATAGCACTTTGGATTATAAGAGAATCTTAATAAGAAAAATAATTCCTATCTACTAAATAAACTAGTAAAGCATATAAATATAAAAATTCCTGGGTTGCCTCCCGATTAAGCGCTTGATTTGATCTTTTCAAATTTGACTTTTATCCGATCAACGTTATCCAATTCCTCTTTGATAATTGAGGAATCCTCCATCCATCAGTAGCAAATAATCCTTTTGGAGGTTCCCACAAGCGATGGCCATAGCATCAAAGTCACCTAGCATGCTCTGACTCGGTATAATCTCCATGAAGAAGGGCAAATAACTAGGTGCTATCTCCATTGTGTTTGTGATCATATTTGGGCATGGAAGTGTGTCAAACCCAATGGGCTCTTCGTCTATCTTCTCTCTCTCGTCCCACCATGGCTTCATTGTTGCACTCGTTCTTATGTCATAAAGAGCTTCACCGACGACATGACTACCTAACAAGCAAGGTTTTGCAAATCTGACTGAATTCTTGATCTTTGGTGGAGAAGGCACTTGTGGAACTAACAGAATCGGTTCATTTTCTTTGGAATTTAGATCTTCGTCGACCTCTATTTCATTATCCCCAATTGTCTCCACACTTTCAATATCCTGTAGCTCATCCAGTCGCAGATTCGGTTTGGGTTCTCCATCAATTTCATCATCCATGTCATAAAGCCAAGTGTTTGGAGGAAGGTTGCTTATGGCTTTGGTTATTTGATTTATCTTATTCTGAAGATTCTGAATCGACTTCTCTTGATTAATTCTTCTCTCCTCATTTGCTGCTATGAACTTGGACAACAATTCCTCCAATCTCGAATTATCTGTCTCAGTTTTGGAATCCATGTATTGAGGACCATGAGTTTGAAGTGGTGATGACTTGTTCCATCTGGTGCTGAAAATTGTGGCTCGTTATTTTTTGACTCATCATCCTTTCCTCTTGGTTTGTTATAACCTTTGATAGTAATTCCTCTAACTTTGACTTTTCTTCTTTTAATGGAGGTTGATATGAGAATTTCGGCATGTATGTTGGATTTGGATTAGAGTATTGATCTTGATAATTATAGCTCCATGAAGAATCCGAGTGATACCCCCAAACTTGATGATAACTAGGATCAACATAGTTGTTGAGGTAATCACAACTATATTGTCTTTGGTTCAAAACCGATGATTGCATTGATGACTTTGATGGTTGCCAAAGACAATAGTCACTGCGTAATCGCCATCCTTCGACTCCTTTTGAAATTTCGCAATAATGTCCAACATCCTCGAAAGTTCTTCAATCTGTGCTGATATTGCAAAAAACGCATTAAGTTCATCAATCCATGTTTCCCTTGGTTGAGTCATGTTTGCCATCCTTCGACTCCGTTGGGTTGCGATAATCTCCAACGTCTTCGAATTTGTGTCAATTTGTACTGACTCTATAGAAAATGTATTAAGTCCATCAATCCTTGTTTCCCTTGGTTGAGTCATGTTCGTGTATGGCCATTGATACACAAATTCATCTATAGTACCTGAAAAGAGAGAAATATAGGAAGAGAATTAAAAATAAAAATAAAAATGTTTAAATTAAGACTAATTTGATTGAAATTAATATTGGTAAAAAAATATTAAACTAATTCCCCGGCAACGACGCCAAAAACTTGTTGAGTAAAATCTAGTTACGCACAACACGAAAGTATACATGGTCAACAAGTAATACAGTGAAAGTAAAGTATCATTCCCATGAGGAATTATTAATACAAATTACCAAGTACTAACCCTTAATCAAACTAATTTTATTTAAACAGACAATTTAACAATATAAATTAAATTATCTAATTACACTAATTCTAAGTACCACTAATTAAAAATCAGATTATGGAGATTTAAGATCACAACTTCACTTATTGCTTCATTTAACTTAACACACTTCTCATTAATTATTTTTTATCCGGAATTGTTAATCAAGAACACTAAAGCAGATAAAACCATCTCTCGATGCATAATACCCATACTCACTTAAATCCACAATTGATAGAATTAAACAAGACACCCTAATTAACTAATCCACTATATCTTTATGTGAATTACAATTAAAAAGGATTTAAAGCACTAGTTCTCTATAAGATTACATATGGCGTAAAGGCATATCTCTATCCTAAACACGAATCATGAATTCCATCTATGCAGAAATCACAAACACATGCTATCATGATCAGATCTAAATCTATACTTCATCTCTCGAGTTCATATAGATTATCATGGTAATTGTTAGATAGGCAATTAAGCAATTAAGTCCAAATCACAACAGACAATCTACAATGATAGATCACAATAATTGATAAAGAAGCATATTAAAATAAATTACACCATAAGATCCATTGTAATCTCAAACAAAGAATTAATTCATTGAATTAAAACTAAGAATCCAAACTTAAATAAACATTAAAAGACAAAAATAGAAGTAGAGTAAAGAATAAATCTGTTGTCAGCAAATCCCCATCTTCCTCAAGCTCCTACTCTTGATCTTCAATGGTCTCCAAGTTGCTTCAATCTCCAAACCTCCTAAGAACTAAGGTTATGATCCTAATCTAATATAAGTTAATGGAATCCTCTTCTCTTCCCCCTTTAATCCTTGTGATTCTCTTCCTTTTATATGCCTATTCATATGTCTTTAAGTCCTCTTAGATGTTCTTGAATCAAACAGCTCGAACCAATCCTTCTTGAACTCAAATTTTGACAAAATTTGCTTTTCGTTGCGTACCCAAGCCCCAGCTTGCTTGTTGCCTTCATAATAGCAAGCCTCGACTTGCTATACTGCTGTTATTGAACTTAAGACCCCAAGCCCCGGCTAGGGTATAAGGATTAAAAGAGCAAGCCCTGGCTTGGGTATGTTATGCTAGCTGCTCCATTTTACTGCAGTGTCCTCTGGTAAAACGGCCATAACTTTTGATTCGGGATGAGTTACGGGGCCTTCCACCTATCAAATTGAAGATATCGACGAGCTCTACAACTTTAATGCTTTAAGAATTGAGAAACAACGAATGAAACAAGGTCGAAATTGGGCTGGAAGTGACTGTTATGCAAATGATCACCCAAAATAGCGAAGTTCAACGTCCGTTGGGACAAATGTCATAACTCTTGCATCCGAACTCCGATTGGAATGATTCAAGATGTTCAAAAAAGCTAAGAAGAAGCTCTAAAATATAGTCCAAGTTCCAAGCCAAGAACATGAATTGAACATGAAAGCCCAAACGATGTCCGGATTGCTTTTCCTTGCATTTTCATACCAATAGTCGCTCACATAGCTCCCAAACATATAATCTACAAAATAAACACAAAATGCATGAAAAGTAACTAAGAAACACGAGTTTAAGCAAATAATTCAAGTAATAGATACTGGATAAGTAGGTATAAAATCTACTTATCACCGGTCCCAGGCCTGTGTATGGCGCAGCTGCGCCATACCCTGTCCTGAGACAGTGATGTCTGCTGCTGCTGCAGAAGACTTGGGATAGAAACATAACATGGTTTAAGGTTATGTTAGCATGTCAAATGTTTAATGACAAGGTTAAAACAACATAGTGAAATGTGGTTAGCAATTCGAATGTTATAAGAAGTTAGTAAACTATGAAAATGATATGTTGTGATTTATTAAGCATGATGAATAGTAAACAGGTGTTGTGAAGGTTAACACTTGAAATTTCTGATATTTACCTAGTAGCATAAGACTTGTACTAAAATAACAAGTCTAACTAGAAATGTGTTTTATGTTGGAAAGTGAATGTTAGTATATCTAATAGATATTGTGGTTCTAATACTATGTGTAGGTGAACGTGAGTTTCAATATTATAGCTTACACTTGAGGCAAGTTTTCTAACTCTATATTTTTGTTGAGCGATTTTCTTATATCTAGTTTATTTATGATGATGCAAGTTTCTAAACATATCTTTTTACATTGAGCAAGCTCTCTAATTCTACTTTTACAATTGAGCAAGTTTTCTAACTCTACACTTTCGTTGAGCTAGTTCATTTATTACATTGTGCAAGTTTATTCTTACGATTGAGCAAGTTCTTGTATCTAGTTTGTTTATGATTTCTAAATCTTATTCTGATATTGAACAAGTTATTCTTGTCTTTAACTTGTTATCTAGCATGCAAGTTTACATATTCTGATATACTCATGTTGAACAAGTTTTATCGTTTAAATTACTATTGGTTATGTATGCTTAGTACTCAATTCTAAATAACTGTGGCTTAATATTGTTCAAGCAAGGTACGTTATTATTATTCAATGTTTATGCTATTAGTTTATTCCTAAAGCATGTTCTTAATTTACAATGTCGATTCAGTTATGATTATTCCATAGCATGACGTTATCAATATTGCATTCAACTAATCCTTAGTTGATGACCGTTGAATTCTAAATTACCTTGAAATGTATCCAACCCAAACTTACTTTAGTGCGGACTTGTACTCTAAATACTGAGATGAACAACCCTATTATTAGGGGATAATTTACGCTTAGCGTTGAAATATTTGTGCACAATACATTGTCCTAAGGGCTGATCCCCCTAAGTACGAGGAGTCCTTATATTCTTATAACTGTTAAAGTTGGAGTTGAAAGATTACTTACAACTATGGACATAGTTCGTGGTCTTATGACCCTCAGATACATATTCCATATTTTGATTCTAGTTTTTGGTTATCATTGATAGAGTACTATTCGGTTTTGATGAGCCTATTCATTGGCAGCTATTATTATCTTGTTGATTCATTGTTATATCTAGTGAGCAATTGTTTTGCTCACGCTTACATAAATATAATTATTGCACCTAAAGTTGAGAAGGTAGACGAACTTACAACTAGCAAAGGAAAGGGAAAAATGTACAAGTGATGAAGACTTGTAATTTTATTTATTATTATGATGATTGACTTTTTATTTAATGGTGTAATGTAATTTCCGCACTTGATTGATGTTAAGGTTAGACAACCTGGGATGTTTTTGGATTGAATGATGTAACCCTTTTATAGGGAGGATTTATGGTTTAAATGTTATTTTATTTGGGTAGATAGTATGAATGAATGGAAAGTGAACACCAAGTCTTGTGGGAATGAAGTACCTAGATTTGGGGGTGTCACAAGTTGGTATCAAAGCTTTAGGTTATGAACCTTAGGTGGGGAAAAACCTTAGGAAGTAACCTTTGAAAGATAGTGGTGATAAACTCTTATCGGGTTTTATGAAAAAAGTAATAAAATACTTATGTGCTTATGTGATTATAACTTATGTGCTCGTGAGTGTCGAGTAGTAATGATTAGTAATTAAAACTTAAAATTTGGTTGACAGGATGGCTAATATAGGAGGATCCAGTCAGGCTAGGGAGGAAGGATCCCAGATGCCTAGAGAGGAGGAGCCTCGAGATATTCAGTTGGTTTGGGAACAACAACTACCATGGGAAATAACTCTGTTGGTCATAGTGGTTGAGCAGGAGGGTTTATGTGACGAGGATGATGAGATAGAGACGGATGAGGAGGACCCCGTTGAGCTGCCACAGTCAGATGAGGATGAGGCTAATGAGGAGGTAGAGATTCCACTTAACTCGATTGCCGCTCGTATGTACGACGAAGTATACGACCGAAATGTGGAACTTCAAGATACCGTCGAGGAGTTGCAAGAGATAGTAGTTGAACAACAGACCTCGATGGCACAGAAGGACGACGAGATCCAGGATCGAGAGGAACGTCTGAATAATGTTGAAGAGAAGTTGGTCCACACTAAAGGAGAGAACGAGCGAATGATAGCAGAGATTGCAGAGTTGAAGAATAAGTTGAAAGAGGAATCTACTAAAAAGACAAGAGCCGAAGACGCGTACGAGGAAGCTTATCAACGAGCCAGAATAGCAAAGAGAGACACACAAGCAAAGAGGATGAAGATGGAAGAGATGAATAACGTATTCAACACCGTGATCAATCAAGCTCAAGGTCGGGTCATGTGTTATCCTATTCAGTTCGAGACGTTGCCATCGTACATATTAGATCGCCGAACAATGTTTCAAATTATGGAAGAGGAGTGTCGTAAGGCTATGCAACATTTTAATAGGACGTCATAAATGTAATCATTATTTGATTAGAAAGTAAATAAGATGTAAATCCTAGGTATGATATAACCAATGGGATGTGATGATGATGAAGTGGTCCTGAAACTTTTGTAGTTCAGGAAAGTAATGTAAATAACAGTGATGCTATTGTTTTGATGTTTCCTAAAAGATTATGAATGAATAAAAGTTATTGTTTTATTCAAAGTGTTATGTGTTACGTGATAATCTTTTATGGTGTGCAAATTAAGTAGTAAATACTTAAAAGATTGAATAGAATCTAATGGATGTATTTTAATAGAAAATACCTCCAAGACGTCAACCACGATAAAGGAACCCTGAGAATAACAACAGTACTAAGGATAATCCAGTTCAGTAATTCGTAACGCTATTGACGGGAGCATAATCAGCCACAGAATCAAGCTGCGACTTTTAAGGACTTCAAGGCGGTTGGGCCACCGGAGTTCCATGGGTCCATGAATCCAGTTGAAGCACAGACCTGGATCATGGAGATAGAGAAGGTGTTTGATGTAGCTAGGGTAGGGGAGAACCAGAAGACTACTTTTGCAACATTCATGTTGAAAGCATAGGTGAGTTATTGGTGGCAAGCCAATAAAACCCGAGGAGGTCAAGGGGTGATGTCTTGGGAAAGGTTCAAGGAGATATTCTTTGAGACCTATTTCCCAGAAAGCTCAAAGAATCAGATGGAGGTACAGTTTCTGGAGCTGAAGCAGGGCACCATGACAGTGTCAGAGTATGCCGCGAAATTCAACGAGTTAGCAAGGTTTGTGCCATATCAAGTGAATACTGATGAGCGCAAGGCAAGGAGATTCGAGCAGGGATTGAAACCATGGTTGTAAAACAGAGTCTCTCTGTTCCAGTTAAAGACGTTTGCAATAGTTCTCAAAAAGGCAATTCTCACTGAGAGTGGATGCGAAGCTGTAACAAAGCACAACCAAGAGTAGAAGAAGAAGAAAGAAGAAGAAGAAGAAGAAGAAGAAGAAGAAGAAGAAGAAGAGTGAAGGTGAAGTTAAGAGTGGTCGTGGTAACGGTAGAAATGGCAACAACAATTTGAAGAGGAAGTGGAATGCAAATGTAGGAGCTAGAAATCAACAAGGTAACCAGCAAAGGAAGAAGATTGATGCATGTGCTACATACGGAAAGTTTCACATGGGTATGTGCTTAAGGGGGAAGCAGGCATGCTTTAACTATGGCCAAGAGGGTCACATTGCCCTAAATTGCACTCAACCCAAGAAGAATGCTTGCTACACCTGCGAGTCAAAGGATCATTTTTCTCGCGAGTGTCCAAATAAGAAATCTGGTGAGGCAAATGGAAGCAAGGGAAATGCTAGTGGAGGTACACTGACTATTGCTGGACCAACGTCAACAAATAAGCCCACAGTAAGAACCTTCAATATGACGGTGTAGGACACAGTGCAATCAGAAGATGTCGTGTCAGGTATTATCCCAATCAATGATATGAATGCATATGTATTATTCGATTCGGGTGCTACTTTCTCGTTTATATCTGATGAATTTGCTAAGAAGTTAGAAATACCTAGTGAAGAGTTGAATTTCCCATTAAACATAGAAATTGTGAATATGGAGGTAATTCCTGTTAGATTCGTATACAAGAACTGTAGGGTGAAAATAAAGGAGAATGTTATGAAAGTAGATTTAATCCCGATAAAACTCAGAGAGTTTGATGTTATATTGGGAATGGATTGGTTGTTCAATTATGGAGCGATAATTGATTGCCAAAAGAAGTGTGTAAACCTTATGACTCCGTCAAAGGTAGTTTTTCATGGTAGTAAATTGCCTAGACAAATGAGGTGTCTGACAGTTATGCAAGCCAAGAAGTTGTTGAGTCAGGGTTGTGTAGGATATTTAGCCTATATAGTCGATACTCAAAAGAAGAAGGAGATGAAACTGGAAGAGATACCGATGGTTAGGGATTTTGTAGATGTGTTTCTGGAAGATTTTTCAGGACTTCTACCGGACCGAGAGATTGAATTCGTCATCGACTTAGCGCCAGGAACCGCTCCGATATCGAAGGCCTCGTACAGAATGGCTCCGGTAGAGATGAAAGAACTAATGGTGAAACTGCAAGAACTGTTAGACAAGAAATATATTCAGCCTAGCGTATCACTGTGGGGAGCACCGGTGTTATTCGTGAAGAAGAAGGATGGGTCAATGCGTCTTTGCATTGATTATAGAGAATTAAACAAAGTCACTATTAAAAAAAATATCAGTTGCCAAGAATAGATGACTTGTTTGATCAATTGAAGGGTGCTAAATATTTCTCAAAAATAGATTTGAGAAGTGGGTATCACCAACTGAAAGTAAGGAAGGTGGATATACCGAAGACGGCATTCCGTACTCGGTATGGACATTATGAATTTTTGGTAATGTCTTTTGGTTTGACAAACGCCCTTGCAGCGTTCATGGATTTGATGAACATGGTGTTTAAACCATTTTTGGACAAGTTTGTGGTGGTATTTATCGATGATATTTTGGTGTACTCCAAAACTCAAAAAGAACACGCGGAACACTTACGTCTAACGCTGGAGACATTAAGAAAAGAAAAATTTTACGCGAAATTCTCTAAATGTGAATTTTGACGGGAACGTGTACAATTTCTTAGGCATGTAATTGATAAGGATGGGATTTTCGTAGATCCATCAAAAGTCGAAGCTGTGATAAATTGGGAACAACCAAGAACTCCATCAGAAGTGAGAAGTTTCTTAGGACTGGCAGGCTATTATAGACGGTTTATCCAGGATTTTTCTAAGATTGTCACTCCGTTGACGAATTTGATGAGAAAATCTGTAAAATTTGTTTGGACGGAGAAACGTGGAGAGAGTTTTACGGAATTAAAGAAGAGGCTCAATGTGGCACCTGTGTTGTCATTACCAGATAATAAAGGAAATTTTTTGTTGTATAGTGATGCTTCACACAAATGATTGGGTTGTGTCCTTATGTAGAACGGCAAAGTCATTGCATATGCATCAAGACAGTTGAAAGACTACGAGAAAGGGTATCCGACTCATGATTTAGAGTTGGCGGCGGTGGTGTTTGCTTTTAAGATATGGAGATACTATCTCTATGGAGAAAAATGTGAGATCTACATAGACCATAAGAGTCTGAAGTATATTTTCACTCAAAAGGACCTGAACATGCGTCAAAGGAGATGGATGGAATTGATAAAAGATTATGATTGCGAAATCTTTTATCATCCAGGCAAAGCTAATGTGGTTGCAGATGCCTTCAGTAGGAAAGGCAGAGAAAAGTTGATGTTATTAACCGATAAGGAGGAGCTCATTTCAGCAATGGCAAGGCTAGAGTTGGAAATTAAATTTCCAAAAGAATCTAACAGAAAATTGTACCAGATGGAAGCTAGTCCAACTTTGGTGGATAGGGTGAAGAGCGCACAATTACAGGATGAAGAATGCAGGAAAATAAAGGAAAGTGTGGTCGAGGGTAAAGAGGTGAAATATAAGGTTGATACTGAGGGAATGCTAAGATTCGAGGGATGAATTTGGGTTCCAGCATTACATGATATTAAAGAAGACATCTTGACAGAAGCTCATAGCTCAAGATATTCGATTCATCTGGGAAGTACAAAGATGTATCAAGATTTGCGATGATATTTTTGATGGCCAAATATGAAAAGAGACGTTGCAGAATGCGTTGCTAAGTGTTTGACATGTCAGAGAGTGAAGGCAGAACATCAAAGGCTAAGAGGATTACTTCAACCGTTAGAGATACCAAAATGGAAATGGGAGTATATCACAATGGATTTTATGGTAGGTCTTCCAACAACTCAGAAAGGATACGATGCGATATTGATGATAGTGGGCAGATTGATAAAATCTGCACACTTTTTGCCAATAAAGATTAGATTTAATCTTGATTAGCTGGCGAAGCTATACGTTAAAGAGATCGTCTCAAGACATGGAGTTCCAGTGTCAATTGTATCAGACAGAGATCCGAGGTTCATATCAAATTTCTGGAAGAGACTACAGGAATGCATGGGAACACAACTGAAGATGAGTACAGCATATCATCCGCAAACCGATGGTCAAAACGAACGAACAATCCAAACGTTAGAGGATATGCTTAGAGCATGCATAATGGATTTCAAAGGAAACTGGGATGATCATCTACCGTTGGTGGAATTTGCATACAACAACAGTTACCACACAAGCATTGGTATGTCGCCATACGAGGCGTTGCACGGCAGGAAATGCAGAACTCCACTATGCTGGGATGAAGTTGGTGAACGTCAACTGCTAGGACCAGAACTGGTACATCAGACAGCTGAAATTATTAAACTCATCAGAGCAAAACTAGTAGCTGCTCAAGATCGATAGAAGAAGTATGCTGATCAACACAGGCAGAATCATGAATTTGAAGCAGAAAATTTTGTGTTCCTGAAAGTTTCTCCTTAGAAGGGGAAAATTCATTTTTGGCAAGAAAGGAAAGCTAAGCCTAAGGTTTATTGGACCTTTCGAGATTCTACGAAGAGTAGGAGAGGTGGCTTACGAAGTAGCTTTACCTCCAGAATTAGAACATGTGCACAATGTTTTTCATGTGTCGGTGTTGCGACCGTATAAACTCGATTACAAACATGTGATCGAGTATGAACCATTGCAGTTCAGTAAAGATTTATTTATGAAGAGATTCCTATCCAGATAGTCGACAGGAAAGAACAAGTGCTCAGGAATAAAGTGATACCTTATGTGAAGGTTATATGGAGAAACCATAATGTCGACAAAGCTACGTGGAAACTCAAAGCGGAAATGATGAAGAATTACCCTAAGTTATTTGTTTAGTCTGTGTCTTCGATTCTGGGGACAGAATCTTTGTAAGGAAGGAAGAATGTGACGATTTGATTGTTTGAGTTGTGATTCTGGGGACAGAATCCTTGTAAGCAGGGAAGGATGTAACAATCCAGAATTTCAAATTGTAATTTTAAATATTTATTGGATTATATAAATATTTATTTGATGTGTTTATTGTTGAAATTGTTGAATAAATATTTTATTTGATGTGGTTGTTGCTACTAAATATTTATGAATTAATAAAATTCTAAATTTATGTGATTTATAATTGAGAGAGTTGTAATATAAAATGAGATGTTATATTATTGTGTTGATTTAATAATTTAAAATGATATGTTAAATTATTAGATAAAATTATAATGAAATTATAATTTTGTGATAATTGTTTAAATGGAAAATTTATTTAAAATATAGTATGTGATTAATTTATTTATTAATGTTGGATATGGAAATTCAAATAAATAATATGTGATTATAAATGATAAACTAAATTGTTCATTAAAATAAATTAAAGGAGTTTAATTTAGTTTTGCCAAACAAGGCTTAAAATATTAAGTCTTTAAATTTTAAAGGGTTTTGCCAAACAAAGCCTTATGGATTTTTAATTTTTGAATTTATAAATAAAATAATAATTATAATATATTTATAACATATACGTTAGAGGTAGTAACTGATATTATGATTAGTGTGCGTATTAAGGTTTATCAGTTTTTATTTTTACGCATTTGGTTATCAGTTGGTCTTACGCCTTATTTACTAATCCTAGAGAATACAGAGAATTGAGAGAGAACGTGAGAAAGAGCTTGAGAGAATTGAGAGGAAGTTCTGAGTTTTCAAAGCAAATTCAGTGGTGTTAGCAAGGATTTTAAAGCAGCAAAAGGTATTTTGATAATCCCCATATTATATATATATATATATATATATATATATATGCATATATGAGTTTACGATAAAATTTTATATATTCTGTGAATTTCAAATTTTTTGAATTGTTGCTATACAATGGGTTACTTGTGATTATATGTGTTTATGATGATTAGAGTTTGTGTTTAAACAAGAACTGTATGCTAATTACAGTTAAAAGTAGAAAAAATAATGACAGTGTTTGTATTTTTCATATGGCTTATGTAAATACCAATTTTGGTGGTCAATTCATATGCTAAACTGTAAATTAGGTCTTGTTTATGCTAGTTCGTTAAGAAACGAAGTAGTTTGAACGAAGTGATTCGGTGTAGAATTGTAATCACGGTGATGATTTTTGTAAAGGAACTCAAAAATGGAGTTTTTGTATTCAAAAATGGAATTTGAGAAATTAAACTAGTTTAAGTTGTTGTTAAATTGTTCTAATTGGATGAATATGTTAGTAAACATGTTTGTATTAGTTTTATACCAATTGTATGTGTTAATATTACTGTTTGGTGGGTAAAATTCGTGTTAGTTGGGCAAAGAACTGGCCATCGCTCATTCAGGTTCAATGTCGTTTGCAGGTAATTAAATGCAAATTGCTGCCAAGTGCCAAGGAAAAAAACAGAGTCGTAGGCTTTACAAATTGCCACGGTCCCCAAAGTTTGTGTATGGTGCAGCTATGCCATACCCTATCCTGAGATAGTGATGTCTGCTGCTGCTGCAGAAGACTTGGGATAGCAACATAACATGGTTTAAGGTTATGTTTCCATATCAAATGTGTAATGACAAGGTTAAAACAACATAGTGAAATGTGGTTAGCAATTCGAATGTTATAAGAAGTTAGTAAACTATAAAAATGACATGTTGTGATTTATTAAACATGATGAATAGTAAACAGGTGTTGTGAAGGTTAACACTTGAAATTTCTGATATTTACCTAGTAGCATAAAACTTGTACTAAAATAACAAGTCTAACTAGAAATGCGTGTTATGTTGGAAAGTGAATGTTAGTATATCTAATAGATATTGTGGTTCTAATACTATGTGTAGGTGAACGTGAGTTTCAATATTATAGCTTACACTCGAGGCAAGTTTTCTAACTCTACATTTTTTGTTGAGCATGTTTCTTGTATCTATTTTATTTATGATGATGCAAGTTTCTAAACTTATCTTTTTACATTGAGCAAGCTCTCTAATTCTACTTTTAAAATTGAGCAAGTTTTCTAACTCTACACTTTCGTTGAGCTAGTTCATTTATTACATTGTGCAAGTTTATTCTTACGATTGAGCAAGTTATTGTATCTAGTTTGTTTATGATTTCTAAATCTTATTCTGATATTGAACAATTTATTCTTGTCTTTAACTTGTTATCTAGCATGCAAGTTTACATATTCTGATATACTCATGTTGAACAAGTTTTATCGTTTAAATTAATATCGGTTGTGTATGCTTAGTACTCAATTCTAAGTAACCTTGGCTTAATATTGTTCAAGCAAGGTACGTTATTATTATTCGATGTTTTTGCTATTAGTTTATTCCTAAAGCATGTTCTTAATTTACAATGTCGATTCAGTTATGATTATTCCATAGCATGACGTTATCAATATTGCATTCAACTAATCCTTAGTTGATGACCGTTGAATTCTAAATTTACTTGAAATGTATCCAACCCAAACTTACTTTGGTGCGGACTTGTACTCTAAATACTGAGATGAACAACCCTATTATTAGGGGATAATTTACGTTTAGCGTTGGAATGTTTGTGCACAATACATTGTCCTAAGGGATGATCCCCTAAGTACGAGGAGTCCTTATAGTCTTATGATTGTTAAAGTTGGAGTTGAAAGATTACTTACAACTATGGACATAGTTCGTGGTCTTATGACCCTCAAATACATATTCTATATTTTGATTCCAGTTTTTGGTTATCATTGATAGAGTACTATTCGGTTTTGATGAGCCTATTCATTGACAGCTATTATTATCTTGTTGATTCATTGTTATATCTAGTGAGCAATTGTTTTGCTCACTCTTGCATAAATATAATTATTACATGTAAAGTTGAGAAGGTAGACGAACCTACAACCTGCAAAGGAAAGGGAAAAATGTACAAGTGATGAAGACTTATAATTTCATTTATTATTATGATGATAGACTTTTTATTTAATGATGTAGTGTAATTTTTGCCCTTGATTGATGTTAAGGTTAGACAACCTGGGATGTTTTTGGATTTAATGATGTAACCCTTTTATAGGGAGGATTTATGGTTTAAATGTTATTTTATTTGGGTAGATAGTATGAATGAATGGAAAGTGAACACCAAGTCTTGTGGGAATGAAGTACCTAGATTTGGGGGTGTCACATCCTTCATTTCTACCGAAGCCATCTTGTACGGGGTTTTCGATATCAGAGCAGTTCCTGGCACTAAGTCGATCACGAACTCAATCTCTCGATCAGGCGGAAGTCCTGACAAATCCTCCAGAAACACATCTACAAATTCCTTAACCACTGGTATTTCTTCTAGTTTCACTCCCTTCCTCTGATTATCAACTATGTAAGCTAAATAACCCACACAGCCTTGACTCAACAACTTTCGGCTCAGATAATCGTTAGACATCTCGCATGTCTCAGGAGATCTCGCTACCATAGAAAACTACCTTTGATTTGAGTCATAAGGTTTACACATTTCTTTTAGCAATCAATTATCGCTCCATAATTGAACAACCAATCCATTCCCAAAATAACATCAAACTCTCCAAGTTTTATCGGAATTAAATCTACCATCATGACATTCCCCTTAATGTTCACCCTACAATTCTTGTATACGAACCTAACAGGAATCACCTCCTTATTCGCAATTTCTATGTTTAAAGGGAAATTCAATTCTTCACTAGGCAATCCTAACCTCTTAGCAAATTCATCATATATAAACGAGCAAGTAGCACACGAATCAAATAATACATAAGCATCAATATCATTGAATTGGATAATACCTGACACAACATCTTTTGATTAAACGGCATCTTGCACAATCATATTGAAGGTTCTGGATGTGGGTCTGTTTGATGACGTTGGTCCCGTAATGGTCAATGTGCCTCCACTGCTACCTCCCTTGTTTCCCGTTGTCTCTTCAACTTTCTTCTTAGGGCACTCACGAGCAAAATGATCCTTTGACCCGCATATGTAGCAAACATTCTTCTTGGGTTGATTACAATTTGGGGCGATGTCACCCTCCTGGCCATAGTTAAAGCATACACGCTTCCCCCTTAAGCACACACCCACGTGAAACTTCCCGCATGTAGCACATGCTTTGAACTTCTTCTTCTGCTGGTTACCCTGCTGGTTTCTAGAACCCACATTTCCATTCCATTTTCTCTTCAGGTTATTGCTACCACTTCCATGACTACCACCACTATTCTTACCTTCACCTTCATTCTTCTTCTTTCTTTGTTCTTGATTGTACTTTGTCACAGCCTCGCCTCCACCCTCAGTGAGAATTGCCTTCTCAAACACCACTGTAAATGTCTTCAGCTGGAACAGGGAGACCCTACTGTACAACCAAGGTTTCAGTCCCTGCTCAAACCTCCTAGCCTTGCGCTCATCTATGCTGACTTGATATGGTGCAAACTGTAATAACCCGAGATTTCTTAAATAAAATAAATAAGAAAATTTGCGTATAATTTTTTTTATTTAATGACGAGAATAAGTGTCTAGTAATGTGAACGATAAATGCGAATATATTTATTACTTGAAAAATTAGAAATAATTTTGGAATTATTAATTACTACAAATTATATTTTTATGGTAATTAATTTTTGTAAGCAGAAATGTTTTTATTAATTATTTTCCATGAAAACATGATTGGAAATAATATATGAAGTGAAGAATTTATATAATATATATTTTATTATATGAATTGTTCAGAATATTTAAATCAAGTATTTTAACTTGATATGCGAAAGAGAAGTCAGATATGAGATCCAAACCCTGAATTGGGATTGTGATCAAGAGATGAGAATAATAATATTATATTATTGTTATAATGATTTTACAGTACAATAATTATGTACTGTGTATGTGCGGACATATAATATTGAGCAATGACGGTCAATTAGGTCATAGCATATTACCGTGCTGTGAAACCCTAATTATTAAACTTAGTTATGAGAAATGACTGAGTAGTGACTGTGTATATGAAGGTTACTGTGTATAAGATGTCGGTAATTAGAAGAAAACCCTAATTACTGTTGTATGTCGATAATTAGGACAAACCCTAATTATTACAACCCTAATCGGTTGAAGTTAGAGATCGTAACGACTGTGTTAGAACATACACAGATAATTAGAGAACCCTAATGGTCAATTAGAAACCCTAATTGATGGCGTTAAGAAACCCTAATTAGAAAATCCTAATTTTCTATAGAAAACCCTAATTTAAAATTATCGGGTTTAATTACGATGTTAATGTATAAAAGTTTTAATTTACCAAAGGATAGAATTAATTGGTAAATGATAAGAATTACCATCTAGTGATTAAATACTACATTTAATTGCTATGTACAAAAATGCCCATGAAATTATATGCGAAATTACCAAAATACCCTTTTTGGCTCATTAGTGTATTATTAGTGTATTATTGGAGGAATCTTGCTAGCAAAGCATGGCAAACATACTTACCCTACCAATTAAGCATCCAAGACTCAATTATGCAGATTCAATCAACCATTGAGTAGCATCCAATGCATCTAACTTGGTTTATATATAGATTGGAGAGAGATAATATATTTTGTACACTAAAATTCATCCAACTCTCATCCTTAAGCTTCTCTCTCTAAAACCTACTGAATTATTGTAGCATATCGGTCCCTAAACAAAGCCCAACCATCACAAACAACAAATCGGAAGCATCAAAGCCAAAAAAATCAAAAATCGAAGCTAGAAAAGGTATGAAATTCCCTAATTTTGAAATCCTTCGATTCGATGTTAATTGATGCAATTGATTGTTTAAAGTAGTGTAATAGGGAGTCTATTAATGTTCTGGGTTGTAAAAACACAGACCCATAACATCAAAGTGCACGAATTTGAAGATTTAAACAAGTTGAAAAAACCGAATTCTATGATTTTTCATCAAATGTCAGGGCTTATAACTCTTTGGTCGATCATGAGTTTTGTTATTTAAAAGTTGTTATATGTAGCCTGATATGTGCTCTTTAATCTCCAAAAGGAATAAAGTTCATAGCTATTGTAGATCGGGATTTATAAGTGGTCAAAGTGGGTTGACCGGCATTGACCGGTTGTTTTTCAAACCCAGAAAATATTCTAAGTGTCCAGAAATATTTTTTTTGGAAAATGTCAAGCCTTATATCTCGGTCATCTTTAATGTGTTTTGTGTTATAAAGGTTGATATGGGTATCTTGTTATGTGTTATTTAACCTCCAAAAAGAATAAGGTCCATATATATTACGGATTAAGAGTTATTTAAGGTCAAAGTGGGTTGTCTAAGATTTGACGTAAAAATTCGGGCGACCCGTAATTTTCTAAGTGTTAATTTTTCCGACAAGGTTTGACCATACTTTAGATGCTTGATTTATTGTTTTTATGATGATGTTAAGTGTTAGCGTTGTATTCCTACATGTTTTCTACATCGGAATTGATAGATCACATAAACGTTACACGATCATCAAGTTATAGAGGTCCAAAGTAGGCACCTCGAAACCGTTTCTTCGTGAAGAACGACTTTTGTAAGCTACTTTGATGGCTGATTTATCCCGAGATCGATGTTTGTTTAGAGGTTATGATTGTTGGATCTTGTAGTCTTGTATTTCCTCTACAAGACCCAATTTATAGATTGTCCAAATTCGTTAAGATGAGAGAGTTATTCACGGTCAAAGTAGCCACCTCGGTTACGCCTTATGAAAGATCAGGTAGGCTCAAGAACACCTATAGCGACAGTTCTGTCACTATAGGGGCCTTTATGACAGCTTTTAATTATTTTAATTTACGATTTTAGAAAATGATTTAAAAATTAGAAAAATTAGATTTTAATTATTAAAAATACCAAATAAATTATGAAAAATTATTTTAAAGTCCTAAAAATACTTTTTAACTATTTTGAGTATATTTCACAAATATTTAGTATTTTTGGAATATAAAGGTATTTATTTATTTAATTATAATATTAAATAAATGTTTTAAAAATAGTTTTAATTCATGAAAAATCATGAAAAATTATATTATGGTATAAGAAAATATTTTAAGTTATTTGTGATGACTTTTAATATTTTGTGATGAATTTCATTAATTAATTATATATTAATGATATTAAAGTTATTTATTGATTATATTAAATAATTAGTTTAAAAATGATTTTAATATTTTAAAAATCATTTTAAATGAAAATAAAGTATTTATAGATATTTTGAGTTATAAAATATAACTTTTAATATTTAGAAGATAATTTCATTAATAATTATATATTAATGATATTTAGTTAATGATTTGTGATATTAAGTTTATTTAATATTTATATTAAATAAATAGTTTAAAAATGGTTTTATTTATTTAAAAATCATTTAAAGAGGATATTAAGGATTTAAAAATATTTTAAGTTATAATTAATGACTTTTAATATTTGGATGAATAGTACACTAATATTTATATATTAATGGTGATTATTTAAAAATGATTTTAATTATTTTAAAAATCATTTAAGGGTAATATAAATGTTTTAAAAATAGTTTGAGTTATTATAAATAACTTTTATATTTTGGCAATGGTTTCATTAATAGTTTAATATAAATTAATTATTAATGATAATGCAATTGTTTAATGTTTAAATCATTTAATTATGATTCCGATGTTTGAAAGTTATAACCGGCCAAACTAGCTGACTTGAGAACCGATTATGAAGTTATGAAGTTTTGAAGAACACCTATAGTAACAGTTATATCACTATAAGCCCTTGAGTGACAGATTTGAATTATTTTAAATTTTTCAATTTCTGGAAAATTCGAAAATGATTAAGATGTCTAAAAATGCATGATAAATTATTATAAATGCTTTAAAATTATTTTAAGTCATTTAAAAATAAAATGACTGATGTTGAGATACAGAATAAGAGTCTTAGACTCGAGTAATTGCCGATAAAGTCGCTTAAGATGCCGATAAATGTCGGAACCTATAATAGAAAGAAAAGGCTCTTGTAAGAACATGGATGAGATATTTGAAAATGTATAAAAATATTTCAAGTATAGAATATGAACTAAAAGTATGATCATCGCGATTATGTGATGACGTGATTAGACTATGTCTCAATCGTAATAAGCGAGATTATGTGTTATGATATATTGTTCTAATCGAGCGAATGATCCGATTATTGATAGGTTGTGATAAAGAGATAAAACCTAAGTTGAGATTTGTAATCGACCAAATCGCAAGTATCCTACCTTTGCATTTCCTTTATGCAATGGACATGAGTAAGAAGTTTCGTAATTATTCTATTCTCGCATGATTTTGTATGCTTTGATTATCAACATGTTAGCTCGGATATATATTACGTTAAGTTGATTTCTAAATGGTTATACAAGTGTCCCCACTTGGATAATCATGGCATTTATTCACATGTTGATATACCTTTTCAATTACCCGTATACATATATGTTGAATTACATATTATTGTTGAGCAAGATTAAAACCTTCGGGTTTGGAACTGGGCATGTATGAACATCCCGATAATGGGAAAATTTTATGCGCTTCTACGGACAAAGGGTGAGCGATGAATTTCGTTCAAGTTATGTAGTATTGATCAATCACAGGTACAATGAAGTGATCACCACCGTCCGTCAGTAAGTTATGACGGTTTATGGATGAATTTCGCTAAACCTTTTCGAAAATGAAAAGAATGTTCATAGTATGTTTCTTAAACCCTATTCATGGGTGGAGCCTAATTTCAAGAAATTGAAAGAGAGTGGTTATGTGAATCTTTTATCAAGACAGATTACTTCACAACTTTTGATTCGATTTGTAGAAGTGTTATGTAAAGAGAATACTTATATTCTTTCAAACTTATATATATAATTGTTATTACTTCTTTGGGCACTCAAATGCTCATCCTTGCTTAAACTAAATGTTTTCGATTCACGCACGATCGAATTGAAGGCTCGAGCACGCGAACAAGGAAAAGAAAAGTCATTCGAATGAGATATAGTATGAGTTAATGGTTATAGTTAGTAAGACAATGGAATCTATTGTCGTATTGTAAGGAATGTATTTGAAGGTCACGTACTGAGGAAGTAAACTCGATGTATGTAAATTAAGTTGAATTATATTATTATTTAGTATTATTCAATTTTAAAGAAATGGTATCGTGGAGAACCGAAAGTTCGGGTTTCAAGTATCCGGATTTGGGGTCGCACAAGGTTGGTATCAAAGTCAGAGGTTATAAACGTTAGGAATGCGAAACCTAGGTTATAACCTTAGTAGAATGGATAACGAAAGTTAAGATAGATATTCGGTAGACGAAGAACTCTGGTGAAGAATTATAACCTTAGTAGAATGGAGGACGAAAGTTAAGATAAATATTCAGTGAACCAGGAGACGAAGTACTCTAGTGAGAAGTTATAGGATATGATGAGTTGAAGAGATTCATCGAGTTTTAGTGGTACTAAATAAAATATTACTTCATTTTAATGATGAATATATTTTATTTCAGTAATGATGTTGTCTCGTTTATTGTGGTCATAGGATGGTTGACGAAAGTTAAAATAGTAATTCCTTGACCCAAGAGACGATGGACTCTATCGAGGAGTACACAGACAGTGAGATGATAAGAGATTTGATAGTTAGGAACGACGACTTAAAGGTTAGAGCTGAGCAAGCGGAGGCACAGAATCGTACTCTCCAGATTTCAGAACAGCAGTACAAGGACGTTGCTCACCAAACACAGATAGAATTAGCCGAGTTACGAGGGAGGTTGGAGAGAGAGAGACTGAGATGGGGCGGTTGAAGGTTGCGATAGAAGCCAAAGACACCAAGATATATACCTTGAGCAGCGAGGCTATAGACATCGCCTTTATGCGATTCGATGCTTGAGAGTGGATGGAGCGCTTTCGGCAGAGAAAGATAGGCGTTGATGTGTTTATAGAGATGAATTGAATAAATTCATCGTCAAACAAAATAAGAGACAACGATATAGAACTCTTGATTCTTCGTGTATATATACTATATGCTAATCAGGGTAACTTATGTATGTAGATGTCGGTGAAAAGATATGTGGAATAAGAAGGATCGGATCCATACCCCCGAGAAGCTAATATCGAGGCCAACAATTTGAAATAGAAGCTTACCAAGAACCCAAATCGGACGAGGTGGCTATAGTGGAAAACGTAGTATCGAGATCCGAAATGGTGGATTTGGTGATAGTGATTCAGACACTAAAGTTGAAGCTGCTCAAGCATCAACGAAAGTGCAGGATCTGGAGAACAAGGTTTCTTCACTAGAAAGGTTGTGGGAGATAGAAAAGTTGCTTAATATTCAACTGCGAAAAGCATTAAAAGAAACAATGGAAGAGCAAGATAAGCTCAAAATCCAAATTGACCAGATGGGAGCCTCAAGCAACACATCGTGTTCAGCTCCGAGAGGTAAGGGAAAAATAAAGGTAGAAGATCCTGACTTAGGAAAACCTGATAAGAAGAAAGGGAAGAAGATATGTTATATTTGTGGCTGTGAGGGACATACCTCTCCTCGTTGCCCCAACTATAAGAAAGGTGGATGTTTTAATTGTGGAATGGAAGGACATCGAGCGAATGAATGTCCGAGAAGAAAGGCTTGGTAGATAAGTAGTATGGGTTATGTTATGTAATATGTGTGATAGGTAATGAACTATTTTCAACTTTTATGTTGGTCAAGATTTTAAATCCCGACTGTTGTAGTCACAAAGGGATAGCTGATGTTTAAAGCAATATGTGTTATGGTATGTTAAGTTCTATTAATGTGAGGTGCTATGGTTGGAAGTACCATGAGTGTCACAAGTTGGATTAATGAAGTAAGTTGTTATAAAAGTAGCAGATATTTATCTGAATATTGGTTAATATAGTAAACCAAGTTTCAAAATTTAATATTTTGGAATACATGATTATTTGAGTAGAAAATTTTGTGTTATATGTCGAACGTATACGATGAGGCTTAGAATGTAAGGAAATGAAGAATAATTTATGATTATGTCACCGAGACGAAAACGAAAACCAGCCACGGAAGATCAACCAGATAATCGAACGTTGAACGCCAAAGACTTTAAGGCAATCCTATTGCTAGGGTATAGAGGATTAAGTGACTGAGTAGAAGCGTTTATGATAGTTAGGATAACGAAAAGGGCAAAAGATAACTTTTATCACCTATACGATAAAAGGGAAATGAGATAAAGAGAAAGTTTGTGGGCAGAAGAGACATATCTCTTCCAATTGTCCCAATTCAAGAATGTATAGCGAATGTTTTATTTGTGAATCAATGGATTATAAGGTGAAAGATTATTCAAGAAGGAGAAGTGAGATAAGGAATGCGAATACGAGAAATGACAGCAAGATATAGGCGACAACGAAATAAACCGTAAGTGTCTTCATTATGGTCGTTCAAGATATCGTAGCAGTTGAGGATACTGTGGCAGCTGGAAATGGAACTCCAGGTTCTATTCGAATAACTTAAATATTTTATATGATTTTCCTGTATATATACATATAGTAGATTACTTTATTAAAGAAATTTTGAAGGAGGAATTTTGGTTCTCTTAATCAAAATTCTGTTTATCAGAAAGACAAGCGTTATGGAGAATAGTTAAAGATCAGTTCGATCAAGTATTGATCGAGGTATATGTGCAAGGATTATATGTGTTATGTACTCTTACGTGTATGAGTTTTAAAGCGGTGATTCCGGGACGGAATCTTATATAAGGAGGGTGAATGTAATAACCTCGAGATTTCCTAAATAAAATAAATAAGAAAAATTTGCGTATTTTTTTTTTATTTAATGACGAGAATAAGTGTCTCAAGTAATGTGAACGATAAATGCGAATATATTTATTACTTGAAAAATTAGAAATAATTTTGGAATTATTAATTACTACAAATTATATTTTTATGGTAATTAATTTTTGTAAGTTGTAAATGTTTTTATTAATTATTTTCCATGAAAACATGATTGGAAATAATATATGAAGTGAAGAATTTATATAATATATATTTTATTATATGAATTGTTGAGAATATTTAAATCAAGTATTTTAACTTGATATGCGAAAAGAGAAGTCGATATGAGATCCAAACCCCGAATTGGGATTGTGATCAAGAGATGAGAATAATAATATTATATTATTGTTATAATGATTTTCTGAAGACAATAATTATGTAATCGTGTGTATGTGTGACAGATAATATTGAAAGAATGACGGCCAATTAGGTCATAAGATATTACCGTCTTTGTGAAACCCTAATTATTAAACTTAGTTATGAGAAATGAGTGAGTAGTGATTTGTGTATATGAAGGTTACCTGTGTATAAGATGCTCGGTAATTAGAAGAAAACCCTAATTATCGTTGTATGTCGATAATCAGACAAACCCTAATTATTACAACCCTAATCGGTTGAAGTTAGAGATCATAACGACGTGTTAGAACATACACGAGATAATTAGAGAACCCTAATGGTCAATTAGAAACCCTAATTGATGGCGTTAAGAAACCCTAATTAGAAAATCCTAATTTTCTATGTAAAACCCTAATTTAAAATTATCGGGTTTAATTACGATGTTAATGTATAAAAGTTTTAATTTACCAAAGGATAGAATTAATTGGTAAATGATAAGAATTACCATCTAGTGATTAAATACTACATTTAATTGCTATGTACAAAAATGCCCATGAAATTATATGCGAAATTACCAAAATACCTTTTTGGCTCATTAGTGTATTATTAGTGTATTATTGGAGGAATCTTGCTAGCAAAGCATGGCAAACATACTTACCCTACCAATTAAGCATCCAAGACTCAATTATGCAGATTCAATCAACCATTGAGTAGCATCCAATGCATCTAACTTGGTTTATATATAGATTGGAGAGAGATAATATATTTTGTACACTAAAATTCATCCAACTCTCATCCTTAAGCTTCTCTCTCTAAAACCTACTGAATTATTGTAGCATATCAGTCCCTAAACAAAGCCCAACCATCACAAACAACAAATCAGAAGCATCAAAGCCAAAAAAATCAAAAATCGAAGCTAGAAAAGGTATGAAATTCCCTAATTTTGAAATCCTTCGATTCGATGTTAATTGATGCAATTGATTGTTTAAAGTAGTGTAATAGGGAGTCTATTAATGTTCTGGGTTGTAAAAACACAGACCCATAACATCAAAGTGCTGCAATTTGAAGATTTAAACAAGTTGAAAAACCAATTCTATGATTTTTCATCAAATGTCGTGGCTTATAACTCTTTGGTCGATCATGAGTTTTGTTATTTAAAAGTTGTTATATGTATTCGATATGTGCTCTTTAATCTCCAAAAGGAATAAAGTTCATAGCTATTGTAGATCGGGATTTATAAGTGGTCAAAGTGGGTTGACCTAAGATTGACCTATTGTTTTTCAAACCCAGAAAATATTCTAAGTGTCCATAAATATTTTTTTGGAAAATGTCAAGCCTTATATCTCGGTCATCTTTAATGTGTTTTGTGTTATAAAGGTTGATATGGGTATCTTGTTATGTGTTATTTAACCTCCAAAAAGAATAAGGTCCATATATATTACGGATTAAGAGTTATTTAAGGTCAAAGTGGGTTGATGTAAGATTGACCGTAAAAATTCAGGCAAATTTGCAATTTTCTAAGTGTTAATTTTTTCCGACAAGGTTTGACCATACTTTAGATGCTTGATTTATTGTTTTTATGATGATGTTAAGTGTTAGCGTTGTATTCCTACATGTTTTCTACCTAATCGGAATTGATAGATCACATAAACGTTACACGATCATCAAGTTATAGAGGTCCAAAGTAGGCACCTCTAATCTGTTTCTTCGTGAAGAACGACTTTTTGTAGCTACTTTGATGGCTGATTTATCCCAGATCGATGTTTGTTTAGAGGTTATGATTGTTGGATCTTGTAGTCTTGTATTTCCTCTACAAGACCCAATTTATAGATTGTCCAAATTGTTAAGATGAGAGAGAGTTATTCACGGGCCAAAGTAGGCCACCTCGCCTCGCTTATGAAGATCTCAGGTAGGCTCAAGAACACCTATAATGACAGTTACTGTCACTATAGGGGCTTTTAATGACAGATTTTAATTATTTTAATTTCGATTTTAGAAAATGATTTAAAAAATTAGAAAAATTAGATTTTAATTATTAAAAATACCAAATAAATTATGAAAAATTATTTTAAAGTCCTAAAAATACTTTTTAACTATTTTGAGTATATTTCACAAATATTTAGTATTTTGGAATATAAAGGTATTTATTTATTTAATTATAATATTAAATAAATGTTTTAAAAATAGTTTTAATTCATGAAAATCATGAAAAATTATATTATGGTATAAGAAAATATTTTAAGTTATTTGTGATGACTTTTAATATTTTGTGATGAATTTCATTAATTAATTATATATTAATGATATTAAAGTTATTTATTGATTATATTAAATAATTAGTTTAAAAATGATTTTAATATTTTAAAATCATTTTAAATGAAAATAAAGTATTTATAGATATTTTGAGTTATAAAATATAACTTTTAATATTTAGAAGATAATTTCATTAATAATTATATATTAATGATATTTAGTTAATGATTTGTGATATTAAGTTTATTTAATATTTATATTAAATAAATAGTTTAAAATGGTTTTATTTATTTAAAATCATTTAAAGAGGATATTAAGGATTTAAAAATATTTTAAGTTATAATTAATGACTTTTAATATTTGGATGAATAGTACACTAATATTTATATATTAATGGTGATTATTTAAAATGATTTTAATTATTTTAAAAATCATTTAAGGGTAATATAAATGTTTAAAAATAGTTTGAGTTATTATAAATAACTTTTATATTTTGGCAATGGTTTCATTAATAGTTTAATATAAATTAATTATTAATGATAATGCAATTGTTTAATGTTTAAATCATTTAATTATGATTCCGATGTTTGAAAGTTATAACCGGCCAAACTAGCTGACTTGAGAACCGATTATGAAGTTATGAAGTTTTGAAGAACACCTATAGTAAATGCTTATATCACTATAAGCCCTTGAGTGATGATTTGAATTATTTTAAATTTTTCAATTTCGGAAAATTCAAAATGATTAAGATGTCTAAAAATGCATGATAAATTATTATAAATGCTTTAAAATTATTTTAAGTCATTTAAAAATAAAATGACCGATGTTGAGATACGAATAAGAGTCTTAGACTCAAGAATTACCCGATAAAGTCGCTTTAGAAGACGCCGATAAATGTCTCTACCCTATAATAGAAAAGAAAAGGCTCTCTGTAAGAACATGGATGAGATATTTGAAAATGTATAAAAATATTTCAAGTATAGAATATGAACTAAAAGTATGATCATTTGCGATTATGTGATGACGTGATTAGACTATGTCTTCAATCGTAATAGACGAAGACTATGTGTTATGATATATTGTTCTAATCGAACGAATGATCCGATTATTGATAGGTTGTGATAAAGAGATAAAACCTAAGTTGAGATTTGTAATCAACCAAATCAAAAAGTATCCTACCTTTGCATTTCCTTTATGCAATGGACATGAGTAAGAAGTTTCGTAATTATTCTATTCTCGCATGATTTTGTATGCTTTGATTATCAACATGTTAGCTCGGATATATATTCTGTTAAGTTGATTTCTAAATGGTTATACAAGTGTCCCCACTTGGATAATCATGGCATTTATTCACATGTTGATATACCTTTTCAATTACCCGTATACATATATGTTGAATTACATATTATTGTTGAGCAAGATTAAAACCTTCGGGTTTGGAACGTGCATGTATGAACATCCCGATAATGGGAAAATTTTTATGCGCTTGGTACGGACAAAGGGTGAGCGATGAATTTCGTTCAAGTTATGTAGTATTGATCAACACAGGTACAATGGGCCGATCACCTCTCCGTTCAGTAAGTTATGACGGTTTGCGGATGAATTTATGCTAAACCTTTTCGAAAATGAAAAAGAATGTTCATAGTATGTTTCTTAAACCCTATTCATGGGTGGAGCCTAATTTCAAGAAATTGAAAGAGAGTGGTTATGTGAATCTTTTATCAGTACAGATTACTTCACAACTTTTGATTCGTTGTAGAAGTGTTATGTAAAGAGAATACTTATATTCTTTCAGCTTATATATATAATTGTTATTATCATTGGGCACTCAAATGCTCATCCTTGCTTAAACTAAATGTTTTCGACACGTCTGACGATCGACTGAAGGCTCGAGAGCACGAACAAGGGAAAAGAAAAGTCGCTCGAATGAGATATAGTATGAGTTAATGGTTATAGTTAGTAAGACAATGGAATCTATTATTGTCGTATTGTAAGAATGTATTTGAAGGTCACGTACATGGGGAAGTAAACTCTGATGTATGTAAATTAAGTTCGAATTATATTATTATTTAGTATTATTCAGCTTAAAGAAATGGTATCGTGGAGAACCGAGTTCGGGTTTCAAGTATCCGGATTTGGGGTCGCCACACAAACCTCGCCAATTTGTTAAATTTTGTGGCATACTCTAATACCGTCATTGATCCCTGCTTGAGTTCTAGAAACTGTACCTCCATTTGATTATTTGAACTCTCTAGGAATAAGTCTCAAAGAATATCTCCTTAAACATATCCCAAGTCATCACCCCTTGTCCTCCTCGAGTTTTATTGGATTGCCACCAATAACTAGCCGTTGCTTTCAACACGAATGTTGCAAAAGCAGTCTTCTGATTCTCAGATACTCTAGCTACATCAAATACTTTCTCTATCTCCATGATCTAGGTCTGTGCCTCAACTGAATTCATAGACCCATGGAATTCTGGTGGTCCAACCGCCTTGAAGTCCTTAAATGTCACAGCTTGATTCTGCGGTTAATTCTATAATGCACCCATCAGTAACGTCACTAACTGCTGAGTGGGGTTAGCTTCCACGTTGTTATTGTTGGTAGATCCCTCAGGGGTTCTTTGTCGTGGTTGACGTCTTCTTGGAGGCATTTTCGGTTAAAATACACTCATTAGATTATTACTCAATTCCTTTAAGTATTTTCTACTTAACTTGCACACCATAAAAGATCACCACACAACACATAACACCTTGAATAAAATAATAACTTTTATTCATTCATAATCTTTTAGAAAACATAAGAACAATAGCATCACTACTATTTACATTACTTTCCTGAATTATTAAGTTTCAGGATAACATCATCATCATATCCCATAGGTTACATAACACTTGGGATTTATATATTATTTATCATATCATTAATCACATATCAAGTACATTTATGACGACCTACTAAAATACTGCATAGTCTTACGATGCTCTTCTTCTATAATACGGAACATTGTTTGGCGATCTAACATGTACGATGGCAGCGTCTCGAACTGAATCAGATAACCCATGACCCGATCTTGATCTCAATTGATCATAGTGTTGAAAACACTATTCATCTCTTTCATCTTGATCTTCTTTATTTGTACATCTATCTCTGTTACTCTGGCTCGTTTAGAAGCTTCTTCGTACGCGTCTTCAGCTCTTACCCTCTTAGTAGACTCTTCCTTCAGCTTGTTCTTCAGTTCTGCAATCTCCTCTGTCAGTTGCTCGTTTCCTCCTTCAGTGTGAATCAGTTTCCCTTCAACACTACTCAGTCGTTCCTCTAGATCCTGGATCTCGTTGTCATTCTGCACCATTGAGGTCTGTTGTTCAGCTACTATCTCTCTCAACTCCTCGATGCTATCCTGAAGTTCCATATTGTGTAGTCAGATACTTAAATGCATATATATGGGCAAAATGATCGAGTTAAGTGGAATCTCTTCCTCCTCGTCCTCCTTGTCCTCCTCATCCTCATTAGATTGTGGCAGCTCCTCAGGGTCCTCCTCGTCCGTCTCTATCTCATCATCCTCGTCCAGTAACCCCTCCTACTCAACCACTGTGACCAATGGAGATGATTCCCGTGGCAATAGTTATTCCCAACCCACTTGAATATCTCGAGGCTCCTCCTCCCTAGGCATCTAGGATCCTTCCTCTCTTGCCTGACTGAATTCTCCTACATTAGCCATCCTAACAACCAAAATATTAAGTTTCAATTACTAATCCTCATTACTCAACACTCACGAGCACATAGGTTGTATTCACATAAGCACACAAGTGTTTTATTACTTCTTCCTTAAAACTCGATAAGAGTTTATCACCACTATCTTTTCAAAGGTTATTTACTAAGGCTTTTCCCTACCTAAGGTTTATAACCTAAAGCTTTGATACCAACTTGTGACACCCCCAAATCCGGGTACTTCATTCCTATAAGATTTGGTGTTCACTTGATAAAAAAATTCATGTCTAACTACCCAAACATAACTAAATAACAAGTTAAAGTAGGAAACCTTTTCAAAGTAAGAGTTTATGTTAAATAACTTTGCACGAATTGTATAAATAATATTAGGAATAACTTGCTCAATAATAAGCAAGGTAGAGACAAGAAACTTGCACGATATAATTTGGAGTTAAGAAACTTGCTTAAAGAAAGTTTAGAGTTAGAAAACTTGTCTTGCGTGTAAGCTAAATCGTAATAATTCGATTCACAATATCCTATACACATGTCATCATGACATAATTAGTTACTACATATACTCTGTATACAAATAAGTATCTATTTCATGTATGGATTGGTTTTAATCACTTAGTCAAGTTACATTAGTAACGTAATAACAAAACTCGTTAATTGTTAATTATATGCTCATTCATAGTACTATGATACAACAATTAACAAAAATCATATTTTAACAGTCATAATATTGCACCATATCAACAATTACAGACTTTGTGTAAAAAAAATAATTTTTCGGCCATTATTCTGCTTACCAGTACCATGTGACTTTGAGACTTAATCATGTATACCGAATAATGCTTTTTAGGCATGAAGAACAGAAACAAAGCTAATTTGACATGTATCTTAATTTCTAGCACATAAATTAACATGTATAACTTACATAGATTACACATAAACATTACCCATCATATATATACTGATTTCAAACAACTAAACCACAACTTCAAAAAATTTAAATTCTTAAATGCCATGTTTTAAACCAAAAACTCCATTTTTGACATTATTTGACGAAACTAACGTTGTGGTCACAATTATACTCCAAATTAATTCATTCTAACTACATTCTCTTCGTTTCTTACTGAATTAACATATTCAAGGCTCAATTTATGTATTAGCTTACAATCAACTATTAATTTTGATACTCCTACAAGCCATGTTCATACACATATTCACTGTAAAACTATTTTCTTTCTTTTTGAACGTATATATAAACTACAATCATATATAGATGTTAGTTATAACATCTCAATTACATTTACACATAATTTATTAACCAATCATATAAAATTTGGATTATAGACAATTTTGTAAAGAACTTTATACTACAGTGAAACTCAAGAACACAAAAACTTTTCATACATAAGGATTAAAGCTTTTGGAAATTAGAAGTACACCTTCTCTTGCTTGGTTAACCCTTGTTAGAAGATAAAGTGCTTGCAATTCACAGAACTTAACTCTCTCTAGTTCTTCTTTGTAAATTCTCTAACAACTTCTTCTCTTTTCTCTTCTTAGCCTTAAGCCAAATGTTTTTTCACGTAAAATAAAATACAACTCCAGCCAACGTACAAACCCAACATCTAAAACTGATGTTTTACTAATGACAATATTAAATTATCAGTTACCATAATTTAATATATATTATTTATATTTTATTTATTTTATTTATATTATTTATTATAATTACAATTCAAAATTTAAAAGCCATAAGGTTATGTTTGGCAAACACTAATTAAAATAAAGACTTAATATCTTTAAGCCTTGTTTGGAAAAACTAAATTAAACTCCTTTAATTTATTTTAATAACTCATTTATAGCATAGTTTATTGTCACACTTTTATTACCAAATTAAATTAAAAATATTATAATAATCCATTTAATCCCTATCAACTCTCTAACTTAATTATTAAATTAAATTAGAACATTATCTCATAATCATTAATTTCCTTCACTCATTAATTATTTATTTAACAATTAAATAATCAAATCAAATTAAACAAATATTTATTCTATAATAAACATATCAATTAAAATATTTATATAATTCAATAAATATTTGAAATTTTAATTTAAAATTCCAGATTGTTACAGACATGCTATGAGACGCCCCCAAAATAGGTATACATCACTCATTCTGAGGCGCCAAATACATGGTACAGAAAATAACTTCAACTTCATTATTATAATTATCGTGCAAAATACGACAATACATATGTTGTGAGTTTAAATACAAATATTATCTTCTAGACAATATCCAAACTCAAATAAGTCCTCATTATAATTATTGATACACTATTTTACAAAATAGTGAGGACTGCTAAAACAACCGACTTAAAACATCAATTCACACCCCGACTAGTTCTCGCTATATTCTCGCCTCCTAAGAAGAAAAATATAACAAAAAAGAAAAGGGTGAGCTCAACTTGCCCAGTAAAGTATATTATGACTAAGATAATGTATAACAAATTATCCTTAGTCTTCAACAGGGAAAAATCTAATAGAATATAATAGACAATAAGTTTTAGATCAACAACTGCAGCGGAAACAACAATTCATTAGTAGAGTTAAGTAGAGAATAAAGTCTACTATCTTCTATGATTTTAAAATCCATCATCAATATTTTATCCATGTAATATCAATCAATATACATATTGAATCAAATATTCATCTTTGCACTACAGGCCAAAGATATTCATTCGTATCCCCAGTTGGTCATGTTCATCTTTGCACTACGAGCCAAAGATATTTATCAGATAATCATTCATTTTTACACTACAAGCCTAATATATTCATCAGATAATCATTCATCTTTGCACTACAGGCCAAAGATATTCAGTTATATCACCATTTAGGACTGAGGATGATGAAAAATATCTTAAAGAAAACGAATCCAGTGAAATTAAAGATCAAAGATTAGGAATTCGTACTTTAGTTTATCCAAGTTCAAAAATACTCTATAATAATTAATTGTGGAGCAGAATTCAAAAATAAAGATCAAAACATGGATACAATCAAAGATAGTAACCATAATTGACAACTTGGACAAAGAAAAAGAAAATATAATTTTTCTGTGAATAGTGTCTTATTTGTGAATAGTGTCGTATACGTGAATAGTAACCCCAACACAAAAAGGTAAAAAATCCACAAGAAAAATCATACTTCGTGAATAGTACTCGTGAATAGTACCGTATTCATAAATAGTGTCGTATACGTGAATAGTAATCTCGACATGAAAAGGTAAAAATTTCACAATAAATTCATACCAATATTTTGGTATAATGATATTGAAGAAATAACATCATTTACGAAGAAAATAACATCCCTTACCTCAAAAGAACAGTACCTCTGACTGGAATATAGGATGTAATGCTGAAGGAAACTTGCACTGAATAGCAACTCTCAAAGTATCTAAATACTCACAAAAATACGCTCGATATTATAGAGAGAGAAAACTTCATATTCTGGTGTGATTTTCAATTCTAACTAAGCACCCTATTTATAGGAAAATGCCAGAACGCCAAAGCAGACTAAATTAATAAAATAATATTTTATCAAAATTTTCACGCACGCCACAATAGATCAAATTTAAGCACACCACAGTGGGGCCCATCAAATTCAGAATTTCTACACCAACCAAAAGTGGGGCCCACCCATATTTTTAATAAAAACATTTATTTCCGAAACTTCAATAATTCATAATAAATAGCCCTTTTACCAGAAAAAATTGAATCTCATATCTATTCTATATGAAATTTAATTTTCTACAACTTTATAGAAGAAAGTTTTTCCAAATTCCAAATAAAAAATGCTCGAAATCCACAAACGGATGATTTTTAATACCTCTATTTTGACAAAATACTGATAAAACACCCCCATTCTGACAAAATACTAATAAAACACCTCAGCATTAATTCCTTCATTTATATCCACATAAAATAAATATTTCCTTCTCATATAAATTAATAATTAATTATTCAAAAATAATATTACAGAATCACAATTATGACAACCAGTTCGTTCCCAGGAAAGAAGGAGGATTTCCGATAAGGATTCTCCTTACTTACTAGTGCATAATTAGGTGACCAAACCCCTTTCCTAGACAGAACTTCCTTAGACATTGCCAATAATGCTATCTAATAATATTATTCAAATAATATGAGTTATTGGTCTGATAATGGGAAATATTATGCAGTGACAATTATTGAAACAACAATAATATAAAATATCAATGTAACAATTATTGAATCAATAAAATAAAATATTGAACAGTAATTACTGTAATAATTATTGAGTAGTGCCTTATTACGTAAGAATCAATAATCTAAAAATATTGTGCAATCTGGTGCATCTTGTAAATAACAACGTATTCATCGAATTTTAACCACTAGGTATTCCAATAGTGTTAACGGTAACAACCACGTCGTTATTTATAAAAAAAAACTCATACTTGTCGTTTTCTTCATCCTATAGTTTTCTGTTATGGGGCCCACAAATGGTTGCGATGTCTTAAGAATATTTCCCGACAAAAAAGAATACTCTATAACCACATGCTTATTTTGAAAAAATTTACATATATCACCCTTAACTTTAAACTTTTATCAATTTAACCATTTACTGAATAATAATTATAAGAAAAATTGAATACTTTTATTTCATAGAATTCAGGGTCTTACATGCTAAACATATTATACTCAAGATTTATACTTCATATAAGACTTTAGCCTATTAGAACTTGCATTTCCATGAATCTTTTACAAGATCACATAGAACATACACATCATAAAAATTAGGGTTTGATTTCATTACCTTATCTTGTGGGATGCTCTTCTTTTCTTTCCAAAGTATACTAGGAACTTGGGATACATGAACAATATACTCTTATCCCTCTCTAGAATCCAAACCTCTCTCTCTCTCTCTCTCTTTGCCTCTCTTTGTGTTCTTGCTAGTTGAGAGAAATTAGAAGAAGCAAAAGAATGGTGGAGGAGGAAAATGAAATGAAGATGGAAACATAATGTTGGTGAATTGGAGTGGAATGCTAATATCCCCAATGTTTCTTTTGCCCCTTGGAAAAAGGATTAGCCTTATCCCTTTCTAATCATGCCTAATTATGTCATTAAGGAGGCTAATTAGGCATTCCACCAATGGGAGCATGACACACTTGTCCTTGTGTGTAAGAGTTTCTACTTATGGAACTTGATTAGCATAATCGTTTTTCCCTAAATAGCCTAACATGGCCGGTTTTTCTAGCCTTTTTAATCCCTCCATTTTTCTTTTAATTTACTACACAAATTAGATTAAGCAAAGGTCTAAAATACCCCTAATCAAGTGGCTAAGTATGGGCTTGCATTTTTATTTCTTTTGGGCTTCTCCTTTTATTGTTTTGGGCTATGTAATAAACATAGTTTAACAATTTTAATATGCATTACCTTAATTGTTTATTTAGGGTTTCCATTCCACTCTTATGGAATTTAATTACTTATATATGTGACTTTAGCTCATAACCTAATTAGGTTTTCTAGAAATAGGTTTAAAATTATTAGTCACTTGAATTAACAAAATTATCCACTTAAGTTAGTTTACATATTAAATACTAACATTTTCTTGTTACCATAACCCTTAGGTTATTTAATTATCTCACCTAATGTATAATTAGGTTATGAAGCTTTCATTTTTAATGAAATCTATAAATTTATATATCCATAACTATAGTATATATGTTTATTGAGACATGCACCACTTCACATATGTTATCACATATTAAATCACTATATAGCACAAAGTTTTAAATATCAACAATGTACATAAATATAAGGTAACTTAAAATTCATAGTTATTACATCATCCCCCCTTATAAGAATTCCGTCCCCGGAATTACAGATAAGGTTACTCAAAAAGATGTGTATAATTTTCCCTCATCTTTTCCTCAAGTTCCCACGTAGCGTCTTTAGTATTGTGGTTCCTCCAAAGAACTTTTACATAATGTATAACCTTATTTTGCAATTTATGCTCTTTTCTATCTAAAATTTCTTTCAGAATCTCCTCTTACGACAAATCTTTTTCGACCTGAATTGGTTCGTACGATATCACGTGCTTGTAATCAGGCTTATATGGTCGTAACATTGTCACGTAAAATACATTATAAATATGTTCCGGTTCAGGAGGTAGAGCTACCTTGTACACCACTTCGCCTATCTTCCTCAAGATCTCGAATGGTCCAATAAATCTCGGACTTAGCTTACCTTTCTTTCCAAACCTTATCTTCCCTTTCTAGGGAGATACTTTCAAAAATGTATAGCTTCCCACTTCAAAATCTTTCTTCTGTCGATGTAAGTCTGCATACTTCTTCTAGCGATCTTGAGCTGCTACCAGCAGGGATCTTATCACCATGAAGATCTCTACGGTCTACTGCACCAGTTTTGGTCCCAATTGTCGACGTTCACCCACTTCATCCCAGCATAAGGGTGTTCTGCATTTCCTCCCATACAGTGCTTCGTACGACGGCATTCCAATGCTGGCGTAATAACTATTATTATATGATGTTGCCTCTTTTTTTATTAAAACAAAAGTGCTCTAACTCATGCAAGTATACATGTGTCAACAAGCAATACAGAGTAAGTCGAGTATCGATCCACGAAGAAAGTTGCTAAATTAAATTATTATGCATCAGCTAAATCACTATTTTATATGCTTAAACTAATAATTATGATTATGATTGAAAATTACTTTAGAATCAAATAACAACTAAAATAAGAATAATAATGAAATAAATCAAATCTGAAAATAATGGGATCCTAACTTCATTTAATAATTCATCTAAGTACCACCATCATTGAAGATTATTCACATATCACAGGAAAGTAGCCAAGAGCACTAATATAGACATAACCATTTTTCAATGTATTATGTCCTACTCACATAGCAACCACATGCAATATACACCATGTAATCATCAACAAAGCCAATCTCACTATATTTCTATGTGAAATTGCACCAGTTTTGAATTCAAGCACAAGCCCTTATTTAACTCATACGGTGAAACAATATATGTCTATCTGATTCACGAAATACAAAGCTACACAAAACAGCCCCATATACGCATGTTATCATGATTACAATCTATACTCGCATTGTGACGCCCCCAAAATAGGTCCATTCCATCCAACCCATTCTGAGTCGCCAAATACATGGTACAGAAATAACTACAACTTTATTAATACATTTGTTGTGCAAAATACGACAACATATATACTATGAGTTTAAATACAATTATTGTCTTATAGACAATATACATACCCAAATAAATCCTCATCACAATTATTTATACATTATTTTACAAAAATGGTGAGGACTACTAAACAACTCTCTCTATAACCATCATTACATACCCAGGCTTTACATTACTCGCTACATTCTCGCCTCCCGAGAAGAAAAATGGAACAAAAAGGAAAAGGGTGAGCTCAACTAGCCCAAGAAAGAAAGAATATTATTACTAAGATAATATACAACAAATTATCGTTAGTCTTCAACAGGAAAAATCTAATAGAATACAATAGACAGACGGTTTTAAATCAACAACTACAATGAAACAATAATTCATTAGAAGAGTTAAGTAGAGAATGCAAACTACTATCTTCAATATATGAATTTAAAAGTTCATCGTCGATATTTTATCCCCAGTAACACAATCAATATATATACGGAATCAAATATTCATCTTTGCACCACTGAGCCAAAGATATTCATCGATTGGTCATGTTCATCTAAACACTGCTCATCTTTGCACTACTGAGCCAAAGATATTAATCGATCGGTCATGTTCATCACAACACTTTTCATCATCTTGCTTTCACGGCCAAAGATATTCATCAAGAAATCATTCATCTTTGCACTACATGCCAAAGATATTCAAGAATATCATCATTTAGGAGTGAGGATGATGAAAAATATTTTAAAGGAAACGAATCCAGTGAAACAAAAGAACAAATATTAAGGATTCGTATTTTAAACAATCCAAGTTCAAAGATACTTCATAAGTAATCAGATTGGAGTAAAATTCAAGAATGATCAAAACATGGATACAATCAAAGCTAGTATCCATAGTAGATATTTTGGACAAAAAGAAGAAATTTCATTTTTTGGTGAATAGTGTCGTATTCGTGAATAGTGTCAGATTCGTGAATAGTCAGATATCGTGAATAAGTAACTCCGACACCAAAAGATAGAAATTTCATAAAAAAACATCTTCCCACTTCGTGAATAGTACTCGTGAATAGTAACTCATGAATAGTAACCCCGACATGAAAAAGTTCCAAATTTGATAAAAAGTTCCAACCAATATTTCAGCATAATGATATTGAAGAAATAATATCATTTGAGAAGAAAATAACATCCCTTACCTCGAAAGACAATACTTCTAGTTGAAACACCGGATATAGGCTATGACTTGAACTTGCACCGTATAGAAATACTCAAAGTATACTCAAAATACTCACAAGAATACGCTCGATAATATAGAGAGAGAAAACTTCAGTTTCTGGTGTGATTTTCAATTCTAACCTAAGCACCCTATTTATAGAAAAATGCTTAGAACACCAAAGTAGAAAATTTATTAAATATTATTATATTATTATTATTATTTCTACAACTTCCTACGCCAACCTAGAATCTGATTTCAGCAATTAAAACACATGCAAGACCCACACTCAAATCACCAAAAACATTTTTCATATTAAAAATATTTTAAACTTCCAAAAATCAATTATTTCGGAACTTCAATAATTCACAATAAATAGCCCTTTTATCAGAAAATTCGAATCTCGCGAATTTTTATAGGAAATTCAATTCTCTACAACTTTACGGAAGAAAATTTTTCCAAATTCCAAATGTAAATTGACCAAATCCACAAACCAAGCGATTTTACAGGCTATAATCAAATTTCAGTCAATAAATGGGGTCCACCGACATGTTTAACATGTTTTAAACATTTATGGTAACAAAAATACTCCTCCTCCACATATACTCATATATCCCACATTCATCATAAAAATATCATCATTATTATATTATTAAAATATAATAATATATTTAAATGAATTATTTTATCAGAAAAAGATAAAATTTTAATTTTCAACAATTGTCACATTAAAAATTTTCTCCATCTATATCCACATAAAATCAATATTTTCCTCATCATATGAATCAATAATTAATTATTCACAAATAATATTACAGAATCACAATATTGACAAACGACGGTTCCTCAGAAAGAGGGCTTTCAATAAGGATCTCTCATCGGGCGCGCAATTAGGTGACCAAACCTCTCCTTAGACGTAACTTTCTAGACATTGCCAATAATGTTATCTAATAATATTATTCGAGATAATATGAATTATTGCTTCGATAATGGAAAATATCTTGTGTAGTGACAATTATTGAAACAACGGTAATATAAAAATTAACGCAGCAATTATTGAATCAATAAAATAAAATATCGAATATAAATTATCGCAACAATTATTGAGTAGTGCCTTCTCACGTAAGAATCAATAATTGGTACAATACCGCGTGCCATCGTTCAACAACGCAGATTAGTGTGTTTTAACCAACGGGTATTCCAATAGTATTAATTCAGTAATAACTACGCCTGTTATTTATAACCAACTTATTCTTGTCGTTTTCTTCATCCAATCGCTTTCCGCTTATGGGGCCCAAAAAGCTGCTAGGCCGTCGCATTTAATATTCCCGACAAAGCATTTAATATTCCACGACCAAACGAATATTTCACGACAACAATGAATATTTTATCACCACTTGCTTATTCAAATATTTGCATGATTTTACCCATAACTATCCACATTAATCAAATCAACCCTTACTATTTCAAAATAATGAATAGAGGAAAATAAATTTCATTTATTAATAATTTGGGGTCTTACACGCATGTTATTTCTCAATTCCATACAAGCACTTAAAACGAATGGTGATCAATCATTCATACATGCAAATCAACCATGATAGAAATTCCTTATGATATGCACAAGATTCCAGCAGTCAAGCAATCAATTAAACTACATATTAAAATCCGTTAGAATCCCATAATGGAGTTTAGTTCATGACTGAACCAAAAGCCATTATAGGATCAAAGCAACACATGGATAATAAACAAATAATTGAAAGAGAAAGGATAGAATTGATCAAAACCAATTACTGATTACAATCCAATAGTAACATTCAAATCCTCAATACAATCTAGTAAAAGAACAGTTGTTTATCCACAGTGATTGAAAATCCAAAGAAGAAGTAGAAGATATTAAGTTTTGGCATAGATCTACATTGGAAATCTCTCAAAGTGTAAAACCATAATTCCAATATGAGAAACACATAAAAACTACTCAATCATACGTCTGACACCAGTCAGAATTGTTTTAACAGACCACAAACTCTTAAAATTAAAAATTAAAATAAAACAGATCAGCAGCCTCAGATGTCGCGCGCGAGCACGCGTTCCCCCTTTATATTCCTCGCGCGGGTGCGCGTCTTCAAAATTGGTCAAGCCAGGTGATCGCGCGGGGGCGCGTGTATAAGCCTATTTAGTCGCGCGGTCGTGCGGCTTCTGTAGTGTTGATTATGTGCTCTGCTGTTGCTACTGCTCTGTCCTGCTGCTATTGTTTCTTTGTCATGCCACTCTTCCTTCATCTATCCTCAGTTGCATATCTCCAATTGTTCCTCGCGTCATGCTTCATTAGCCTCATACCATCTACCATTGCCAAGTTATGCCATTTTCTGCACTTTTACACCAAAGGAGTTTTCAGTACATGCAATGCAAAATATTACGAGATACAACTAAAAACACACTAAAATGTACTTGAGATGGGCATAGTTCGCGTGAATTGATATCCAATAAGTAGGTATAAAACCCACTTATCAAATACCCCCAAACTTGAACTATTGCCTGCCCTCAAGCAATGCATACTAATAAACAATGAAAATGCAACTACATTACTATGAAACTCAATCACGATGCAAACGAGTCTTACATTGTTCCAGCCATAATAGAATTTCAGTCCAAAATGCCTCAGCGAATTATCCAGATTCAAGAATACAAATTCAAACCAAACTATAGACATAATATCATACACTCAGATAATTCATATATGCTATAGAAATGTTGTGTGTGTGTGTGTGTGTGTGTTGTGTTCACCAAAACTTGATTTAAGCAAAGAATACACATGTTAAACTGCTCAAAACAAAAAATTACAGTCTAAATCGAGGTTCATGTATAATTATGCAACAAAGACTGCTCCAACATATCAAAACAAACTAAAGTTCAACAATGGGCTTAACTGCTTTATTGCTACTCACGAGGGCAATTTTTGCTCTTTCCTGCAGTGTTTATTGCTATTTTTTTTTCTTTTTTCTTTTTCTCTTTTTATTTTCTTTTCTTTCACATAACTGTGTAATGCCTTATTCCATTACGCAAACACTGCTACCCCTTAGCGAGCTTTCAACCAATGATTCCCAGACCATGAAAGACCTTAGGGCGCTAGGTGTTAAGACACCCATACGGGCGTACTTACTCAAGTAGCCAGAGTCCCGAAATAAGACTAGCCACGTTATTGCTATATTCTTTTTTTTTATACATAGCATACCCATGTTTTCCCATAGTTTGAATCTCAATGTTTTGCACAGTCTAAATCCATGTTCCACATATTTCTCTTTTTAAAACCATATTTTCTATTAAGCAATGCAACACATCATTCTTATGCCTACAAGCAATTATGAACACGACAGTGCAAACCGAAAGCATTTAAACAGCATTATGAATTTCATCGTGTAAAACATTATAACTAGTTCGTGTTATCCAAAATACTCAACAATCCTTCAAAATTCACTATCATCATCGGCTAGACAAAATTTCCATAAAGCTAGACTTTGAGAGACATGCACTAAACATAAAATGCAACTAAACATATACTAACACAAGTAATAATGACTAAAACCAAAAAAAATTCTGCAAATTTTTATTATTATGCCAAATGTAAACTAAATATGCACGAACTATATGAAAATTTAAACTAAACATGTGAAACTAAACATGCACATACTAAATGCAACTACACTACTACCCCAATACCCCCAAACTTATAATATTCATTGTCCCAATGAATGAAGGTAAAAGGGTTAAAGAAATGCCGTCCCGAATTGAGGCCACTCAAGCATTGTTCCTTGTAGTGCAAATGCCTCTGCCAAGGACCTCGTCAAACCCGTTGCAAACACTAAACAATTATCGTACATGGCATCAATTTTTCGCTCCAACCTTCGGAGCTGTCGATCCCCAGTAGCAGCCGGTGCTTGAGTGGATGGTCCTGCTTCATCTATCTGAGAGGGTTACGGTGGTGGAGGTGCAGTGAATGTAGGTTGCATGATGAACCCACGTCCTCTCGGATGCGGTACACCTCCTGCCCAATCCTCGAATTTGGCGATGGTAGCATGTGTGATATCTTGACTCGGGGTCTGCATTTGTTCATTGTCCCAATGGCAGCCTTTATGAGCACATAGCATAGCTACAACTGACGTATGGGGAATACTCCCCGTAGTGCTTCCCCGCAGATACTTTAACATATTTTGGTGAATAAAATGGCCCACATCAATGTATTTGCCTATAATTATTCCCCACAGGATGATTGCCCTCTCCGCTGTGATCTCATGCTGATGCGAAGACGGAACTAGTTTTGCACATATGAACAAATTCCACGCCTTTGCATATCGATTCAGGGTTGCGTCTAGGAATATACGAGGCTGATTCATACTGGCTTTATAAGTCCACTTCGTGTCTGGCACGCACAACTCAGCAATAACCAATTCCAAGTCCATTTTCAAATGTGCACCTTCGACCCAATTGGCAACCCCTGTTGGTGGTGTGGCAGTGATCCTAAAAATTTCCATTATTACAGGTGGTCTGTAATCGATTTCAACTCTGCGAACCACAGATAGACCGCTCATGGTGACTTTAGCATTGGCATAGAACTCGTGGACTATACTCATCGGAATAGGCATAGGAGTGGCAGTCAATCCAAGCCATCCCCTCTCTTGAATCATTTCACATAGCTGACCATCTTGTCTCTCAGGCTTGAATCCTCTTTCTTTCACAAATTTTTTGGCTACGATTCTATAATACTTTGTTTGTGCTTCCAAACTCAGAAATTTAGTATAATCGACCACATCCTCCCCTTGACTGCTAGAGGCAGATGATGATGAAGAAGACGAAGATCGTGCTCTCTTTGGACCCATTTGCTTTGATAGATAAACTGAAGATGAATTGCCTGAGAATGAATAAGAATTGATGAAGAGAGTAAGCGTAACCCCCAAACTAATTTCACATCACCATTCTTTGAAACCCTAGCTTTATACTGCACTTATGAAACGTGGGTTAAGATTTGAACGTGGAGAGAATTGTGGGTAGTCGAGGAGAGATTGATGGCTTCACGTTGTAACTGTGGAGAGATGGAGAGACGTGCGTTTGTGGGAGAGGAAGTGATTGCGCCTTCTGTTATGTCAAGTGAGAGACCAAATAATCCACAACACGTTTTAAACTTAAAAAAAAAATTACTGTCCTGTATCGCGCGCGGCCACGCGTCCTTTCAATGGGCATGGGGTACAGACGCGCGAGTGGCATTCTTGGTCTAGCATATATAACGTCTTGGCAAAAGCGGTCTTGTGTCTATCTTTGCTTGCACACGCGACCACACTCCCCTATATCGCTAACTTTCATTCCAGTATTGCAGATCCTTGTTGAATTTGGTCCAAGATACCTACATAAACATCAATACACATTGTTAAGGCATGAATACGGAGTAAGGAGGAATGACCAAATAAAATTTATACTACATCTAACACCTCTCAATGAAAATTTAGCTACACACTCAATTATGCAAAACATAATAATCTATCACACCAAAAATGAAGATGAACTAATAAAAACAATGTAAACTGAATAAATAAAAAAATAATAGAGATAGAATAATAGGTTGCCTCCCATCCAGCGCTAAGTTATAGTCAATTAGCTTGACTGTCTCTACATCTCATGTCGAAGAAAGAATTGAGGTGACTCTTTATCTGTCTACCTTGCCACCAAAGTAATGCTTCAATCGCTGTCCATTCACCTTAAAAGGCGTGTCCAAAAACTTATCAAATATTTAAATTGCACCATGTGGAAAGACAGTCTTCACTATAAATGGCCCTGACCATCTCGATTTCAGCTTTTCGGGAAAAAGTTTAAGTCTGGAGTTATAAAGCAAAACCCTTTGTCCCAGTTCAAATGTCCTCTCTATGATCTTTCGGTCATGCCATTTCTTCACCTTCTCCTTGTACAACTTTGAATTCTCATATGCCTGTAATCTGAATTCATCCAACTCATTGAGTTGGAGTAGGCGTTTCTCCCCTGAAACTTTCAAATCAAAATTGAGCCTTTTCCATACACGAGCTGAAAAGGTGACATGCCCAACGGAGTTTTGTATGTAGTCTTATAGGCCCACACTGCATCATCCAACTTTAACGACCAATCCTTCCTCGTGGGATTCACAACTTTTTAAAGGATTCTTTTGACTTCTCGATTCGACACTTCAGCTTGGCCATTCATTTGTGGGTGATAAGCTGTAGCAATGCGATGGTTAACCCCATACTTAGCCAACAAAGTTGTGAACTGCCTATTGTAGAAATGGCTGCCTTCATCACTGATAATTGCCCTTGGAGTCCCAAACCTAGTGAAGATACTTCTGTGTAAAAACCTGAGGACTACCTTGGCATCATTTGTCAGAAGAGCTGCCGCTTCTACCCACTTCGAGACATAATCCACTGCGAGCAAGATGTAGAGGTTTCCGCAGGAAGAAACAAAAGGTCCCATGAAATCAATCCCCCACACATCAAAAATTTCCACTTCGAGTATCGTATTCAAGGGCATTTCATTTCTTTTCGAGATATTCCCCACTCTCTGACATCTATGGCACCGCTGGACGAAACTGTAGGCATCCTTGAAAATTGTCAGCCAGTAGAATCCTGCTTGTAGTACTCTAGCTGTTGTTCGTTCTCCACCATAGTGACCCCCATACACCGAAGAATGACAATCCTGCAAAATCACCTCGGTCTCGCTATACGGAATACAACTTCTTATCATTTGATCGGCACACTATTTAAACAAATAAGGCTCATCCCAGATATACCATTTGACATCATGCAAAAATTTCTTCTTTTGATGACCTACCAAGTCAGAAGGTACCATCTTACTCACCAAATAGTTCACGTAGTCTGCAAACCATGGCACTTCCCCTTTTACCACAAACAACTGCTCATCTGGAAAGGATTCATTGATAACCACATTGTCGTCTGCCTCCCTTTCCAGATTCTTAAGTCGCGATAAGTGGTCCGCCACTTGGTTTTTTGTGCCTTTTCTGTCCTTGATCTCCAAATCAAATTCCTGCAGTAATAAAATCCATCTAATCAACCGGGGTTTTGCATCCTTCTTTGCCACTAAATGTCGAATTGTCGCATGATCCGTATACACTATCACCTTTGTGCCAATCAGATAAGCTCGAAATTTATCAAAGGCGTACACCACTGCCAATAACTCTTTCTCTATGGTGGTGTAGTTCAACTATGCATCTGTAAGGGTCTTGCTGGCATAATAAATCACATGAAAAATCTTCTCTTTCCTCTGCCCCAAAATAGCTCCTACAGCGTAATCACTGGCATCACACATCAGCTCAAATGGCAAATCCCAATCTGGTGAAGTAATCACTGGTGCTGAAGTTAGTTTCCCCTTTAAGTGCTCAAATGTTGACACGCAGGCTTCATCAAGATTAAATTGTGCATCCTTCTCCAATAAACTGCAGAGTGGTTTAGTTATCTTAGAGAAGTCCTTGATGAATCTGCGGTAGAAACCTGCATGTCCCAGAAAACTGCGAACACCTTTTACTGAAGTAAGTGCTGGCAAATTCTCAATCATTTCTAGCTTCGCCATATCCACCCCGAGTCCCTTCTTCGAAACTTTGTGTCCCAGTATGATTCCTTCTTGTACCATGAAATGGCACTTTTCCCAATTGAGCACTAAGTTCGTCTCAACACATCTCTTCAAAACCATAACCAAATTTTCAAGGCATAAATCAAACGAGTCCCCAAAGACTGAGAAGTCATCCATAAATACCTCCACATTATGTTCCACCATATCTGAAAATATAGCCATCATGCATCTCTGAAAGGTGGCTGGAGCATTGCATAACCCGAAAGACATCCTTCTAAAAGCAAAAGTGTCGTATGGACATGTGAAGGTAGTCTTTTCCTGGTCTTCTGGAGCTATCATAATCTGATTGTAGCCCGAATATCCGTTCAGAAGGCAATAGTACTCATGACCTACTAATCTGTCCAACATCTGATTAATAAATGGTAGTGGAAAATGATCTTTCCTCATAGCCGTGTTGAGCTTGCGGTAGTCCATGCAGACTCTCCACCCCGTCACTTTTCATGTTGGAATTAACTCATTATTCTTATTAGTCACGATGGTCATGCCACCCTTTTTTGATACACACTGCACTGGGCTCACCCATGAGCTATCTGAGATAGGATAAATTAAGCCTATGTCCGGCCATTTCAGTACCTCTTTCTTGACCACTTCTTTCATTATCGGATTAAGTCTTGTTTGTTGCTCAACTGACGGCTTACTACCATCTTCTAGCAAGATCTTATGCATGCAAAACGAAGGGCTGATCCCTTTCATATCTGTTATAGTCCATCTAATAGCTGATTTGAACTCTCTAAGCACTCATAGCAATTTTTCTTTCTGAAAAGATGTTAGTGCAGAAGAAATAATCACAAGTAACTTTGAATCTTTATTTAAAAATGCGTACCTGAGAAGTTCTGGAAGTGGTTTTAATTCAAGTTCTGGAGCTGTCTCAAGAGATGGCTTTAATTTTACCGATGTTTCTCCAGCTTTCGTCAATGGATCGACAGGTGTTCTGAATTTTCTGAATTGTGGAGTTATATCCAGATTTTGCACAAGTTCTTTGAATTCCTCGTCCTCCAATTCTGAATTTTCAGCAATGATACTTCTCAAAGGTTCATAATCCACCAAACTCTATACTTCATCATTTAGAACCCGATCCACCAAATCAACCCGGAAGCATTCTTCTTCATCTGTTGGGAACTTTATTTCCATAAAGACGTTAAAGGTAACCTCCTGATCATGTACACGCATAGTGAGTTCCCCTTTCTGCACATCTATCAACGTCCTTCTTGTGGCTAAGAATGGTCTCCCCAGTATGATTGGTATACTCTTGTCTTCCTCATAATCTAAGATGATGAAGTCAGTCGAAAAAATGAATTTGTCCACCTTTACCAATACATCTTCAATAATTCCCTGTGGATACGTGATGGATCTATTAGCTAGCTACAACGAAATGTTTGTCAGCCTTGGAGCCGGCAATCCCAACTGATTAAACACTGATAAGGGCATCAGATTTATACTTGCCCCAAGATCACACAAACATTTATCAAATTTCATCTTTCCGATCGTGCATGGAATTGTGAAACTGCCCGGATCTTTCATCTTTGGAGGTAGTTTACGCTAAAGCACTGCACTGCATTCCTCTGTCAAGGCCACTGTCTCAAATTCGTCTAATCTCCTCTTCCTTGACAATATACCCTTCATGAACTTTGCATAACTTGGCATCTGTTCCAATGCCTCAGCGAAAGGTATGTTGATCTGTAGCTTTTTAAAAACCTCCAAGAACTTGTTGTACTGTTTATCTTCCCTCTATTTGTTCAATCTCTGTGGATACAGAACCGGAGTGTGAACTAGTGGTACTGCACTCTTAAGCTTCTCCTCTGAACCTGCTTTATTCTTCTCTACTTGCTGCGACTCAGATTCCTCTTGATTTTCTCTGCTCGCCACTAATCGCTTCGCTATGGGTCATTTGCTGGCCTCCTCAGTACAACAAGGCACGAGCACGCGATGATCAGTGCCTGTAATATTTTTCCCAGACCTCAATGTGATCGCTTGACACTATTCCTTCTAGTCTCTTCGTGGATTTGTCTCTGTATTACTTGACAGTGAAACCTGGGGCCTATTATTAAGCATGCTCGCCATTTGCCCCATTTGAGTTTCCAGATTCTTAATAGCCACTACTTGGCTTGTGATCATCTCCTCTATATTTCCCATGTACTTCAACATCATCTCCTCCATTTCTGATTTCTTTTCTTGCTGAGGTGTAGATGGAGTATGATGTTGTTGTTGTTGAGAAAATCTCGGTGGAAACAGTGGTTTTGGTGTAAACTGTATTGAGATGGTCATTATTGAAATTGTTGATTCTACTAAACCGATTCTCTTGATTCCTTGGTTATTTGACCAACTGAAGTTAAGATGATTGTGGTTGTTGGGGTTGTATATGTTTTGAAACTGTCCCTGATCTTTCCTGTAATTTCCCACATACTGTACCGACTCTGAACTGATAGCACATTGATCCGTAGAGTGTGACCCCGCACAGATCTCACATACGAAGGCAACTATTTTCGCTTTGCTCTCTGCCAATGAATCAATTTTCTTTGCCATAGCTATCATCTGTGCCAACAACTGAGTAATAGCGTCCACTTCCAACAAACCTGCAACCTTGGGTTGTGGCATTCTAGCTGTAGGATTCTGAAAATCGTTTGCTGCCATTTTTTTAATGAGGTTATAGGCCTCGTCATAGCTCTTTGCCCATAATGCCCCTCCTGCAGCTGCATCCATAATAGGTCTCGACTGCCATCCTAATCCATTATAAAACGTGTTGATCACCATCCAATCTGGCATACCATGGTGCGGACACTTTCTCAGCATCTCTTTATATCTCTCACATGCTTAATATAAGGACTCGCCATGTTGTTACTCAAACTGAGAGATAGATGACCTCATCTTCGCCGTCTAATCCATTGGGAAAAATTTGGCTAAGAGCTTTTGTGCTAAGTCCTCCCATGTAGTAATTGATCCAGAAGGCAAAGAATGCAGCCAACTCCTTGCTTTATCCCTCAAAGAGAATGGGAACAACCTTAGTCTAATAGCATCCTCAGTCACCCCGTTGTATCTGAATGTATCACAAATCTCAATGAAACTCAACAGGTGTTCATTCGGATCATCCGTAGTAGCACCCCCAAACTGTACTGAATTCTGAACCATCTGAATAGTGCTAAATTTAATCTCAAAAGTATTTGCTGCTTCGCCGGTCTGACTATGCTAGACTGAAGTCCATTAATATTCGGCATGGAATAGTCCCTTAGAGCCCGGTACTATTCTCTTTCCTCAATTCTTTGTTCTTCTGCCATACTAGATGTAGTACCCTCTAATTGTGCTTGCAAATTTCTCCGCACACTCGCTTTCCAACCTCTTCCATTAATATTACCCTGTGCTGGTGTCAATTCTGAGTTGGACGATCGTGTGTGCATAAAAATTCTACAAGTACCTGAAACCAAAACAAAAACAAGAATAGAAATGAGATAAGATTAGATTTGTCTAAGTCATACAATATAGCTTAAAATTGATGATAATTATTTAAATTTAAACGTCTTTCCCCGGCAACGGTGCCAAAAACTTGTTGCCTCTTTTTTAATAAAAACAAAAGAGCTCTAACTCATGCAAGTATACATGTGTAAACAAGCAATACAGAGTAAGTCGAGTATCAATCCACGGAGAAAGTTGTTAAATTAAATTATTATGCATCAACTAAATCACTATTTTTATATGCTTAAACTAATAATTATGATTATGGTTGAAAATTACTTTAGAATCATAAAACAACTAAAATAAGAATAATAATGAAATAAATCAAATCTGGAAATAATGGGATCCTAACTTCATTTAATAAGTCATCTAATTACCACCATCATGCAAGATTGTTCACATATCACAGGAAAGTAGCCAAGAGCAATAATATAGACATAACCATTTTTCAATGTAATATGACCTACTCACATAGCATCCACATGCAATAGACACCATGTAATCATCAACAAAGTCAATCTCACTATATTTCTATGTGAAATTGCACCAGTTTTGAATTCAAGCACAAGCCCTTATTTAACTCATACGGTGAAATAGTATATGTCTATCTGATTCACGAAATACAAAGCTACATAAAATAGCCCCATATATGCATGCTATCATGATTACAATCCATACTCGCATGTTATTTCTCAATTCCATACAAGCACTTAAAACGAATGGTGATCAATCATTCATACATGCAAATCAACCATGATAGAAATTCCTTATGATATGCAAAAGAGTCCAGCAGTCAAGCAATCAATTAAACTATATATTAAAATCCGTTAGAATCCCATAATGGAGTTTAGTTCATGACTGAACCAAAAGCCATTATGGGATCAAAGCAACACATTGATAATAAACAAACAATTGAAAGAGAAATGAGAGAATTGATCAAACCCAATTGCTGATTACAATCCAATAGTAACGTTCAAATCCTAAATAAAATCCAGTAAAAGAACAGTTGTTTATCCACAGTGATTGAAAATCCAAAGAAGAAGTAGAAGATATTAAGTTTTGGCTTAGTTTTACGTTGGAAATCTCTCAAAGTGTAAAACCCTAGTTCCAATATGAAAAACACGTAAAAACTACTCAATCATATGTCTGACACCAGTTAGAATTGTTTTAACTGACCATAAACTCTTAAAATTAAAAATTAAAATAAAAGCAGATCGTGACCTCTCGGATGTCGCGGCGGCTAGCGGACACGCATTCCCTTTTATATTATTCATGGCGGTATGCGTCTTCAAAATTGGTCAAGTCCTGTGATCGCGCGGCCGCGCATGTATAAGCCTATTTAGTCGCGCGGCCGCGCGTCTTCTGCAGTGTTGATTCTATGCTCTGTTGCTGCTACTACTCTGTCCTGCTGCTATTGCTTCTTTGTCATGCCACTCTTCCTTCATCTATCCTTAGTTGCATATCTCTAATTGTTCCTCGCGACATGCTTCATTAGCCTCATGCCATCTACCATTGCCAAGTTATGTCATTTCCTGCACTTTTACACCAAAGGAGTTTTCAGTACATGCAATGCAAAATATTATGAAATGCAACTAAAAACACACTAAAATGTACTTGAGATGGGCATAGTTCGCGTGAATTGATATCCAATAAGTAGGTATAAAACCCACTTATCATATGTGAACTCTACTAATAGAAGATGATCCTCCCAGCTACCCTTGAAGTCCATTACACAAGCTCTGAGAATGTCTTTAAGGGTTTGAATAGTTCTTTCACTTTGCCCATCGGTCTGCGGATGATACGCGGTGCTCATCCGTAGCTGCGTCCCCATTCTTTCTTGAAGACTCTTCTAGAAGTTTGACGTGAATCGCGGATCCCTATCTGATACATTAGATATCGGTATGCCATGTCTCGAGATAATTTCTTTGATATATAATTTGGCTAGCTGGTCCAAACTATACCTGATATTGATTGGAAAAAAGTGAGCTGACTTTGTAAGACGGTCTACAATCACCCATATGGCATCGTGCCCTTTTTGCTTTGCTGGAAGTCCCATCACAAAATCCATTGTGATGTGCTCTCATTTCCATTCTGGAATTTCTAATGGTTGTAGTAATCCACTCGGTCGCTGATTCTCTGCCTTGACTTTCTGATAAGTTAGACATCTGATGACGCATTCTGCAACCTCTCTCTTCATGTTTGGCCACCAAAAGTGTTGACACAAATCTTAATACATTTTTGTACTCTTTGGGTGTATCGAGTACCTCGTACTATGTGTTTCTTGCAAAATCTCCTCTATTAGTTCTGGTACTAACGATACCCAAACTCGTCCTTCGAATCTCACCAGTCTGGTTCCATCAATCTTGTATTTTAATTCGTCGCCTTCAGCTAACCTCTTCTTGATGTTGTCGCAATTTTGTCCTTCCCTTGAGCCTCTTTAACCTTATCTAATAAAGTCAGCCACTGTAAATAATTTTTCATTGGCCTCTATCGGATACTTAACCTCTAACTCCAGTCTTTCAAAATCCTTGACCAATTCCTCTTGAAGGGTCAACTTCATTAGCTTCTCTCTGCCTTTTCTGCTCAGGGCATCTGCCACTACATTTGCTTTGCCCGGATGGTACAAAATCTCACAATCATAATCCTTGATCAATTCTAGCCATCGGCGTTATCTCATGTTTAGCTCCTTCTGCGTGAAGATATACTTCAGACTCTTATGATTTGTATATATCTCACACTTCTCGCCATAAAAATAATGCCTCCAAATCTTCAAGGCAAAAACTACTGCTGCTAACTCCAGGTCATGAGTCGGGTAACCCTTCTCATAGTCCTTCAGCTAACGTGAAGCATACGCAATGACCTTGTTGTGCTGCATCAGTACACAGCCAAGACCCTTGTATGACGCATCACTATACACTACAAATCCTCTTGTGTCGTCTAGTAAAGCCAACATAGGTGCTTGACTGAGTCTCTTCTTTAAATCCATGAAACTCTCTTCATATTTCTCCGTCCAAATGAACTTCACTGTCTTTCTAGTAAGATTAGTCAACGGCGATGTTATCTTCAAAAAATGTTGGATGAATCTCCAATAGTATTCTGTTATTCCCAAGAAACTCTTGATTTTTGTCAGTGTCTTCGGTTGCTCCCGGTTGATAACCACTTCTACTTTTGTCAGATCCACCAAAACACCATCCTTGTCGATAACGTGACCCAAAAACTTCACTCTCTGCAACCAAAACTCACATTTTGGGAACTTTACGTATAATTTCTCCCTCCTCAATGTCTCCAACACTATCCTTAGATGTTCAGCATGCTTTTCCTCAGTCTCTGAATAAACCAAAATGTCATCGATGAACACGACAACGAACTTATCCGAATACTACTTGAACACTCTGTTCATCAAGTCCATGAATGTTGTTGGCGCATTCGTCCAGCCAAATGACATTACCAAAAACTGAAAGTGTCCATACCGAGTTTTGAATGCCATCTTCAAAATGTCCTCCTACCTCACCTTCAGATGGTGATAACCAGTCCTCAAGTCAACTTTTGAATAGTATTTTTCCCCCTTTAACTGATCAAAGAAATCGTTGATCCTGGGAAACGGGTACTTGTTCTTTGTGATGCCCCCAAAATAGGTATACATCACCCATCTTGAGTCGCCAAATACATGGTACAAAATTCAAATACAACTTAATTATAAAACAGTCGTGTAAAATACGACAAAATATATGCTGTGAGTTTTAATACAAATATTGTCATCTAGACAATATTCACACTCAATTGAGTCCTCATTACATTTATTATCACACTATTTAACAGAATAGTGAGGACTACTAATGCTATTATCTAGACCGTCACTCCGTTCTCCGACTAGTCCCTGCTACGTTCTCATTTCCTGACGAGAACAATGAAAGTAAAAGGGTGAGCTCAACTAACCCAGTAAGAAATATTATGACTAAGATAATACAGAATAAATTATCGTTAGCCTTTAACAGTGTTAAACTGATACAATATAACAAACATCAAGTTTAACTACAGCGGAACAAGCAATCCATTAAAAGAGTCAAGTAGAGAATATAATCTACTATCTTTTATGATTTAAAAGGTTTTTCATCACTTTTATCATTTGGGACTCAAATTTTAATAAATAATCCACATCATCCATGCACTACTACCAAGGATATTCATTAGTATCACAACCACAAATTATCCATACACTACGGGCCAAGGATATTCTTGTATTCATCAATGGTCATGATCATGCCAACAACTCGTCCATCAATGCACTACTGGGCCAATGAGGACTTTTACCACATCATTTGTAACATTACTACCATAATTATACCGATTAATCCTCGGTCATAATCATACCAAGTCCATCTATGCACCACAAAGCCATACAGATGACTTTCAACATAATATAAACATGAGGATGATGACAATGATATAAGAATTCAATAAAAACAAGTTCAAGAATTAATTTATCCAGAACTAATAACGTCCAAATTGTCAACATGATACTTCTTTGTAGAGTAAAATTCAAGAATGCTCAGAAGAATATTTCCATGAAAAGATATTGGATGAAGCGCAAATATCAAGGATATTCGACTAATTTCATGGAGTATAGAAGTCAAAACTTTAACCAACTGAGTATAATAAAGAATGGAATAACAAAAGAAATCACCGGGCATGCGATAGATCGCATGCATGAGTTATTCCAACAGAATAATAAATAACGGAACCGGTCAAAGTAAATTCAAGCACCGCAGGATGTTCCAATGAGAATAATAAATAATGGAACCGGTCATACGTAAACGCATGCATGTGATGTTCCAACAAAATAATAAAGAATGGAATAATGGAAGAATTTCACCATGTATGCGGTATGCTTGATGCAGACAAAAGTTATTCAACATAATAATAAAGAATGGAATAACAGAAGAATTTCACCAAGTATAGGGTAGACCGCGTATACAGGTTATTCCAACAGAATAATAAAGAATGGAATACAGAAGTTCTCTTCATGAATATGAAAGAAATAATACCTCTTACCTTAGAACAAACTGGATATAGTAGTAGTGAAGTAGCAGAATACTTTTCTTCTTTCTCTCTATAGTTTCTCTCTCTAGAGTCTCAGTGAATTCGTAAGTAATAATGAAGGAATGAGCTTCTATTTATAAGAGAATGGACTGAATAGTAACTAATTCCTGAACGGTTCAGATTGATTTACTTTTAAACTGACGGTCCAGATTGGTTTACTATAAAATATTCTAATAAAACAAAATCTTTTAAATAAAATATAATATATTCTATTTATAATCTAATAAAATGAATAACTTTATAAAAGTATTCTATTTTATATAAAAAGATTTTACTATGCAAACACTATGCAGGCACTATGCAAACACTATGCATAATAAAATATAATATATTCTATTTATAGTCTAATAAAAGCGAATAACTTTATAAAAGTATTCGCATTTTTATATAAAAAGCTTTTCGTTTTATTACATTAATAATACTTATAAAACAAAACTTCATCATCATTATTATAATTCACACTATTAATCAACCAGGTCGTTCCCAGGAAAGAGGGGGCTTTCCAATAAGGATTTCTCCCTATTGACGCGCAATTAGGTGACCAAACCTCTCCTGGGCAGAACTTCTAGACATCGTTAATATTGCAAATAATAATATTAATAACTTCGTCGTCTCAATTATTGATTTAATAATATATAAAATATCGACAATAATTGAATCAATTAATGTGAGATACTATGCAACAATTACTGAAGCAATAATTGAACAAAACTGAGTGACTTCTCACGTAAGCATCAATAATCAATACCGTGTGCTACTATGCAACCACGCGTATTCCTGTACTTTTGACACCGGGTGTTTCAACAGTTAACGATAAAACTTTCGCCGTTATTTTCATAAAATATTTTTTCGTTTTTTTCTCAATCAAAAACAATAATTACATTGAGGGTCCACCAATGATTGTGTCGTCGTACGAATATTCCCTGTTAAAACGAATATTCTTTGACCAATCGAATATTATATAACAACTTGCGTACTTTGCAAAATTTATAACTATTACCCACAACTATAACATTATATCAAAATCATTCCATAATATTCAAAAAAATGATAATTATAGAAAAATCATCTTTATTCATAAAAGTTGGGGTCTTACAATCTCTCCTTCTTATGAAATTTCGCCCTCGAAATTAGGGTACGTACCTGGTATATCGAAGAGGTGAGGATATCTTGACTTCATCTCAGATTCTAACTCCCAGGTTATTTCTTCCACATCGTGGTTTCTCCACAAAACTTTAACTTGAGGTATAACCTTGGAGCGTAGAATATGTTCCTCTTATCCAAGATTTGAATAGGAACCTCTTCATACGTTAAATCTACCGCTATTTCGTCTGGTTCTAACTCAATAATGTGGTTCAGGTCTTTCACATATTTACGTAACATGGATATATGAAAAATGTTATGAAGCGGTAAAGCGAGTTTATAGGCTACAGTCCCTACTCGATCGAGGATTAAAAATGGGCTAATGAATCGTGGATTGAGCTTTCCTCTCTTTCCAAATCTCGTAACTCCTTTCCATGGAGCAACACGTAACAACATGATCTCTAATATCGAATTCCACGTCCTTTCGATGAAGATCAACATAACTCTTTTGTCGGTCTTGTGAGGTTTTTATACGTTGTCGGATCGTTTGAATCTTTTCCGTAGTCATACGTACCAACTCTGATCCCAACAACGTTGCTTCACCCACCTCATCCCAAAGATACCGAGAACGACACTTTCTTCCATACAACGCCTCGAATGGAGCCATGCCAATACTTGTTTGATAACTGTTGTTGTAAGAAAACTGCACCAATGGTAAGAATTTGTCCCAACTTCCCTTGAAGTCAAGGACACAGAGTCTTAATAAATCTTCAAGAGTTTGAATAGTCCTCTCTGATTGTCCATACGTCAAAGGATGATATGCCGAACTAAATTGTAAATCTATGCCCATAGCTTTTTGAAAACTAACCCAAAATCGTGAAGTGAATCTTGGGTCTCGATCAGAAACTATGGATACTGGCATACTATGCAGTCTTACAATCTCGTTTATGTATATACGAGCAAGATGTTCAAGTGTATAAGTTTCTCGTATTGGTAAGAAATGAGCAGACTTTGGGACACCCCCAAAATAGGTATACATCACCCATTTTGAGTCGTTAATAACATGGTACAGAAAAAACTACAACTTTATTAATACAACATATAAACTGTGAGTTTAAATACAAATATTGCCATCTATACAATATTCACACCCAAATAAGTCCTCATTACAATTATTGGTACATTATTTTACAAAAATGGTGAGGACTACTAAAACAACTTTCTAGAACCATCATTCCACACCCCGATTAGAACTCGCTACATTCTCGCCTCCTGAGAAGAAAAATAGAACAAAAAGGAAAAGGGTGAGCTCAACTAGCCCAGTAAAGAATATTATGACTAAGATAATATAGAACAAATTATCGTTAGTCTCCAACAGGAAAAAATCTAATAAAATACAATAGACAACAAGTTTTAGATCAATATTTGCAGCAGAAATAATAATTCATAGATGAGTTACGTAGAGAATGAAATCTACCATAATCTATAAATTTAAAAGTCCATTATCAATATTTTATCCCTGTAACATAAATCAATATTCATCTTGAATCAAATATTCATCTTTGCACTACAGGCCAAAGATATTCATCAGTTGGTCATGTTCATCTCAACACATGTACATCTTTGTACTACAGGCCAAAGATATTTATAATAAATAAACCATCTTTGCACTACAGGCCAAAGATATTCAGTAATATCATCTTTTAGGACTGAGGATGATGAAAAATATTTTAAAGAAAACGAATCCAGTGAAACAAAAGAACAAATATTAAGGATTCATACTTTAAACAGTTCAAGTTCAAAAATACTTCATAAATAACCATAGTGAAGTAAAATTCAAGAATGATCAAAACATGGATACAATCAAAGCTAGTATCCATAATCAATATTTTGGAAAAAAAATGAAAATTAAATTTTTCTGTGAATAGTGTCGTATTCGTGAATAGTGTCGTATACGTGAATAGTAGCCCCGACACTAAAAGATAAGAATTTCACAAGAAAAATCTTACCAATAATCCAGCATAATGATATTAGAAGAAATAATATCATTTTTAAAAAAATAACATCCCTTACCTCGAAAAGAATAGTACTTCTGGTTGGAATATCAAATATAACGTTGAAGGAACTTGCATCGTATAGCAACACTCAAAGTATCAAAATACTCACAAGAATACGCTCGATAATATAAAGAGAGAAAACTTTAGTTTCTGGTGTGATTTTCAATTCTAACCTAAGCACCCTGTTTATAGGAAAATGCTTAGAACACCAAAGCAGAAAATTTAATAAAATATTAATATATTTTTTTTAAAATTTCCTACGCACCATTATTTTGCCCAAAACATCAGCCACCAAGTAGCCCACCTCACAAAACTTACAAAAACCGTTTTTCTTATTAAAAATAATTAAAACTTTCAAAAATCAATTATTTCGGAACTTCGAAGCTTCAATAATTCATAATAAATAGCCTTTTATCAGAAAAATTCAAATCTTATGTCCATTCAATAAGAAATTTAATTCTCTACAACTTTACAGAAGAAAGTTTTTCCAAATTCCAAACAGAAGTTGACCGAAATCTACAAACAGGCAATTTTACAGGCTATAATCAAATTTCAGTCAAGAAATGGGCCCACAAACATGCTTAACATGTTTTAAATATTTTTAGTAACAAAAATACTCCTCCTGTTCATATACTCATATATCCCACATTCATTGTAAAAATATCACCATTATTATATTATTAAAATATAATAATATATTTAAATGAATTATTTATCAGAAAAGATAAAATATCAATTTTGCAACAATTGTCACTTTAAAATTTTCTCCATCTATATCCACATAAAATGATTATTTTCTTTATCATATAAATCAATAATTAATTATTCACAAATAATATTACTGAATTACAATACTGGCAACCAGTAGTTCTACAGAAAGAGGGGCTTTCAATAAGGATTTCTTTCATTGGCGCGCAATTAGGTGACCAAACCTCTCCTTAGATGTAACTTTCTAGACATTACCAATAATTCTATCTAATAATATTATTCAAATAATATGAATTATTGATTCGATAAAGGAAAATACTGTGTAATGACAATTATTGAAACAACAATAATATAAAATATCAACGCATCAATTATTGAATCAATAAAATAAAATATTAAGCAAAGAATTATCGTAACAATTATTGAGTAAAGGCTTCTTCACGTAAGAATCAATAATTGGTGCAATACCGTAAGTGTATTTCGTGTGCTTTTAACCACCGAGTATTTCAACAGTATTAACGATAACAACTACGTCGTTATTTATAAACAACTTATACTTGTCGTTTTCTTCATCCAATCGCTTTCAGTTATGGGCCCACACAAGGTTGCTACTGGGTCGCATTTAATATTCTCCAACAAAGAAGAATATTCCACGACCAAACGAATATTCCCCGACAACAAAGAATATTTTATAACCACTTTCTTATTTGAAATATTTGCGCATTTTACCCATAAGTAACCACATCAATCAAATCAACCCTTACTATTTCAAAATAATAAATAGAGAAAATTCAATTTTATTTAATAATAAGTTGGGGTCTTACAACCTCCCCTCCTTATGAAATTTCGTACTCAAAATTGACGTACATACCTGGTGTTTCGAAAAGGTGAGGATACCTCGCTTTCATTTCCGTTTCCAACTCCCAGGTCCTTTCCTCTATAGCATGGTTCCTCCACAAAACTTTGACTTGTGATATGACTTTTGTGCGTAGGACATGCTCTTTCTTATCCAAGATCTTGACAGGTACCTCCTCATACATTAAGTCTTCGGCTATCTCGTCCGGTTCTAACTCAATAACGTGGTTCGAGTCTTTCACATATTTACGTAGTACAGATATATGAAAAACATTATGAACACGAGACATACTTGGAGGTAATGCGAGTCTATAGGCCACATTTCCTACTCGGTCAAGAATCTGAAATAGACCAATAAATCATGGATTGAGCTTTCCTCTTTTCCCAAATCTTTTAACTCCCTTCCATGGGGCAACACGCAACAATACATGATCCCCAATACTAAATTCCACGTCTTTTCGATGAAGATCCGCATAACTCTTTTGTCGATCTTGTGCCATTTGTATACGTTGTCGAATCATTTGGATCTTTTCTGTAGTAATATGTACCAACTCTGGTCCCAACAATGTTGCTTCACCTACCTCATCCCAACATACTAGAGAGTGACACTTTCTTCCATACAATGCTTTGAATAGAGCTACCCCTATACTTGCCTGATAACTGTTGTTGTAGGAGAATTCCACCATTAGTAAATAATTATCCCAACTCCCTTTGAAATCTAGGACACAGAGTCTTAATAGGTCTTCAAGAGTTTGAATAGTCCTCTTTGATTGTCCATCTGTTTGAGGATGGTATGCTGAACTTAATCGTAAATCTGTGCCCATAGCTTTTTGCAAGCTAACCCAAAATTGTGAAGTGAATCTTGGGTCACGATCCGAAACTATGGATACTGGCATGCCATGTAATCTCACAATCTCATTTACATACATATGAGCAAGACATTCAAGGGAATAAGTCTCCCGTATCGGCAAGAAATGAGCAGACTTAGTTAATTTATCAACAATAACCCAAATAGCATTTATGCCTTGAGAAACTGTGGGAAGACCCGTAACGAAATCCATGGTAATGTGTTCCCACTTCCATTTCGAAATCTCAAGTGGTTGCAATGGACCCTTTGGCACTTGAGGCTCCGCCTTTACACGTTAACAAGTTAAACACCTCGAGATAAACTTTGCAATCTCTCTCTTCATATTGTTCCACCAAAATGTATGTCGAAGATCACGATACATTTTGGTACTTCCAGGATGGATTGCAAACGGTGTATTATGTGCCTCCGTCATGATCTTGTACTTCAAATAAGAGTCATTAGGAACACAAAATCTGGAGTGGACTCGAAGTATTCCTTCTTCATCAATTCTCGCTTCCGGAATAGCACCTTCTTGTATTTTCTTCTTCATAGTCATCAGCTCTGGGTCGGTGGCTTGAGCAACTTTAACTTTTTCTATTAAAGTTGGCTCTATTCGTATACTTGACATCATCACATGGGTCCCTGGAGTCTTGAATTATGTCTTCATCTTTTGTAAATCACACAAAATGGGCCTTTGTGTTGACAACATCGCACTTGTTCCCAAGATATGATCTTTACTCAACGCGTCGCCTACCGTTATCGCTTTTCCGGATGGTATTGAATAGTGTGGTCATAATCTTTCAATAGCTCGAGCCAACGTCGGTGCCGCATGTTGAGTTCCTTTTGGGTGAAAAAATATTTGAGGCTTTTATTGTCTGAATATATCTCCATTTTCTCCCCATATAGATAATGCATCCAGATCTTTAGTGTGAAAACCTGCCAACTCTAGATCATTAGTAGAATAATTCCTCTCATATTCTTTAAGTTATCGCGAGGCATAGGCTATGACTTTCCCATGTTGCATGAGAACACATCCTAACCCTTTGCCTGAAGCATCGCTGTAGATAACAAATCCATCCGAACTAGATGGTATTGTCAGAACAGGTGTCGAAATGAGTCTCCTCTTAAGATCTTGAAAACTCTTCTCGCATTCCTCGCTCCATACGAATTTTATATCTTTCCGAGTCAGTTGAGTTAACGAGGTAGCAATTCAAGAAAATCCTTCCACGAATCTCCGATAATAACTAGCTAGGCCCAGAAAGCTACGTACTTCGGTTATCGTTTTTGGTTGCTCCCAACTTTGTATTGCTTCAATCTTCGCTAGGTCAACAGATACTCCATGTTTTGACACCACGTGCCCAAGGAATGCTACTTCCTCAAGCCAGAACTCGCATTTCTTCAACTTGGCATATAGCTTGTTTTTACGAAGCCTTTGGAGTACCAGCTTCAAATGGTGCTCATGATCTTCACAGCTTTTGGAATATATGAGGATATCATCAATAAAGACAACAACGAACTAATCAAAATATTCCTTGAATATCCGGTTCATCATATCCATGAAAGTCACAAGAGCAGTAGTTAATCCAAAAGACATGACTAAGAATTCATAATGCCCGCATTAGGAGTTTCAAGGCGGTCTTTGGAATATCCTCGATTCTAATCTTCATTGATGATATCCGTAATCTAAGATCAATCTTTGAAAAGAATTGTGTTCCTTGCAACTGGTCAAACAGGTCATCAATACGAGGTAGCGGATACCTATTCTTGATGGTGACATGGTTTAATTTCTGATAGTCAATACAAAGTCGCATACTCCCGTCTTTCTTCTTTACAAATAAGACAGGATCACCCCAAGGAGATGTACTTGGACGAATGAAACCGATGTCCAACAACTCCTGTAGTTGGACATTTAACTCCTGAAGTTCAATAGGAGCCATTCGATATGGGGTTTTAGAAATGGGCTTTGTACCAGGTTCAAGATCAATAAAGAATTCAACTTCACGTTCTGGTGGTAGACCGGGAAGTTCTTCAGGAAATACGTCAGGAAATTTACTAACAACAGGAATATTATTCAAATCCGACGTGTCTTTATTTAAATCCATAACATGGGCTAAGAAAGCTTGAGATCCGTTTTTCAATAAACGAAGAGCTTTATGACTTGATATGACAGTGAATGATTTTAGTGGTTTAGTTGCTTGAATTCGTACAACAGGTTGGTTAGGAATATGAAAACTAACAACCTTACAAAAATAATCAATTTTGGCATGATGAGTAGTTAACCAATCAATCCCTAAAATCACATCAAAAGCAAGTATCTTTAAAGAGATAAGGTCAACAGGTAATGTGATGGTGCCAACTTGGATCAAACAAGATTTATAAACAGTGGATGTAATGAAAGTTTCTCCTAATGGAGTCTCCACAGATAAATCAAAGTCTAATTTCTCTGGAGTTAAGTTTAAACATTGAGCACAAACAGGAGAGATAAATGAATGGGTAGCACCGGTATCTAGTAAGGTATAAAGTTCATAAGAATTTATGATTAGCTTACCCGTGATCACCTCGTTTGGGTTCCTCGTATTTTGACCAGTCACGACAAACTCTCTTCTAGGAACCGTTGACTTTGACTTTTTTGGGACAGCCTTTTGAGTCACCATCCCCGCTGGACTTGGTTTTGCTACTATACAATCTCGAGCGATATGTCCTTCCTTTCCACAATTATAATATACCTTGAACTGTTGTGGACAGTTTGGACTGATATGTCCCTCTTTCCCACATTTATAACATATGAGCGGTGGTCGCTCTCCTCCCTTAGAACCAGTTGTTGCTGGTGCTGACGTCTTCGCATTGTCATTGTTGAATCTCCTCTTTTTATAATCTCCCCCGACTCGCTTCTTCTATTTTCATGGCCATGATTACCACCAGAGGGGTTACCACTTTTATCCGTATTTTTCTTTCTCCGCTGGTTATCGTTGTTTCGATGACTGGCATCACCCAGATGATCTCGGTTGTGGTCCCTCGATTGAACGTACTTCGTTATCTCGCTCTAATAATTGAGCCATGTTGACAACATCGAACAGAGAGAAAATTTATGAGAAATGAGATATCGACGTACGCCTGGTTTCAAACCTCTCGTAAACATCCGCGTCATACGCTCCTCATTCTCCACCAAATGAGGTACAAACCTGGATAACTCTGCAAACTTTGCCTCGTACTGGGACACCATCATGTTGTTTTGTTCCAATCTAATAAACTCCACTTCCTTCATATGACGAATACTTTCAGAAAAGTACTTGTCATTGAACAGTTTCTAAAACGTCTCCCAAGACATGCTGAGAGCGGCTGGATGGGTACGCTTCACAGATTCCCACCAGTAATCTGCCTCATTACGGAACATAAAGGTGGAGAATAGAACCTTCTGTTCCTCCGTGCATCCCAAGACATCGAATATCTTGGTAATTTGTTTGATCCACGTTTTTGCCTTAATCAGATCCGGCTTTCCCCAGAATTCTGGTGGTCCCAACTCTTTGAACTGCTTGGCTGTGACAAATCGTCCGTTGTTATCGTTTCCACCTGTATTTTGTACACGAGTCTCCCTCATCTGATTTTGCATGAACTACAAAAAGCTTCTAAACATTCCGTCGTTCATCGTCTAATCAGTGGTGTTGTTTACAGGAGGAACATTGTCGGTCTGTTGCACGTTCTCCTCATTGGTGAGTAAAGGTGTCTCCACGGTCTCATTTACTCCACTGTTAACATTCTCAGTCGACATTCTCAAATACTGCCATAAAACAAGGGTTAATTAAAGAAATCAACATATCACATAATATCCCTATATACTGACCAACCAACAAATAAGCTTAGGTAAGACACACTAGCGAAGGTTTTACTCGTCTCTCCCCTCCTAGTTATATTCCCCGATCTCCGCCAGAGATCATATCCCTAAGCTCTGATACCAACTGTGACACCCCCAAAATAGGTATACATCACCCATTTTGAGTCGTCAATAACATGGTATAGAAAAAACTACAACTTTATTAATACAACATATAAACTGTGAGTTTAAATACAAATATTGCCATCTAGACAATATTCACACCCAAATAAGTCCTCATTACAATTATTGGTACATTATTTTACAAAAATGGTGAGGACTACTAAAACAACTTTCTAGAACCATCATTCCACACCCCGACTAGAACTCACTACATTCTCGCCTCCTAAGAAGAAAAATGGAACAAAAAGGAAAAGGGTGAGGTCAACTAGCCTAGAAAAGAATATTATGACTAAGATAATATAGAACAAATTATCGTTAGTCTTCAACAGGGAAAAATCTGATAAAATACAATAGACAACAAATTTCAGATCAATATTCGCATCGAAAATAATAATTCATAGATGAGTTACATAGAGAATGAAATCAACTATAATCTATGAATTTAAAAGTACATCATCAATATTTTATCCCTGTAACATCAATCAATATTCATCTTGAATCAAATATTCATCTCACACTATGAGCCAAAGATATTCATCGATTGGTCATGTTCATCTCAACACCGTACATCTTTGCAATACGGGCCAAAGATATTCATAAGAAAATCAACCATCTTTGCACTACAGGCCAAAGATATTCAGTAATATCATCTTTTAGGACTGAGGATGATGAAAAATATTTTAAAGAAAACGAATCCAGTGAAACAAAAGAATAAATATTAAGGATTCGTATTTCAAACAATCCGAGTTCAAAAATACTTCATAAATAATCATAGTGAAGTAAAATTCAAGAATGATCAAAACATGGATACAATCAAAGCTAGTATCCATAATAGATATTTTGGACAAAAATGAAAATTTAATTTTTCTATGAATAGTGTTGTATTCGTGAATAGTGTCGTATACGTGAATAGTTCTGTATACATGAATAGTAACCCTGACACTAAAAGACAAGAATTTCACAAGAAAAATCTTACCAATATTATGGCATAATGATATTAGAAGAAATAATATCATTTAAAAAAAATAACATCCCTTACCTCGAAAAGAATAGTACTTCTGGCTGGAATATCAAATATAACGCTGAAGGAACTTGCACCGTATAACAACACTCAAAGTATCAAAATACTCACAAGAATATGCTCGATAATATAGAGAGAGAAAACTTCAGTTTCTGGTGTGATTTTTAATTCTAACCTAAACACCCTATTTATAGGAATGCTTAGAACACCAAAGCAGAAAATTTAATAAAATATTAATATTTTTTTTTTAAAATTTCCTATGCACCCTTATTTTGCCCAAAACATCAGCCGCCAAGTAGCCCACCTCACAAAACTTACAAAAATGTTTTAAAATAATTAAAACTTTCAAAAATTAATTATTTTGGAACTTCGGAGCTTCAATAATTCATAATAAATAGCTCTTTTATCAAAAAAATTCAAATCTTATGTCCATTCCATAGGAAATTTAATTCTCTACAACTTTGCAGAAGAAAGTTTTTCCAAATTCCAAACAGAAGTTAACCAAAATCTACAAACGGACAATTTTACAGGCTATAATCAAATTTCAGTCAAGAAATGGGCCCACAAACATGTTTAACATGTTTTAAATATTTTTAGTAACAAAAATACTCCTCCTCTTCATATACTCATATATCCCATATTCATTGTAAAAATATCACCATTATTATATTATTAAAATATAATAATATATTTAAATGAATTATTTATCAGAAAAGATAAAATATCAATTTTTCAACAATTGTCACATTAAAATTTTCTCCATCTATATCCATATAAAATGAATATTTTCCTTGTCATATAAATCAATAATTAATTATTCACAAATAATATTACATGAATCACAATATCGGCAACGGTGATCGCTCAAGAAAGAGCAGGGAAAGAGGGGGCTTTTCAGCAATTAATTAGGTGACCAAACCTCTCCTTAGACAGAACTTTCTAGACATTACCAATAATGCTATCTAATAATATTATTCAAATAATATGAATTATTGATTCGATAAAGGAAAATACTGTGTAATGATAATTATTGAAACAACAATAATATAAAATATCAACGCAGCAATTATTGAATCAATAAAATAAAATATTAAACAGTAATTATTGTAACAATTATTGAGTAGTGTCTTCTTCACGTAAGAATCAATAATTGGTGCAATACTGCAAAGCTCTCGTGCTTTAACCAACCGAGTATTTCAACAAGATAATTGTAATAACTACGCCGTTATTTATTTATAAATAACTTATATTGTCATTTTCTTCATCCAATCACTTTACGTTATGGGGCCCCACACAAGGTCAAGCATTCGTCGCATTTAATATTTCCCGACAAGAAGAATATTCCACGACCAAACGAATATTCCCACGACAACAAAGAATATTTTATAACCACTTGCTTATTTGAAATATTTCATGATTTTACCCATAACTAACCACATTAATCAAATCAACCCTTACTATTTCAAAATAATAAATAGAGGAAATTCAATTTCATTTAATAATAAGTTGGGGTCTTACAGACTTGGTCAATCTATCAACAATGACCCAAATTGCATCTATGCCTTGAGAAACCTTGGGAAGACCAGTAACGAAATCCATGGTAATGTTCTCCCACTTCCATTCTGGAATTTCAAGTGGTTGCAATGGACCTTTTGGTACTTGATGCTCTGCCTTGACTCGTTGACAAGTTAAACACCTTGAGATAAATAACTCTATCTCTCTCTTCATATTGCCCCACCAAAATGTATGTCGAAGATCATGATACATTTTGGTACTCCCAAGATGGATTGCAAACGGTGTGTTGTGCGCCTCCATCATGATTTTATACTTTAACTCAGGATCGTTAGGAACACAAAGTCTGGAATTGACTCGAAGTATTCCTTCTTCATAGATTCTTGCTTCCGGCATAGCACCTTCTTGTACTTTCTTCCTCATATGCATCAGCTCCAGGTCTGTAGCTTGAGCAGATTTAACTTTATCAATTAAAGTCGGTTCTACTTGTATATTCGTCATCATCACATGGGTCCCTGGAGCCTTTATCTCTATCTCCATCCTTCGCAAGTCATACAAAATGGGTCTCTGCATTGACAATATCGCACTCGTACCCGCATATGATCTTCTACTCAATGCGTCAGCTACCACATTTGCTTTTCCAGGATGGTATTGGATGGTATGATCATAATCTTTCAACAGTTCAAGCCAACGTCGATGTCGCATGTTGAGTTCCTTTTGAGTGAAGAAATATTTGAGGCTTTTATGATCCGTAAAGATCTCCACTTTCTCCCCATACAAGTAATGCCTCCAAATCTTTTGTGCAAAAACAACAGCTGCCAACTCTAGATCATGAGTAAGATAATTCCTCTCATATTCTTTGAGTTGTCGAGAGGCATAGGCTATGACTTTCCCATGCTGCATGAGAACACATCCTAACCCTTTTCCTAAAGCATCACTGTAGATGACAAATCCCTCCGAGCCAGATGGTATTGTCAAAACAGGTGCTGAAATGAGTCTCCTCTTGAGTTCTTGAAAACTCTTCTCACATTCCTCGTTCTAACCAAATTTTGTATCTTTCCGAGTCAGCTGAGTTAAGGAAGAAGCGATTCGAGAAAACCCTTCTACGAATCTCCGATAATAACCAGCTAAGCCGAGAAAGCTACGTACTTTGGTCACTGATTTAGGTTGCTCCCAGCTTTGAATAGCTTCAACCTTTGCTGGGTCAACAGATATTCCATGACTTGATACCACGTGCCCAAGGAATGCTACATCCTCAAGCCAGAACTCGCATTTCTTCAACTTGGCATTAAGCTTATATTCACAAAGCTTTTGAAGTATCAGTCTCAAGTGTTGCTCATGATCTTCACGGCTTTTGGAATAAATAAGGATGTCATCAATAAAGACGACCACAAAGTGATCCAAATATTCCTTGAATACTCGGTTCATCATATCCATGAAGGCAGCAGAAGCATTAGTCAATCCAAAAGACATGACTAGGAATTCATAATTCCCGTACCAAGTTCTGAAAGCCGTCTTTGGAATGTCATCTGTTCTAATCTTCAATTGGTGATATCCGGAACGAAGATCAATCTTTGAAAAGAATTTGGCGCCTTGCAACTGGTCAAACAGGTCATCAATGTGAGGCAATGGATATCTATTTTTGATAGTGACATGGTTCAACTCCCAATAATCAATACAAAGTTGCATACTCCAATCTTTCTTCTTCAAGAATAGAACAGGAGCACCCCAAAGAGACGTACTAGGACGAATGAAACCGATGTCTAACAATTCCTGCAGTTGGGTCTTTAACTCCTGAGGTTCAATAGGAGCCATTCGATATAGGGCTTTGGAAATGGGTTTTGTACCTGGTTCAAGGTCGATACAAAATTAAATTTCACGCTCTGGGGGTAGGCCAGGAAGTTCTTCAGGGAATACGTCAGGAAATTCATTAACAATAGAAATATCTTTCAAAATAGACGTATTTTTGTTTAGATCCGCGACATGAGCTAAGAAAGCTTGACATCCATTTTTCAATAAACGAATAGCTTTATGACTTGAGATGACAGTGATTGATTTTAATGGTTTGGTTGCTTGAATTCGCATAATAGGTTGGTTAGGAATATGAAAGCTAGCAACCTTACGAAAATAATCAATTTTTGCATGATGAGTAGTTAACCAATCAATCCCTAGAATTACGTCAAATGCAAGTATTTTCAATGAAATAAGATCGAAAGGTAATGTGAGGGAACCTATTTGAACCAAACAAGACTTATAAATAGTGGATGTAATGAAGGTTTCTCCAAACGGAGTTTCAACAGATAAGTCAAAGTCCAATTTCTCTATAGTCAAATTTAAATGTTGAGCGCAAGTAGGAGAAGTAAAAGAATGGGTAGAACCGGTATCAAATAAGGTATATACTTCGCTAGAGTTTATGATAAGCTTACCCGTGATGACCTCGTTCGGGTTCCTTGCTTTTTGGGAGTTCACGACAAACGCTCTCCCTTGCACTACTGGCTTTGACTTTTCTGGGACGTCCTTTGGTGCCTCTATCCTAGCTGAACTTGTCTTCGGTGAATGATAAAATTGGGCTAGGTGACCTTCTCTTCCATAATTATAACATGCTTTGGATGGCATCGCGCAGTTTGGACTGATGTGTCCCTCCCCTCCGCATTTGAAGCATATGATAGGTGGTCGTTCTCCTTCCTTAACAACGGGTGTTGTTGCTGACGTCTTTCCATCATTGTTGAATCTCTTCTTCTTGAAATGTCCATTCTAATTGTTTTGGCCATGATTACCACCAAAGTGGTTACCATTTCTGGCATGTTGATTCCCTCCACGCTTATTGTCACCGCTTTAATGACTGCTATCACTAGTATTATCATTTTACTGGCTACTCTCTTTTGGTTGGGTTGACTCATTATCGCGCTCCAATAACTGACCTATATTAACAACATCTGAATACAAACACAGTTTATGAGAGATAAGATATTGACGTATCTCAGGTTTCAAACCTCTTAGAAACATTCGCATCATTCTCTCCTCATTATCAACCAAATGGGACTCAAACCGGGATAACTCGGTAAACTTGGCTTCGTACTGCGACACGATCATGTTGTTTTTCTCCAGCTTGATGAACTCTACATCTTTCATATGACGAATACTTTCGGGAAAGTACTTGTCGTTGAACAATTCTTGGAACTTCTCCCAAGTCATCTTCAGTGCGGCAGGTTGAGTACGTTTTATAGATTCCCACCAGTAATCTGCCTCTACACGTAACATGAAGGTGGCAAAGGGAACCTTTTGCTCCTCGGAGCATCCCAAGACATCAAATATCTTGCAGATCTGCTTTATCCACGTCTCCGCCTTAAGTGGTTTTGGCTCTCCAAAAAACTCCGGTGGTCCTAGTTCCTTGAACTGCTTAGCGGTGACCGTCCGAGAGTTGCCAGTGTTTCTACCTGCATTTTGTATAGGAGCCGCTCTTGCCTAATGTTGCATGAATTGCATAAAGCCTCTGAACATTCCATCGTTTATCATCTAGTCAGTGTTGTTGTTTGAATGAGGATTGTCGCCTTCCTGATGCACATTATCCTGATTATTGATTTGTGGAGACTCAACGGTCTCCTGTGCTCCATTGCTAATCTCAACATTCTCGGATGCCATTTTCAAATACTGCCATAAAACAAAGGTTAATTGACATGCAATATATTATCCCTATACTCTGATCAACCAATTAAATGCCAAATAAACTTAGGTAGGTCATACTAGCGAAGGAATTCTCCGTCTCTCCCCTCCTAGTTCTTGTCTCACATCTCAGCCAGGGATCATATCCCTAAGCTTTGATACCAACTATGACGCCCCCAAAATAGGTATACATCACCCATCTTGAGTCGCCAAATACATGGTACAAAATTCAAATACAACTTAATTATACTACAGTCGTGTAAAATACGACAAAACATATGATGTGAGTTTTAATACAAATATTGTTATCTAGACAATATCCACACTCAATTGAGTCCTCATTACATTTATTATCACACTATTTAACAGAATAGTGAGGACTACTAATGCTATTATCTGGACCGTCACTCCGTTCCCCGACTAGTCCCTGCTACGTTCTCATTTTCTAAAGAAAACAATGAAAGTAAAAGGGTGAGCTCAACTAGCCCAGTAAGAAATATTATGACTAAGATAATATAGAATAAATTATCGTTAGCCTTCAACAGTGTTAAACTGATACAATATAACAAACATCAAGTTTAACTGCAGCGGAACAAGAAATCCATTAAAAGAATTAAGTAGAGAATACAATCTACTATCTTTTATGATTTAAAAGGTTTTCATCACTTTTATCATTTGGGACTCAAATTTTAATAAATAATCCACATCATCCCTACACTACGGCCAAGGATATTCATTAGTATCACAACCACAAATTATCCATGCACTACGGGTCAAGGATATTCGTGTATTCATCAATGGTCATGATCATGCCAACAATTGTCCATCAATGCACTACAGGCCAATGAGGACTTTTACCACATCATTTGTAACATTACGGTCATAATTATACCGATTAATCCCTGATCATAATCATACCAAGTCCATCTATGCACTACAGGCCACAGATGACTTTCAACATAATATAAACATGAGGATGATGACAATGATATAAGAATTCAATAAAACAAGTTCAAGAATTAATTTATCCAGGAACTAATAACGTCCAAATTGTCAACATGATACTTCTTTGTAGAGTAAAATTCAAGAATGCTCAGAAGAATATTTCCATGAAAAGATACTGGATAAAGCACAAATATCAAGGATATTCCACTAATTTCATGGAGTATAGAAGTCAAAACTTTAACCAACTAAGTATAATAAAGAATGGAATAACAAAAGAAATCACCAGGCATGCGATAGACCGCACAGACAGGTTATTCCAATAGAATAATAAATAACGGAATCAGGTCATGCGTAAACGCATGCATGTGATATTCCAATGTAATAATAAATAACGGAACCGTGTCAAAGTAAATTTACCCAATGTGATGTTTCAACAGAATAATAAATAACGGAACCAAGTCATAAGTAACCGCACAGACAGGATGTTCCAACAAAATAATAAAGAATGGAATAACAACAGAATTTCACCATATATGTGGTACTTCGCATAGACAGGTTATTCCAACATAATAATAAAGAATGGAATAACAGAAGAATTTCACCAAGTATAGGGTAGATCAGCGTGATACAAAAGTTATTCCAATGTAATAATAAAGAATGGAATAACAGAAGTTCTCTTCATGAATATGAAAGAAATAATACCCCTTACCTTAGAACAAACTGGATATAGGAGTAGTGAAGTAGCAGAATACTTTTCTTCTTTCTCTCTATAGTTTCTCTCTCTAGAGTTTCAGTGAATTCGTAAGAAATAATGAAGGAATGAGCTTCTATTTATAGGAGAATGGACTGAATTGTAACTAATTCCTGAACGATCCAGATTGATTTACTTTTAAACGGACGGTCCAGATTGGTTTACTATAAAATATTCTAATAAAACAAAATTTTTTAAATAAAATATAATATATTCTATTTATAATCTAATAAAATGAATATCTTTATAAAAGTATTCTGTTTTATATAAAAAGATTTTATTATGTAAATACTATGTAGGCACTATGCAAACACTATGCATAATAAAATATAATATATTCTATTTATAGTCTAATAAAATGAATAACTTTATAAAAGTATTTTGTTTTATATAAAAAGCTTTTCGGTTTTATTCCATTAATAATACTAATAAAACAAAACTTCATCATCATTATTATAATTCACACTATTAATCGACCAGGTCATTCCCAGGAAAGAGGGGGCTTTCCAATAAGGATTTCTCCCTATTGGCGCGCAATTAGGTGACCAAACCTCTCCTTGGTAGAACTTCTAGACATCGTTAATATTGCAAATAATAATATTAATAACTTTGTTGTCTCAATTATTGATTTAATAATATATAAAATATCGACAATAATTGAATCAATTAACGTGAGATACTATGCAACAATTACTGAAGCAATAATTGAACAAAACTGAGTGACTTCTCACGTAAGTATCAATAATCAATATTATATGCTACTATGCAACCATGCATATTACTGTACTTTTAACACCAGGTGTTTCAACAGTTAACGATAAAACTTTCGCTGTTATTTTCATAAAATATTTTTGTCGTTTTCTCAATCCGACAATAATTTCGTTGAGGGGTCCACCAATGATTGTGATGTCATACGAATATTCCCTGTTAAAATGAATATTCCCCGACCAATCGAATATTATATAACAACTTGCGTACTTTGCAAAATTTATAACTATTATCCACAACTATAACATTATATCAAAATCATTCCATAATATTCAAAAAAATGATAATTATAGAAAATTCATCTTTATTCATAAAAGTTGGGGTCTTACAATTTCCCCTTCTTATGAAATTTCTCCCTCGAAATTAGGGTACGTACCTGGTATGTCGAAGAGGTAAGGATACCTTGATTTCATTTCAGATTCTAACTCCCAGGTCATTTCCTCAACATCGTGGTTCCTCCATAAAACTTTGACTTGAGGTATAACCTTGGAGCGTAGAATACGGCACTTTGGATACCAGCGTTGTCCCCGATGCCAAATCAATAACAATTTCTACCTCTCTATCCGGTGGCAGTCCTGGAATCTCATCTTGGAAGACATCAACGAATTCCCTTACAATTGGTATCTGACCCAGCTCACCCTTGACTCTGCGAATATCCACAACATTAGCCAAATAACCTATACAACCCTTCCTAAGCAATTTCTGTGCTTGCATCATTGTCAGACAACAAGATTGTCTCGGCGATTTACTACCATAAAATACCACCTTCGACTTATTTGGAGTCTTCAGGTGTACGCACTTTTTCTTACAGTCAATGACCGCTCCGTGACTCGTTAACCAATCCATCCCAAGGATTACATCAAACTCTCCCAGATGAATCGGTATCAAATCCACGTTAATCTTAAAACCTCTTAAATTAGTGCAACAATTCCTATAAATTTAGTCTACGGGGATAATTTGTTTGTTCGCTACTTCTACATTTATTGGGTGTTTTAATAGTTCGCGAGGTAAATTTAATCTTTGAGCAAATTCATCAGATACGAAACAACATGAAGCTCCCGAATCAAATAACACATAGTCATTTATATCGTTGATCAGAATTATACCTGACACCACCTCCCTAAATGCTATGGCATCTTGTACTATCATATTGAATGTCCTTGTTGTTGGCTTGTTTGGCTGGGCTGGTCCTCCACTAGTTTTCCTAGTGTTATGGCCCTTGTTGTCATTTCTTCCATCCGTGCTTTTCTTCCTCGGACAATCCTTGATCTGATGTCCCGCTTCTCCACAGTTGAAATAACCTCCCTTCTTCGCCTTATTACAATTGGGTGAGATATGCCCTTCTTTTTCGCAAGTATAACATACCGTTTTTCCTTTCAAGCACTCTCCCAAGTGTCCCTTTACACAGTTTCCACACACCAGCTTCTTTTGTTGTACACTTCCTTGCTAAATCTCCAAATTATTGCCACTATTGCTCCACTTTCACTTCTTGTTGTTGCTACCACCACTGCTAACATTCTAATTTCCACCTTTTACTTTCTCCTTGTTTTTCTCCCGATTGTACTTTGAGACCGCTTCACTTCCACCTTCCACTATGAGAGCTTTCTCTAACAGAGTTGAGAGTGACGTGATTTGTAAAACCGCTACCTTACTGTAGATCCACAGCTTTAGTCCATTTTTGAACCTTCTTTCTTTTTAAACCTCCATGTCCACCTGATGTGGAGCGAATCTGGCCAATTCATTGAACTTCGCAACGTACTCTGACACTGACATATTCTTATATTTCAATTCCAGAAACTTGATCTCCATTCTCGTTTGTGTACTCTCAGGGAATTAGTTCTTAAAAAATAATGTCTTGAACGCTTCCCAAGTCATGATTCTAGTCTTGGCTTTGCTCTAGTTGGCTTCCTACCAATAGTTAGCCTCACCCTTCATTAAGTAGGTAGCAAAAATTATCTTCTGCTACTCTAGCAATAATGAAGGCCTTCTCAATCTCCTTTATCCATGCCTGGGCCTCTATCAGGTCTGCTATTCCTCTAAACTCTGGCGGTCCTACTGCCTTGTAGTCTTTAAAGTTGGCTAGTGGGTTTCTTGCAAGTTAAGCTTGATTCTGTATAGCTTCAATCATCAAGTTGATAAAGTCTTGCATTGGGTTTGGTTGAGCTCCCACTGTATTAATTGACTCCTCGATCTCTTGGTTTCGTAGTACTCGTCTGAGCGACATTATCTAATTGACAAAATTCTAACATGTTACTCGGGTTTTATTATCATATAAGTACTTAACATGTAATACACTACTGTATTCGAACAATCACATGATCATCAGGTGATAGTTTTAGATTACCAAAATTTGGAAGTCTTTCTCCCCAATTAGTGGGTTAAGTTTGTTTAAAAATTATCGATTCAGTTTACTGAATTCATATAACATTAAATAGACAATTTACTATTTAAATTTTCAAACACATACCATAATAATGCATTTATATTCATATGCCAATCTTCAGTGTCTCACATGTTTATTACAGGTATATTATTATAAATGTTACTATCCCATTTTAAACACAAAAGATGGGATTTAATCAAAATGATACTCCCCTACATACGCAAATGGGGATACTACCTACCTCACACCTGCTAAGGTTTACATCAACATAAAATCCTATTACACAAAAAAGGGTACTAATGCATCTATCTACAACTAGTCCATAGCATAATCATCATTGGTGGCCTCTTTGAGTCACCCGACAGTTCTCTGGGAAATAACCCCCCCCATAACTCTACGCCAAATGGATCGACTCGACTCCCCTATCTCGATATGCGCCCTCCTAGTCCCACTACGCTGGCTTTCATATGTTGCGTCTAGCACCAGTCCCAAAGTCTTGACCCTGACCTTCATGGCCTGCAGTTATGTCTCTAACTGGTTCACCCACTTGGCTGACTCATAAAATGCCTCATCCACGCGTATCTTATATGCAATCTCTAAGTCAAACTCAATGCGCATCGCCAGATGCTCTACACTCAGTGCTCCAAACTTTGCCTTCTCCTGCTCCAGCTGCACTCGCACCTCTGTTAACTCAATTAGTGCCTGACTAGCAGTATCTTTATACTGCTGCTCCATGTACTGATGAGTCAGATTCTGCACCTCCAACTCTACAATCATCTGCTCCAGTGCATAGTTTTTCGCTAGCAGATCACCGATCATCACATCCTGAGAGGTGTCCATAATCTCCTCTGGCACCGTCTCCTCCTGGTCTACATAGTGGCTCCCCTGGCTATCTCCAGGAATCCTATAATAAAACAAGGATACAACATCAGTATTACAACAAAATATATTCATTGGTAAAATGAAACAATATTTTATTAAGTACAACACATACTCGATGAATTTCCACAATCCATATTCTAACATACTTTATAAAAGTTCCCTACGAAGGTTATAACCTAGGTTTCGCATTCCTAATCTTTATAACCTACAGCTTTGATACCAACCTGTGACGCCCCCAAATCTAGGTTCTCTAACCTCGGATTTAGTGCTCACGATCTATCATCATCATAAACATTCTATAAACTATTGAAAAATAATAAACATACATTGTTCATTATAATAAAGTTTCATAACATAATCCCAAGGTCTTCTTAACCTTAACTTAAACACACCATTCATATTACAAAAGGCTTACATAAGTAATTCCATCAGATAATAATAATTAACATTCATTCTAAACTATTCTTGGATCTTGCCCTTGCCTTTGTCTTTCGTATTCGATCCTTAAGGCTTAACTGAAATAAATGTCATGATATAGCAAGGGTAAGCAAGTAATTTGCTTAGCAAATTTAAATACAAGGGAGATATATCATGATTAGAAAGATGTTTCGCTTTCAATGTTCAAAATAGTATAACGTTGTGCAGGAACATGAATTAATAGTCAACTGTTGAATATTCAAATAATTTAATAACATGTACTGAGTGGTTTGAAATAACCATGAACATTTGCCAAGGTTCTCAGTCATTTAAACTGGACCTTTTAATAAGTTTTGGTAATTAAGGGGATCAGCCTTTCATACCCCGTGATTTATGCGTAAACACTTAATAATCCAGCATCGATATCATGCTTTAATCAAATTCTTCATTTTCTCAGTCAAGATTTCTTATCATATCAATTTAATAAGAACATCTCTTTAAAACACATTTGATTTAACAAATTTAAACATGTTTGATCTAGCTGATACAATTAGCATAGATCTATCTCATAAACAGTTCATGAATGAAAAACTTTAATCTAATTCGCAGTTCATCAATAATAGAACAGGAATTCAATTGCACAAAGTGCGAATCTCAATAATCAATATAGATGTGAATAATCAACAATAATTATTCACTAACATGCTTCGAAAATAATAACTCGAGTTTGAGTTAGGAAACTTGCCTATTTGACGAGCTACAGCTAAATAGCTTTAATTATAACTCTTTGAATGACCTAGCATTGACAATGTTGGTCTAGTAATTAGTGTTGTGTATAATTGTACGCCTACATGCTTACTTATTCTATTATCTAGCAAATAATTCAATCATAATGTACACATAATATAATATACATTCATTAACCCTATAAGATATTTAATAAATCTTAGGTTAATGATTTTATAAATTTATAAGGTTTTTCTTAAGTAATAAACAATTATTAGATCCTTAAACAATTTATTATAATTGTTTTATTAATGAGTCATTTAAATTATCTCCATTTATTAAGTCTATCTTCCTTTAATTACCATTTAATATTAGTTAAATAGTAGTTAATTAATTACCTTTAGTTATTATTAAATAAATAATAACTAATTACATCTACTTATTATTTAATAAATAATGTTAATTAAATATTTAATAATTAACATTATTCGCTCTTTATTTATTATTTAATATTAATTAAGTAATAATTAATTTATTAGTCTTTAATTATTCACTTCTATTAAAAATGAACAATTAATTAACCTTTGTCCTTCTTTAATATTATTTATTTATTTATTTATCCTTGAATAATAAATAATTAATTTACTTCATAAATCTTTAATTATTCTTTCTTATTAACATAAGAATAATAATTATCATTTGTTCTTATTTATTATTACATTAATTATTTATTTATCCTTGAATAATAAATAATTAATTTACTTCATAAGCCTTTAATTATTCTTTCTTATTAACTTAAGAATAATTAATTATCATTTATTCTTATTTATTATTTAATATTAACTAAATAATAAATAATTACTTTATAAATTGTATGTCAATGTAAGTAAGTAATTACATTATTACATAATCTTACTTAAGCATTCTTTAATCATTATTTAATATTAATTAATGGTTTAACCCTATTTATTATTTAATTTTAATTAAATAACCAATATTTACTTTATTAATACTAACTCTACTTAATTATCACGCAATACTACTTAGATAATAATTAAATATTTAAATACATTCAAATTTCATATAATTAGTTTAATAATCTATTAATTGCACTAAAAGTTATAAATTAATAAGTTTAAAATGATTTTAAATGAGTTTAAACCACTAATTACTTATTAATTAGCTAACTGCTCAGAAAATTTTTGGATTAAATATCTTAATATGCTTCAGAATTTTAAAAAAAAAATTGGATCCAAGAACCACATTCACGAAACCAAGAAGAAAGTGGCCGAACCAAATGCGAGAAAGTTTTGGACTTATTTCATTTATGCTAAACCTAAGAAGAGCTTTTTTAAGATTTTTGATTTTTTTTCCAAATTTGGGGTCCTTCACTAAAACTTGAATAAAATAAAATCTACAACTCCGATTTGGGTCTAATCAGACTCGTTGGATTCGTATCTTCTCGAGATACATTTTTCATTCATCAAACATCAATTTTGGTTATGTTTTCGTCCCGGAAATGAGCACAGAACTGGCTGTTCTTGCACATGAGTTCTTAGTTGAGGTGTTTTAGTAATAAATTCATATCTCACTCATTTTTTAACATTTTTACATGTTTTCAAAGGGGTTTTTCTCTTAACTCATAGTTCTAGCATACCAAAAAACAAAATCACAAAAAACATTTGTATATTTCAAAATGAAAAGCAATGATCACCCCTTTAAATTAGGGTTTTTTCCAAATCTAATTTAGCTTCCTTTTTCCCAAAATTTTCCAACATAAACTCTATACATGGACATGTTAAACATATTATACTCAAGATTTATACTTCATATAAGACTTTAGCCTATTAGAACTTGCACTTCCATGAATCTTTTACAAGATCACATAGAACATACACAACATAAAAACTAGGGTTTGATTTCCTTACTTTGTCTTGTGGGATGCTCTTCTTTTCTTTCCAAAGTAGACCTGGAACTTGGGATGCATGAACAATATACTCCTCTCCCTCGCTAGAATCCAAACCTCTCTCTCTCTCTCTCTCTCTTTTCCTCTCTTTGTGTTCTTGCTAGTTGAGAGAAATGAGAAGAAGAAGAAGAAGAATGGTGGAGGAGGAGGAAAATGAACTGAAGATGGAGATATAATGTTGGTGAATTGGAGTGGAATGCTAATATCCCCCATGTTTCTTTTTCCCCTTGAACAAAAGGTTTAGCCTTATCCCTTTCTAATCATGTCATTAAGGAGGCTAATTAGACTTTCTACCAATGGGAACATGACACACTTATCCTTGTGTGTAAGAGTTTCTACTTATACAACGTGATTAGCATAATCTTTTGGCCCTAAATGGCCTAACATGGCCGGTTTTTCTAGCCCCTTTAATCCCTCCATTTTGCTTTTATTTTATTACACAAATTAGATTAATCAAAAGTCTAAAATACCCTTAATCAAGTGGCTAAGTATGGGCTTGTATTTTTTATTTCTTTTCGGCTTCTCCTTTAATTGTATTGGACTATGTAATAAACATAGTTTAACAATTTTAATATATATTACCCTAATTATTTATTTAGGGTTTTCATTCCTACTCTTATGGAATTTAATTACTTATATATGTAACTTTAGCTCATAATCTAATTAGGTTTACTAGAAATAGGTTTAAAATTATTAGTCACTTGAATTAACAAAATTATCCACTTAAGTTAGTATACATATTAAATACTAACATTTCCTTATTACCATAACCCTTAGGTTATTTAATTGTCTCACCTAATGTATAATTAGGTTATGAAGCTTTCATTTTTAATGAAATCTATAAATGTATATATATCCATAACTATAGTATATGTGTTTATTGAGTCATGCATCACTTCACATATTATATCACTATATAGCACAAAGTTTTAAATATCAACAATGTACATACATATAAGGTGACTTGAAATTCATGGTTATTACAAAACATTATCCACGTTATGCAAGCTAATTTGCACTCAGAATGAATTGAAATGGCGGCAATGCCAGCGTCAGCAGATCGAACAGAAAATTTTTGTCCAGAAAATTCTATCCAATCGCATATCATACATACATGGAATCAACAAGATGTATAATTAGAACAAAGTTTGGCTCTGATACCACTGTTGTGTTTGTATATAACACAATTGTAATGTAAGACCCCAACTTATTATAAATAAAATTGAATTTTTCCTCTATTCATTATTCTAAATTAATAAGGTGTTAATTTGATATAATGCTTTGGTTATGGGTGAAATGTGCAAATTTTACAAAATAAGCAAGTGGTTATAAAATATTCATTTCTGTCGAAAAATATTCGTTTGGTCGTGGAATATTCTTGTTGTCGGGGAATATTCGTACGACGGCGCAGCCATTTGTGGGCCCCATAACGGAAAACGGTTGGATGAAGGAACACGACAAAGTGTGAGTTTTTATGAATAACGACGTAATCAGTATCGTTAATCGTTGGGTTACTCGGTGGTTAAAATACAAGAATACACGCGTCTCAGACAAAGAAGACATGGTATCAAGATAAGATTGTTAAATTATTGATTCGTACGTAAGAAGGCACTACTCAATAATTGTTACAGTAATTATTGTTCAATATTTTATTTTATTGATTTAATAATTGTTGTGTTGATAGTTTATATTATTGTTGTTTCAATAATTGTCACTGCACAGTATTTCCCATCATCAGATCAATAATTCATATTATTTGAATAATATTATTAGATGACATTATTGACAATGTCTAGAAAGTTCTGTCAAGGAGAGGTTTGGTCAACTAATTGCGCGCCAATAAAGAGAAATCCTTATTGGAAAGCCCCCTCTTTCCTGGGAACTGTCTAGTTGTTATAACTGTGATTCTGTAATATTATTTATGAATAATCACTACTACAAAACAGTAAATAGACAATGCGAAAAAAACGTTGTGGTTTCATTCAGAAAAACGTCGTGGTTAAGTGTGTCATCTATTTGACACCCTTACACAACGTTTTTAAAATGTTGTAGTTAAGAATATTACACAATATTTTTTAAGAAAAAAACGTTGTAGATTTATTTTTTATAAATTAGCAGATGCTTAAAAACATTATAGAATGTATAATTCCACAACGTTTTCTGGATAAAAATGTTGTAATTTAATATATCAGACAACGTTTAAACATATTTACACAACGTTTTTAAAATGTTGTAGATTAAAAAAAATAGAAAAAAAAAGGTTATGGCTCACCTATATTACCAATTACAAATAATATTACTATCCATACATCTCAAATTCAAAATATACCAATTACAAAAAATATTAATACCATACAATACGTTTACATCCCAATAATACCAAACTATCCATACATCTCAAATTCACTTTTCAATAGAATTACTACTATATTGAATTGTGAATTCGACTACATCCACAAAATATACCAAACTATCCATAAAATTAAACTACTACCTAATTAAACTATCCATAACATTTGCTGCTCCATTCAAGTTGATATCATCCAGCATCTCAGATGGTGAGGTGCTCAGAGGTTCCACACCAATTCTATCATCTTGGGAAGCAAACCAGCTGGAATTCGTAAACAAACTGTTGTAGCATAGGAAACAAACACATTGGATATTTCAATAAAATTAGATACAAACTAACAATCTGAAGTTTATCATGTGCTAGGCTATCAACACACTACTAGGAGGGATGAGGGATGAGGGATGAGGGATGAGGGATGAGTAGATATCAATGTGAATCTCAGGTATATATAAACTCCAAATGATAGTTAAACACCATTCAACAAAGAAATACTTGTCATTCAGCCCTACTCGCCGACATCATTTCACTAATTTCAAGTATGTTCCTAAATGGGAACGAACAAGACTCACCTGCCTTGATCATCACCGAGCCTCAGGGATGATATTACAACTTCAGCAGATTCATCATCAAAATAAGCACCCTGCGTAATAAAAAAAAACAATAACAGATTTCATCTCTAATTTCAAACGCGGGGAATAATAAGTTTCCAATAATTGAAGCACCTTTTTGATTTAAGAGACTTTTGATAGTATAAATTCCTATAACCTAACAAATTGAGTAGGAGTCTATTTAGGTGTTTACCTTTAGCTTTTATAATGCTTGCACATTCTTGGTAGTAATAGATAGTGGACACGGCATGAATAAAAATTAAAGAAAATACATTATAACGTATTATATGGAATAATAATACATCTCTACTGTAGCACTTGCTCCCACAGCAACCATTACCACTTTCGAATAGTTACAACTGTATGTTCATATTTTATGTTAAGTGAGGGATTGCAGGCTTCTCTTGTTGGGTGTCTATATATATGTGAATTTGGAGAATCAAGGTTATATAAACATATAAATCCTTAGGGTAGTAGCTGCTGAATGAGGTTGTCGTAACAACACATGTACCAGCACTAGTTCTCATAGTCATGGAAGCTCAGATATGAATCATATAAACACCATCTGAAGCAGAAGCAAGAACTTCAATATTATAACGTATTGAAACAGATACATTTTTTCAATATTCATAGTAAGTTATAGAAGTAGATTTCCAAATTTTACGAAATGAAATACAAAAGGTCAAATAGTAAATGAGATCTAACGTGTTGCTTACCAAGTTTTTTTAATTAGACATCAAGAATTTCCACCATCATTGGGATTCAAGATTGATGCTCATAAAGTTAACCATGTCATCTGCCTAATGCCACTATCCGTTCAGCTATTATAGCTTCTGGATCCACAGTAAACGTTGATCTCATGGTATCAAATGTTAAAAGACAGTAATTTTTAGAGATTCAAATCTAAAACTATGCTAACATGAAGACTATCATAACAAACAAGAATTTAGTTATCTTCTAGATTGCCAGTTAAATATTATGCTTCCAATTATTATTAGACCTGACATTAAGCAGGGGATATCAAGAAAGAAAACTCAAATCAAAAAATAAGACAGTGCTTACTTGTAAAGATAGGCCGCAATACCCAAAAGTATACACAACAAAATAATATCAATAAAGAAATTTCGACTCGACCTCAGCCGGAGCAAAAACAGAAATTCATTAGATCCTTAAAGCGAATTATACAGCAGAGTACAGCTGGAAATATAAATACAAATAATTTGACATTTATATATTTATAGCTCATCACCTGGTTAACAGTGTCTTTGAGTCTAACATTGGTATTTTTAAGGTCAGATGTCGCCTTGTCCACCTGTGAGTTGCGAATAATAACTTCGTGAGTAACTTCAAAATCTAATAGGTTCAAAATTAGAAGATTAGGAAAGTAGATTAACCTTAGTCTCAATCCCATCCATCAAAGGAACTTGCCCGTCCAATTCCTGCAATGTTGTGTAGTATTGTAAATTAAAAAAATTTGCTAATAAAAAGTAATAGATAATAAAGCACAAGGCATCAAACCTCATTCATATCATGGGCCATGTTTTTCAGTGTGTCCAAACCATCTGCTATCATTTCCAAACCTTCGTCCTGTGTTAACAAAGTAACAGTAAAAGTAAGTAATATTAAAAATATAAAAGATATGCTTCTATAATATAACGAATTGCTTCTTTAATACAAAAGATATGCAACCAATTACCTGAATCAAATTTGATTTCTGTACGAGAAGCTGAAGCTGCCCAACCACCAGCTTGTTTGGGTGCAGCTGGAGTCCCATCTGGTATAGCTTGAATCCTTTCTGGCAGTGCAAGAGCCAAATCATTTCGGGCAGCAAAATCTTTGGGTGAAAGCCCTTTAACCTGTTTGTAGAATAAATTGTAAATGCAGAAGGCAGCCAGACATGGTTAAATGTTTATCAAGCTAGGGCAACAATTACAGTAAGAAACAGCAGAAACAGAAGGGAGAAAATTGCATGACCAAGAACAAAACACAATAGTTGGAAACAATGATAAATAAACATGATGGACGTGTCCAATTCAAACAAAAGAAGGTAAAAGGTATACAAATTGCTGATAGGGATATATTAGATAGCAGAAGTGTCAATTAAAGCTAATTCTCCTAAATCCTTTAACTATTGAATCTTCACATCCAGAATGCAACTTACCTTTACTAAAACGTAACACTAACTAACCTTTCTCGATACATAATCACTTACTGAAGAACTCTAGACTGCCTACTCTAACATCTGATCTCTTTCTTGTAATGAAAAATTAAGTGAAAAGTAGATAACTGTGGATGGACTAAAACTGACCTGCAAAGCAAAAAACTTCGTATTCAAGTTGTGTGTACTTGAAAGAATGTGAACAACTTGAAGCCACATATCGGGATTATTTTGCAACTCCCCCAAAATCTGGTCCACAGCATTCCTCTGTAGCATCAAAGACGGTGACAATTAAAAAATATATATAATAAAAGTAATATCAATTGAATTGGGAATATGTCAGAAAAATATTGGATGAAAAAAAGGGGAACATAGTTATAAAATTTGTTTAATTTCTCCAAAAGTAGACACTCAACCACCTAGTTGTAAATGCTTGTGTTGTTTTTGGTCTACTTTACTTTTCCCTTTCAATCCCCTCCCCTCCCCCCTCCTTGCACACTGAGATTAAAATGTTTGACTCTCAAATCCTTCCTCTGGTTTCGCATTAACCAAACAATGACAAAATTAATCGAACAAAAACAAAACAAAAAAAGTTTATCTTGCTTAATAGAATCAACAATAACCAGTTTACTCTCTTATAAACCCATCTTAAACCCTGAAACTAAATAAATTTCGACTTCCACATGAGATAAAAATAATGAAAATACGAGTGTCAATTGCATACTCTTCCCCCCACATTCCTCTCGTCAAATACACAGAATTCACAAAAACACACGCACATAGAAAGAGATAAAATAACAGAAAAACATCATATTTCACCTCCTCCTTAGATCCGGTTCCGTAGAAAGCAGCGACGGTGGCATCCAGTAAAGGAACATCAATCGGCAGCGACAAATCCCTCAGCTTCTCCATCGCTAAAATTAAAACAGATACAAACACTAGTCCAAGTACACGAGTACAATAACCCTAGTGTTATAGATTCGGAGGGAATTAATAGCCAGAGTTATGTTTAGGCATTTGTTTCGAGCTTCGACGAAGGAATCGAGAGAGATGTAATCGGTGTTATTGAGCTGTAGAAAATCGATTATAGGGTTTGGAAGCTTGAATGTGAGCTTTTTGTCCTCCCCAAATGGCCAAATGCCAGCCAAATGGACTGCAACGAACCCTAGCTAGACAGCCTCGCTCTCCTTTTTTTCAAACACAGTTTAAATTTCAAGTTTTTAACCTCCATGTTTTTTGACATACACAACATTTAAAAAAAAAAAAACGTTATCTAGTTCAAATTAAAAAAAATACTCTTTTAAATAGATAACGTTTTTTCATATATATCTACAACGTTTTATTTAAAAATATTATGAAAAAAAAATACCACAACGTTTTTTATAAAAACGTTATAGTTTAAGTGTTGTCTATTTATTGTTTTGTAATAGTGAATTAATTATTGATTTATATGATAAAGAAATATTTATTTGATGTGGATATTAATGATGGATTTATTTATGTGGTTATAAATAAAGAAATTAATGCTGAGGTGTTTTATCAATATTTTATCAAAATGAAAGTATTAAAAATCACACGTTTATGGATTTCGGATATTTTCTATTTGGAATTTGGAAAAACTCAAAGCTACAAAATTGTAGAGAATTCGATTTCGTGTGGAATGGATATAAAATTCATATTTTTCTGATAAACGGGCTATTTTTTATGAATTACTGAAGTTTTAGAAAATAAAATAATTTTTATTAAATTATGGGTGGGACCCACTTTTTGGTTGGTGTTGAATGCACATGGGCTGCTGAAATTTTTCAGAATTGGTGGCTAGCTTGTTCAATTGATGCATGCGTAGAAGAAAGAATGAGAAATAATATTATTTTATTATTTTAGTCTCCTATGGCGTTCTAACATTTTTCTATAAAATAGACGCTTAGGTTAGAATTGAAAATACACCAGAAATAAGTTTTCTTTCTCTCTAGATTATCGAACGTATTTTTGTGAGTATTTTGATACTTTGAGAGTTCTTTATTCAAAGGCAAATTTCACAAGACTATATATCCAAATTCAATGTAAGTACGGTTATTTTGAGGTAAGGGATGTTATTTTCTTCTTAAATGATATTATTTTCTTCAATATCATTATGCCAAAATATTGGTGAACTTTTTAATCAAATTTAGAACTTTTTGTGTCTGGGTTACTATTCACGTATACGACACTATTCACGTATACTACACTATTCACGAATACGGCACTATTCACCGATAAATGAAATTTTCTTCTTTTTGTCCAAGATGTCTATTATGGTTACTATCTTTGATTGTATCCATGTTTTGATCTTTATTTTTGAATTCTGTTTCACAATTGGTTATTATGAAGTATTATTGATCTGGAATAAACTGTTATACGAATCTCTAATATTTATCCTTCTGTCTCACTGGATTCGTTTTTTTTTTAAATATTTTTCATCATCCTCAGTCTTAAATGATGATATTATTGAATATCTTTGGCCCGTAGTGCAAAGATGAACAAGTGTTGAGATGAATATGACCGACTTGTGATATAAATGAATATCTTTGGCCTGTAGTGCAAAGATGAATGATTAACTAATGAATATCTTTGGCCTGTAGTGCAAAGATGAATATTTGATTAAAGATGTATATTGATTGATGTTACAGGGATAAAATATTGATGATGGACTTTTAAATCTTAGAAGATAGTAGAATTCATTCTCTACGTGACTCTTCTAATGGATTGTTGTTTCGCTGCATTTGTTGATCTAAAACTTGTTGTCTATTATATTCTATCAGATTTTTCCCTGTTGAAGACTAATGATAATTTGTTGTATATTATCTTAGTCATAATATTCTTTACTGGGCTAGTTGAGCTCACCCTTTTCCTTTTTGTTCCATTTTTCTTCTCAGGAGGTGAGAAACATAGCAGGATCGAGTCGGGGTATGGAGTGATGGTTCTAGAAAGATGTTTTAGCAAATCCTCACTATTTCGTAAAATAGTGTATGAATAATTGTAATGAGGACTTATTTGAGTGTTGATATTGTCTAGAAGACAATATTTGTATTTAAACTCACAGTATGTGTTGTCGTATTTTGCACGACAATTGTATTATTGAAGTTGTAGTTTGCTTTCTGTACCATGTATTTAGCGACTCAGAATGGGTGTTGTATACCTATTTTGGGGGCGCCACATGTAATAACCGAGAATTTCCACGTCTTATTAAATGAATATTTATTTGAATATAAAGGATTTTGTGTTACAAGATGAGTTAACTCAATTATATTGAATAATTGAATAATTGAGAATATATGGAATTTGTGATGAACTCGTTGAAATCCTTGTGTGGCACGGTGATGGGAAATATTAATGATTATATTAATTAACGGAAGAATTGTTAAGCGAACAATTAATCTATATTAATTGTTATTTTTTTATTAAAGAATATCGATTAAATATTAGTGGTAATTAATAGTACGTGACTATTATTAGTGTAAGAGATATAATAGCAATGAGCAACGTGTTTATAAATATTTCAAGATTCTTAATTGTTATAAAGATTAATAATGTCATTGATTAATAAGGAATGGATTAGTTAATATTATTATTAATTAATTGGTAAGATAAATAATTTATTAATTGCTATATGAAAGCATGTGATAATTAAATGTATATGTATAGTAGCTACCTATATGCATAATATGAAGGGTGAAAGTTATACAAATGATGTCTACGTGACCATGTAATGTGTATATATAGTGCATCAATACCTATCTTATGACTATGTGAATAAATAATATAATAAAAGTTATGATAATGTGGTGTGTCACTACTCAATTAAATCCTAATTTGGCATTATCAAAATGTACATGGATTATATTTAATACCTTAAATTGCTAACATAATATTACCATATCATTTAAACTCATGTATGCACCCAATTGGATTTAAAACCTAAGTATACATACATGTGTATTAAACATATAGTGTGTGGCATTAGATAGCTATCAAATGTTGAGATTTGGCTTGTCCCATTTTGTTAGTCACTTTTCTTCCACACGTGAAGAACCATTGGCCTAAGGCTACCTATTCCTTTATCTCTTAAACTTGCCAATAGCTAGCCATGATGAAGAAGGGTGTGGGTGATGGGGGTGGTTGGCCACTATTGCACCAACTCTTAATTACCCAATGAATTCTCCCTCCATCTCTTGGTTTAATTTATTGGACAATGGATTGGCATGGTTAATAAGTTTTCTATAAATTGAGCACTCTACTTCATGTTCTATGTTGCTGAGAATTACTTGCTTAGTGGCTATAGAGAGTGGGAGGGAGTAATCTGATTTTGAGTTAAGTCATGTCCAATTTAAAGCAAAGGTATAAAATCATGTTCTTAGTTTGAAGTTTTGTCAAATTCTAGTAATTGTTGAGTTCTCTATCAAATTAGTGTGAATTATCATGTCTTTGTGTTACTTGAGTTGGTATGGATGCTCTGAAGTGTTACAGATAGTCTGGTTTGAGAATTAGCAATACATGTGCTAAGGCTCTGCAGAAGCAGAGCCATTTATTTTACCTCGAGCGAAGTGGTAGCTACGCCGCCACTTCTATAGCTTTATATGCATGCTATGCATGTGTGGTGTTTTTCTTAAATATTGCTTTAATGTTTCTGCATTGTTCTAAGCATGCTATGATAGTTAGGTTATGCATGTAAGTGACCCTGTCATGTGATGAGATGTTTTATGAACATAGAAAGTTACCTTAGTTTGAATTAAGTTGAGTTTTCAAGAAAACTTCAAGATTTGGAAAACTAGAAATTTTGAACTTGAAGTAATGCATATTCTGACCTTGAAGGCATGTTAGTATGGTTTTGAAATGCATGACGGACATACTAACTTAAGTACATGGATTTCATATTGAAGCATGAGCGTGTTAGACTTATTAATAAGTTTTACTAGATGAAAATATGAACTTTGAATGTGAATGTTTATATACTACCTTGAGGGTTGAAATTTGATAATTGTGAACATGTCGGGTGATACTTTTAGACTCACTCATGTATCATAAATATATATATATATCATCATGCTTAGGTATCGAAATTCAAGGAAATCATAAAGGAAGCATATTTCAAAACAAAACGATTTTAATTACACGTATGTGATATGAATACTCACAAGCATGTCTAATATGAGTTATATGACTACCTTATATGTTTAAGAATTAAGCATGTTGGACTTTGTGATTTCATAACCTTAAATGGCCTTAATTTGTTGAGATGTCCAACTTAGGACCGTATTATGCAAGACGGGACCTAGATTAAACTTGAAAGATGCGAAAGGACCCTTAACATGTTAATATATATTATATATATAAGGATGTGCAAACTAGGCCAAGCAAATAATTGCTCAGCCCTGGTTTGAACTGGGAGTCGCGCGTCTCCTTAGTACAAATCAGGCGCGACCGCGCCATTCTGCAGACTTGGAAAGTGACTTCTGTGATTTCTGAAGTATGTAGCATGCTAGTATAACTTCATTATGCTTATTTCAGTCCATGATACACTGACAAAGGTAGCTTTTCATGTTAACACCTATCTTAGCTTGATTTGACAAGGTGTTTTAAAATAATGGAGTCTAACGATAGATTCGAGCTACGTAATAATATATGTATAAGGTTTCTTGATTTAGTCGTGTGTGTACACTTGATCTATATATATCAAGATTGTTTACCGAAAATGTTTAACTAATGAATATCTTATATACGTATTACATTATGTTAGGATTTGAAAGAGTATTATTAAGCGATATTTTGGTAATCTGTGCTTGAGGCAAGTATCCTAAACCCTTGCATTACTTTATTCGATGCATATCATAAGAAAGTTCTCTAACCTTATTCAAATTTATATTGAGCAAGTATCTGAACTATCCTTTTATTGTGCGAGTATCCTAACTTACACAACTTTGGATGTTGTGCAAGTTCTTGAATTTCCTGTAATTCAAAATATTGATTGCAAGTTATCTTACTCCGTTCATTGGAACTAGCATGTTTAAACTCTTATGAAAACTATTATTCATGTTGAACTTGGTATTATTCTTGAATATTGTGAAAGAGTCGATGCCATTTGATTCAGCTAGACTAAATGCATGTTTATAAAACTGTCCAAACCAATTGACTGGTGCAGAAATCTTAAAAACTGAGTTGAACAACCCTTATGGTAAGGGTAGTGTATATTGTTGGAAACCCCAACACATGAGTGGGTTATTATTGTGGTGTTATGCATAACTTAGAGTATTGTAGACTAATCATCTATAGTACTTGATTCTTTTGGGTTATCAGTTTAATATTGGTAATTCTAGTAGATGTTCAATAGTCCTTAGTGACTGCTCAGTATAAATTGTTTATCCAGTTGGATACATTGATAGTCGTTGAATTCATATATATCTGTTGATTTATATTGAATTATCGTTCTTATTCCGAGAACTATTGATATTTATTATTCATGATATTATTTTGAAACTCTGAACTATCTTAGAGATGATACTTCGATATTTCAAACTCGTGTTATAAAACTCTTTACCCTTGTTGTATATTACTTGTTGGGCAATTTGTGCTCATCCTTGCTTATTTAAAACCTTTCAGTTAAGGCGGAACAGGGAAATGTCTCTAGGAAGGACAAGGGCAAGGGCAAGGCTACCGACTAGCTTGTCCCTTTATGTTTAAGACTATTATGTTGTATTAAGACTATTTTCAAACTATATTAAGCTTAAGTAGGATTATGTAATAAGTCTTTATTCGATATTATTATGTAATCTATTAAGTACTGTAGGTTGAGAGACTTGGAGAAATAATTATAATAAATCATTGTATATTATTTTAAATCAGATTTTCCGTTATGATTGTGTGATTTTAGTTATGGTTTTACCATGAGAACGTGACGAACCATATTCGAGTGACCAAGTGGAGGATAGAGAATTTGGGGGTGTCACAACAATCATGCAATCAAATTACACAAAAGGTGCAGAAGCGCGATAAAATAGGAATTTAAAATCTTTATACAAACCCATCACCATTATCATACTTTGTGCATAATTATCAATCAATAAGAAAAGATGGAGAATAGATTCATACCCTTGTAGAACTAGCTTCCTCAGGTACAAGTTTACCTCCAATTCCTTTTCATGTTCAACTTGAATCCACCTGGTTTGATTCCTTCCTTTGATCAACGTTAACCACCCAAGTGTTTGGCCTCTAGAGGTGATCAACCAAAGAAGAACAAATATTTAAGAAGATGGGCGTTTTGGCTCTAACCCTAGTTTTTCCTATCGCTGAAGAAAAATGGCATACTCTCCAACAATTAGATTCATGTATCTTGATATCTGATATAAGACTCATCTTATAAAGATATCAGTTAACTCTTTTAATCTAATTAGAAATTAGAATATTATTTAATTAATTAAATTCCTTTATTTAATTAAGCTCCCTAATCTTATTAGGGATAATTAATTAAACTCTTTTAATTAATTAGCCTTCTAATCTTATTAGGAATAAATGAGAGTACTTATACTAGATTAATTTCCTAACTCCTTTAGAAATTAAAATAATAATAATTGTAATAATATTAATAAGACTCCTCTTATTAATTAATATTTAATATTTCTAAAATATTAAATAATAAATATTAAGTTATTTAATTTATTCTATCACCATAGATTAAATTAAATAAACTTAACATATTATTACAATTATGCCATTAACTTCTTAAATAATTATTCTTTCTTTTATGGTGTGACCCTTTAGGTTCTCCATATTAAATCGGTTGTGAATAAATCAATTAGAATAATTTTAATCTTATTTAAATAAATAAATTAGTTTAATTTATTTACTTAAATAAATAATATTTATTCTACAATATGGATAAGCCTCCCTATCGATTAACGACTTTTCAGATAATATAGATTTCAACATTAATCATAAAAGAACATTTAAGTAAATAGTTATCATACAATTCAATCATTCCACCATACAATGTCCCAATTAAATATAAGACATGGAATTACTATCAAGTTTTATTTTATTTAATTAAATGTATTTTGAATCTTAAATGCACAACTCCAACTAATGCAAATTAGAAACTCCTTTCTAATTTCATTCTGCCTTGGCCAAGGACTATTGGGTTATCATTTATCGAATCACATAGGACATTTCTCTTCTTTTACTAGTAGTAGATTCTTTATTGATCATACATTATCTCCATGTACAACTTAGTATACTCAAGCATACCCTTTGATATACCCTAAGGGTCTTAAGGAATAAGTTAAATTATAACTCATCATACACAAGATACTATGATGATCTCAAGTCTAAGGATCACTTGTACTAGAATCACTATAGGAATTCCTATTGACAGGCAAGTAAAACCCCATTAGGTATTCCTTAGCGAGCCACGTTCAGTAAACTTATTCTCCAATAAGCACTTACATACTTGCTTTAGTGTCTCCGCATAAATGATCATGAGATCAATCATCCTCATCCAATGAGCAAGCAAAGTATGTACCAATCTATCCGGATTCACTAATCCCCTTTTTACTAATCCATCGATTGGGAATATCTTTTTAAGCTATCTAAGAATTTAGATCTCATTAGCATGATCTCATCATTATTCTAAAAGCATTGCTTAAAACTATGGGTTTATCATATATTATTAAAACAACACCATATAGATAAATTAAAGCCTTTAGTAAATGAATACTTTTATTAATAAACGAATAAGATTGTTACAAAGTATATGCTTTATCATCAACATGATTGGCTTGTATGCATACTACTTTTAACTCAGAATGTCGATAGAACGATAAATGAAGTCTATCAAGGAACAGATTGGTCAACTGGAAGAAATGATGGTATATTAACGCCAAATAACTCGACAGTTGATAACTCAATTCAGCAAGAGGAAAACAAATCCTCCTAAGCCCAAAATCCTTCCAACTGAAAGGATGAACCATTATCAGCTCCATGAACATGAAACATGGGTAGATAAGCTTGTTAAGGAAGAAAGATTCTGAGCTCATAGAGAATTTGCCTTCAAAAGGAAGTTCACTCCTTTGAATCAGCCCATGGAAGAAATCCTCCAGATGTTGATTAATGAGGGAAGAGTTATATAGATGATACCCCCAGTGGACCCTCGATCAAGGAATTTTAACCCTTCTAAGATATGTCAATATCATTCCAACACTCCTGGGCATGATACAGAAGAATGTTGGGGACTTCGTCATCTAATTCAGAACCTGATTGAAAGCGGTGAACTGCTAAATGTAAGTCAAGATAATGGCCTTCTTGATGAAGAGGCCATATTTCCTCCTCTAACATGGAGTCTGTAGGAAATTGTAGCAGCCATTTCCTGTGAGAAGAACACAACTGTCATACCCCTGATAATTCAAGGAAAGGGGGATAAAGGAGGAAAGAATCCTTTGAAAATGGCTGCATCTGAACCCTTGATGTTGCCATTCAGGCCGTAATATCCCTTTATCATCCTGAAAAGAGTCTCATAGAACTATGGGGAGAATGAGGGATCGACCTCAAACCATACGATGACTATATCAAAGGAAAACCCGTTGTATCTACCTCAGCGAGTGATAAAGGCAGTCACTAAAACCAAGGGGAGAGTGCCCGAGTAAAAAATTAAAGAATTCCTCAGCAAAATGGGGCATAATAAAGCCAAGATAGTGCAAAGATTAAGGGAGGCACCTCAACAGATATCCATTCTGGACTTGGTATTGTCTTCTGAATATCATTGCAAAATCTTAACACAAGTGTTGGAAGAAGCACATTTGCTGAAGGCAGTGGATACAAAAAATTTCTGTCACTTGATAGATCACATTTTCAATAACAATGTGATATTTTTCACTGATGACGACATACCAGTGGAAAGAACTTATCATTACAAGTCATTGCATATAACAGTGATATCTTATGGGTATGTGATAGGAGAAGTATTGATAGATGGAGGATCTTCCTTAAACATCTGTCCCTACGACACTTTGGAAAGAATGAAGATCTGTCCAAATCGAATTTGAAGCAGCCACATAATCATAAGAGCCTTTAACGGGTTTCGACGAAATGTTGTAGTAGAAATTAAACTTCCAGTGGAGATCGGTCCACATACCTTTTACATATGCTTTCAAGTGTTGAACATAACCACAGGATATAATCTACTGTTGGGAAGACCATGGATTCATATGGCAGGAGAAGTCTCATCCACCCTTCACCAACAAGTCAAATACATCATTAATGGCAATCTGGTCACCGTCAATGCCAAACCAGAATACCCAATCTATGTAAAAGGTGATATGCCTTTGATCAACCTCAACGGAGGAGTTGAGCCAACCAGTTTTCAAGCCTTTGAAGTGAGCAACACTCACTATCAACCTATCGGGGCCCCATCCTTGAAGCCAAAAATTTCTTCTGAAGTGATGTCCGTCGGTAAAGAAATGATGCTTTTAGATTTTTATCCTGGCAAAGGGCTAGGAAAAAATCATCAGGGGATCAAGCATCCAATCCAAATATCTAGCCAGACAGAAAAGGCTGGATTAGGCTATGGATCCAATAACAAGAACCCACACAAGCACCAGCTGATTCAGACATCCACCATTTTACTTCCAGATCTAACGCATTCAGGATTCGTGAAAGCAACAAGGAAAATCCCTATGGCTATATCTGGTATGCTGATTCCTAAGGTTAAGCCGACCAGTGAAAAGGAAATCCAGACTCTTGTTAAGGAAAACAAGAAAAGGAATGAAAGGTTCCTACAAGAAGTGCAAGATCGATTTGCAAAGATGTATTTTCTGGCACATACTGAGGGTATGAACGAGGGTATCCCAGATGATGACTTTTCAGATGATTAAATCCTGATCCTTCGCATAAATAGGACTAAGGAGAACCATTCAAAGAACTGTATTAAACTTGATGTGAATTCAGTTATGGTCATTATCAAAGAGGAGGAGGATATCAACCACTCCTTCATCACAGTTGTCAACAAAGACTTGACCCTAGACAACTAGAGCAACACTCCTTGCATCTAACGAAAAGGGTAAAAGGGCAGAAAGTTTATTTTCCCTAAAGTGTAGATATTATATACTTCTTACTTTTGTTGCATAGTACTAGCAGTTACTTTTGTCATGCTTTCATTAATGCTTTGTATTATTAAGCAGTATCATATAATAAGTGAAAGAATTTTGTTTTTAGGACTCTGAACCTGGATTTGTTTAGCCTTACTAATGAATTGCCAAGTCTCAACAGTGACTACGACCTTAATGTGGAACTGGACTTTAACTTGATGAGAATTGATCAAGAGGAAATAGATGACTATGAGGTGCTTAAGGAGATCGAAGAATGGGTTAAAGACAAACCCAAACCAAACCTCGATCAAACCACCACAGTCAATATCAAAACCTCAAAAAATCCTAAAGAAATCCAAATAGGCAATGATCTTTGCCCAAACCAAAGAATCGACCTGATTGAACTCCAAACTCAGTTCTAGGATGTATTGGCATGGTCAAATAAAGACATGGTCGGCCTGTCTACTGACATTGTCATGCACTAACTGTGACGCCCCACAAAATAGGTATACATCACCCATTCTGAGTCACCAAATACATGGTACAGAAAACAACTACAACTTCATTATTAAAATTGTCGTGCAAAATACGACAACACATATGCTGTGAGTTTAAATACAAATATTGTCTTCTAGACAATATCCAAACTCAAATAAGTCATCATTATAATTATTGATACACTATTTTACAAAATAATGAGGACTGCTAAAACAACTGTCTTGAAACATCACTTCACACCCCGGCTAGTTCCTGCTATATTCTCGCCTCCTGAGAAGAAAAATGGAACAAAAAGGAAAAGGGTGAGCTCAACTAGCCCAGTAAAGAATATTTTGACTAAGATAATGTACAACAAATTATCCTTAGTCTTCAACATGGAAAAATTTGATAGAATATAATAGACAACAAGTTTTAGATCAACAACTGCAGCGAAAACAACAATTCATTAGAAGAGTTAAGTAGAGAATGAAGTCTACTATCTTCTATGATTTTAAAGTCCATCATCAATATTTTATCCCTATAACATCAATCAATATACATCTTGAATCAAATATTCATCTTTACACTACGGGCCAAAGATATTCATCTGTATCACCAGTTGGTCATGTTCATCTCAACACCTGTTCATCTTTACATTACGGGCCAAAGATATTCATCAGATAATCGTTCATCTTTGCACTACAGGCCAAAGATATTCATCAGACAATCATTCATCTTTGCACTACAGGCCATAAATATTCAGTTATATCACCATTTAGGACTGAGAATGATGAAAAATATTTTAAAGAAAATGAATCCAGTGATATAAAAGATCAAAGATTAGGGATTCGTACTTCGGTTTATCCAAGTTCAAAAATACTCCATAATAATCAATTGTGAAGCAGAATTCAAAAATGAAGATCAAAACATGGATACAATCAAAGATAGTAGTCATAATTGACAACTTGGACAAAGAAAAAGAAAATTTAATTTTTCTGTGAATAGTGTCGTATACGTGAATAGTTCCGTATACGTGAATAGTGTTGTATACGTGAATAGTAACCCTGACACGAAAAGGTAGAAATTCCACAAGAAAAATTATACTTCGTGAATAGTACTGTATTCGTGAATAGTGTCGTATACGTGAATAGTAACCTTGACATGAAAAGGTAAAAATTTCATAATAAAATTCATATCAATATTTTGGTATAATGATAACATCCCTTACCTCAAAAGAATAGTACTTCTGACTGAAATATCGGATATAACGATGAAGGAAACTTGCACTGAATAGAAACTCTCAAAGTATCTAAATATTCACAAAATACGCTCGATATTATAGAGAGAAAAAACTTTAGATTCTGGTGTTATTTTCAATTCTAACTAAGCACCCTATTTATAAGAAAATGTCAGAACACCAAAGCAGACTAAATTAATAAAATATTAATATAATTTTTCTACACCCACCACTTTGAACAAAATTCAGCACACCACATGTGGGGCCCACCAAATTCAGCAAATTTCCACACCAACCAAAAGTGGAGCCCACCCATATTTTTAATAAAAAACATTTATTTCCAAAACATCAATAATTCATAATAAATAGCCCTTTTATCAGAAAAATTTGAATCTCAGTCTATTCCATAGGAAATTTAATTCTCTACAACTTTTTAGAAGAAAGTTTTTCCAAATTCCAAACAAAAAATGTCCGAAATCCCATACGAACGATTTTTAATACCTCCATTCTGATAAAATACTGATAAAACACCCCCATTTTGACAAAATACTGATAAAATACCTCAGAATTAATTCCTTCATTTATATCCACATAAAATAAATATTTCCTTACCATATAAATCAATAAATAATTATTCACAAATAATATTACAGAATTACAATTATGACAATCAGGTCATTCCTAGGAAAGAAGGGGGCTTTTCGATAAGGATTTCTCCTTACTGGCGCGTAATTAAGTGACCAAACCCCTTTTATAGATGGAATTTCCTTAGACATTGCCAATAATGCTATCTAATAATATTATTCAAATAATATGAATTATTGATCTGATAATGGAAAATACTGTGAAGGGACAATTATTGAAACAACAATAATATAACATATCAACGTAGCCATTATTGAATCAATAAAATAAAATATCGAACAGTAATTACTGTAACAATTATTGAGTAGTGCCTTCTTACGTAAGAATTAATAATCCAAAAATATTGTGCAATACCGTGTGCTACTGTGCAACCATGCGTATTACTATATTTTAACCACTAGGTAATCTAATAGTGTTAACGGTAATAATTACGCCATTATTTATAAAAACTCATACTTGTCATTTTCTTCATCCGACAGTTATTCTATTATGGGGCCCATAAATGACTGCACCATCGTACGAATATTCCCCGATAGCAAGAATATTCTCCGACCAAATGAATATTCCCCGATAATAATGAATATTTTATAACCACTTGCCTATTTTGCAAAATTTGCACATTTCACCCATAACCAAAGCATTATATCAAATTAACACCTTATTATTCAAAATAATAATTAGAGAAAATTCATTTTTATTTATAAAAAGTTGGGGTCTTACAATCTCCCCTCCTTATGAAATTTCATTCTCGAAATTGACGTACGTACCTAGTGTTTTGAAAAGGTGAGGATACCTCGCTTTCATTTCAGATTCCAACTCCCAGGTCTTTCCCTCAATAGCATGGTTCCTCCACAAAACCTTGACTTGTAATATAACTTTTGTGCGTAGGACATACTCCTTCCTATCCAAGATCTTGATAAGTACCTCATCGTACGTTAAATCTTCGGCTATCTCGTCTGGTTCTAACTCAATAATGTAGTTCAGGTCATCCACATATTTACATAACATCAATACGTTATGAACATGAGACATGCTTGGAGGTAATGCGAGTCTATAGGCCATATTTCCTACTCGGTCAAAAATCTCAAATGGACCAATAAATCGAGGGTTGAAATTTCTTTTCTTCATCGACTCTTACTTATAGAATAACACCTTCTTCTTCATATCCATTAGCTCCGGGTCTATGGCTTGAGCAGCTTTAACTTTATCGATTAAAGTCGGTTCTACGCGTATATTTGACTTCATCACGTGGGTCCCTAGAGTCTTTAACTCTATCTCCATCTTTTGTAAGTCGTACAAAATGGGTCTTTCCATTAACAACATCGCACTTGTACCCGCATACGATCTTCTACTCAACGCGTCAGCTACTACGTTCGCTTTTCCACGACGTTATTGTCAGAACATGTGCTGAAATGAGTCTCCTCTTGAGTTCTTGGAAGCTCTTCTCGCATTCCTCGCTCCATCCAAATTTTGTATCTTTACGAGTCAACTGAGTTTAATGGAGTGGCAATTCAAAAAAAAAAAATCCTTCAAATAGCACCTATCGTTTTCCCACCACTAAGTCAAGAAAGCTATGTATTTCGATTACTAACTTAAGTTGTTCTCAACTGTGACTCATATCCCAATCTTGGATAGCACATCACAATAGCACCTATCGTTTTCCCACCACTCAAATATAGCGTCCCCTACGGAGAGTCTGGCTTTGGGGCATTCCACAAAGGAAGTCACCAGATAGAGGCTCGGGTACTAACTCTTGTAGTTAAGTTTTTAACTCCTGAAATTCAATAGGAGTCACTCAATATAAGATTTTAGAAATGGGGTTTGTACCGAGTTCAAGATCTATACAAAATTCAATATCACGCTCTGGGGATAGGCCAGGAATTTCTTCGGGAAATACGTTAGGAAATTCACTAACAATAGAAATATCATTCAAATCTGACGTATTTTTGTTTAAATCCATATCATGGGCTAAGAATGCTAGACATCTATTTTTTAATAAATGAATGGCTTTATGGCTTGATATAACCGTGATTGATTTTAGTGGTTTGGTTTCTTGAATTCGTATAATAGGTAGGTTAGGAATATGAAAACTAACAACCTTACGAAAATAATCAATTTTAGCATGATGAGTGGTTAACCAATCATTCCCTAAAATCACATCAAAAGCAAGTATCTTTAAAGAGATAAGATCAACAGGTAATGTGATGGTGCCAACTTGGATCAAGCAAGATTTATAAACAGTGGATGTAATGAAAGTTTCTCCTAACGGAGTTTTAATAGATAAGTCAAAGTCTAGTTTCTCAGAAGTCAAGTTCAAACGTTGAGCACAAGCAGGAGAGATAAAAGAATGGGTAAAACCGGTATCTAGTAAGGTATAGACTTCGCAAGAATTTATGATTAACTAACCCGTGATAACTTCGTTCTGGTTACTCACGTTTTGGCCAGTCACGACAAACGCCCTTCTAAGAACCGCTGACTTTGACTTGTCCGGGACAGCCTTTGGAGTCACCATCCCCGCTAGACTTGATTTCGCTACAGGACAAAATTGAGTTATGTGACCATCTTTTCCATAACTAAAACATACCTTGGAAGGCTGTGAATAGTTTGGACTTATGTGTTCCTACTCTCCGCATTTGTAGCATCTAACTGGCGGTCGTTCTCCTCCCCTAGAATTTGTTGCTGGTGCTAGTACTGCTGCTGCTGCCGACGTCTTCCCATCATCGTTAAATTTTCTCTTCTTGAATTTTCCACTTGAATCATTTCTTCTATTATCTTGGCCATTATTACCACTGAAGTGGTTACCATTTCTGGCATAATAATTTCCTCCACGATGGTTATCATTGTTCCGATGGCTGTTGCTACCGGTACGATTATTATCGTGCTATTGGTCGTTCTCTTTTGGTTGAACTGACTCATAATCTCGGTCCAATAATGGAGCCCTATTCACTACATCTGAATACAAATACAATTTGTGAGAAATGAGGTATTGACGTATTTTAGTTTTCAAACCTCTCATAAACATCTACGTCATAAGTTCCTCATTCTCTACCAAATGAGGTGCAAACCTGGAAAACTCCGCGAACTTAGCCTCGTACTGGGACACAGTCATGTTGTTCTGTTCTAGTCTAATAAACTCTACCTCCTTTATATGACGAATACTTTCAGGAAAGTACTTGTCATTGAACAGTTTCTGGAATGCTTCCCAAGACATATTGAGTGCGGCAGGCTGGGTACGCTTCATAGATTCCCACCAGTACTCTGCCTCACCACGGAACATAAAGGTGGTGAATGGAACCTTTTGTTCCTCCGTGCATCCCAAGACATCAAATATCTTGGTAATTTGCTTAACCCACGTTTCTGCCTCGATCGGATCCGGCTTTCCCAAAAACTCTGGCGGTCCCAACTCCTTAAATTGCTTGGCTGTGACAAGTCGCGTGTTGCTATTATTTCCACCCGTATTTTGAACAGGAGTCTCTCTCGTCTGATTTTGCATGAACTACAAAAAGCTTCTAAACATCCCATCATTCATCGTTTGTTCGGTAGTGTTTTTACAAGAGGAATATAGTCGTCCTGTTGCACGTTCTCTTGGTTGATGATTAAAGGTGTCTCCACGGTCTCATTCACTCCGTTGTTAACATTTTCAGCTGTCATTCTCAAATACTTCCATAAAACAAAGGTTAATTAAAGAAAATGACAAACCACATAATACCCCTATATTTTGACCGACCAACAAATAAGCTTAGGTAGGACACACTAGCAAGGATTTACTTGTTTCTCCTCTCCTAGTTCTATTCCTCGATCTCCGCCAGAGACCATGTCCCTAACCTCTAATACCAATTTTGATGCCCCCAAAATAGGTATACATCACCCATTCTGAGTCGCCAAATACATGGTACAGAAAACAACTACAACTTCATTATTACAATTGTCGTGCAAAATACGACAACACATATGCTGTGAGTTTAAATACAAATATTATCTTATAGACAATTTTCAACACTCAAATAAGTCCTCATTATAATTATTGATACACTATTTTACAAAATAGTGAGGACAGCTAAAACAACTGTCTCGAAACATCATTCCATACCCCGACTAGTTCCCGCTATATTCTCGCCTCCTGAGAAGAAAAATGGAACAAAAAGGAAAAGGTGAGCTCAACTAGCCCAGTAAAGAATATTATGACTAAGATAATGTACAACAAATTATCCTTAGTCTTCAACAGGGAAAAATCTGATAGAATATAATAGACAACAAATTTTAGATCAATAACTGCAGCGAAAACAACAATTCATTATAAGAGTTAAGTAGAGAATGAAGTCTACTATCTTCTATGATTTTAAAGTCCATCATCAATATTTTATCCCTGTAACATCAATCAATATACATCTTGAATCAAATATTCATCTTTGCACTACGGGCCAAAGATATTCATCAGATAATCATTCATCTTTGCATTACAGGCCAAAGATATTAAGTTATATCACCATTTAGGACTGAGGATGATGAAAAATATCTTAAACAAAACGAATCCAGTGATATAAAAGATTAAAGATTAGGGATTCGTACTTCGGTTTATCCAAGTTCAAAAATACTCCATCATAATCAATTGTGGAGCTGAATTTAAAAATAAAGATCAAAACATGGATACAATCAAAGATAGTAACCATAATTGACAACTTGGACAAAGAAAAAGAAAATTTAATTTTTCTATGAATAGTGTCGTATACGTGAATAGTAACCCCGACACGAAAAGGTAGAAATTCCATAAGAAAAATTATACTTCGTGAATAGTACTGTATCCGTGAATAGTGTCGTATACGCTCAATATTATAGAGAGAGAAAAATTTAGATTCTGGTGTGATTTTCAATTCTAACTAAGCACCCTATTTATAGGAAAATAACAGAACGCCAAAGCAGACTAAATTAATAAAATATTAATATAATTTTTCTACGCACACCGCTTTGAACAAAATTTAGCGGACCACATATGGGGCCCACTAAATTAAGCAAATTTCTACACCAACCAAAAGTGGGGCCCACCCATATTTTTAATAAAAAAACATTTATTTCCAAAACTTCAATAATTCATAATAAATAGTCATTTTATCAGAAAAATTCGAATCTCATGTCTATTCCATAGGAAATTTAATTCTCTACAACTTTGTAGAAGAAAGTTTTTCCAAATTCCAAACAGAAAATGTCCGAAATCCACATACGAACGGTTTTTAATACCTCTATTCTGACAAAATAATGATAAAACACCCCCATTTTGATAAAATACTGATAAAACACCTCAGAATTAATTCCTTCATTTATATACACATAAAATAAATATTTTATTATCATATAAATCAATAATTAATTATTCACAAATAATATTACTGAATCACAATTATGACAATCAGTTCATTCATAGGAAAGAAGGGGGCTTTCCGATAAGGATTTCTCCTTACTGGCGCGCAATTAGGTGACCAAACCCCTTTTCTAGACAGAACATCCTTAGACATTGCCAATAATGCTATCTAATAATATTATTCAAATAATATGAATTATTGATCTGATAATGGGAAATACTGTGCAGGGATAATTATTGAAACAACAATAATATAAAATATCAACGTAGCAATTATTGAATCAATAAATAAAATATTGAACAATAATTACTGTAACTATTATTGAGTAGTGCCTTCTTACGTAAGAATCAATATTCCAAAAATACTATGCAATACTGTGTGCTACTGTGCAACCACGCGTATTACTATATTTTAACCACCAATTATTTCAACAGTGTTAACAGTAACAATTACGTCGTTATTTATAAAAACTCATACTTGTCGTTTTCTTCATCCAATAGTTATTCTGTTATAAGGCCCATAAATGATTGCGCCATCGTACGAATATTCCCCGACAACAATGAATATTTTATAATCACTTGCTTATTTTGCAAAATTTGCACATTTCACCCATAACCAAAGCATTATATGAAATTAACACCTTATTATTCAAAATAATAATTAGAGGAAATTCATTTTTATTTATAAAAAGTTGGGGTCTTACACTAACTGCCCATTAAAGAGGGATTCAAGCCTGTCAAACAGAAACTCAAGAGACTAAAACTTGAATAGAGTATAAAAGTCAAAGAAGAAGTTGTCAAGCAATTCAAAGCATGAATTATCATGGTCTCAACCTACCCTGAATGATTATCTAATATAGTTCCTATGCCTAAGCTCGGAGGGAAGGTACGAGTATGCGTGGACTACTGGGATTTGAATAAAGCCTGTCTCAAAGATGACTTCCCAGTACCTTTCATCCAGATACTGATAGATAACAAGGAGCAGTAAGACATGTACTCTTTTGTCGACTGTTTCGCCGGGTATCAGCAAATCATGGTTTTCAAAAAATATAGAGAGAAAACAACCTTTATCACCCCCTGGGGAACATTCTGCTATAGGCGATTATCTTTCGATCTTATCAATGTTGGGGCCACCTATTAATGAGCCATGATGGCCCTTTTCCGTGACATGATGCACAAGGAGATAGATGTTTATGTGAATTATATCATCGTTAAGTCCAGAAAGGAAGATGACCACGTCGACCATCTCAGAAAGCTATTCAATCATCTTCGCAAATGCAACTTGAAGCTAAATCCAGCCAAATGTGCTTTTGGTATCAAATCCGGCAAATTATTGGGATCCTGGTAAGCAACAGGGGCATTGAGCCAGATCCCGCCAAGATTAAAGCCATCACTAAGATGCTTGTACCCCAAAAAGAAAAAGAGATACGAGGAATCCTTAGGAGAATTAATTTCATAAGCAGATTCATCTCCCAACTCACTGCAACTTGTGAGCCCATCTTCAAGCTATTGAGGAAAAATTCCTCCAAAAAATGGAATGAAGACTATCAAAAAGCCTTCCTCTCTATCAAGAAGCAACTGGTGGAAGCTCCTATTTTGGTACCACCAAGAGACAAAGTTCCCTTGTTCATGTACCTATCAGTGAATGCCAATGCTATTGGTTTTATGCTGGGGTAGAAAGATAATAGAGGCAAGGAATCTATTACCTCAACAAGAGATTCAGCAGCAGTGAGCAGAAGTACACCTTGATTGAAAAGACATGTTATGCTTTAATGTGGGCCGCCATAAGATTACAACATTATCTTTATGGGCACACAACCTATCTCATATCCCGTATGGATCCTCTGAAATACATATTCAGCAAACCCATGTTAAATTATCGATTTTCCAAATGGCAATTGATCCTCCAACAATTCGACATCATCTAAGTGACACAAAAGTCCATCAAAGATCAAGGAATTGCAGATAAATTGGCCAAAACTCCATCAATGAATTTCGAACCCTTGGAAATTTATTTCCTGGGTGATAGAATAATGACAATTTAGCAAAACCCTCGAGAAGATACCAGTCAATCTAGAAACTGTACTTCGATGGGTCTGTAAACATGGAAGATGCAGGAGCAGGAGTAGTTCATGTATCTATCACGGGAGAATATTATCCCATGTCTATCAAACTGTAGTTTGTCAACACTAACAACACAGTCGAGTATAAAGGCTGTATAATGGGATTGAAACTGGCCCAATCCATGGGTATCCAACGGTTAGAAATTTTTGGAGATTTTGAGTTGGTCATCGAGCAAACCACAGAGGCATATCACACCAAAGAATTATATTTTCTGCCCTACCATCGACATGTCATCAAGATTGCTATGGAGTTTGAAGAAATAACCTTCATCAAATTCCTCAAAATAGAAATGATTTTGCAGATGCATTAGTAACACTGGCTTCCTTGATCCACGTATCAAATAGGAGAAAAATTCCTGATATCAAAGTTACAAGCCAGAAGGTACCAGCCTATGGGAATTATATTGGAGAAGTATCAGATGAACTACCTCCCATCAAAAAGCCTTGGTATCAGGATATAAAAGAATATCTTCGAGATAGATCTACGCCCTCTGGGGAAAGTCAAGCTGAAAGAAAGCAAATCCAAAAAATGGCTATGAAGTTCTATCTAAGTGGGGATGCACTCTACAAAAGAGATGCTAGAATAGGCTTGCTGAGATGCCTAGACAGAGATCAAACCCAAAGACTTATGGATGAAGTCCATGGTGGAGTCTGTGGTCCACACATGAACAGTCCTTCACTCGCCAAGAAAATATTAAGAATAGGGTATTATTAGATATCCCTCAAAGCTGACTTTGACTATCACGTCAAAAGATGTTAGCAATGGCAAGTCCATGAAAATGCCATCCACACTCTTCCAGATAAACTACACAATATGAGTTCACCATGGCCCTTTTCCATGTGGGGGATGGACGTGATCGGGCTAATCAAGCCCAAAGACAGCAATAGTCATCAGTTTATCTTCACCATGATCTACTACTTCACCAAATGAGTTGAAGCTGGCTTATTTTCCAAAGTCACTAAGGGGTAATCATTGGTTTCATCAGAAACAATATAATTTATCGATATGGACAACCGAAGGTGATCGTATCAAACAACGCGAAAAATCTGAACAACCAGATAATGAAAGAATTATACAGCAAATTCCACATTAAACATCTTAATTTTGTCATTTATCGTCCCAAGATGAAAGGTGCTTTTGAAGCGGCCAACAAGAACATCAAGAAGATCATGCAAAAGATGTCAACCAATCACAAAGGGTGGCCTGACTTATTGCCTCTGACTCTGTTAACTTACAGAACGTCAAAGCGCACTTCTATTGGGACTACCCCCTACTCATTGGTCTATGGCATGGAAGTAGTGCTCCCTATAGAAGTGGAAATGAAATCATTAAGAGTGTTGATAGATGCTCAGATTGAAGAAGACCAATGGATACAAGAGCGGTACCACCAACTATTATAGACGAGAAAAGGGTGGCAACCATCTTCCATGGTCAGCTATATCAACAAAGGATTGCTCGGTCCTACAACAAGAAGGTTTGATTTAGGCAATTCAAAGAAAATAATTTGGTGCTGTAGAAGATCCTCACCAATCAAAATGAAGCTAGAGGAAAATTCTCCCCAAACTGGAAGGCCCTTTCATCATCAAAGAAGTGTTGACGGGAGGAGCCCTCAGACTGTAAGAAATAGAATGGGAAGAATTACCCCAGCTCATCAATTCAGGCACCGTGAAAAGGTACTATATCTGAATTACCTGTAAACCAACATCCTGGTTCTGAAAAAAAAAAGAACAAATCAAATCAATTCAGGTTTTCACTACAAAGTCTGAACTACGGAAGACCTTATCTCCCCTGTACGGGAGTACGTAGGCCAGCCAACTATGGTGCGGTTAAACCAAACAGATATTTCCAAATTTTCCAAAATACTCCATTCCCTATATAAAACACCAATCTAAACCATTCAGGCCAAGCATGAACTACATAAGACCTGATCTCCCCTCTACAAGAGTACGTAGATAGCCATCTATGGTGCAGTCTAACCTTCAAAAGAAAAAGCCAAATCCCTTACTTTATTTAAAAACCCAATTAAATACTAGTCTCAAGACACCAAACCTTACATACAACCAAATTCTAAAAAGCCTACATAATCAACGAACTCTTCCGAGAAACCCTCCAATATCGTAATGTCAGTCCATCATGAAAGAGTTCGTGATACATCAAGATAGCCGGTCATAAAGAAAATGGAAATCACCAAGCAAAGATCAAAACATATGCAAAAGAGAAGTGAATCAAAATATATTTCCTTACCATATAATAATATTTAATATATACAATGTATCCAGTACATGACAAAAATGGCTAACCTAGTCTATGCAGGAAAATGAAAGCTAGTCTATAAACCCATGGTCAAACGGGATAGCAAATCCAACATCACATCCCTCTCTGAAGATGAAGGTCCATCTCTGAGCTCATGGCCTATAGTCTCAATACGAGCTAAAAGATCTGCGACATTCTATAGAGTACTGTCATGATCATCCATAAATGCACTCATATCTGTGACAATGCCCTCGATATAAGATCTGAGAGCAGTACTGATGATTGGGTAATATACCCATGAATTAGATATACGTGGGCTTGAATTGTTGTATTCTCGAGTCTTTTAGAAGCATTTTTACTGTGTTTAGTGGTTATTTTGCAGATGCGGGAGATGTAGGGGTGAATTAGGGATCTGAGCTGTTTTAATGGCAATTATATAATTAAGTCGATGATCAGCGCCGGGGCGCTACTTAGAGTACTAAATCCAGCGCTGGAGGCCAGATTATGTTGACCAGGTGTGCGCGTGGACCAACGATTTAACTTGCATATTTGGGAGTTAATTGAGATGTTGATTTGGAAAAGGATTGTGGTTAGATGAAAAGGGTATATAAAGGCTACTTTGTTGAATTAAAAGAGGATAATCAACCACAGTTGGAGGATTATTATTAAGGATTCACTTGAAGATTGCAGAAAAGGCTAGGGAGATTTTCTTTAGAGTTTCTTCTTCTCCTTATTTTCAAATTGTGTCATTCCTTAAGGATGATTTTCATAAGATTGTTGGTTTTAATTTTTATTATGAACTAATTCTTTTATTAAGACTACCAATTGAACCTTATATGTCTATGAATTAATTATTTATTTATTCCAATTATTTATGTCAATGTGAATTGTTTATTATGTCTTGTGCGTATTATTAATTATTTGGCTAGTAATTACTGTGTTACTCTAGAAGGATTCAGAAGATGAAATCTAGGGTTGGAGCTGGACATGATAACATGTATGTTTGCATGACGAATAATTAGGGTCATGAATTGAATAGGAATATCTGTTTACTGCATGTAACAAATTGGGAATTGGAACTTAATGAGTTTAATTTAATTATTTTGCATAGGAATATCGCAAGATTTTTTGGATTGAATAAAAGTTAATTGATCACTTGGGAAAGAGCTTTTGACACTTAGAATTCCTGTTAACAATTCAGTAGGCATAATAATTGAGATAATTGTATAATTGGTTTGTAGTTCATAATTGGAGATATTGGAGTCTTAACCTTATTTATCTGAATACATTCGTCAAGTCTTAGTTTTTATTTAGTTGATTTAATTTTAGAATAATCTATTTTTAATTGATTAATTTAGGTTTCTTATTTCGAAAAATCACACTCTACGATTGTTTAAATAAAATTGAATTGGTATAGTGCTAGTAGTTGTAATTTATTGATTGGAATTCTCTATGGGATCGACATTGTATCTTATCACTTTACTACTTGTTGACTGTGTACACTTGCATATATATTTGATTGTGAAATCGACCAACAAGTTTTTGGCGCCGTTGCCGGGGAATTTATTATTAATATTAATTCCATATCAGTTATAACGTTATTTATTTTTCTTCTGGTGTTTGCAGGAATTCTTTATGAGTGCATGCACACTAGATCAAGGGCTAAAAAGAAACTTTTTCCTTATACAGACGATATCAAAAGGAAGTTCCAGAAATTACAGTTGACTAGTGTGGTGTTACCTTTGGAAGAAGATCTGGAAGCACAAGAAATACCAGTGAACATGGCAGGGGAAGAACAAAAATCACTTAGGGATTATGCCATGCCGACTATCATAGATATACAGTCGAGTATTCAGAGGCCAACAATTAATGCAAACAGTTTTGCGATCAAACTGGGAACGATTCAGATGCTTCAAAATGCAGTACAGTTTGGGGGTAGTTCGACGGATGATCCGAACGAGCACATCTTGAGTTTCTTGGAAATCTGCGACACCTTCAAGTTCAATAATGTCTCAAAAGATGCTATAAGGTTGAGGTTGTTTTCGTTTACATTGAAAGACAAAGCTCAGAGTTGGTTTCATTCCTTGCCGCCTGGTTCAATCACAGCTTAGGACGATTTAGCTTAAAAATTCTTAGCTAAGTTTTTCCCACTAACAAATTCGGCAAAACTAGGGAACGATATTCATACTTTTGCACAGTTCGACTCCGAAATATTATATGAGGCCTGGGAAAGATTTAAGGATATGCTCTGCAAATGTCCACATCACGGAATTCCACAGTGGATGCAGGTAGGGATATTTTGTGATGGTTTGCACGCTTCACAAGAGCCAGTATTGATGCAGCAGCAGGTGGAGCGATCATGGCTAAGAACTTTGATGAGGCTTATCAACTGTTAGAAATAATGGCCAACAATAATTACCAGTGGCCCATGACTAGGTCTAATCCTCCGAAAACACCGGGAAAGTTTGAAGTGGATACAGTGACAGCGTTGGCAGCACAGGTTTTCGCATTAGCTAAGAAAATTGAAACATGGAGTCCACCATCCGCACCGCAAGTAGCAATAGTTTGTGAGTTATGTGCTGGGAGCCATGCTACAGATCAATGTGCCATCAATTCTGAATCCGCTCAGTTCATGGGGAGCTATAATTGATCAGTCCAACAGTATCCGAATCAAAATGCCTACAACCCGGGTTAGAGAAATCACCCAGGATTTTCTTGGAGTAACAATCAAGCTCAAACACCTAGACAGCAAAACCCATCCGGATTTCAAAATCAGACTCAACAGCAGCCAGAGAGGAAAACAAGTTTGGAAGACGCTTTGGAAAAATTTATTGTAGCTACTGACAAAAGAATAAGTGAGCAAGACAAGTTATTGAGTCAAGTAGATATGAATATGAAAAGTCAAGCGGTTTCGATCAAGAATCTGGAAAATCAGATGGGGCAGATAGCACATGCGTTGAATAGCCGTCTACAAGGAACACTCCCTAGTGATACAGAGATAAATTCGGGTAGAGATGAGCATTGCAAGGCTGTGACTTAACGTAGCGGAAAGGAATTGCAAGAGACACGGGAAAAATGGACAAAGCAACAGTGGGAAAAGAGGAGGTCTCAGAAATAGGAAAATGACAGGATGGGGAGTTAGAGCAGAAAGCACCTGAACAAAGCCTCATAATGCCTCCCATACCATAACCGTAGAGGTTTCAGAAATCCAAGTTAGATAAGCAGTTTTCAAGATTTTTGGATATTTTCAAAAAACTGCATATTAACATACCCTTTGCCGAAGCCTTGGAACAAATGTCGAGTTACGCCAAGTTCATGAAGGAGGTCTTGTCGAAGAAGAGAAAATTGAGTGATTTTGAAATAGTGGCGTTAACCGAAGAGTGCAGCACAATTATCCAGAATAAGTTACCTCCAAAGCTAAAAGATCCATGTAGTTTTACTATTACATGCGAAACTAGAAATTAGTTTTTCGGGGAGAGCATTATGTGATTTAGGGGCCAATATAATTTTGATGCCACTATTCGTCTACAGCCAGTTTGGTCTTCAGGCACCAAAATCGATAATTATCAGTTTACAGTTAGCGGACCGGTCAGTTACATATCCACGAGGTATTGTTGATGACGTTTTAGTAAAAGTGGATAAATTCATCTTCCCAGCAGATTTCTTTATCTTGGATTGTGAAGTGGACAGGGAAATTCCCATCATTCTCGGGCGACCATTTTTAGCTATGAGGAGAACGTTGATCGACGTACAAAAAGGTGAATTGACGATGCGAGTTGAAGATCAACAGGTTACCTTTAATGTATTTAAGTCAATGACATTTTTGAAAGAAAAGGGTGAATGTCATGGACGAATTAGTGAATCACAAGTTCAACGAGAATTATTTAGAGGACCCACTAGAATCCGTTTTGTTTGGAATGGATGACTATGGTATTGAGGATGACATTGAGTATGTCAAATGGCTAGATGCATTACCTACCACCAAGAAAAGTAAACAATCATTCGACACTCTTGATAGGCCTGAAACGGAAGGGAAAAAGTTCAAACCATCGATAGAAGAGCCACCGGTGTTGGAATTAAAACCCTACCATCTCATATGCAGTATGCCTATTTGGGAAAAGATGCTACTCTACCAGTCATTATTTTGATAGATTTAACTGACACGCAAAAAGAGAAACTGCTAAGGGTATTGTGAGAGTTCAAAATTGCAATCGGATGGACTATAGTGGATATTCGAGTAATTAGTCCGTCATTTTGTATGCATAAGATTTTATTGGAAGAGGGAGCAAAACCAACCATTGAGCAGCAAAGAAGGTTAAACCCCATTATAAAGGATGTGGTGAAAAAGGATATCATAAAGTGGTTGGATGCCGACATTATTTATCCAATCACAGACATTTCATGGTAAGTCCTGTACAGTGCGTACCAAAGAAAGGGGGCATAACAGTGGTGAAAAACGACTCTAATGATCTCATCCCCACTAGAACCGTTACAGGATGGAGAGTATGTATGGATTACCGCAAACTAAATAAAGCCACACACAAGGATCACTTTCCCTTGTCGTTCATTGATCAGATGTTGGATAGGTTAGCGGGATATCAGTTCTACTGTCTTTTGGATGGATATTCCGGATATAATCAGATTGCCATAGCCCCGAAAGATCAAGAAAAAACCACATTCACATGCCCTTATGGTACATTTACATTCTGGTGGATGTCTTTTGGCTTATGTAACGCTCCGACAACTTTTCAACGATGCATGATGGCCATCTTCTCTGATATGGTAGAACATAACTTGGAAATATTTATGGATGACTTCTCCGTGTTCGGTGATAGTTTCGACTTATGCTTGAATAATTTGGTCTTATTATTGAAGCGCTGTGTGGAGACGAACCTAGTTCTTAACTGGGAAAAATGTCACTTCATGGTGCAAGAGGGGATAATTTTGGGGCATAAGGTTTCTACAGCAGGGCTAGAGGTGGATAAAGAAAAAATTGAGACGATTGAGAAACTACCTCCGCCATCATCTGTGAAGGGAATACGGAGCTTCTTGGGACATACGGGTTTCTACAGATGCTTCATTAAAGACTTCTCCTAAATTTCAAAACCCTTATGTTCCCTCTTGGAGAAAGATGTACCATTCAAGATGGATCAGTCATGCATCGATGCTTTTGAATTATTGAAGAAGAAATTGGTTTTAGCTCCAATTATAGTGGCTCCAGATTGGTATTTACCGTTTGAATTGATGTGCGACACCAGTGACTACGCAGTTGGAGCAGTATTGGGACAACGTCGCGATAAAATTTTTCACACTATTTACTACTCCAGCAGGATGTTGACGGATGCTTAGTTGAATTACACGACCACTGAAAAAGAATTACTTGCGGTCGTGTTTGCCTTCGACAAGTTCAGAGCATATCTCATAGGGACCAAGGTAATTGTCTACACTGATCATTCTGCTATTAAGTATTTGATTGAAAAGAAGGATGCCAAGCCGCTGTTAATATGGTGGGTACTTTTGCTACAAGAATTTCACTTGGAGATCTGAGATAGAAAAGGTACCAAGAACTAGGTGGCGGATCATCTTTTTAGTATAGAAAACGCGGAGGTTCAGCAAAAAGAAGAAGTTATGATTAATGAGAGGTTTCCTGATGAACAACTTCTTTAAGTCGCAACGACCGTGCCTTGGTACGCAGATTTTGTGAATTATCTGGTTAGTCATGTGTTACCTCCAGAGTTGAACTCGCAACAATGGAAAAAGTTCCTCCACGATGTCTGACAATACTTTTGGAAAGAACCATTTCTGTTTAAGAATTGTGCAGATCAAATGATTAGACAATGTGTACCACAAGAAGAGATGGAAAGCATATTAGGTCATTGTCACTCCTCGGATTACGGAGGCCACTACGCGGGTGATAGGACAGTAGCCAAAGTGTTGCAGTCGGGATTTTTCTGGCCTTCCTTATTTAAAGATGCATATCTCTATGTGTTAAAGTGTGATCGGTGTCAGCGGGTAGGCAATATCTCCAAACACAATGAAATGCCACTTAATATAATTTTGGAGGTTGAGTTATTCAATGTATGGGGAATTGATTTCATGGGACCTTTCCCATCATCTTTCAATAATCAGTACATTCTATTGGCGGTGGACTATGTCTCGAAATGGGTAGAAGCTGCAGCCTTACCCTCGAACGATGCTAAGGTGGTACTTTGATTCTTGAAGAAGAATATTTTCACACGATTTAGAACACTGAGGGCAATAATTAGAGATGAAGGAACTCATTTCTGTAATAAGCAGTTCACAAAATTGCTTACAAAGTATGGGGTATGACATAAGATTGGATCTTTTCCATAGTCATACGTACCAACTCTGGTCCCAACAATTTTGCTTCACCCACCTCATCCTAATATACTGGACAGCGACATTTTCGTCCATACAAGGCTTCAAATGGAGCCATACCTATACTTACCTGATAACTGTTGTTGTAGGAGAATTCCACTAGTGGTAAATACTTATCCCAACTCCCTTTGAAGTCTAGGACACAGAGTCTTAATAGATCTTCAAGAGTTTAAATAGTTCTCTCTGATTTTCCGTCCGTTTGAGGATGGTATGCCGAACTGAATCGTAAATCCGTGCCCATAGCTTTCTGCAAGCTAACCTAAAATTGTGAAGTGAATCTTGGGTCACGATTTGAAACTATGGATACCGGCATTCCATGCAATCTCACAATCTCATTCACATACATACTAGCAAGACGTTCAAGGGGATAAGTCTCACGTATAGGCAAGAAATGAGCCGACTTGGTTAATCTATCAACAATAACCCAAATCGCATCTATACCTTGAGAAACCTTGGGAAGACCCGTAACGAAATCCATAGTAATGTGTTCCCACTTCCATTTTGGAATCTCAAGTGGTTGCAATGGACCCTTTGGCAATTGATGCTCGCCTTTACATGTTGGACAGGTTAAACACCTCGAGATAAACTCCGCGATCTCTCTTTTCATATTGTTCCACCAAAATGTATGTCGAAGATCATGATACATTTTGGTACTCCCAGGATGGATTGCAAATGGTGTGTTATGTGCCTCCATCATGATTCTATGCTTCAAGTCAGGATCGTTAGGAATGCAAAGTCTGGAGTTGACTCGAAGTATTCCTTCTTCATCGATTCCTGCTTCTAGAATAGCACCTTCTTGCACTTTCTTCTTCATACGCATCGCCCTGTGTCAGTAGCTTGAAGCAAAACTTTAACTTTATCGATTAAAGTCGGTTCTACTTGTATGTTTGATATCATCACATGGGTACTTGGAGCCTTTAACTCTATTTCCATCCTTTTGTAAGTAAATATAAAATGGGCTTTTGTGTTAACAACATTGTACTGCATCCGCATATGATCTTCTACTCAATAAATCATTACCACAACGCTTGCTTTTCCAGGATGATATTGAATGCTATGGTCGTAATCCTTCAACAGCTCGAGCCAACGTCGTTGTCGCATGTTGAGTTCCTTTTGGGTGAAGAAATATTTGACGCTTTTATGATCCGTATAAATCTCCACGTTCTCCCCATACAGGTAGTGTCTCCAGATTTTTAACACAAAAACGACTGATGCCAACTCCAGATCATGAGTAGGATAATTCCTCTCATATTCTTTGAGTTGTCGCGAGGCATAGGCTATGACTTTCCCATGTTGCATGAGAACACATCCTAACCCTTTGCCTGAAGCATCGCTGTAGATAACAAATCCATCAGAACCAGATGGTATTGTTAGAACAGGTGCCGAAATGAGTCTCCTCTTGAGCTCTTGGAAACTCTTCTCGCATTCCTCGCTCCATACGAATTTTGTATCTTTCTGAGTCAGCTGAGTTAACGAAGTAGCGATTCGAGAAAATCCTTCCACGAATCTCCGATAATAACCAGCTAAGCCCAAAAAGCTACGCACTTCGGTCACCGACTTCGGTTGCTCCCAACTTTGTATTGCTTCAATCTTCGCCGGGTCAACAGATACTCCATGTTTTGACACCACGTGCCCAAGGAATGCTACTTCCTTAAGCCAGAACTCGCATTTCTTCAGCTTGGCATATAGCTTGTTGTCACAAAGTCTTTAAAGTACCAGCTTCAAATGGTGCTCATGATCTTCACGGATTTTGGAATAGATGAGGATGTCATCAATAAAGACAACAACGAACTGATCCAAATATTCCTTGAATACACGGTTCATCATATCCATGAAAGTAGCAGGAGCATTAGTCAATCCAAAAGACATGACTAAGAATTCATAATGTCCGTTCCGAGTTCTGAAGGCAGTCTTTGGAATATCCTCAATTTTAATCTTCAGCTAATGATATCCAGAATGAAGATCGATCTTTGAAAAGAATTGTGCTCCTTACAACTGGTTAAACAGGTCATCAATACGAGGTAGGGGATACCTATTCTTGATGGTGACATGGTTTAATTCTCGGTAGTCAATACAAAGTCGCATACTCCTGTCTTCTTCTTTACAAATAAGACAGGAGCACCCCAAGGAGATGTACTAGGACGAATGAAACCGATGTCTAACAATTCTTGTAGTTGGACTTTTAACTCCTGAAGTTCAATAGGAGCCATTCGATATGGGGTTTTAGAAATGGGCTTTGTACCCGGTTCAAGATCAATAAAGAATTCAACTTCTCATTCTGGGGGTAGACCAGGAAGTTCTTTCGGAAATACATCAGGAAATTCATTAAGAACAAGAATATTATTCAAATCTGACGTGTTTTTGTTCAAGTCCATAATATGGGCTAAGAAAGATTGACATCCATTTTTCAATAAACGAATAGCTTTATGGCTTGATATGACGGTGACTGATTTTAGTAGTTTAGTTGCTTGAATTCGTAAAACAGGTTGGTTAGAAATATGAAAACTAACAACCTTATGAAAACAATCACTTTTGGCATGATGAGTGGTTAACCAATCAATCCCTAAAATCATATTAAATGCAAGTATCTTTAAAGAGATAAGATCAACAGGTAATGTGATTGTGCCAACTTGGATCAAACAAGATTTATAAACTGTAGATGTAACAAAGGTTTCACCCAACAGAGTTTCAACAGATAAGTTAAAGTCCAATTTCTCCGGAGTCAAGTTTAAACGTTGAGCACAAGCAGGAGAGATAAAAGAATGGGTAGAACCGGTATCTAGTAAGGTATAAACTTCGTAAGAGTTCAAGATTAGCTTACTCGTGATCACCTCGTTTGGGTTTCTCACGTTTTGGCCAGTCACGAAAAACGCCCTTCCTTAAACCACCGACTTTGTTTTGTCCATAGTCGCCTTTGGTGCCGCCGTCCCAGTTGGACTTGACTTCGCTACCGGACAAAATCGGGCTATGTGACTGTCTTTTCCATAATTGAAACACACCTTGGAAGGCTGTGAACAGTTTGGACTTATGTGTCCTTCCTCTCCGCATCTGTAGCATCTAACTGGCGGTCGTTCTCCTCCCCTAAAATTTGTTGTTGGTCTTTGGTGTGCTTGATGATGTCTTCCCGTCATTGTTGAATCTCCTCTTTTTGAAATTTCCACTTGACTCACCTCTCCTATTATCATGGCCATGATTTCCACCTGAGTGGTTACCGCTTTTGTCCGTATTCTTCCCTCCACGCTGGTTATCATCGCTCCGATGACTGCTGTCATCGGTATGACCCTGGTTGAGGTCCCTCGGTTGAACATACTCATTATCACGCTCTAATAATTGAACCCTGTTTACAACATCTGAATATAAAGAAAATTTATGAGAGATAAGATATTGTCGAATCTCGGGTTTTAGACCTCTCAGAAACATCCGCGTCATACGTTCCTCATTTTCTACCAAATGAGGTGCAAACCTGGATAACTCCACGAACTTCGCCTCGTACTGGGACACCGTCATGTTGTTCTGTTCCATTCTAATAAACTCTACCTCCTTCATATGACGAATACTTTCAGGAAAGTACTTGTCATTGAACAGTTTCTGAAATTTTTCCCAAGAAATGTTGAGTGTAATTGGTCAAGTACGCTTCTGATTCCCACCGAAGAATCGCCTCACCACGGAACATAAAGGTGGAGAATGGAACCTTCTGTTTCTCTGTGAAGCCTAAGACATCTAATATCTTGGTAATTTGCTTAACCCACATTTCTGCCTTAATCGGATCGGGTTTTCCCCAGAAATCTGGTGGTTCCAACTCCTTGAACTGCTTGGCTGTGACAAATCACGCGTTTCTATCATTTCCACCCGTATTTTATACACGAGTCTTCCTCGTCTGATTTTACATGAACTGCAAAAAGCTTCTAAACATCGCATCATTCATCGTTTGCTCGGTAGTGTTGTTTACAGGTGGAATATTTCCTTCCTGTTGCACGTTCTCTTGGTTGGTAATCAAAGGTTGTTCCACAGTCTCATAGACTACATTGTTAACATTCTCAGCTGCCATTCTTAAAACTTCCATAGAACATGGGTTAATTAAAAAAATTAACATATCACATAATATCCCTATATTATGACCGACCAACAAATAAGCTTAGGTCGGACACACTAGCAAGGATTTACTCGTCTCTCCCCTCCTAGTACTATTCCCCGATCTCCGCTAGAGACCATATCCCTAAGCTCTGATACCAACTGTGACGCCCCCAAAATAGATATATTTCACCCATTCTGAGTCGCCAAATACATGGTACATAAAAACAACTACAACTTTATTAATACAATTGTCATGCAAAATACGACAACACATACTGTGAGTTTAAATACAATATTGTCTTCTAGACAATATCCACACCCAAATAAAGTCCTCTTTACAATTATTGATGCACTATTTTACAAAATAGTGAGGACTACTAAAACAACTATCTTGAATCATCACTCCATACCCTGGCTAGTCCCTGCTAAATTCTCACCTTCTGAGAAGAAAAATGGAACAAAAAGGAAAAGGGTGAGCTCAACTAGCCCAGTAAAGAACATTATGACTAAGATAATATACAACAAATTATCCTTAGTCTTCAACAGGGAAAAATCTGATAGAATAAAATATACAAGTTTTAAATCAACAACTGCAGCGGAAATAATAATTCATTAGAAGAGTTAAGTAGAGAATGAAATCTACTATCATCTATGAATTTAAAAGTCCATCATCAATATTTTATCCATGTAACATCAATCAATATACATCTTGAATCAAATATTCATCTTTGCACTACGGGCCAAAGATATTCATTTGTATCACCAGTTGGTCATGTTCATCTCAACACCTGTTCATCTTTGCACTACAGGCCAAATATATTCATCAGGTAATCATATATCTTTGCACTACGGGCCAAAGATATTCATCAAGTATCATCATTACGGACTGAGGATGATGAAAAACATTTTAGAGAATGAATCCAGTGAGACAGAAGGACAAATATTAGGGACTCGTGTTTCGGTTTATCCAAATTCAATAATACTCCATAATAACCAAGTGTGAAGTAGAATTCAAAAATAAAGATCAAAACATGGATACAATCAAAGATAGTAACCATAAAAGATATTTGGGACGAAAAAGAGAAAATTTTATTTTTCGGTGAATAGTGTCGTATTTGTGAATAGTATCGTATACGTGAATAGTGCCGTATACGTGAATAGTAACCCCGACACAAAAAGGTAGAAATTCCACAATAAAATTCATAACAATATCTCAGCATAATGATATTGAAGAAAATAATATCATTTAAGAAGAAAATAACATCCCTTACCTCAAAAGACAATACTTCGGAATGAAAGGTCGGATGTGATGTTGAATGAAACTTGTACTGAATAGCAACTCTCAAACTATCTAAATACTCACAAAATACGCTCGATAATATAGAGAGACAAAGAGAGAAAACTTTGTTTCTGGTGTGATTTTCAATTCTAACTTAGCCCTTTATTTATAGGAAAATGTTAGCACGCCGAAGCAGACTTGACCTGCTACCTGATGGCTTTACCTGCTACTATTTCCACCCACCACATTTGAAATAAAATTTGAGCACATTTCTCACCAACCAAAAGTGGGGCCCACTCAATTCTAGAATTTTCCACCAAAAATCATTTATAACATAATTTTCGATTCAGTCACCTCTTAAAATTCATAACAAATCATACGTTCATTTTTAACGGTTCAAAATTTGTGGACATATACTCAACTTATATATGTATAACATATCCAAAAATCACAATGATCCAACGGTCGGATTAAAAATTATAACTCACGCAAGATATCTGAAAAATACTGATTTGATTTTTAATACCTCTATTCCGACAGAAATACTGATAAAACACCTCAACATTAATTCCTTCAATTATATCCACATAAAATAAATATTTCATTATCATATAAATCAATAATTAATTATTCACAAATAATATTACAGAATCACAATTATGACAACCAGGCCGTTCCTAGGAAAGATGAGGCTTTCTAATAAGGATTTCTCCTTACTGGCGCGCAATTATGTGACCAAACCTCTCCTTAGACAGAACTTTCTAGACATTGCCAATAATGCTATCTAATAATATTATTCAAATAATATGAATTATTGATCAAATAATGGGAAATATTGTGCAGAGACAACAATAATAATATAAAATATCAATACAACAATTATTGAATCAATAAAATAAAATATTGAACAGTAACTACTGTAACAATTATTGAGTAGTGCCTTCTTACGTACGAATCAATAATTCAACCATACTGTGCAATACCGTACTATGCAACCACGCGTATTACTATATTTTAACCACTGGGTATTCCAACAGTGTTAACGGTAACGATTACGCCGTTATTTATAAAAACTTAAACTTGTTGTTTTCTTCATCCGACAGTTATTCTGTTATGAGGCCCACGAATGGTTGCGCTGTCGTACGAATATTCCACGACCAAATGAATATTCCTCAACAAAAATGAATATTTTATAACCACTTGCTTATTTTGTAAAATTTGCACATTTTACCGATAACCAAAGTATTGTATCAAATTAACTCCTTAATATTTCAAGATAATAAATAGAGAAAATTTAATTTTATTCATAAGAAGTTGGGGTCTTACACAAAGGCCTATTTTGTGTGATTTACAAAAGATGAAGATATAATTCAAGACTCTGGGGACCCATGCGATGATGTCAAGTATAAGCATAGAACCAACTCCAGACCCGGAGCTGATGCGTATGAAGAAGAAAGTACAAGAAGGTGTTATCCCAGAAGCAAGAATCGATGAAGAAAGAATACTTCGAGTCAACTCCAGAATTTGTGTTCCTAATGACTCTGATTTGAAGTACAAGATCATGATGGAGGTACACAATACACCATTTGCAATCCATCCTGGAAGTACCAAAATGTATCGTGATCTTCGACATACATTTTGGTGGAACAATATGAAGAGAGAGATCGTGAAGTTTATCTCGAGGTGTTTAACTTGTCAACGTGTAAAGGCGGAGCATCAAGTGCCTAAGGGTCCATTGCAACCACTTGAGATTCCGAAATGGAAGTGGGAACACATTTCCATGGATTTCGTTACGGGTCTTCCCACGGTTTCTCAAGGTATAGATGGAATTTTGGTTATTGTTGATAGATTAACTAAGTCTGCTCATTTCTTTCCGATACGGGAGACTTATTCCCTTGAACGTCTTGCTCATATGTATGTAAATGAGATTGTGAGATTGCATGGAATGCCAATATCCATAGTTTCGGATCGTGACCAAAGATTCACTTCACGATTTTGGGTTAGCTTGCAAAAAGATATGGGCAAGGATTTATGATTCAATTCGCCATACCATCCTCAAACGGACGGACAATCAAAGAGGACTATTCAAACTCTTGAAGATCTGTTAAGACTCTATGTACTAGACATCAAAGGGAGTTGGGATAAGTATTTACCATTGATGGAATTCTCCTACAACAACAGTTATCAGGCAAGTATAGGTGTGGCTCCATTCGAAGCATTGCATGGACGAAAGTGTCGCTCTCCAATACGTTGGGATGAGGTGGGTGAAGCAACATTGTTGGGACCAGAGTTGGTACGTATGACCACGGAAAAGATCCAAATGATTCGACAACGTATACATACGGCACAGGATCGACAAAAATGTTATGCGGATATTCATCGAAAGGACGTGGAATTTAGTATTGGGGATCATGTATTATTGCGAGTTGCTCCATGGAAGGGAGTTACAAGATTTGGGAAAAGAGGAAAGCTCAATCCATGATTTATTGGTCCATTTCAGATTCTTAACCGAGTAGGAAATGTGGCTTATAGACTCACGTTACCTCCAAGTATGTCTCGTGTTCATAATGTTTTTCACATATCTATGCTTCATAAATATGTGAAAGACCCGAACCACGTTATTGAGTTAGAACCGGACAAGATAGCCGAAGACTTAACGTATGAGGAGGTACCTATAAAGATCTTGGATAGAAAGGAGCATGTCCTACACACAAAGGTCATACCACAAGTCAAAGTTTTGTGGAGGAACCATGCTATTGAGGAAATGACCTGGGAGTTGGAAACGAAAATGAAAGTGAGGTATCCTCACCTTTTTGAAACAGTGGGTACGTACGTTAATTTCGAGGATGAAATTTCATAAGGAGGGGAGGTTGTAAGACCCCAACTTATTATAAATGAAATTGAATTTCTTTATTTATTATTTTGAAATAGTAAGGGTTGATTTGATTAATGTGGTTAGTTATGGATAAAATGCACAAATATTTCAAATAAGCAAGTGGTTATAAAATATTCATTATTGTCGGGGAATATTCGTTTGGCCGTGGAATATTCTTCTTGTCGAGGGAATATTAAATGCACGACTACACAAATGACCTTGTGTGGGCCCCATAACGGAAAGCGATTGGATGAAGAAAACGACAAGTATAAGTTTTTATAAATAACGTCGTAGTTGTTATCGTTAACACTGTTGGAATACCCGGTGATTTAAACATAGTAGCACACGGTATTGCACCAATTATTGATTCTTACGTAAGAAGACACTACTCAATAATTGTTACAGTAATTACTATTCAATATTTTATTTTATTGATTCAATAATTGCTACGTTGATATTTTATATTATTGTTGTTTCAAAAATTATCACTACACAGTATTTTCCATTATCAGATCAATAATTCATATTATTTGAATAATATTATTAGATAGTATTATTGGCAATGTCTAGAAAGTTCTGTCTAAGGAGAGGTTTGGTCACCTAATTGTGCGCTAGTAAGGAGAAATCCTTATTGAAAAGCCCCCTTTTTCCACAGGAATGGCTCGTTTTACAATATTGCGATTCTGTAATATTATTTGTGAATAATTAATTATTGATTTATATGATAAGGAAAATATTCATTTTATGTGGATATAGATGGAGAAAATTTTTAATGTGATAATTGTTGAAAATTGATAATTTATCTTTTCTGATAAAATAATTTATTTAAATATATTATTATATTATAATAATATAATAATGGTGATATTTTACAATGAATGTGTGATATATGAATAAATGAGGAGGGAGAGTATTTTTGTTACAAAAAATGTTTAAAACATGTTAAACATGTTCGTGGGCCCTATTTCTTGACTGAAATTTAATTATAGCCCGTAAAATCGTCCGTATGTGGATTTTGGTCAAGTTCTGCTTGGAATTTGGAAAAACTTATACTTACAAAGTTGTAGAGAATTGAATTTTCTATGGAATGGACATAAGATTCCAATTTTTATGATAAAAGGGCTATTTATTATGAATTATTGAAGTTTCAAAATAATTTATTTTTGAAGTTTTAAATATTTTTTTAAAGAAAAATGTTTTTTTCATTTTGGTGGGCCCCACATGAGTGGTAAACATGCTGAATTCAGAAGTTTAAGTGGGCATAGGAAAATTTTAATATATATTAATATTTTATTAAATTTTCTGCTTTGGTGTTCTAAGCAATTTCCTATAAATAGGGTGCTTAGGTTAGAATTGAAAATCACACCAGGATCTGAAGTTTTCTCTCTCTATATTATCGAGTGTATTCTTCTGAGTATTTTGATACTTTGAGTGTTGCTATACGGTGCAAGTTCCTTTAGCACTATATCCAGTATTCCAGTCAAAAGTACTATCTTTTTGAGGTAAGGGATGTTATTTTTTTTAAATGATATTATTTCTTCTAATATCATTATGCCGGAATATTGGTAAGATTTTTCTTGTGAAATTCTTGTCTTTTTGTGTGGGGTTACTATTCACGATATAAGACTATTCACGATATCGACACTATTCACAGAAAAATTAAAATTTTCTTTTCTTCGTCTAAGTTGTTTATTATGATTACTAGCTTTGATTGTATCCATGTTTTGAACTTCATTCTTGAATTTTGCTCCACAATGGTTTATTATAGAGTATTTTTGAACATGAATAAATCGAAGTACGAATCCCTATTATTTGTTCTTTTTTTTTTCACTGGATTCGTTTTCTTTAAAATACTTTTCATCATCCTCGGTCCTAAATGATGATATTACTTAATATCTTTGGCCTGTAGTGCAAAGATGAATGATTTTCTGATGAATATCTTTGGCCCGTAGTGCAAAGATGAACAGGTGTTGAGATGAACATGACCAACTGATGAATATCTTTGGCCTGTAGTGCAAAGATGAATATTTGATTCAAGATGTATATTGATTTATGTTACAGGGATAAAATATTAATGGTAAACTTTTAAATTCATAGAAGAAAGTAGATTTCATTCTCTACATAACTCTTCTAATGATTTGTTATTTTCGCTGCGAATATTAATTTAAAACTTGTTGTCTATTGTATTATATCAGATTTTTCCCCGTTGATGACTAACGATAATTTGTTCTATATTATCTTAGTCATAATATTCTTTATTGGGCTAGTTGAGCTCACCCTTTTCCTTTTTATTCCATTTTTCTTCTCAGGAGGCGAGAATGTAGCGAGTACTAGTCGGGGTGTGGAATGATGGTTCTAGAAGTTGTTTTAGTAGTCCTCACTATTTTGTAAAATAGTGTATCAATAAAATACGACAAACATAATCTAAGAGTTTTAATAAGAATATTTTCATCTAGACAATATCCACACTCAATAGAGTCCTTATTACATTTATTGTTACACTATTTTATAAAATAGTGAGGACTACTAAAACAACCATCTAGACCGTCAATCTGTTCCCCGACTCGTCCCAACTATATTCTCATTTCCTAAAGAGAATAGTGAAAGAAAGGGTGAGCTCAACTAGCCCAATAAGAAATATTATGACTAAGATAATGCAGAATAAATTATCCTTAGCCTTCAACAGTATAACAATTGATAGAATATAATAGAGAACAAGTTTTTGATCAACTACTGCACCGGAATAAGCAATCCATTAAAAGAGTCAAGTAGATCATAAAATCTATTATCTTCTATGATTTAAATAGTTTTTCATCAACTTTATCATTTGAGACTCGACAATAAATAAAATTGAATCATCCCCCGCACTACTGACCAAGGATATTCATGTAATCATCAATGGTCATGATTATACCGAATAATCCCTGGTCATAATCATACCAACAACTGTCCATCAATGAACTATAGGCCAATGAGGACTTTCACCACATCATTCGTTACATTACGATCATGATTATACCGAATAATCCCTGGTCATAATCATACCAAGTCCATCTATGCACGTAAGCCAAAGATGACTTTAATCACAATATAAGCACGATGATGATGACAATGACATAATAATTCAATAAAACAAGTTCAAGGATAAATTTTAAAGATTTATAATTTAATTTATCCAGAAATCAATAACGTCCAAATTGTCAACATGATACTGCTTTGTAGAGTAAAATTCAAGAATAATATTCATGTAGAAAAAATAATTTAGACAGAAAAGAAATATATTTTTCGGGTGAATAGTACTTTAGGAATAGTACCCCGTGAATAGTACCCCGACATGAAAAGTGTCTCGAATACTCGAGTGAATGATACTAGAGTGAATAGTAATTGGGTGAATAGTAACTCGTGAATTGTACTCCGGCATAAAAAGTGCCCCGAATACCCGAGTGAATAATACCAGAGTGAATAATAACTAAGTGAATAGTAACCCATGAATAGTAACTCGTAAAAAATACCAAAGAAAATGATATTCCATGACGAGTACAAAAGAAATGATATCTCAGACGAGATATACGAAACTGCAAATGGATTTTCACCTGCCATATGGTAATCCACGTAGACAGATCATTTCCACAATTTAATAAAGAATGAATACGAAGGATCATTCACCATGCATGCGGTAATCCACATAGACAGGTTATTCCAACAGAATAATTAAGAATGGAATAACAGAAGAATTCATCATGCATGTGGTAGCCCGTGTAGACAGGTTATTCCAATAGAATAATAAAGAATGGAATAACAGGAGAATTCACCAGGCACGCGATAGACCGCAACAGAATAATAAAGAATGGAACCAGGTCATGCGTAATCTGCATGACGATGGATATTCCAATGAGAATAATAAAGAACGTAAACCGTGTCATGCGTAATCCGCATGCATGTGATTTTCCAATAGAATAATAAAGAATGGAATAACAACAGAATTCACCAGGCATGCGATAGACCGCACAGATAGGTTATTCCAACAGAATAATAAAGAATGGAATAACAGAAGAATTTCACCATGTATGCGGTACTTCGCATAGACAGGTTATTCCAACATAATAATAAAGAATGGAATAACAACCTTACGAGTATTGAATGAAAATAACTCTCTTCATGAATACGAAAGAATAATACCCCTTACCTTAGAAGAAACTGGATACTGGAATAGTGAGGTAACAGACTTCTCTTTTTTTTCTCTCTATAATAATTGCTCTTGTGAGACTTAGTGAATTGGTGAGAAATAAATGAAGAATGAGCTTCTATTTATAGGAAAATATAGTTTCGATAATTGCACGGTTTGGGGCTCAAAATATTACAGTGTAATACCTTCCTCTTTTTCTTTATTTTTAATTTAGTCATGCAAGTATTATCAATCTTGCACCAACTCCCCTAATAGTAAATCATGTGAATTAATAGTACACACATGTGAACACATAGTTATAAGCATGTGAATTAATAGCAATTAATTGCTCATTTATCCGGTTAATTACCCAATTGGTCAATATAACCTCCAGACATCAATTATTATCGAAATAAATGTCGATTTCCACTAACACTAATAATTCCCACACAATGGAACTATCAATTTCATCTTTAATCAACACAAACTTATTCATAATTAATATTATAATTCACAATATTTAACAACCAGGTCGTTTCAAGGAAAGAGGGGGCTTTCCGATAAGGATTTCTCCTTATTGACGCGCAATTAGGTGACCAAACCTCTCCTTGACAGAACTTCTAGACATTGCCAATATTGCAAATAATAATATGCATAACTTTGCCGTCTCAATTATTGATTTAATAATATAACATATTATGCAAATGATACTGTGACAATAATTGAATCAATAATATGAGAGATATGCTGTAGCAATTACTGTAGCAATAATTGAGTATAACTAAGTGACTTCTTACGTAAGCATCAATAATCAATATCGTGTGCTATTATGCAACCACGCGTATTACTGTACTTTTACTACCGGGTAGTTCAACAGTTTTAACGGTGACACTTTCGTCGTTTTTTTTATAAAAAGATAATTCTATCGTTTTCTAACTACGACAATACTTCCGTTGTGGGGTCCACCAATGATTATGCCGTCGTACGAATATTCCCTGACCAATCGAATATTATATAACAACTTGCTTACTTTACAAAATATATAAATATTACCCACAACTATAACATTATATCAAATCCACACCATAATATTCAAAAAAATATTTCGAGAAAATTAAATCTTTATTCGTAAAATTTGGGGTCTCACAATCTCCCCTCCTTATGAAATTTCGCCCTCGAAATTTACGTACCTGGTAGTTCGAAGAGATGACAATACCTTGCTTTCTTTTCGGATTGTACCTTCCTAGTTATTTCCTCTCTATCATGATTTTCCCATTTCTCATCTCCTGTATTTCAGATATCATTCTAGAATATAGTTTCAAAATAAGGGTTAATTGACATGTCACATATTATACCTATATTCTGACCGACTAATTAAATACCAAATAAACTTAGGTATGTCATACTAGCGAATGAATTCCCCGTATCTCCCCTCCTAGTTCTTGTCTCACATCTCAGCCAGGAATCATATCCCTAAGCTTTGATACCAACTGTGACGCCCCCAAAATAGGTATACATCGCTCATTCTGAGTCACCAGATACATGGTACATAAATCAAATACAAACTTAATTATACAACAGTCGGGTAAAATACGACAAACATAAATCTAAGAGTTTTAATAAGAATATCGTCATCTAGACAATATCCACACTCAATGGAGTCCTCATTACATTTATTGTCACACTATTTTATAGAATAGTGAGGACTACTAAAACAACCATCTGGATCGTCAATCCATTCCCCGACTCATCCCAGCTATATTCTCATTTCCTGAAGAGAACAGTGAAAGAAAGGGTGAGCTCAACTAGCCCAGTAAGAAATATTATGACTAAGATAATGCAGAATAAATTATCCTTAGCCTTCAACAGTATAACAATGGATAGAATATAATAGACAACAAGTTTTTGATCAACAACTGCACCGGAATAAGCAATCCATTAAAAGAGTCAAGTAGAGCATAAAATCTACTATCTTCTATGATTTAAATAGTTTTTCATCAACTTTATCGCTGAGACTCAGCTTAATAAATAAAATCGAATCATCCATGTACCGCGGCCAAGGATATTCATGTAATCATCAATGGTCATGATTATACCGAATAATCCTTGGTCATAATCCTACCAACAACTATCCATTAATGAACTACAGGCCAATGAGGACTTTCACCACATCATTCGTTACATTACGGTCATGATTATACCGAATAATCCCTGGTCATAATCATACCAAGTCCATCTATGCACGTAAGCCAAAGATGACTTTAATCACAATATAAACATGAGGATGATGACAATGACATAATAATTCAATAAAACAAGTTCAAGGATAAATTTTAAAGATTTATAATTTAATTTATCCAGAAACCAATAAAGTCTAAATTGTCAACATGATACTGCTTTGTAGAGTAAAATTCAAGAATAATATTCATGTACCAAAAATAATTTGGACAGAAAAGAAATATATTTTTTGGGTGAATAGTACTTCGGGAATAGTACCCCGTGAATAGTACCCCGACATGAAAAGTGTCTTGAATACCCAAGTGAATGATACTAGAGTGAATAGTAATTGGGTGAATAGTAACTCATGAATATTAACTCATGAATAGTACTCCGGCACGAAAAGTGCCCCGAATACCCGAGTGAATAGTAACCCGTGAATAGTAACTAGTAAAAAAAATACCAAAGAAAATGATATTCCATGACGAGTACAAAAGAAATGATATCTCAGACGAGTATAATAGAATATACGAAACTGCAAATGGATTTTCACCCGCCATGCGGTAATCTACGTAGACAGATCATTTCCACAATTTAATAAAGAATGAATACGAAGGATCAGTCACCATGCATGCGGTAATCCACATAGACAGGTTATTCCAACAGAATAATAAAGAATGAAATAACAGAAGAATTCACCGTGCATGCGATAATCCGCGTAGACAGGTTATTCTAACAGAATAATAAAGAATGGAATAACAGCAAAATTCACTAGGCATGCGATAGACCGCACAGATAGGTTATTCCAACAGAATAATAAAGAATGGAAATAGGTCATGCGTAATCCGCACAGACAGGATATTCCAACAGAATAATAAAGAACGAAACCAGGTCATGCATAATCCGCATAGACAGGATATTCCAACAGATTAATAAAGAATGGAATAACAACAGAATTCACCAGGCATGCGATAAACCGCTTGCAGACGAGTTATTCCAATGTAATAATAAAGAATGGAATAATGAAGAATTTCACCATGTATGCGGTACCAGCATAGACATGTTATTCAACATAATAATAAATAATGGAATAACAACCCTTACTTAGTATTGAAAGAAAATAACTCTTTTCATGAATACGAAAGAATAATACCCTTAAGCGAGAAGAAAGCGGATCTTTGGAATAGTGAGGTAGCAGACTTCTCTTTTTCTTTCTCTCTATAATTTCTCTCTATAATAATTGCTCTTGTGAGACTTAGTGAATTGGTGAGAAATGAAGGAAGAATGAGTTTCTATTTATAGGAAAATATAGTTTCGATAATTGCACATTTTGGGGCTCGAAATATTACAGTATAATACCTTCTTCTTTTTCTACATTTTTAATTTAGTCATGCAACTATTATCAATCTTGCACCAACTCCCCTAATAGTAAATCATGTGAATCAATAGTACACACATGTGAACACATAGTTATAAGCATGTGAATTAATAGCAATTAATTGCTCATTTATCCGGTTAATTACCCGATTGGTCAGTATAACCTCCAGACATCAATTATTATCGAAATAAATGTCGATTTCCACTAACACTAATAATTCTCACACAATGGAACTATCAATTTCATCTTTAATCAACACGAACTTATTCATCATTAATATTATAATGCACAATATTTAACAACCAGATCATTCCCAGGAAAGAGGGGGCTTTCCGATAAGGATTTCTCCTTATTGGCGCGCAATTAGGTGTTCAAACCTCTCCTTGACAGAACTTCTAGACATTGTCAATATTACAAATAATAATATGAATAACTTTGCCGTCTCAATTATTGATTTAATAATATAACATATTATGCGAGATGATCTTTGTGACAATAATTGAATCAATAATATGAGAGATATGATGCAAAGAATATCGTGTAGCAATAATTGAGTATAACTGAGTGACTTCTTACGTAAGCATCAATAATCAATATCGTGTACTTTTACTACCGGGTAGTTCAACAGTTTTAACGGTAATACTTTCGCCATTTTTTTTATAAAAAGGGAATTCTGTCGTTTTGTAACTACGACAATACTTCCGTTGTGGGGTCCACCAATGATTGTGTCGTCCTACGAATATTCCCCGACCAATCGAATATTATATAACAACTTGCTTACTTTGCAAAATTTATAAATATTACCCATAACTGTAACATTATATCAAATTTACACCATAATATTCAAAAAAATATTTCGAGAAAATTAAATCTTTAGTCATAAAATTTGGGGTCTCACAAAGGGAGCCTCTCATATGCCCAAAACTATAAATGCAAATATCAAGTATCCTAAGTTCTGAAGATTGACAACCCGAGCGAGGGAAATTGAAAGATAAAGAAAAATTACTCACCAAGAGAAATGGGTAAAAGCCTAGACAAGCCTTTGTCACACCCTCTGAGCGTACGTGTATCCCTCGAAGGAAATAGGTGAAGGTGAATCAGCCCGAATCAAAATCTCTAATGCCACATCATGAGTGGCACTGACCAAGGCAAAAGAGACCATCAAGGAGTTTTCTGCCAGGAAACAACCCCTGATAATGACCAAAAATAGTCGCCGAAGTATGCGATCTTTGTCCCTTTGATCAGCAGGCAGAGGCTCAAAAAAGACACAACATCAATTCTCAAAGGGCCAGAACAGGCGGCCCGACCTTTGAGGGCAGAGGCAAGAACTCCCAAGAGGGATCGAATTGCAACCGGGGAAATATTGGCCACCAAAGGGACATGCTCTCCTGTAAGCTCCATCCCCGTGATGAACTGCCAATCCATCGGTGTCATCATCACCTCATAGTCTAATAAATAGAGAGACTGAGTGTGGTGAAACTAGTGCTTAGATAAAGCCCTCAAATAACCCCATGGGCAGCGATGGGGAGGAATGGAAAAGAAGGTCTCAAAACCCCAAGAGTGGACAATGGCCTGGTACTCCGGATGAAGGGTCCAATATAAAGAATGAATGCTAAACCAGTTCCCCTAAGCTGAGTGAAGTCGGGAACCTGCATCAAGTTTAAAATCAAGATCAAACCTTTGCCCCAAAAGTGGGAAAAGAAGAAAGGTAAAAATGAAAACAGCTATTACCTTGTTCGCATTAAGATAGATCAATGAATGACGTCTCAAATCATCCAGAAGATCTAGAATCATCACGTTAATAACTGGAAGATCTTGACGGGGAAAAGAAGCCAAAGGAGCTGGGTCCTCAATAAGAACAACATCTTACTCGTCTATAGCCTCCGTCTTATCCTGTTGAATGGGATGAATCACTAACTTGATCAACTGGCGAGGCTATCAGGCTGGGCGAGGCACAGGGACATCAGAAGCCCTCCTCCTCACGCCTGGGGAAACCCGACAAGAACTACTCGACCTGTCTGAGTTCATAACTTGAATAAAATCTCCAAATCATCTCAGAAAGGGTTAAGTACACTTCGAAATTAAAGTAATTAAATTCAAATCATTGGATCATGCATAGCCTATGTGAAAACATGCCTTAGTTTAACATACTTCCCTAATAGAGTTAAAATTACATGAATATTAAATGCCCAGACTCTTAAATTTTTTTTGAAAATCTCATTTATGAAAAGGATTATCCACATCCACATAAGCATGACTAGGTGGCCATTTAGTAGCACGCCAACCCAAAATCATGAGCATTTCATATGTATAAAAAACATTAAAATTAAACTCACCATGGCAGCTAAATTACCATGTGTATTTTATTTGAAAATCTATGCTCATTAACCCTCAAATAGGATGATTAAACCGATCAAAAAGGGTGCAAATTGACTATCACAAAAATGAAAAATTTTCATCTCAAAATGTTCAGCATTGTAAAATACACGCATTTACCAGGTTCGTTTATTTTTATTAAGTCATCTATACATAAATATTTGATACATTGTGTTTAAACTCATACTGCATGAAAACTAACATTCTAGCGTCAAAACTTGAAAAGAAAGGATGTAAAAGTTACCAAGGTTGTACAGAACGCTTGTACGGGGGAGAATTTCACGAAAAGCAGCCCGAACTGAGTAGATCTGAGAAAGAGTATTGGATTTCTTAAAGGATTTTCAGTTGAAACTGATTTTTTAAACGGCCAAAGAGGAATAAATCCACCCATAATCTACCGTGAGTCTATATGCAGTAGCCGTAGGTAGACCTACTATAACCTAAGGTGGACCCCACCCCCTCCAGCTCGATCAAACTTGAGTTACAGCAGGGTCCCCTAAGGCCAAAAAATTAAATCAACAAAAAAGGTTCTACGCGATTGAGCAGAAAGGGCCTAAAACCCTGAAACGGGGCGTTAAATTTCGAAGTATAAAAATCTTTTGCAAACCATTGGTAACAACCCCAGTGTAGCATCGGAGAAGGATCTGGTATTCAAACCATTGGTGATAGCTCTAGTGTAGCTTCGGGGAAGGGTCCGATTATGTAAGCCATTGAAAACTACTTCAGTGAAGATCAGAATATCTGATAATACAAACCGTTGGCATCAACCCAGCATAGCATCGGGAAAGGTCAGTGGTGTGAGCCGTTGAGAACTGCTTCAACGAAGGCCAGAGAATCTGATATTCCAAACCATTGGTGATAACTTCAACGTAACATCGGGGAAACTTGGTGACGATAACTATAGAAAACTATTTTCATCGGGAAGGACTGATGATGGAATCTGTTATAAAAAAATCCTAGCTGAGTCAAATCAGTTTAGTAACGATCGACCACTATAAACTACAGTTTGAGTAGGCATCGAGGAGGTTAGGTGATGATCTACCACTATAAACTACCGTTCGAGTAAGCATCGAGGAGGTTCGGTGATGGTCAACCTTGTAAACTACCATTCGAGTGGGCATCAAAAAAGTTCAGTAATGGTCAACCCTATAATCTACGGTTCGAAGGCGTCAAGAAAGTTCGGTGATGGGCAACCTTTGGAAACTACTGTTCAGTAGGCATTGAGAAGATGTTTTGATAGTAATTATTATAAGCTCTATCCCCGACAGCAACATTGTGACGCCCCCAAAATAGGTCCATTCCACCCAACCCATTCTGAGTCGCCAAATACATGGTACAGAAATTACTACAACTTTATTATTACAACAGTAAAACTGTGAGTTTGAATACAAATATTATCTTCTAGACAATATCTATACTCAAATAAATCCTCATCACATTTATTGATACATTATTTTACAAAAATGGTGAGGACTACTAAACAACTCTCTCTAGAACCTTTACTCCATACCCCGACTCGATCCTGCTATGTTCTCACCTCCTGAGAAGAAAAATGGAACAACAAGGAAAAGGGTGAGCTCAACTAGCCCAGTAAAGAATATTATGACTAAGATAATATACAACCAAATTATCGTTAGTCTTCAACAGGGAAAAATATAATAGAATACAATAGACAACAAGTTTTAGATCAACAAATGCAGCGGAAATAGCAATCCATTAAAAGAGTCACGTAGAGAAAGAATTCTACTGTCTTCTAAGATTTAAAAGTCCATCATCAATATTTCATCCCTGTAACAACAATCAATATTCATCTTTGCACTACAGGCCAAAGATATTCATTTATATCACCAATTGGTCATGTTCATCTCAACACCTGTTCATCTTTGCACTACGGGCCAAAGAGATTCATCAGTTTAATCATTCATCTTTGCACTACTGAGCCAAAGATATTCATCAATATCACTATTAGGGACCGAGGATGATGAAAAACATTTTTAAGAACGAATCCGGTGAGATAGAAGGACAAATATTAGGATTCGTTTAACAGTTTATCAAGATCGATAATACTTCATAATAAACGATTTTGAAGCGCGAACTCAAAATAACGATCAAAACATGGATACAATAAAAGATAGTAGCCAAAATAGACATCTTGGACAAAAAGAAAATTTTCATTTTTAAATTGAATAGTGCCAGACACGTGAATAGTAACCCCACACAAAAAGATAGAAATTTCAAAAAAACATCTTCACGCTTCCGTGAATAGTACTCGTGAATAGTAACTCGTGAATAGTAACTCATGAATAGTAACCCGACATGAAAAAGTTCCAAATTTGATAAAAAGTTCAACCAATATTTTGGCATAATGATATTGAAGAAAATAATATCATTTTGCGAAAAGAAATAACATCCTTTGCCTCAAAATAACCGTATTTTCGATTGAATTTCGGTATAAGGTCGTGAGTAAACTCGCACCAGTATAGCAATACTCAAAGTATACTCACAAGAATACGCTCGATAATAGAGAGAGAAAGAGAAAACTTAGTTTCATTGTGATTTTCAATTCTAACTTAGCCCTCTATTTATAGGAAAATGTTAGAACGCCAAAGGAGACTAAATTAATAAAATATATTATTATTTATTCCAAATTCCTACCCACATGTTTTGAAAACTCTAGCATGCCTTCTTTGGTCAAAAACATCACCACCCATGTGCCAACAACCACAAAACGTTTTTCTTATATAAAATAATTAAAACTTCCAAAAATCAATTATTTGAACTTGAACTTCAATAATTCATGATAAATAGCCCTTTTGTTAGGAAAATTCGAATCTCAAAAATTTTTATAGGAAATTCAATTCTCTACAACTTTGCGTAAGGAAGTTTTCCAAATTCCAAATGAAATTATCAGAAATCCATAAATGAACGATTTTACGCCTATAATCAATTTTCTATCAAGAATTGTGTCCACAAACACACAAAACATATGTTAAACATTTAATGCCACAAAAATACTCTTCCTCCTCATATACTCATATATCCCACATTCATTGTAAAATATATCACCAATTAATATATTATTAAAATAATATATTTAAATGAATTATTTTATCAAAAAAAAAAGATAAAATATTAATTTTCAACAATTGTCACATTAAAAATTTTCTCCATCTATATCCACATAAAATAAATATTTTCTTTATCATAATAATTAATAATTAATTATTTAAAATAATATTATTACGTAATCACAAGATCGACAACCGTGCCGCTCCTCAGAGGAAGAGGGCTTTCAATAAGGATTTCTCCTCTTTGGTGCGCAATTAGGTGACCAAACCTCTCCTTAGATGAACTTTCTAGACATTGCCAATAATGTTATCTCGATAATATTATTCAAATAATATGAATTATTGATCCGATAATGGAAAATACGTTGCAAATGACAATTATTGAAAGCAGTAATAATATAAACTAGCAACGCAACAATTATTGAATCAATAAAATATTGAGCAAGAACTCACCGTAATAATTATTGAGTAGTGCCTTTCACGTAAGAATCAATAATTCAACAATATTGTGCAATATCGTGCTTCTTGTGCAACCACGCATATTATCGTATTTTAACCACCGTGTAATCCAACAAATTGTTACTTGGTAACAACTACGCCAAGTTATTTATAAAAGCTCAAACTTGTCATTTTCTTCATCCGAAAGCGGTTATTTTGTTATGGGGCCCATAATTGATCGCCACCGTCGCATCGAATATTCCCTACAAAGAAGAATATTCCACGACCAAACGAATATTCCCGACAAAAATAAATATTTTAATAACCACTTGTTTATTTTGCAAAAATTGCACATTTCACCCATAACTAAAGCATTATATCAAATTACCACCTTATTAATCAAGAATAATAATTAGAGGAAATTGATTTTTATTTATAAAATTTGGGGTCTTACAACCTCCCTCCTTATGAAATTTAAATCCTCGAAATTGGACGACGACGCACACTGGTGTATCGAAAAGATGAAGATACCTCGCTTTCATTTCCGCTTTCAACTCCCGGTCATTTCCTCAATAGCATGGTTTCTCCACAAAACTTTAACTTGTGGTATGACCTTTCGTACGTAGCACATGCTTCTTCCTATCCAAAATCTTGACGGTACCTCCTCGTATGTTAAGTCTTTGGCTATCTCATCTGGTTCTAACTCAATAATGTGGTTCGGTCGTCCACATATTTACGTAACATCGATACGTGAAAACGTTATGAACACGCGTCATACTTGGCAGTAAAACGAGTCTATAGGCCACAATTCCTACTCGATCGAGGATTTCAAATAAACTAATAAATCGAAGGTTTGAGCTTTCCTCACCTCACCGATTCTCGCTTTTAAAATAACAACTTCTTGCACCTCCTTCTTCAAATTCATCACTCCTTGTAGTAGCTTTGAGCGATTTTAACTTTATCGATAAAAAGTCGATTATACTCGTATATCATCATGTGGATACCTAGAGTTTTCATCTCCATCTCTAATATTTGTAAGTTATATGAAATGAGTCTTTGACAATATCGTACTCGCATCAGATATCGATCTTTTACTCAACACGCCGCCTACCACGTTCGCTTTTCCGAGGATGGTATGGTCGTAACATGTGCCGAAATGAGTCTCTTCATAAGTTCTTCGAAGCTCTTCCCACATTCTGTGCTCCATTCGAATTTTGTATCTCTACGAGTCAGCTGAGTTAATGGACTAGCGATTTGAGAAAATCTTTCCACGAATCTCCGATAATAACCAACTAAGCCTAGAAAGCTACGTATTTCGACATCGACTTAGGTTGCTCTAAACTGTAACTCATATCCCAATCTTGGATAGCACGTCACAATGACACCTATCAGTTTACTACCGCACGAATATGGCGTCCCCTACGGGGAGTCTGGCTTCAGTGTATTCCACAAAGGAAGTCATAAGATAGAGGCTTGAGTATCAACTTCTATAGTTGGGTTTTTAACTCCTGAAGTTCAATAGGAGCCATTCGATATGAGATTTTAGAAATGGGTTTTGTACCGGGTTCAAAGTCGATACAAAATTCAATATCACACTTTGGGAGTAGGCCAAGAAATTCCTCAGGAAATACGACAAGAAATTCACTAACAACAAAAATATCATTCAAATCTGACGTATTATTGTTCAAGTCCATAACATGGCTAAGAAATCTTGACATTCGTTTTTCAATAAACAAATAGCTTTGTGGTTTGATATGACAGTGTTTAACTTCAATGGTTTGGTTGCTTAAATTCGAATAACAGGTTGCTTAGGAATATGAAAACTAACAACCTTACAAAAGCAATCAATTTGGCATGATGAGTAGTTAACCAATCAAGGATTTCTCCTTACTGGTGCACAATTAGGTGACCAAACATCTCCTTAGACAGAACTTTCTAGACATTGCCAATAATGTTATCTGATAATATTATTCAAATAATATGAATTATTGATCTGATAATGGAAAAAATCGTGCGTTGACAATTATTGAAACAAAGAATAATATAAACTAGCAACGCAACAATTATTGAATCAATAAAATATTGAGCAAATAATTCATCGTAATAATTATTGAGTAGTGCCTTCTTACGTAAGAATCAATAATTCAACAATCTTGTAATCTGAGTGTGCTATCTTGTGGCAACCACGCATATTATCGTATTTTAACCACGGGTAATCCAGCGTTGTTAACAGTAATAACTACCTAGTTATTTATAAAAGCTCAAACTTGTCATTTTCTTCATCCGACGCTTATTTTGTTATGGGGCCCATTAATTGATCAAGGCTATTGCATTTAATATTCCCGAATATTCCCAAGCCAAGAAGAATATTCCACGACCAAACGAATATTCCCTAGAAAAAATAAATATTTTAATAACCACTTGTTTATTTTGCAAAAATTGCACATTTCACCCATAACCAAAGCATTATATCAAATTACCACCTTATTAATCAATAATAATAATTAGAGGAAATTCTATTTTTATTTATAAAAATTTGGGGTCTTACAAACATCGACATCAACCATATAGAAATCCAAATCGTTAGGGACAACCCCAACGTAGCTTCGGGAAGGATGCGATAATGTAAACTGGTGCAAGCTATCATCAGGATGAGCATCGGGAATCCTCAATGAGGTCACTCAAAAAAAGAGGAATATCCTCAGCGGAGGTAAAGTCAGGAAACGTATCTGAGGACAAAGAATGTTGGTGACAAACCCAACGTTGAATTCAGAATGGTCCAGCGGTATCAGCCATAAAAATCATTCCCAGCAGAGAATCGGGAATGGTCATTGATACAAACTGTGGAAGCTAACCCCACAAAGGCATATAACATTCATAACACATCATACCACGTATTGCATTACATTTTCATTTATCATATTTTCGGTGTCTAGCAATCTATATTCTGTTCATTTTCATTACATTTCATAAACATGATAAAGAGAGGCATATGTTGACACTCAAAATTTCGCATTCTTGTTACTAACTATACAGGAGGGTAGAGTCATGTTTCATCTTTCAGAGACAACCCTAGAAGTCAAAATCATCAAACCAGACCCCTGGAGATAGCCCCAGGAAATCATTAAACTAGACCCCTAGCGATAGCCCCGTGAAATCATCAAACCAAACCCCAGTGATAGCCCCAGGAAATCATCAAATCAACTTCAGAGATAATCCTGAAGACAAAAAAGATTCGAAAGTAATCAAATCCCGGAGATAACCCTGAGAATTTTTCCAACTCAACATCAAATCAAATTAAATTACCATGAAGAAGGTCATGTAGAACCATAACAGCAATCCCGAGTAAAAATAGTGCAAGGCATCTTAACGAACAGACTGCAAAGATGTGGTCATGGACCCATCTTCCCAGATTCAGAAAAGGTCAATTCCATGTCATTATGTAGCTCTCATAAAGGGCTTTCTGGAAAGGTATAGCATGCCTCCATCAGATTCCCAGATTAAAAGTTATGAAGGTTCAAGCAGACTACGCGATGGTCGAAGTGCACATACTTCGAGAAAACATGGCCCACTAGGTTTGCCATGCATTGTCGCGAGTGGGGGTCATGCATCCGTGGTCTATATATACCTCAGAAGACCCCGAATTTTATGAAATAAAAGTATTCAATTTTTCTTATAAATATTATTCTAAATAGTAAGGTGATAATTTAATAAATGCTACAGTTATGGGTGATATGTGCAAATTTTACAAAGTAAACAAGTTGTCATAAAATATTCGTTGTATCGGAAAATATTTGTTTGGTCGGGGAATATTCTTTTTATCGAGGAATATTCATACAACGGCATAATCATTGGTGGACCCCACAACGGAATAATAATCGGATATAAAAATTGACAAAAATAACCTTTTTATAAAAATAACGGCAAGACTTTTACTGTTAAACTGTTGAAATATCGGTGATAAAGTACAGTAATACGCGTTGTTGCACAGTAACACACGGTATTACACAATATCTCTGATTATTGATGCTTACATAAGAAGTCACTCAGTTTCATTCAATAATTGCCACGGTAGTTGCTGCATAGCATCTCATATTATTGATTCAATTATTGTTACAGTATCATATTCATAATATTTTATATTATTAATTTAATAATTAACACGACACAGTTGTTCATATTATTATATGCATTATTGACAATGTCTAGAAAGTTTTGTCGAGGAAAGGGGTTAAGTTATTTAATTACACGCCAATAAGGAGAAATCCTTATCCGAAAGCCCTCTCTTTCCTGGGAACGATCTGGTTGTCAATATTTTGAGTTATAATATTAATGATGAATAATTGTTAAAAAAGATTAAAAATGTGTTGATTGAAGATAATTGAATTGTGGTACATATTTATTCAATTTTTGATATAAATAAAGGGGTTTGTTATGAGACGTTTGTTATAAGTTTGGTTTATTCTATGGAACCCATAGGTCATCATCTAAGAGTCACTTTTGCCAATAGTACTTACCTTTACCAAACGTCAAACCACTTGTCTTTTCACATTATAGGCGTTAAACCACTTACCCTTTCACATTACAGGCGTCAAACCACTTGCCTTTTCATATTACAGGCATCAAACCATTTGCATTTTCACATTACAGGCGTCATGCCACTTGCCTCTTCACATTGCAAGGGCCAAGCTAGAATTCTTCTATAAATAGAAGCTCATTTCTTCCTTCATTCTCACCAATTCACTAAAACTATAGAGAGAGAAACTATAAAGAGAGAATAATAGAGAAAGAACAAGAGTATTCGTGAAGCAAACACACACCACCAACACAAAATTCTGCTACTACACTATTGCAGTATCCAATCTCTTACTCAGGTAAGGGGTATTATTTCTTTCTATTTGTAAATGATGTTATTTTCTTTCAATACTTGTAAGGGTTGTCAGTTTATTCCTTCTTAATATGTGGGAATAACCTGTCTACACAGACTACCGCATGCCTGGTGAATAACCCTTCGTATTTATTCCTTATTAATCTGTGGGAATAACCTTTCTACGTGGACTACCATATGCCTGGTGAATAACCTTTCGTATTCATTCTTTATTAAGTTGTGGAAATGATCTATCTGCGTGGACTACCGCATGACGGGTGAAAATCCATTTGCAGTTTCTTATATTATTTCATTTCATATTCCTAAATCTAAACTTACTATTGCTTCTATAATTCCTGAAATGATTAGAAATTCCTTGAGGTTTCCGCTTCATCTAATATCATTTCACTAAAATATTGGTTTGAACTGTCTTATGTCGAGGGACTATTCATATGGTACTATTCATGGGTACTATTCATGAGTACTATTCACAATGGAATTTAATTTTCTTTTCTTTGTCCATGTTATCTTTTATGAATCTTATTCTTGAAATTGAATCCATGTTTTGATCTTCATGATGACAATTTGGATATTCTTGAAGTCTGGATAAATTGAATTATAAATCTCTAATATTTATCATTGATCTCACTTGATTCATTATTTATATAATTGTTATAATCCTTAGACATGCGTTGGAAAGTTATCTTTGGCCCGTAGTGCAAAGATGAACTGTTGATTGGTATGATTATGACCATAAATTGTGTATTGGTATAATCATGACCAGAATTGTGTATTGGTATAATCATGACCATTGGTGTTACATTTGTATGTCTTTGGCCCATAGTGCAAAGATGGACTGTTGATTATTGATTTTACAGTTGTATGTCTTTGGCCCGTATTGCAAAGATGGACTGTTGATTATTGGTTTTATAGTTGAACATCTTTGGCCCGTAGTGAAAAGATAGACAATTGATTGGTATGATCATGACCATTAATATTACAGTTGAATATCTTTGGCCTGTAGTGCAAAGATAGACAATTGATTGGTATAATCATTGTTGTTACATTTGAATGTCTTTGGTGTAGGGTGTAAAGACGATATGATTATTGAGTGTCTTTAGCCTTTGTGGCAAGGACATTGAGTGAAAGTTATTTTAAGCCTTTATGGCAAAGAGAAACTGTTGATTTACATTATTATTAACATGAATTATGAATTTAACTATAATCTTTGGTGGTTCAGGTGAAGACGTTTGATAAAAGTTCTCTCTGTCTTGGGTAAAACAAAAAACTATTGATGGGTATTACAGGAATGAAATATTAATGATGGACTTTTAATTCGGAGGAGATAGTAGACATTATGTTCTACTTGAATCTTCTAATGAATTGTTGATTCCGCTGCAATTATGGTTGAACAATCTTATCATCTACCTTATGTTCTAAATATCTAATTTATTACTGATGAAGGATATTGATAATTTAATTATATTTAGTCATAATATTCTTTACTGGGCTATTTATGCTCACCTTTTTGCTTCATAATTCCTTTCAGGTAATAAGAGTGTAGCTGGGTCGAGCGGGGATAACAAGGGAGTAGAGTGATGGTCTGTGACTGTTGAAGTTTCTCATTAGATTATAAAATAGCATGACAATATATAATTTTATTGAGGACTTAAAATGTGTGTGTCGTATTTTATATGTCATTTAATAGTTAATTTTGGTGAACATCAATAGGGTGATGAGAACTCGACTTTGGAAGCGTCAAAAATGCACCCCATTAGAATGAGGAGGATATAATTGTATGGAGAGCTTAAAGGGTGTGTTGCCACTATCATGCATGATATCTAACCACATACAAATTCATGTTATCAAAAGATATGGTTGTGCGCATCCACTTACTTACTATATCTATGAGCATTATCTATACAATCTTGGACTATGATTGGAATATAATCCTCAATTTGAGATAATGGAGATAATTATATGGCAAGAAGATACACACCATTGGAATGAACAAGATAGTAATCTTCTCATTCTTCTTTGGGGTCTATTAGGTCAACCAAGGTTAATTCTCAAGTCCTATGATATCTATTATAAATTAGATGCATGGTCTCCCACGTATGAAGGCTTCCTCGAGCATTTTTCAAACAATTTAATTCCTAAAACAATTATCGACTATACCTTTATGTAAAGTATCATTGGTTTGGAGTGTGAGTATTTTTATTTATATTAAAACTTACAGCTTATGTGTTGTTATATTTTGCACGACAGTTTAATAGTTGTAAATTGGATGATTTGTATTTGGATTCTGTGGTATGTACTTGGCGACTCAGAATGGGTCATGTGGACCTATTTTGGGGCCATCACACCCCCTCCCCCCTTTGGCTTCTAAGAGATGATTAGGAAAGAAGAGGGCACATGCAAGAGAAATAAAGGCTATAATAGATAAACGGAGCTCGAATTGTGCACTGATTCCTGTAAAACTTCTTTGTAAACACTCTTATACTTATATACTATAACATATCAATTTTTCACCGGTGGAAATCATTCCTGAAGGTGCCAGAAGCTGTTCGATAGCCATTCTCGCGAAACACTATAAGATTTCACCAGATCTGGTTTCTTCGCTTACTCTAATACGTATATAAACATTATATTTACTTTTTTAGTGGTTAATATTCTTCAGATCTGAAGTTTTAACCGTTCATTTCTTGTAAATAGTCAATATTTGAACTTTATTGACTAGATCTGTATTAGATCTAGATAGATGTATCTTTTGACCAGTTCAAAAGTTGTAAAACTTTAACTTAGAAGCTAGAATGGCTAAGATCTATACAGATTTAGTTTTCTTTCTAGTTTTTATAATTTTTAGCAATCATACTACCCTAGATCTATATCTAGAGGAAACTGGAAGCTATAGGTTACTCGCTAACGAGGATTTAACTGATGAATCCTTCGCCTAGCGATGTTTAGTATGAATATCTATTTTATTTCAGTATATTTGCTATGTAGGCTATTTATGTGATATTATGTGAGCCTAGGAGCCACATGATCTAAGATCCAACTGACGGATCTAGATTTGGCTCTCATGATGGACCTTTTTCTGTTGTATAGCTAGCTTGCAAATTTTATACTTATAAGTCTAGGACCTTAAAACGGTTATACGGATTTAAGGTTCCCATGATAATAAAAATCCTATGTGTGGTGCTCGGGCATACTTTGATGGCTTTCATGCCCATAAGGAGCCCGACACGTATATATACATATTATTTTTTTGAAGATGCTTCGCATCTCGAGAATAAAAATCAGAATAAGCCGAATACGGAATAAAATGAAAGTATCAAAGGCCTTAATTCCTGAGCGAGCATAAGGGTTTGAAAATCTTGATTTCAAAACATCACTTTATATGCCTTGTATTAAAATTGAACTTTTATATAAGTCAAACCCTTTGTAAATAGGCGCAAAAAAGGAATAACACTACTTTCAAATAAAGCACTTAGGCCCTAATTAACTGTAATACACACACACACACAAACTAGGGAATAAAAAGCGTGGTAACTGTGTTTCACGGAAGTCAGGGGGGTTTTAATCAAACTCTATGAATCTCGGTTTTCAAGACCAATTAAACAAAGTCAAATATTGGGCAATATTGCAAAAACTTTTAAAACTTGGTTGAGTTAGTACAACCATTTTACTCATATCAACTGGCGGTTCTTGTGACGCCCCCAAAATAGGTATACATCACCCATCTTGAGTCGCCAAATACATGGTACAAAAATACAAATACAACTTAATAATACAACTACCGTGTAAAATACGACAAAACATAAACTGAGAGTTTTAATAAGAATATTGTCATCTAGACAATATCCACACTCAAAGGAATCCTCATTACATTTATTGTCACACTATTTAACAGAATAGTGAGGACTACTAATACTATCATCTGGACCGTCACTCCGTTCCCCGACTAGTCCCGGCTACGTTCTCATTTCCTGAAGAGAACAGTGAAAGCAAGGCTGAGCTCAACTAGCCCAGTAAGAAATACTATGACTAAGATAATGCAGAATAAATTATCGTTATCCTTCAACAGTGTTAAACTGATACAATATAACACATATCAAGTTTAACTGCAGCGGAACAAGCAATCCATTAAAAGAGTCAAGTAGAGAATAAAATCTACTATCTTTTATGATTTAAAAAGGTTTTTCATCACTTTTATCGCTGAGACTTAGCTTAATAAATAATCCACATCATCCCTGCACTACGGCCAAGGATATTCTTTAGTATCACAACCACAAATTATCCATGCACTACGGGCCAAGGATATTCGTGTATTCATCAATGGTCATGATCATGCTAACAACTGTCCATCAATGCACTACGGGCCAATGAGGACTTTTACCACATCATTTGTAACATTACGGTCATGATTATACCGAATAATTCCTGGTCATAATCATACCAAGTCCATCTATGCACAACAGGCCACAGATGGCTTTCAATATAATATAAGCATGAGGATGATGACAATGATATAAGAATCCAATAAAACAAGTTCAAGAATTAATTTATCCAGAATTCAATAACGTCCAAATTGTCAACATGATACTACTTTGTAGAGTAAAATTCAAGAATACTCAAAAGAATAGTTTCATGAAAAGATACTGAATGAAACGCAAATATCAAGGATATTTCGCTAATTTCATGGAGTATAGAAGTCAAAACTTTAACCAACTGAGTATAACAAAGAATGGAATAACAAAAGAAATCACCAGGCATGCGATAAATCGCACAGACAGGTTATTCAAATAGAATAATAAATAACGGAACCAGATCAGGCAAAATTTGCATCGACAGGATATTCCAACAGAATAATAAAGAATGGAATAACAACAGAAATCACCATGCATGCGATAGATCGCATGCATGTGAGTTATTCCAATGAATAATAAGTAATGGAACCGTGTCAAAGCGAATACGCACCGATAGGATATTCTAATGTAATAATAAATAACGGAATCAGTCATGCGTAAACATGCACGACAAGATGTTCCAATGTAATATTAAAGAATGGAATAATGTAAGAATTTCACCATGTATACGGCAAGATCAGATGTACAAAGTTATTCCAACATAATGATAAAGAATGGAATAATGTAAGAATTTCACCATGTATGCGGTACTTGAATATACTGAGTTATTCCAACATAATAATAAAGAATGGAATAATGAAGAATTTCACCATGTATGCGGTACTTACATAGACAAAGTTATTCCAATGAATAATAAGGAATGGAATAATGTAAGAATTTCACCATGTATGTGGTACTTCATGACAGAAAAAGTTATTCCAACATAATAATAAAGAATGGAATAACAAAAGAATTTCACCAAGTATAGGGTAGCCCGCGTATACAGGTTATTCCAACAAAATAATAAAGAATGAAATAACAAAAGACTTCACCAGGCATGCGATAAATCGCATGCATGACAGGTTATTCCAATAGAATAATAAATAATGGAACCAGGTCATGCTTAATACTTACGACATGGATATTCCAATGTAATAATAAAGAATGGAATAACAAAAGAATTTTACCATGTATGCGGTGCTTAGATATACAAGTTATTCCAACATAATAATAAAGAATGGAATAACAGAAGAATTTCACCATGTATGCGGTACTTTGCATAGACAGGTTTTTCCAACATAATAATAAAGAATGGAATAATAGAAGAATTTCACCATGTATGCGAAAGATTAAGACAGACAAAGTTATTCCAACATAATAATAAAGAATGGAATAACAGAAGTTCTCTTCATGAATACGAAAGAAATAATACCCCTTACCTTAGAAGAAACTGGATATAGGAGTAGTGAAGTAATAGAATACTTTTCTTCTTTCTCTCTATTCTTTCTCTCTCTAGAGTTTCAGTGAATTCGTAAGAAATAATAAAGGAATGAGCTTCTATTTATAGGAGAATGGACTGAATAGTAACTAATTCATGAACGGTCCAGATTGATTTACCTTTAAGCAGACTCATCCATATTGATTTACTATGCAGTATTAATAAAATATTCTAATAAAACAAAATCTTTTAAATAAAATATAATATATTCTATTTATCGTATAATAAAACAAATAACTTTATAAAAGTATTCTGTTTTATATAAAAAGATTTTACTATGCAAAACACTATTCATAATAAAATATATTATATTCTAATTATTGTCTAATAAAACAAATAACTTTATAAAAGTATTACATTTTATATATAAAAAGTTTTTCCATTTTATTACATTAATAATACTAATAAACCAATATATATATATATATATATATATATATATACACTTCCGTGACTTCATAAAAAGATACCTCAATATAATTAACAACATTTATCATCATTATTATAATTCACAATATTAATCGACCTGTGTCGTTCCTGAGGAAAGAGGGGCTTTCAATAAGGATTTCTCTCCTATTGCGCCGCAATTAGGTGACCAAACCTCTCCTTGGCGTAACTTCCTAGACATCGTTAATATTATAAATAATAATATTAATAACTTCGTCATCTCAATTATTGATTTAATAATATATAAAATATCCACAATAATTGAATCAAATAACGTGAGATACTATGCAACAATTACTGAAGCAATAATTGAACAAAATCGAGTGACTTCTCACGTAAGCATCAATAATCAATACTGAGTGTGCTACTACGCAACCACGCCAGACATCGTGTGCTTTTACTACTGAGTAGTTCAACAGTTTTAATGGTAAAACTTCCGCTGTTATTTTCATAAAAATATTTTTATCATTTTCTTAATCCGACAATAATTCCGTTGTGGAGTCCACCAATGATTGTGCCGTCGTACGAATATTCCCTGTTAGAACGAATATTCCCCGACCAATCGAATATTATATAACAACTTACGTACTTTGAAAAATTTATAAATATTACCCACAACTATAACATTATATCAAATTTACTCGATAATATTAAAAAAATATTTCGAGAAAAATTAAATCTTTATTCATAAAATTTTGGGTCTCACAGTTCTGTTTAATTCAGACCAATAAAAATTAAATATTTTCAAATCGTCGACATTATATGTTGGTTTTTTCCTAAAAATCTACCTCTTCAGGTCAAACAAATTCACATAGAAAATATAAAGGGTAAGAAACACCTATGAAGAGGGAGAAATTTTTCCAGCGTCGACAACTCATATGAAAATAATTTTGCAATTTGAACAAACTTGTAAAAAGAAAAAGAGATGATGTGAATTATACATTTATGTGGGACTGTAGACTCGGTCATATTAATGAAACAAGATTAAACGAGTTATATAAAGATGGGCTTTTAGAGCTATCTGATTACGAATCATATCCAACATGTGAATCTTGTCTCATGGGTTACAGAGTTTTTAGCGTTGGTACACAGACGTATGTGGACCTATGACAACGAATGAACGAGGAGGGTATTCTTATTTCATTACTTTCACTGATAATCATTTGAGATTTAGATATATGTATTTGATGAAATATAAATCTGAATCATTTAAAAGGTTCAAAGAATTCAGAATTGAAGTTGAGAAATAAACTGGAAAAATATTAGGATTCTTCGATCGGATCAAGGAAGGAATACTTGGGCAATGAGTTTCTTGATCATCTCAAAGAAAATAGTAGTTTCTCATAATGGACATTTGTTGATACATAATAATTGATTGGTGTATCTTAAAGGAGAATCGTACCTTACTGAACATGGTGCGGTCCATGATGATTTTTAACCACATTCTAGTATTCTTCTAGGGTTATGCCCTAAACATGGTTGCATATCTACAAAAGAAGGTAAACTCAAAATCTGGCCCCAAGACTCCATATAAGTTATGGATAGGGAGGATTCCTAGTCTTAAGTATGTTAAGATTAGGGATTGTCCATCTTATGTGAAAATATTTCAAAAGGATAAGCTTGGGATAAGATCTGATAAGTGCAGATTTGTGGGACATCCTAAAGTAAGTTTAGGGCATATATGTTTTATAATCCTACTGAATAAAAGGTGTTTATTGAGAAACATGATGCCCTTGTTGGATAAAAGTGTTTATCATTAAAGGGAATAGTGGGAGGGTAATAGATCTTGAAGGAGTTTAAGAACTACAAAGCACTATAAGTCAATTAGAGGAACCTATAAATAGACCTATTATACCACAACTGAATAGTAAATCTAGAATAGTAACGAAGATACCTAGGAGGTATAGATTCATTAAGATGATGATGAGTTACGCATCATAGAGGATGATGATCCAGTAAATACGATGATGCTATGAGTAGTAAAGACTCAGAGAAATGGCAGATGACCATGAAATCTGAAATGAACTCCATGTATGAAAACCATGTATGGACTTTGGTTATCCCTTTGGTAGGCATAAAGCCTAAATGATGTATATAGGTTTTAATAGAAAGACTAGAGCAGATGGCAAGGTAGAGACTTATAAGGACTGACTGGTTGCAAAAAGTTTCAAATAAAGGAGTTGACTATGATACCTTCTTATTGGTAGTAATGCTCAAATCCATTCAGATTTTTCTTTTGATTGAAGCTTATTATTACGGATTCTGGCAATGGACGTGGAGATGCTCTTCCTTAATATTAATTAGAAGAGAATGTATGTATGATACAACCTGATGGATTTATTTCAAAGGTTGGAACAAATTATTTATGAGAGCTACAATGATCCATTTATGGATTGAAGTAGGCTTCTCAAAGATGGAACGTCCATTTTGTTGAGACAATTAAAAGAGTCTGATTTTATCAAAAATGAGGATGAACCTAGTGTGTACAAGAAGGTTAGTGGGAGCGTTGTGACATTTTTGGTATTATATGGTGATATATTACTTATAAGGAATGACATACCAATGCTAAAATTAGTAAAGGTAACATTGTCTAAAAATTCCTCCATGAATGATTTGGGAGGAGCATCTTATATTTTGGGGATAAAGATCTATATAGATAGATTTAAAAGGATACTTGGATTGACCCAATTAACGTATATTCATTCGATGCTAAAGGGGTTTAGCACAGAAAAATCCAAGAGATGTCTCATGTTGATGAGCCATGGAGTGTATCATTCTTAATTGTCCCTATAGACTCGTTAAAAGAGAGATTACATGAGTTACTGCCATGTATGCAATGAAATGTACGGGACTTGACATTGATCAGTCATATTCTGGAGAAGATTACTGTAAGACAGTGAAAAACATCCTAAAGAACTTAACCGGAACTAAGGATGTGTTAATGAATTATGGTGGGTCTGAAAAGAAACTAGAGGGCTATACAGACCCAATTTTTTTAGACTGACCAAGACAAAAGAAAATCCACTTGAGAGAGTAATGTGGTTACCTTGAATGGTGGTGCAGTGAATTAGAAAAGTTCAAAACAGCAAAGAGTTGGTTATTTAGTGAAAAAGACAAAGTATATAACTATAAATGAAGCTGCAAAGTTGGTTGTTTGGATGGAAAAGTTCATTACAGAACTTGGAATGGTTCCTAAGTCTCATTTGGGATCCAAACATATGTTGCTACACTTTTATTTGATTAGAGAAATCATCGAGAGAGGAGAAGTCACTACAGAGATAGTGGACTCTAAAAAAATATTGCAAATCCATTTACAAAAGCTTTAACCCAACAACAGTTTGATCGTCACTTAGAGATGATGGGTATTAGATACCATGGCGATTAGCTTTAGGTGCAAGTGGGAGATTGAAAGTAGTATGCACACAATCTAATCATACTTGATATGATGTAGCATATACTTTGTAATTTTATTCATAAATTAAGAAAAGAATTAATATATTAAGGGCATTTTGATCTACATGGTACTATTATATTATATGTGATAAACCTATAGTTTTAAGAAATGATTTTAAAATTATGATGATGATCATTGTGACGCCCCCAAAATAGGTATACATCACCCATTTTGAGTAGCCAAATAAATGGTACAAAAATCAAATACAACATAATTATACAATTGTCGTGTAAAACATAAACTGAGAGTTTAAACAAGAATATTGCCTTCTAGACAATATCCATTCTCAATGGAGTCCTCATAGACAGTATACAAACTCAAATTCAGTCCTCATTACATTTATTATCACACTATTCAACAGAATATTGAGGACTACTAATGCTATCATCTGGACTATCAATCTGTTCCCCAACTCGTCCCAGCTATATTCTCATTTCCTGAAGAGAACAGTGAAGAAAGGGTGAGCTCAACTAGCCCAGTAAGAAATATTATGACTAAGATAATGCAGAATAAATTATCATTAGTCCTCAACAATGTTAAACTGATAAAATACAATAGACATCAAGTTTAACTGCAGTGGACAAGAAATCCATTAAAAGAGTCAAGTAGAGAATAAAATCTACTATCTTTTATGATTTAAAACGTTTTCATCAATTTTTATAGCTGAGACTCAGCTTAATAAATAATCCACATCATCCTTGCACTACGGCCAAGGATATTCATTAGGGTCACGACCACAAATTATCCATGAACTACGGGCCAAGGATATTCATGTATTCATCAATGGTCATGATCATGCCAACAACTGTCCATCAATGCACTACGGGCCAATAAGGACTTTTACCACATCATTTGTAACATTACGGTTATGATTATACCGAATAATCCTCGGTCATAATAATCATACCAAGTCCATCTATGCACTCTGAGTACAGATGACTTTCAAAAAAAATATAAACATGAGGATGATGACAATGATATAAGAATTCAATAAAACAAGTTCACGAATTAAATTATCCAGAAACTAATAACGTCCAAATTGTCAACATGATACTTCTTTGTAGAGTAAAATTCAAGAATGCTCAGATGAATATTTCCATGACAAGATACTGGATGAAGCGTAAATATCAAGGATATTCCACTAATTTCATTGAGTATAGAAGTTAAAAAAATTAACCAAATGAGTATAATAAAGAATGGAATAACAAAAGAATTTCACCAAGCATGTCATAGATCGCACAGGCAGGTTATTCCAATTGTGAGACCCCAAATTTTACGAATAAAGATTTAATTTTCTCGAAATATTTTTTTGAATATGATGGTGTGAATTTGAGATAAAGTTATAGTTGTGGGTAGTATTTATAAATTTTGCATAGTATGCAAGTTGTTATACTATATTCGATTGGTCGGAGAATATTCTTTATGTCGGGGTATATTCGTACAACGACACAATCATTGGTGGACCCCACAATGGAATTATTGTCGGATTAAGAAAACGATAAAAAATATTTTATGAAAATAACGACGGAGGTTTTACCGTTAATACTGTTGAACTACCCGGTAGTAAAAGTACAGTAATACGCGTGATTGCATAGTAACACACGATATTTATTATTGATGCTTAAGTGATAAGTCACTCAGTTATACTCAATTATTGCTATAGTAATTGCTGCATCATATTTCTCATATTATTGATTCGATTATTATCATAGTATCATCTGCATTATATGTTATATTATTAAATCAATAATTGAGACGACAAAGTTATTCATATTATTAAATTGCAATATTTACAATGTCTAGAAGTTCATCAAGGAGAGGTTTGGTCACCTAATTGCGGCGCTAATAGGAGAAATCCTTATTGGAAAGCCCCTCTTTCCTGGGAACAACCTGGTTGTTAAATATTGTGAGTTATGATATTAATGATGGATAAGTTCGTGTTGATTAAAGATGAATTTGATAGTTCAATTGTGTTGAAATTATTTGTGTTAGTGAGAATCGACATTTATTTCGATAGTAATTGATGTCTGAAGGTTATATTGTTCAATCGGGTATTCGGGGCACTTTTTATGTTAGAGTTACTATTCACAAGTTACTATTCATAAGTTACTATTCACGAGTTTCTATTCACGAGTTACTATTCATGAGTTACTATTCACGAGTTACTATTCATGAGTTACTATTCACAAATTACTATTCACCTGATTACTATTCACTCTAGTATTGTGCATTTGGGTATTTGGGTACAATATTATTTCATGAGGAGATGTGCTAATTTTTCAGACCGTTGGTTGAAATTATAATAGTAAATCAATATGGATCGTTGATTTAAAGTCTTAATAGTAACTTGTCCCTTCACTATTACCAAGAGTTAATTACCCCTTCGTAAATAGTAGTTGTCTCTTCAATATTACCAAGAGTTATTTACCTCTTCGATGTTCCAAGAGTTAATTACCCCTTCGTAAATAGTAGTTGTCTCTTCAATATTACCAAGTGTTATTTGACTCTTCGGTGTTCCAAGAGTTAATTACCCCTTCGCAAATAGTAGTTGTCTCTTCAATATTACCAAGAGTCATTTTGACCCTTCGTTAAGAGCAAGAGCCACTCTTAGTTTTTCTATAAATAGAAGCTCATTCCTTCATTATTTCTTACAAATTCACTAAAACTCTAGAGAGAGAAAGAAGAAGAGTATTCTGCTACTTTACTACTTCTATATCCAATTTCTTTTATGGTAAGGGATATTATTTGTTGTACCTGTAAGGGGTGTTATTCTTTCTTATTCATGAAGACAACTTCTGTTATTTCATTCTTTATTATTTTGTTGGAATAACCTGTATATGTGGCATACCCTATACATAACCTGTAGGTGAAATCCTTATGTTATTCCATTCTTTATTATTCTGTTGGAATAACCTGTATACGCGGCATACCCTATACTTGGTGAAATTCTTATGTTATTCCATTCTTTATTATTAGGTTGGAATAACTCTGTATGTGTGTGTTTTACTATATATAACATGGACACTGGTTAAAATCTTTATTATGTTATCGTTGGAATATCCTGGAATATCGTGTGTTTTACACCGGACTGATTAAATCTTTATTATTCTCGTTGGAATATCATGTATGTGTGTTTTAATTTAGGACGGTTTCATTACTTATTTATTATTCATTGGAATATCTCGTCTATGCTATCTATCCGTATGCATGGTGATTTCTTTTGTTATTCCATTCTTTATTATACTCTCGGTTGGTTAAAGTTTTGACTTCTATACTCCATGAAATTAGTGGAATATCCTTGATATTTGCGCTTCATCCAGTATCTTTTCATGGAAATATTCTTCTAAACATTCTTGAATTTTACTCTACAAAGAAGTATCATGTTGACAATTTGGACGTTATTAGTTTCTGGATAATTTAATTCGTGAACTTGTTTTATTGAATTCTTATATCATTGTCATCATCCTCATGTTTATATTTTTTGAAAGTCATCTGTGGCCTGTAGTGCATAGATGGACTTGGTATGATTATGACCAGGGATTATTCGGTATAATCATGACCGTAATGTTACAAATGATGTGGTAAAAGTACTCATTGGCCCATAGTGCATTGATGGACAGTTGTTGGCATAATCATGACCATTGATGAATACACGAATATCCTTGGCCCGTAGTGCATGTATAATTTGTGGTCGTGACCTTAATGAATATCCTTGGTCGTAGTGCAGGGATGATGTGGATTATTTATTAAGCTGAGTCTCAGCTATAAAAATTGATGAAAACGTTTTAAATCATAAAAGAAAGTAGATTTTATTCTCTACTTGACTCTTTTCATGGATTGCTTGTTCCGCTGCAGTTAAACTTGATGTCTATGTATTTTATTAGTTCAACATTGTTGAGGACTAATGATAATTTATTCTGCATTATCTTAGTCATAATATTTCTTACTGGGCTAGTTGAGCTCACCCTTTCTTCACTGTTCTCTTCAAGAAATGAGAATATAGCTGGGACGAGTCGGGGAACAAATTGACAGTCCAGATGATAGCTTTAGTAGTCCTCACTATTCTATTAAATAGTGTGATAATAAATGTAATGAGGACTGAATTTGAGTTTGTATACTGTCTATGAGGACTCCATTGAGAATGGATATTGTCTAGAAGGCAATATTCTTGTTTAAACTCTCAGTTTATGTTTTACCCGACAGTTATATAATTATGTTGTATTTGATTTATGTACCATGTATTTGGCGACTCAAGATGGGTGATGTATACCTATTTTGGGGGCGCCACAGTTGGTATCAAAGCTTAGGATATGATCCCCGGCCGAGATGTGAGATAAGAACTAGGAGGGAGAGCGGGAATTCCTTTCGCTAGTATGACCTACCTAAGTTTACTTGGTATTTAATTGGTCGGTCAGAGTATAGGGATAATATGTGATATATTAATTAACCCTTGTTTTGCGACAGTGTTCAAAAATGGCATCTGAAAATGTTGACATAAGCAATGGAGCAAAATAATATGATCGTATCGTAGTACGAGGCTAAGTTTGCGGATTTATCCCGGTTTGCATCCCATCTGGTCGATAATGAGGAGCGAATGACGCAAATGTTTCTAAGAGGTTTGAAACCCGATATACGTCAATACCTCATTTCTCATAAACTTTGTTTATATTCAAATGTTGTGAATAGGGCTCAGTTATTGGAGCGCGATAATGAGTTAGCACAAGCAAAAGGTAACGACCAACAACACGATAATAATTGTACTAGTGGCCACGACCATCGGAACAATGATAACCATCGTGGGGGAAATTATCATGCCAAGAATGGTAACCACTTCGATGGTAATCATGGCCAAGATAATAGAAGTAGATATTTCAAAAAGAGAAGGTCATTTAAGTTGATTTTGTCGTGCACCAAAGTCAAGTCCAGCTGGGACGGTGGCACCAAAGGCGGATACGGACAAAACAAAGTCGGTGGTTTCAGGAAGAGCGTTTTTCGTGACTTCTCAAAAAGCGAGTAATCCGAACGAAGTTAGCACGGGTTAGTTAATTATAAATTCTTGCGAAGTCTATACCTTATAAGATACTGGTTCTACCCATTATTTTATCTCTCTTTCTTGCGTTCAACGTTTAAATTTGACTCCGGAGAAGTTAGACTTTGACTTATTGGTTGAAACTTCGTTAGTAGGAACCTTCGTTACCTCCACTATTTATAAATCTTGTTGATTCAAATCGACTTTTTCACGTTACCTGTCGACCTTATCTCTTTGAAAATACTTTCCGTTGATGTGATTTTAGGAATCGATTGGTTAACTACTCATCATGCTTTTCCTAAGGTTGTTAGCTTTTATATTCATAACCAGCCTGTTATGCGAATTCAAGCAACCAAACCACTAAAGTCAATCACTGTCATATCAAGCCATAAGTAAAGAGCCCCGATCCTTTTGTTGTTGACTTCCTTGTGTGGAATGCACCGAAGCCAGACTTTCTGTAGGCGACATCGTGAATGAAGATGGAAAGTTGATAGGTATCAATGTGACGTACTATCCAAGTCTTGGATGAGGGTCACAGTTTTGAATGATAATTCTATCGTTAATAAATTTCCTGACGTATTCCTGAAGATTTCCTAGCCTACCCCTAGAGCGTGAAATCGAATTTTGTATTGACCCCAGTACAAAACCCATTTCTTAAACCCTCAAATATTTCTTCAACTAAAATAAACGTAACATGCGCCAAAGACGTTGACTCAAGCTTTTGAAGATTACGATCGTACCATTTAATATCATTATAGAAAAGCGAACGTGGTAGCTGACGTGTTGAGTAGAAGATCGTATGTGTTTACGAGTGCGATGTTGTTAACATAAAAACCCATTTTGTATAACATACAAATGATGAAGATGGAGTTAAAGACTCTAGGGACCCACATGAAGATAATGAATATACGAGTAGAATCGACTTTAATCGATAAAGTTAAAGCTGCTCAAGCAACATACTCAGAGCTGATGAATGAAGAAGGTTCAAGAGGGCGTTATTCTAGAAGCAAGAAATGACGAAGAGAGGAAATCACAACCCTCGATTTAATTGGCCCATTTAAAATCCTCGATCGAGTAGGAACTGTGGCCTATAGACTCGTTTTACTGCCAAATATGTCGCGTGTTCATAACGTTTTTAACGTATCGACGTTACGTAAATATGTGGACGACCCGAACCACATTATTGATTTAGAACCGAACGAGATAACGGATAATTTAACGTATGAAGATGTACCTATTAAAATCTTGGATATGAAGAATCGTATTCAACACTCAAAGGTTATACCTAAAGAGTTAGAATCTAAAATGAAGTCAAGGTACCCTCACCTCTTCAGCATACCAAGTACGTACATAAATTTCGAGGGCGAAATTCTATAAGGAGGGGAGATTGTGAGACCCCATATTTTATAAATAAAAGATTTAAATTTCTTGAAATATTTTTTTTAATATTATGGTGTGGTTTTGATATATTGTTATAGTTGTGGGTAGTATTTGAAAATTTTGCAAAGTATGCAAGTTGTTATATAATATTCATTTGGCCGGGGAATATTCTTTTTGTCAGAGAATATTCGTACGACGACACAATCATTGGTGGACCCCACAACGGAAGCACTGTCGTAGTTAGAAAACGACAAAAATATTTTATGAAAATAACGGCAGAGGTTTTACCGTTAATACTATTGAACTACAAGGTAGTAAAAGTATAGTAATACGCGTGGTTGCATAGTAGCACACAGTATTGATTATTGATGCTTAAGTGATAAGTCACTCAGTTATACTGCATTATTGCTACAGTAATTGTTGCATCATATCTCTCATATTATTGATTCGATTATTGTCACAGTATCATCTGCATTATCTGTTATTTTATTAAATCAATAATTGAGATGACAAAGTTATTCATATTATTAAATTGCAATATTTACAATGTCTAGAAGTTCTGTCAAGGAGAGGCTTGGTCACCTAATTGCGCGCCAATAGGGAGAAATCCTTATTGGAAAGCCCCCTCTTTCCTGGGAACAACCTGGTTGTTAAATATTATGAGTTATGATACTAATGATGGATAAGTTCGTGTTGATTAAAGATGAATTTGATAGTTTCATTGTGTTGAAATTATTTGTGTTAGTGAGGATCAACATTTATTTCGATAGTAATTGATGTCTGAAGGTTATATTGTTCAATCGGGTATTCGGGGCACTTTTTATATTAGAGTTACTATTCATAAGTTACTATTCATGAGTTACTATTCACGAGTTACTATTCATGAGTTACTATTCACAAATTTCTATTCACCTGATTACTATTCACTCTAGTATTGTGCACTTGGGTATTTGGGTACAATATTATTCCATGAGGAGATGTGCTAATTTTTCAGACCGTTGGTTGAAATTATAATAGTAAATCAATATGGATCGTTGATTTAAAGTCTTAATAGTAACTTGTCCCTTCAATATTACCAAGAGTTAATTACCCCTTCGTAAATAGTAGTTTTCTCTTCAATATTACCAAGAGTTATTTGTCTATTCGGTGTTCCAAGAGTTAATTACCCCTTCGCAAATAGTAGTTGTCTCTTCAATATTACCAAGAGTCATTATGACCCTTTGTTAAGACCAAGAGCTTTTCAATAAATAGAAGCTCATTCCTTCATTATTTCTTACGAATTCACTAAAACTCTAGAGAGAGAAATTATAGAGAGAAAGAAGAAGAGTATTCTGCTACTTTACTACTTCTATATCCAATTTCTTTTACGATAAGAGATATTATTTGTTGTACCCGTAAGGGGTGTTATTCTTTCTTATTCATGAAGAGAACTTATTTTATTCCATTCTTTATTATTCTGTTGGAATAACCTGTATACGCGGCATACCCTATACTTGGTGAAATCCTTATGTTATTCCATTCTTTATTATTCTGTTGGAATAATCTGTATACGCGGCATACCCTAAACATAACCTATATACGCGGCATACCCTATACTTGGTGAAATCCTTATGTTATTCCATTCTTTATTATTTCATTGGAATAACTCGTTGTACATGGCATACCCTATACATAACCTATACATGGATTATGTTACATACCCTATACTTGGTGAAATCCTTATGTTATTCCTTTCTTTATTATTTTGTTGGAATATCCTGTCTGTGTATTTTACACCAGACCTGGTTCATTTACTTATTATTCTGTTGGAATATCCTGTCTATGCGAAGTACCGTATGCATGGTGATTTCTTTTGTTATTCCATTCTTTATTATACTCAGTTGGTTAAAGTTTTGACTTCTATACTCCATGAAATTAGTGGAATATCCTTGATATTTGCGCTTCATCCAGTATCTTATCATGGAAATATTTTCTGAGCATTCTTGAATTTTACTCTACAAAGAAGTATCATGTTGACAATTTGGACGTTATTAGTTCCTGGATAAATTAATTCGTGAACTTGTTTTATTGAATTCTTATATCATTGTCATCCTCCTCATGTTTATATTTTTTATGAAAGTCATCTGTGGCCTGTAGTGCACAGATGGACTTGGTATGATTATGACCAGGGATTATTCGGTATAATCATGACCGTAATGTTACAAATAATGTGGTAAAAGCCCTCATTGGCCCGTAGTGCATTGATGGACAGTTGTTGGCATGATCATGACCATTGATGAATACACGAATATCCTTGGCCCGTAGTGCGTGGATAATTTATGGCCGTGGCCCTAATGAATATCCTTGGTCGTAGTGCAGGGATGATGTGGATTATTTAATAAGCTGAGTCTCAGCTATAAAAATTGATGAAAACGTTTTAAATCATAAAAGATAGTAGATTTTATTCTCTACTTGACTCTTTTCATGGATTGCTTATTCCGCTGCAGTTAAACTTGATGTCTATTGTATTTTATCAGTTTAACATTGTTGATGACTAATGATAATTTATTCTGCATTATCTTAGTCATAATATTTCTTACTGGGCTAGTTGAGATCACCCTTTCTTCACTGTTCTCTTCAAGAAATGAGAATATAGCTGGGACGAGTCGGGGAACAGATTGACAGTCCAGATGATAGCATTAGTAGTCCTCACTATTCTGTTAAATAGTATGATAATAAATGTAATGAGGACTGAATTTGAGTTTGTATACTGTCTATGAGGACTCCATTGAGAATGGATATTTTCTAGAAGGCAATATTCTTGTTTAAACTCTCAGTTTATGTTTTACACGACAGTTGTATAATTATGTTGTATTTGATTTTTGTACCATTTATTTGGCGACTCAAAATGGGTGATGTATACCTATTTTGGGGACGTCACAGTTGGTATCAAAGTTTAGGGATATGATCCCTGGCTGAGATGTGAGACAAGAACTAGGAGGGGAGAGACAGGGAATTCCTTCGCTAGTATGACCTACCTATGTTTATTTGGTATTTAATTGGTTGGTCAGAGTATAGAGATAATATGTGATATGTTAATTAACCTTTGTTTTGTGGCAGTATTTAAAAATGGCATCCAAAAATGTTGAGATAAGCAATGAAGCACATGAGATCATTGAGACACCTTTAATCACTAATCATGTTAATTTGATGTCAGATGAAGAAGGAATTAGATATATCTACGTGGTGATTGAAGAACTAATAGTTGTACCCGAGCTAGTTGTAGAGGTAGCAGCTGAGAGTGAAAAAGAATAAGAAGAAGAGGAACCTGAGGAGAATTGGTTAGACGAATTTTATGATAGAAACTTAGAATTACAAAATCGTGTTCATGAGTTGGAAGAGCAGGCTGAAGAACGGCAGGCGGTCGTGGAGCAAAGAGATGCAACAATTCAAAATTGTGTCAACCGATGTGCGATATTTGAACAGAAGCACTCTTTGGCAGAGTGTAAGATATTAGAGCTGGAATCTGAGAATTCTATGATCAAAGTTCTGATGAAAGCAGAAACAACTGAACGAAGAAGAATAGATGATGCGTGGGTAACAGCCGCACGACGCGTTGATAGTGTAGAAAAAGGCGTCCGATCCAATAAAGCCAAAATAAATGAAAAGGATTTTGCTTTTTAGACAGCAATTGGGAGAATCCAACATTGAATTCGGAATTACCCTGTGCATAGCGGTCAACCTCAATTCGATATGGATTGGAGAATAATGATTTGAATCATGGATCAGGAATGTGACGAAGCAACTAAGGGTGGAATGTACTCTATAGCAAAGCCAAATTCGATAGTTTAAGTGAGAGAGTTTGTTGAGAAACCCGAACGAAGTTATTACGGGTAAGTTAATTACAAACTCTTGCGAAGTCTATGACTTATTAGATACCGGTTCTACCCATTATTTTATCTCTCTTACTTGCGTTCAACGTTTAAATTTGACTCCGGAGAAGTTAGACTTTGACTTATTGGTTGAAACTTCGTTAGTAGAAGCCTTCGTTACCTCCACTGTTTATAAATCTTGTTTGATTCAAATTGACACTTTTACGTTATATGTCAATCTTATCACTTTGAAAATACTTGCCTTTGATGTGATTTTTGGAATTGATTGGTTAACTACTCATCATGCTTTTCCTAAGGTTGTTAGCTTTTATACTCATAACCAACCTGTTATGCGAATTCAAGCAAACAAATCCTAAAGTCAATCATTGTCATATCAAGCCATAAGTAAAGAGCCCCGATCCTTTAATTGTTGACTTCCTTGTGTGGAATGCACCGAAGCCAGACTTTCTGTAGGCGACATCGTGAATGAAGATGGCAACTTGATAGGTATCATTGTGAGGTGCTATCCAGGTTAAGGGATAGAAGTCACAGTTGGTATAGTTAATAAATTTCCTGACGTACTCTTGAAGACTTCCTAGCCTACCCCTAGAGCGTGAAATCGAATTTTTTATTGACCCCAGTACAAAACCCATTTCTTAAACCATCAAATATTTCTTCAACTAAAACGAACGTAACATGCGTCAAAGACGTTGGCTCGAGCTGTTGAAGATTACGATCGTACTATACAATATCATCGTGGAAGAGCGAACGTGGTAGCTGACATGTTGAGTAGAAGATCGTATGCGTTTATGAGTACGATGTTGTTAACACAAAGACTCATTTCATATAAAGTACAAATGATGAAGATAGAATTAAAGACTCAAGGGACCCACATGAAGATAACGAATATACGAGTAGAATTGACTTTAATTGATAAAGTTAAAGCCGCTCAAGTTACACACCCAGAGCTGATGAAAGTGAAGAAGAAGGTTCAAGAGGGCATTATTCTAGAAGCAAGAATCGACGAAGAAAGGAAATCTCAACCCTCGATTTAATTGGCCCATTTGAAATCCTCGATTAAGTAGGAGCTGTGGCTTATAGACTCATTTTACCGCCAAATATGTCGCGTGTTCATAACGTTTTTAACGTATCGATGTTGCGTAAATATGTGGACGACCCGAACCACATTATTTAGAACCGGACGAGATAGCGGATGATTTAACGTAAGAAGATGTACCTGTTAAAATCTTGGATAAGAAGGAGTGTATTCAATACTGAAAGATTATACCTCAAGAGTTAGAATCTGACAAGGTACCCTCACCTCTTCAGCATACCAGGTACGTACATAAATTTTGCGGGCGAAATTCCATAAGGAGGGGAGATTGTGAGACCACAGATTTTATAAATAAAAGATTTAAATTTATTGAAATATTTTTTTTAATATTATGGTGTGGATTTGATATATTGTTATAGTTATGGGTAGTATTTGAAAATTTTGCAAAGTATGAAAGTTGTTATATAATATTCATTTGGCCGGAGAATATTCTTTTGTCGAGAGAATATTAAACGCATTTACACAATCATTAGTGGACCCCAGCGGAAGCTAATCGTCGTAGTTAGAAAACGATAAAAATATTTTATGAAAATAACGGCAGAGGTTTTACTGTTAATACTATTGAACTACAAGGTAGTAATAAAAGTATAGTAATACGCGTGGTTGCATAGTAGAACACGGTATTGATTATTGATGCTTAAGTGATAAGTCACTCAGTTATACTGCATTATTGCTACAGTAATTGTTTCATCATATCTCTCATATTATTGATTCGATTATTGTCACAGTATCATCTGCATTATATGTTATTTTATTAAATCAATAATTGAGACGACAAAGTTATTCATATTATTAAATTGCAATATTTACAATGTCTAGAAGTTTTGTCAAGGAGAGGTTTGGTCACCTAATTGCGTGCCAATAGGGAGAAATCCTTATTGGAAAGCCCCCTCTTTCTTGGGAACTACCTGGTTGTTAAATATTGTGAGTTATGATATTAATGATTGATAAGTTCGTGTTGATTAAAGATGAATTTGATAGTTCCATTGTGTTGAAATTATTTGTGTTAGTGAGAATCGACATTTATTTCGATAATAATTGATGTCTGAAGGTTATATTGTTCAATCAGGTATTCGGGACAATTTTCGTGTCAGAGTACTATTCACGAGTTACTATTCACGAGTTACTATTCACCTGATTACTATTCACTCTAGTATTGTTCACTCGAGTATTTGGGTACAATATTATTCCATGAGGAGATGTGCTAATTTTTCAGACCGTTGGTTGAAATTATAATAATAAATTAATATGGATCGTTGATTTAAAGTCTTAATAGTAACTTGTCCCTTCAATATTACCAAGAGTTAATTGGCCCTTCGTAAATAGTAGTTGTCTCTTCAATATTACCAAGAGTTATTTGCCTCTTCGGTGTTCCAAGAGTTAATTACCCCTTTGTAAATAGTAGTTTTCTCTTAAATATTACCAAGAGTCATTTTGACCCTTCGTTAAGACCAAGAGACATTCTCAGTTTTTCTATAAATAGAAGCTCATTCCTTTATTATTTCTTACGAATTCACTGAAACTCTAAAGAGAGAAATTATAGAGAGAAAGAAGAAGAGTATTCTGCTACTTCACTACTTCGATATCCAGTGTCTTTTACGGTAAGGAATATTATTTGTTGTACCTGTAAGGGGTGTTATTCTTTCTTATTCATGAAGAGAACTTTTGTTATTCCATTCTTTATTATTCTGTTGGAATATCCTATCTGTGTGTTTTACACCGGACCTGGTTCCGTCTTTATTATTCTCACTGAACACACAATGCATGTGATAAAACACACGAGACGAGGATATTCCAATGAATAATAATAAAGATGGAACCAGTCCGATGTAAAACACATGCACAAGATATTCCAACCGAATAATAAAGACAGAACCAGCTCCGGTGTAAAACACATGCATGTGATATTCCAACCAAATAATAAAGAATGGAATAACATAAGGATTTCACTAAGTATAGGTATGCCACGACATACAAAAGTTATGTATAGGGTATGGCACAGATACAAAAGTTATTCCAATGTAATAATAAAGAATGGAATAACATAAAGATTTAACCAAGTATAGGGTATGTTGCGTATACAGGTTATGTATAGGGTATGCCACATATACAGGTTATTCCAACAGAATAATAAAGAATGGAATAACAGAAGTTCTCTTCATGAATAAGAAAGAATAACACCCCTTACAGTGTACAACAAATAATATCCCTTACCGTAAAAGACCTTCGGATATCAAGTAGTGAAGAAGTAAAGAATATTCTTCTTCTTTCTCTCTATAATTTCTCTCTCTAGAGTTTCAGTGAATTCGTAAGAAATAATAAAGGAATGAGCTTCTATTTATAGAAAAACTGAGAGTGTCTCTTAGTCTTAACGAAGGGTCAAAATGACTCTTGGTAATATTTAAGAGACAACTACTATTTGCAAAGGGGTAATTAACTCTTGGAACACCGAAGAGGCAAATAACTCTTGGTAATATTGAAGAGACAACTACTATTTATGAAGGGCCAATTAACTCTTGGTAATATTGAAGGGACAAGTTACTATTAAGACTTTAAATCAACGATCCATATTGATTTACTATTATAATTTCAACCAACGGTCTGAAAAATTAGCACATCTCCTCATGGAATAATATTGTACCCAAATACCCGAGTGAACAATACTAGAGTGAATAGTAACTCATGAATAGTAACTCGTGAATAGTACTCTGACACGAAAAGTGTCCCGAATACCCGATTGAACAATATAACCTCCAGACATCAATTATTATCGAAATAAATGTCGATTCTCACTAACACAAATAATTTCAACACAATGGAACTATCAAATTCATCTTTAATCAACACGAACTTATCAATCATTAATATCATAACTCACAATATTTAACAAACTGTGTTGTTCCCAAGAAAGAGGGGCTTTCAATAAGGATTTCTCCCTATCGCACGCAATTAGGTGACCAAACCTCTCCTTTACAAAACTTCTAGACATTGTAAATATTGCAATTTAATAATATGAATAACTTTGTCGTCTCAATTATTGATTTAATAAAATAACATATAATGCATATGATAATCGTGACAATAATCGAATCAATAATATGAGAGATATGATGCAACAATTATCAGAGCAATAATGCAAAGATAACCGAGTGACTTATCACTTAAGCATCAATAATCAATACCGTGCAGCTACTATGCAACCACGCCAGACACTATACTTTTTTACTATCGGGTAGTTCAACAGTATAAACGGTAAAACCTCCGTCGTTATTTTCATAAAATATTTTTTTGTCGTTTTCTAACTACGACAGTGCTTCCGTTGTGGGGTCCACCAATGATTGTGCCGTCGTACAAATATTTCCCGACAAAAAGAATATTCCCCGACCAATCGAATATTTATAACAACTTGCATACTTTGCAAAATTTTCAAATACTACCCACAACTATAACATTATATCAAATCCACACCTAAATATTTAAAAACTATTTCGAAAAAAATTAAATATTTATTCATAAAATCTGGGGTCTCACAATCTCCCCTCCTTATGAAATTTCGCCCTCAAAATTTTGCGTGACGTATTGGTGGTATTTGAAAAGGTGAGGGCACCTTCGTCGATTCTAACTCTTGAGGTATAACCTTTGAGTGTTGAATACGCTCCTTCTTATCCAAGATTTTAACAGGTACATCATCATACGTTAAATCATCCGCTATCTCGTCCGGTTCTAAATAATGTGGTTCAGGTCATCCACATATTTACGCAACATCGATACATTAAAAACGTTATGAACACGCGACATATTTGGCCGTAAAACGAGTCTATAAGCCACAGCTCCTACTTAATCGAGGATTTCAAATGGGCCAATTAAATCGAGGGTTGAGATTTCCTCTCTTCGTCGATTCTTGCTTCTAGAATAACGCCCTCTTGAACCTTCTTCTTCACTTTCATCAGCTCCGGGTGTGTAGCTTGAGCGGATTTAACTTTATCAATTAAAGTCGATTCTACCCGTATATTCGTTATCTTCATGTGGGTCCCTAGAGTCTTTAATTCTATCTTCATCATTTGTAAGTTATAAGAAATGAGTCTTTGTGTTAATAACATCACACTCGTAAACGCATACGATCTTCTACTCAACACGTCAGCTACCACGTTCGCTCTTCCACGATGATATTGAATAGTACGATCGTAATCTTCAACAGCTCGAGCCAACGTCTTTGGCGCATGTTACGTTCGTTTTAGTTGAAGAAATATTTGAGGGTTTAAGAAATGGGTTTTGTACTGGGGTCAATACAAAATTCGATTTCACACTCTAGGGGTAGGCTAGGAAGTCTTGAGGAATACGTCAGGAAATTTATTAACGATAGAAATATCATTCAAAACTGTGACCCTCATCCAAGACTTGGATAGTACGTCACATTGATACCTATCAACTTGCCATTTTCATTCACGACGCCGCCATGTAAAGTCCGCTTCGGTTGCATTCCACACAAGGAAGTCAACAACAAAAGGATCGGGGCTCTTTACTTATGGCTTGATATGACAGTGATTGACTTTAGTGGTTTGGTTGCTTGAATTCACATAACAGGCTGGTTATGAATATAAAAGCTAACAACCTTAGGAAAAGCATGATGAGTAGTTAACCAATCGATTCCTAAAATCACATCAAAGGAAAGTATTTTCAAAGAGATAAGGTCGACAGGTAACGTGAAAATGTCGATTTGAATCAACAAGATTTATAAATAGTGGAGGTAACGAAGGCTCCTACTAACGAAGTTTCAACCAATAAGTCAAAGTCTAACTTCTTCGGAGTCAAATTTAAAGGTTGAACGCAAGCAAGAGAGATAAAATAATGGGTATAACCAGTATCTTATAAGGTATAGACTTCGCAAGAATTTATAATTAACTAACCCGTGCTAACTTCATTCGGATTACTCGCTTTTTGAGAAGTCACGAAAAACACTCTTCCTGAAACCACCGACTTTGTTTTGTCCGTATCCGCCTTTGGTGCCACCGTCCCAACTGGACTTGACTTTGGTGCACGACAAAATCAAGCTAAATGACCTTCTCTTTTTGAAATATCCACTTCTATTATCTTGGCCATGATTACCATCGAAGTGGTTACCATTCTTGGCATGATAATTTCCCCCACGATGGTTATCATTGTTCCGATGGTCGTGGCCACTAGTACAATTATTATCGTGTTGTTGGTCGTTACCTTTTGCTTGTGCTAACTCATTATTGCGCTCCAATAACTGAGCCCTATTCACAACATTTGAATATAAACAAAGTTTATGAGAAATGAGGTATTGACGTATATCGGGTTTCAAACCTCTTAGAAACATTTGCGTCATTCGCTCCTCATTATCGACCAGATGGGATGCAAACCGGGATAAATCCGCAAACTTAGCCTCGTACTACGATACGATCATATTATTTTGTTCCATTGCTTATGTCAACATTTTCAGATGCCATTTTCGAACACTGTCACAAAACAAGGGTTAATTAATATATCACATATTATCCCTATACTCTGAACGACCAATTAAATACCAAGTAAACTTAGGTAGGTCATACTAGCGAAGGAATTCCCTGCTCTCCCTCCTAGTTCTCGTCTCACTTCTCACCAGGATCATATCCCTAAGCTCTGATACCAACTGTGACGCCCCCAAAATAGGTATACATCACCCATTTTGAGTCGCCAAATACATGGTACATAAATCAAATACAACATAATTATATAATTGTCGGGTAAAACATAAACTGAGAGTTTAAACAAGAATATTGCCTTTTAGACAATATCCATTCTCAATGGAGTCCTCATAGACAGTATACAAACTTTAATTCAGTCCTCATTACATTTATTATCACACTATTTAACAGAATAGTGAGGACTACTAATGCTATCATCTGGACTCTCAATCTGTTCCCCGACTCGTCCCGCTTATATTCTCATTTCTCAAAGAGAATAAAGTGAAGAAAGGGTGAGCTCAACTAGCCAAAGAAGAAATATTATGACTAAGATAATGCAGAATAAATTATCATTAGTCCTCAACAATGTTAAACTGATAAAATACAATAGACATCAAGTTTAACTGCAGCGGAATAAGCAATCCATTAAAAGAGTCAAGTAGAGAATAAAATCTACTATCTTTTATGATTTAAAACGTTTTCATCAATTTTTATAGCTGAGACTCAGCTTAATAAATAATCCACATCATCCCTACACTACGGCCAAGGATATTCATTAGGGTCACGACTACAAATTATCCATGCACTACGGGCCAAGGATATTCGTGTATTCATCAATGGTCATGATCATGCCAACAACTGTCCATCAATGCACTACGGGCCAATGAGGACTTTTACCACATCAATTGTAACATTACGGTCATGATTATACCGAATAATCCCTGGTCATAATCATACCAAGTCCATCTATGCACTACAAGCCACAGATGACTTTCAAAAAAAATATAAACATGAGGATGATGACAATGATATAAGAATTCAATAAAACAAGTTCACGAATGAATTTATCCAAGAACTAATAACGTCCAAATTGTCAACATGATACTTCTTTGTAGAGTAAAATTCAAGAATGCTCAGAAGAATATTTCCATGACAAGATACTGGATGAACCGCAAATATTAAGGATATTCCACTAATTTCATGGAGTATAGAATTCAAAACTTTAACCAACTGAGTATATTAAAGAATGGAATAACAAAAGAAATCACCATGCATGCGGTACTTCGCATAGACAGGTTATTCCAATAGAATAATAAGTAACGGAACCAGTCCAGATGTAAATACACAGATGTGATATTCCAATGAATAATTTAGAGCGGAACCAGTCCGGTGTAAAAACACACGCATGTGATATTCCAATGAATAATAAAGAATAGAATAACATAAGGATTTCACCAAGTATAGGGTATGTCGCGTATACAGGTTATGTGTAGGGTATGCCGCGTATACAAGTTATTCCAACAGAATAATAAAGAATGGAATAACATAAGGATTTCACCAAGTATAGAGTATGCTGGCGTATCAAAGTTATGTATAGGGTATGTTTGCGTACAAAAGTTATTCCAATGAGAATAATAAAGAATGGAATAACATAAGAATTTCACCAAGTATAGGGTATGCCACAGTATAAAAGTTATTCCAAATGTAATAATAAAGAATGGAATAACAAAGTTCTCTTCATGAATAAGAAAGAATAACACCCTTACGAGGTACAACAAATAATATCCCTACCGTAGTAAAAGAAATTGGATATAGAAGTAGTAAAGTAGCAGAATATTCTTCTTCTTTCTCTCTATAATTTCTCTCTCTAGAGTTTTAGTGAATTCGTAAGAAATAATGAAGGAATGAGCTTCTATTTATAGAAAAACTGAGAGTGGCTCTTGGTCTTAACGAAGGGTCAAAATGACTCTTGGTAATATTGAAGAGACAACCACTATTTCATGAAGGGGTAATTAACTCTTGGAACAATCAAGAGGCAAATAACTCTTGGTAATATTGAAGAGACAACTACTATTTACGAAGGGGTAATTAACTCTTGGAACACCGAAGAGTCAAATAACTCTTGGTAATATTAAAGAGACAACTACTATTTACGAAGGGGTAATTAACTCTTGGTAATATTGAAGGGACAAGTTACTATTAAGACTTTAAATCAACGATCCATATTGATTTACTATTATAATTTCAACCAACGGTCTGTAAAATTAGCACATCTCCTCATGGAATAATATTGTACCCAAATACCCAAATGCACAATACTAGAATGAATAGTAATTACGTGAATAGTAATTTGTGAATAGTAACTCGTAAATAGTAACTCATGAATAGTAACTTGTGAATAGTAACTCTGACACAAAAAGTGCCCCGAATACCCGATTAAATAATATAACCTTCAGACATCAATTACTATCGAAATAAACTACAATTCTCACTAACACAAATAATTTCAACACAATGGAACTATCAAATTCATCTTTAATCAACACGAACTTATCCATCATTAATATCATAACTCACAATATTTAACAACCAGGTTGTTCCCAGGAAAGAGGGGGCTTTCCAATAAGGATTTCTCCATATTGGCGCGCAATTAGGTGACCAAACCTCTCCTTGACAGAACTTCTAGACATTGTAAATATTGGAATTTAATAATATGAATAACTTTGTCGTCTCAATTATTGATTTAAAAAATAACATATAATGCAGATGATACTGTGACAATAATCAAATAAATAATATCAAGGATATTCCACTAATTTCATGGAATATAGAAGTCAAAACTTTAACCAACTGAGTATAATAAAGAATGGAATAACAAAAGAATTTCACCAAGCATGTGATAGATCGCACAGGCAGGTTATTCCAACAGAATAATAAATACGGAACCAGGTCCGGCGTAAAATTCACAGACAGGATATTCTAACAGAATAATAAAGACAGAACCAGGTCTGGCGTAAAACGCATGCATGTGATATTCCAATGTAATAATAAAGAATGGAATAACATAAGGATTTCACCAAGTATAGGGAGTCCAGCAGATACAAAAGTTATTCCAATGTAATAATAAAGACGGAACTAGGTCCCACGTAAAACGCATGCATGAGGATATTCCAATGTAATAATAAAGAATGAAATAACATAAGGATTTCACCAAGTATAGGGAGTTCTGCATGATACAAGGTTATTCTAATGAGAATAATAAAGAGCGGAATCAGTCCTGCCAAAACGCACAAACATGATATTCCAACAGAATAATAAAGAATGGAATAGCAAAAGTTCTCTTCATGAATAAGAAAGAATAACACCCCTTACAGGTACAATAAATAATATCCCTTACCATAAAAGACACTGGATATCGAAGTATTGAAGTAGCAGAATACTCTTCTTCTTTCTCTCTATAATTTCTCTCTCTAGAGTTTCAGTGAATTCGTAAGAAATAATGAAGGAATGAGCTTCTATTTATAGAAAAACTGAGAGTGTCTCTTGGTCTTAACGAAGGGTCAAAATGACTCTTGGTAATATTTAAGAGACAACTACTATTTACGAAGGGGCAATTAACTCTTGGTAATATTGAAGGGACAAGTTACTATTAAGACTTTAAATCAACGATCCATATTGATTTACTATTATAATTTCAACCAACGGTCTGAAAAATTAGCACATCTCTTCATAGAATAATATTGTACCCAAATACCCGAGTGAACAATACTAGAGTGAATAGTAATCGGGTGAATAGTAACTCGTGAATAATAACTCATGAACAGTAACTCATGAATAGTAACTCATGAATAGTACTCTGACACAAAAAGTGCCCCGAATACCCGATTGAACAATATAACCTCTAGACATCAATTATTATCGAAATAAATGTCGATTCTCACTAACACAAATAATTTCAACACAATAGAACTATCAAATTCATCTTTAATCAACACGAACTTATCCATCATTAATATCATAACTCACAATATTTAACAACCAGGTTGTTCCCAAGAAAGAGGGGGCTTTCCAATAAGGATTTCTCCCTATTGGCACGCAATTAGGTGACCAAACCTCTCCTTGACAAAACTTCTAGACATTGTAAATATTGCAATTTAATAATATGAATAACTTTGTCGTCTCAATTATTGATTTAATAAAATAACATATAATGCAGATGATACTGTGACAATAATCGAATCAATAATATGAGAGATATGGTGCAATAATTACTGTAACAATAATGCAGTATAACTGAGTGACTTATCACTTAAGCATCAATAATCAATATCGTGTGCTACTATGCAACCACGCGTATTACTGTAGTTTTACTACCGAGTAGTTCAACAGTATTAACGGTAAAACCTCCGCCGTTATTTTCATAAAATATTTTTTATCGTTTTCTAACTACGACAGTGCTTCCGTTGTGGGGTCCACCAGTGATTGTGCCGTCGTACAAATATTCCCCGACAAAAAGAATATTCCCCAATCGAATATTTATAACAACTTGCATACTTTGCAAAATTTTCAAATACTACCCACAACTATAACATTATATCAAATCCACACCATAATATTTAAAAAATATTTCGAAAAAAATTAAATATTTATTCATAAAATTTGGGGTCTCACAATCTCCCCTCCTTATGAAATTTCGCCCTCAAAATTTGCGTACGTACCTGGTATGATGAAAAGGTGAGGGCACCTTGTCAGATTCTAACTCTTGAGGTATAACCTTTGAGTGTTGAATACGCTCCTTCTTATCCAAGATTTTAACAGGTACATCTTCATACGTTAAATCATCCGCTATCTCGTCCGATTCTAAATAATGAGGTTCGGGTCGTCCACATATTTACGCAACATCGATACGTTAAAAACGTTATGAACACGCGACATATTTGGCGGTAAAACGAGTCTATAAGCCACAGCTCCTACTTAATCGAGGATTTCAAATGGGCCAATTAAATCGAGGGTTGAGATTTCCTCTCTTCATTAATTCTTGCTTCTAGAATAACGCCCTCTTGAACCTTCTTCTTCACTTTCATCAGCTCTGGGTGTGTAGCTTGAGCGGCTTTAACTTTATCAATTAAAGTCGATTCTACTCATATATTCATTATCTTCATGTGGGTCCCTAGAGTCTTTAATTCTATCTTCATCATTTGTAAGTTATACGAAATGAGTCTTTATGTTAACAACATCGCACTGGTAAACGCATATGATCTTCTACTCAACACGTCAGCTACCACGTTCGCTCTTCCACAATGATATTGAATAGTACGATCGTAATCTTCAACAGCTCGAGCCAACGTCTTTGGCGCATGTTACGTTCGTTTTAGTTGAAGAAATATTTGAGGGTTTAAGAAATGAGTTTTGTACTGGGGTCAATACAAAATTCGATTTCACACTCTAGGGGTAGGCTAGGAAGTCTTCAAGAATACGTCAGGAAATTTATTAACGATACCAACTGTGACTTCTATCCCTTAACCTGGATAGCACTTCACAATGATACCTATCAAGTTGCCATCTTCATTCACGATGTCGCCTACAGAAAGTCTGGCTTCGGTGCATTCCACACAAGGAAGTCAACAATTAAAGGATCGGGGATCTTTACTTATGGCTTGATATGAAAATGATTGACTTTAGGATTTGTTTGCTTGAATTTGAATAACAAGTTGGTTATGAATATAAAAGCTAACAACCTTACAAAAAGCATGATGAGTAGTTAACCAATCAATTCCAAAAATCACATCAAAGGCAAGTATTTTCAAAGAGATAAGATCGACAGATAACGTAAAAGTGTCGATTTAAATCAAACAAGATTTATAAACAGTAGAGGCAACGAAGGCTCCTACTAACGAAGTTTCAACCAATAATTCAAAGTCTAACTTCTCCGGAGTCAAATTTAAACATTGAACGCAAACAAGAGAGATAAAATAATGGGTAGAACCGGTATCTAATCAGTCATAGACTTCGCAAGGGTTTGTAATTAACTTAACCGTAATAACTTCATTTAGGTTTCTCAACAAACGCTCTCACTTAAACTATCGGATTTGGCTTTGCTATAGAGTACATTCCACCCTTAGTTGCTTCGTCACATTCCTGATCCATGATTCGAATCATTATTCTCCGATCCATATCGAATTAAGGTTGACCGCTATGCACAGGGTAATTCCGAATTCGATGTTGGATTCTCCTAATTGCTGTCCAAAAAGCAAAATCCATTTCATCTATTTTGGCTTTATTGGATCGGACGTCTTTTTCTACACTATCAACGCGTCATGCGACTGTTACCCACGCATCATCTATTCTTCTTCATTCAGTTGTTTCTGCTTTCATCAGAACTTTGATCATAGCGTTCTCAGATTCCAGCTCTAATACCTTATACTCTGCCAAAGAGTGCTTCTGTTCAAGTATCGCACATCGGTTGACATAATTTTGAATTGTTGCATCTCATTGCTCCACGACCACCTGCCGTTCTTCAGCCTGCTCTTCCAACTCATGAACACGATTTTGTAATTCTAAGTTTCGATCATAAAATTCGTCTAACCAAATCTCCTCAGGTTCCTCTTCTTCCCCTTCTTCCCCTTCTTCTACGCTCTCAGCTGCTACCTCTACAACTAGCTCGGGTGCAACTATTAGTTCTTCATTCACCGCGTAGATATCTCTAATTCCTTCTTTGTCTGACATCACATTAACCTGATTAGTGATTAAAGGTGTCTCAATGATCTCATGTGCTTCATTGCTTATCTCAACATTTTCGGACGCAATTTTCAAATACTGCCACAAAACAAAGGTTAATTAACATATCACTTATTATCTCTATACTCTGACCAACCAATTAAATACCAAATAAACTTAGGTATGTCATACTAGCGAAGGAATTCCCCGTCTCTCCCCTCCTAGTTCTTGTCTCACATCTCAGCCAGGGATCATATCCCTAAGCTTTGATACCAACTGTGACGCCCCCAAAATAGGTATACATCACCCATTTTGAGTCGCCAAATAAATGGTACAAAAATTAAATACAACATAATTATACAACTGTCGTGTAAAACATAAACTGAGAGTTTAAACAAGAATATTGCCTTCTAGACAATATCCATTCTCAATGGAGTCCTCATAGGCGAAGATACAAACTCAAATTCAGTCCTCATTACATTTATTATCACACTATTTAACAGAATAGTGAGGACTACTAATGATATCATCTGGACTCTCAATCTGTTCCCCGACTCGTCCCAGCTATATTCTCATTTCCTGAAGAGAACAGTGAAGAAAGGGTGAGCTCAACTAGCCTAGTAAGAAATATTATGACTAAGATAATGCAGAATAAATTATCATTAGTCCTCAACAATGTTAAAGCGATAAAATACAATAGACATCAAGTTTAGCTCAACAAATGAACAAGCAATCCATTAAAAGAGTCAAGTAGAGAATAAAATCTACTATCTTTTATGATTTAAAACGTTTTCATCAATTTTATAGCTGAGACTCAGCTTAATAAATAATCCACATCATCCCTGCACTACGGCCAAGGATATTCATTAGGGTCACGACCACAAATTATACATGCACTACGAGCCAAGGATATTCGTGTATTCATCAATGGTCATGATCATGCCAATAACTGTCCATCAATACACTACGGGCCAATGAGGACTTTTACCACATCATTTGTAACATTACGGTCATGATTATACCGAATAATCCCTAGTCATAATCATACCAAGTCCATCTATGCACTACAGGCCACAGATGACTTTCAAAAAAATATAAACATGAGGATGATGACAATGATATAAGAATTCAATAAAACAAGTTCACGAATTAAATTATCCAGAGACTAATAACGTCCAAATTGTCAACATGATACTTCTTTGTAGAGTAAAATTCAAGAATGCTCAGAAGAATATTTCCATGAAAAGATACTGGATGAAGCGCAAATATCAAGGATATTCCACTAATTTCATGGAGTATAGAAGTCAAAACTTTAACCAACTGAGAATAATAAAGAATGGAATAACAAAAGAATTTCACCAAGCATGTGATAGATCGACAAAAAAAGTTATTCCAACAGAATAATAAATACGAAACGTGTCCCACGTAAAAAGCATAGGCGGTATATTCAATGAATAATAAAGACAGAACCAGGTCCGGCGTAAAATGCACAGACAGGATATTCCAACAGAATAATAAAGAATGGAATAACATAAGGATTTCACCAAGTATAGGGGAGTTTGCGTATACAGGTTATTCCAACAAAATAATACAGACAGAACCAGGTCCGGCGTAAAACGCACAGACAGGATAATCCAACAGAATAATAAAGAATGAAATAACATAAGGATTTCACCAAGTATAGGGGAGTCCGCATATACTGAGTTATTCAAATGAATAATAAAAGCGGAACCGGTGTCAAGGCGTAGAAACGACATAAACAGGATATTCCAACAGAAAAATAAAGAATGGAATAACAGATGTTCTCTTCATGAATAAGAAAGAATAACACCCCTTACAGGTACAACAAATAATATCCCTTACCATAAAAGACACTGGATATCGAAGTAGTGAAGTAGCAGAATACTCTTCTTCTTTCTCTCTATAATTTCTCTCTCTAGAGTTTCAGTGAATTCGTAAGAAATAATGAAGGAATGAGCTTCTATTTATAGAAAAACTGAGAGTGTCTCTTGGTCTTAACGAAGGGTCAAAATGACTTGGTAATATTGAAGAGACAACTACTATTTGCGAAGGGGAAATTAACTCTTGGTAATATTGAAGGGACAAGTTACTATTAAGACTTTAAATCAATGATCCATATTGATTTACTATTATAATTTCAACCAACGGTCTGAAAAATTAGCACATCTCCTCATGGAATAATATTGTACCCAAATACCCGAGTAAACAATACTAGAGTGAATAGTAATCGGGTGAATAGTAACTCGTGAATAGTAACTCGTGAATAGTAACTCGTGAATAGTAGCTCATGAATAGTAACTCGTGAATAGTACTCTGACACGAAAAGTGCCTCGAATACTCGATTGAACTATATAAACTCTAGACATCAATTATTATCGAAATAAATGTCGATTCTCACTAACACAAATAATTTCAACACAATGGAACTATCAAATTCATCTTTAATCAACACAAACTTATCCATCATTATTATCATAACTCACAATATTTAACAACTAGGTTGTTCCCAGGAAAGAAGGGGCTTTCCAATAAGTATTTCTCCCTATTGGTGTGCAATTAGGTGACCAAACCTCTCCTTGACAGAACTTCTAGACATTGTAAATATTGCAATTTAATAATATGAATAATTTTGTCGTCTCAATTATTGATTTAATAATATAACATATAATGCAGATGATACTGTGACAATAATCAAATCAATAATATGAGAGATATGATGCAGCAATTACTGTAGCAATAATGCAGTATAACTGAGTGACTTATCACTTAAGCATCAATAATCAATACCGTGTGCTACTATTCAACCACGCGTATTACTGTACTTTTACTATCGGGTAGTTCAACAGTATTAACGGTAAAAGCATATAGGTTCTTATTCGTGAATTATTTCACTGAACGTGGCTCGCTAAAGGAATACATAATGGAGTTTTACTTATCTGTCAATATAAATTCATATAGTAATAGTAACACAAGTGATCCTTGGACTTGAGATCATCATAGTATCTTGTGTATGATGAGTTATACTTTAACCTGTTCCTTAAGACCTTTAGGGTATATCAAAAGGTATGCTTGGGTATAATAAGTTGTGCATAGAGATAAGTGAATGATCAACAAGAATCTACAACTTCTAGTAAAAAGAGAGAATGTCATATGTAATTCAATAAATGACAAATCAGTAGTCATTGGCCAATGTAGAATGAAATTAAAAAGTTGTTTCTAATTTGCATTATTTATCATTGTACATTTAAGAATTGAAATACATATAATAAAATAAAATAAGACTTGATAGTAATTTCATGTCTTATATTTAATTGGGACATCATATGGTAGAATGATTGAATTATATAGTAACTATTGACTGAAAGGTTCTTTAATAATTAATGTTGAAATCTATATTATCTAAAAAGTCGTTGATCGCTAAAGGGCTTACCCTTATTGTAGAATAAATATTATTTATTTAAATAAATTAAATATTTTAATTTATTTAATTAAATAAGATTAGAATTGTTATAATTGATTTATTCACAACCGGTTTAATATGGAGAACCTAAAGGGTCACACCACAAAAGGAAAATATTTATTTAAGAAGTAAATGACCTAATCGTAATAATGAGTTAAATATATTTAATTTAATTTATGGTGATAGAATAAATTAAATAGCTTAATATTTATAATTTAATATTTTGGAAATATTAAATATAAGTTAATAAGAAAAGTCTTATTATCATTATTATTATTATTTAATTCCTAAAAGGGTTTAGGAATTAATTAATAAAACTACTCTCATAAGTTCCTAATTAGATTAGGAGTCTAAATAATTAAAATATAACCATATTCTAAATATTTTAGGAGGTTTGCCTACATCTATAAATAAGAGGAGTCTTATTATGGGTTAGGGTTGCACACACTTCCAATAGTTGGGAGAATACTTACAATTTTTATAGAGATAAAAACTAAAGTTTTGCCAACACCAATCTTCTTGGATACATATTATTCCTTGGTGGATCACCTCTAGAGGCCAAACTTTTGGGTGACTTACGTTGATCAAAGGGAGGAATCTAACTGGTGAATTAAAGGAGAACGCGGAGAAATTGGAGGTGAACTTGTGCATGAGAAAATTTTGATCTACAAGGGTATAATTATATATCTTCGTCTCTTTCATTTAATTGATAATAGCGCACAAGAAAAAAATCATGGTGATAGTTTGTATAAAAATTTTAAAATTTGATTTTATCGCGCTTCCGCTATATTTGTGTAATTTGATTGCATCCTCGCGTTATATATAAACCTAACATGCTAAGCCAAAAATGTTTCCTCTGTACACTTGGAAGCAGCGCGGCTGCGCCGTGACACCAGATTTTCATCTTTTTCAATTTTTTCCCAATTAAATTTTTCTAAACACATATCAACATATATCGAATCAAAACAATTAACAAAACGCATAAGGATGGCTCTGATGCCATTGTTAGTTTACAGAAACAAGACATACATACATTCAACATTGTAAAATAGCGGAAGCATGACATAAATCGTATTTAAAATTTTTCTACAGTGCCAGGAATCACCTTATGCAATATTATTATTCGAGGAAGGAAAAAAGATATACCTTTAAAGATGATCAACTCCTTGATGTAATCTTCAAGCTCCAATCTGTAAGACCCCAACTTATTATAAATAAAATTGAATTTCCTCTATTTATTATTTTGAAATAGTAAGGGTTGATTTGATTAATGTGGTTAGTTATAGGTAAAATGCGCAAATATTTTAAATAAGCAAGTGATTATAAAATATTCATTGTTGTCGGGGAATATTCGTTTGGTCGTGAAAATTCTTCTTTGTCGGGGAATAATTGTATGTATGATGTGCCTTGACCTTATGTGGGCCCATAACGAAAAGCGATTGGATGAAGAAAGATACAAGTATAAGTTGTTTATAAATAACGCACGTAGTTATTACAGATTATCTTGTTGGAATACTCGGTGGTTAAAATACAGTAGCACACGGTATTGCACCAATTATTGATTCTTACGTAAGAAGACACTACTCAATAATTGTTACAGTAATTACCATTCAATATTTTATTTTATTGATTCAATAATTGCTACGTTGATATTTTATATTATTATTGTTTCAAAAATTGTCACTACACAATATTTTCCATTATCAGATCAATAATTCATATTATTTGAATAATATTATTAGATAGCATTATTGGCAATTTCTAGAAAGTTCTGTCTAAGGAGAGATTTGGTCACTTAATTGCGCGCCAGTAAGGAGAAATCCTTATTGGAAATCCCCCTCTTTCCTAGGAACGGCCTGGTTATCAGTATTGTGATTATGTAATATTATTTATGAATAATTAATTATTGATTTATATGATAAGGAAAATATTCATTTTATGTGGATATAGATGGAGAAAAATTTTAATGTGACAATTATTGAAAATTGATATTTTATCTTTTCTGATAAAATAATTCATTTAAATATATTATTATATTATAATAATATAATAATGGTGATATTTTACAATGAATGTGTGATATATGAATAAATGACAAGGAAGAGTATTTTTGTTACAAAAAATGTTTAAAACATGTTAAACATGTTCGTGGGCCCCATTTCTTGACTGAAATTTAATTATAGCCCGTAAAATCGTCCGTATGTGGATTTCGGTAAGTTCTGCTTGGAATTTGAAAAAACTTAAACTTACAAAGTTGTAGAGGATTGAATTTATTATGGAATGGACATAAGATTCAAATTTTTCTAATAAAAGGGCTATTTATTATGAATTATTGAAGTTTCAAAATAATTGATTTTTGAAGTTTTAAATATTTTTTAAAAAAATGTTTTTTTTCATTTTGGTGGGCCCCACATGAGTGGTTAACATGCTGAATTCAGAAGTCTAAGTGGGCATAGGAAAATTTTAATATATATTAATATTTTATTAAATTTTCTGCTTTGGTGTTCTAAGCAATTTCCTATAAATAGGGTGCTTAGGTTAGAATTAAAAATCACACCAGAAACTTAAATCTTCTCTCTCTATATTATCGAGCGTATTCTTGTGAGTATTTTGATATTTTGAGTGTTGCTATACGGTGCAAGTTCCTTCAGCACTATATCCAGTATCCCAGTCAGAAGTACTGTCTTTTTGAGGTAAGGGATGTTATTTTTTTTAAAATGATATTATTTCTTCTTATATCATTATGCCGAAATATTGGTAAGATTTTTTTAAAATGCCATTCATTTATTAAAAAATGGATGTTAAGCTTTCTTAGCTCATGTTATGGATTTGAATAAAGACACGTCAGATTTGAATAATATTTCTGTGGTTAGTGAATTTCCTGATGTATTTCCTGAAGAACTTCCTGGTCTACCCCCAGAACATGAAGTTGAATTCTTTATTGATCTTGAACCAGGTATAAAGCCCATTTCTAAAACCCCATATCGAATAGCTCATATTGAACTTCAGGAGTTAAAAGTCCAATTACAGGAGTTGTTGGACATCGGTTTCATTCGTCCTAGTACATCTCCTTGGGGTGCTCCTGTCTTATTTGTAAAGAAGAAAGACGGGAGTATGCGACTTTGTATTGACTATCGAGAATTAAATAATGTCACTATCAAGAATAGGTATCCGTTGCCTCGTATCGATGACCTGTTTGACCAGTTGCAAGTAGTACAATTCTTTTCAAAGATCGATCTTCGTTCTGGATATCATCAGCTGAAGATTAGAACTGAGGATATTCCAAAGACTACCTTTAGAACTTAGTACGGGCATTATGAATTCTTAGTCATGTCTTTTGGATTGACTAATGCTCCTACGGCTTTCATGGATATGATGAACCGAGTATTCAAGGAATATTTAGATCAGTTCATTGTTGTCTTTATTGATGACATCCTCATATATTCCAAAAGCCGTGAAGATCATTAGCACCATTTGAAGCTAGAACTCCAAAGGCTTCGTGAAAATAAGTTATATGCCAAGTTGAAGAAATATGAGTTCTAGCTTGAGGAAGTAGCATTCCTTGGGCATGTGGTGTCAAAACATGGAGTATCTATTGACCCGGCGAAGATTAGAGAAATGCAAAGTTGGGAGCAACCGAAGTCGGTGACCGAAGTACATAGCTTTCTGAGCCTTGCTGGTTATTATCGGAGCTTCGTGGAAGGATTTTCTAGAATCGCTACTCCGTTAACTCAGCTGACTCAGAAGGATAGATAATTCGTATAGAGTGAGGAATGCGAGAAGAGTTTTCAAGAGCTCAAGAGGAGACTCATTTTGGCACCTGTTCTGACAATACCATCTGGTTCGGATGGATTTGTTATCTACAACTATGCTTCGGGCAAAGGTTTAGGATGTGTTCTCATGCAATATGGGAAAGTCATAGCCTATGCCTCGCGACAACTTAAAGAATATGAGAGGAATTATCCTACTCATGATCTAGAGTTGGTAATAGTCATTTTTGCACTAAAGATCTAGAGGCACTATCTATATGGGGAGAAAGTGGAGATATATTCATACCATAAAAGCCTCAAATATTTTTTCATCCAAAAGGAACTTAACATGCGACAATGACGTTGGCTCGAGATGTTGAAAGACTACGACCATACCATTCAATACCATCTTGGAAAAGCAAACGCGGTAGTTGACGCGTTAAGTAGAAGATCATATGCAGGAACAAGTGCGATGTTGTTAACACAAAGGCCTATTTTGTGTGATTTACAAAAGATAAAGATAGAGTTCAAGACTCCGGGGACCCATACGATGATGTCAAGTATACGCATAGAACCAACTTTAATCGATAAAGTTAAAGTTGCTCAAGCCATAGACCCGGAGCTGATGCGTATGAAGAAGAAAGTACAAGAACGTGTTATCCCAGAAGCAAAAATTGATGAAGAAGGAATACTTTGAGTTAACTCCAGACTTTGTGTTCCTAATGACTCTGATTTGAAGTACAAGATCATGATGGAGGCACACAATATACCATTTGCAATCCATCCTGGAAGTACCAAAATGTATCGTGATCTTCGACATACATTTTGGTGGAACAATATGAAGAGAGAGATCGCGAAGTTTATTTTGAGGTGTTTAACTTGTCAACGTGTAAAGGCAGAGTATCAAGTGCCAAAGGGTCCATTGTAACCACTTGAGATTCTGAAATTGAAGTGGGAACACATTACCATGGATTTTGTTATGGGTCTTCCCACGGTTTCTCAAGGAATAGATGCGATTTGGGTTATTGTTTATAAATTAACTAAGTCTGCTCATTTCTTGCCAATACGGGAGACTTATTGTAAGACCCCAACTTTTATGAATAAAGATTAATTTCTCTTGAAATATATTTTTGAATATTATGGTGTGGATATGATATAATGTTATAGGTGTGGGTAATATTTACAAATTTTGCAAAGTAAGCAAGTGGTTATATAATATTCGATTGGTCGGAGAATATTCGTTTTAACAGAGAATATTCGTACGATGGAACAATCATTGGTGGACCCCACAACGGAAGTATTGTCGTAGTTAAAAAACAACAAAATTATCTTTTATAAAAATAACGGCGAAAGTTTTACCGTTAAACTGTTGGGAACTACCCGGTAGTAAAAGTATAGTAATACGCGTGGTTGCATAGTAGCACATGGTATTGATTATTGATGCTTACATGAGAAGTCACTCAGTTATACTCAATTATTGCTATAGTAATTGCTGCATCATATCTTTCATATTATTGATTCAATTATTGTCACAGTATCATTTGTATAATATTTTATATTATTAAATCAATAATTGAGACGACAAAGTTATTCATATTATTATTTGAAATATTGACAATGTCTAGAAGTTCTGTCAAGGAGAGGTTTGGTCAACTAATTACGCGCCAATAAGGAGAAATCCTTATCATAAAAGCCCCCTTTCACAGGAGCGACACTGGTGTTAAATATTGTGAGTTATAATATTAATGATGAATAATTTCGTGTTGATTAAAGATGAAATTGATAGTTCCATTGTGTTGGGATTATTAGTGTTAGTGGAAATTGACATTTATTACGATAATAATTGATGTCTGGAAGTTATACTAACCAATCGGGTAATTAATCGGATAAATGAGCAATTAATTGCTATTAATTCACATGCTTATAACTATTTGTTCACATGTGTGTACTATTGATTCACATTCATGTACTATTAGGGGAGGTGGTGCAAGATTGATAATACTTGTATGACTAAGTTAAAAATGGAGGTATAGATGGAGGTACTATACTGTAATTCATATTTTCACATGTATAGAACTATTGATTCACATGACTGAACTATTGATTCACATGATATACTATTAGGGGAGGTAGTGCAAGTTTGATAATACTTGCAGGACTAAATTAAAAATGAAGGAAAAGATAAAGGTATTATATTGTATTATTTCGAGCCCCAAAATATGCAATTATCGAAACTATATTTTCCTATAAATAGAAGCTCATTCTTCCTTCACTCTCATCAATTCACTAAGTCTCATAAGAGCAATTATAGAGAGAGAATCTATAGAGAGAAAGAAGAAGAGAAGTCTGCTACCTCACTATTCTAGTATCCAGTCTTCTTCTGAGGTAAGGGATATTATTTTGTTCAGTATTCATAGGAATAATATTTTCTTCCATACTCTGTAGTATGTGAGTAATATTATTTCGTCTCGTATTCCTGATTATACTCTCATCTTGTTAAAGTATTGCTTCTATACTCCGTGAAATTAGTAGAATATCCTTGAAATTTGTGCTTCATCTAATATTGTTTCACAAAGATATTTTCTGCACATTCTTGTTAAATTTTAAGCTTTTTATGCCGGAGTGCTGTCCATGAGTACTATTCATTTATACGATACTATTCACAAAAGTACTATTCACGAGTACTATTTACAAAGTACTAGTTATAAAGTACTATTCACGAGGTACTATTCATAAAGTACTATTCACAGGGTACTATTCCCAAAGTACTATTCATGGGGTACTATTCACCCAAAGTACTATTCATGATAAAAATTGATTTCTTTTCGGTCCAAATCATTTTTGATACAATATCATTCTTGAATTTTACTCCACAAAGCTGTATCATGTTGGCAATTTGAACATTATTGAATTTTGGATAAATTAAATTATTAAAGTCTTTAAATTTTATCCTTGAACTTGTTTTATTGAATTCATATATCATTGTCATCATCCTCATGCTTATATTATGATGCAAGTCATCTTTGGCTTATGTGCATAGATGAACTATTGATTAGTATGATTATGACCAGGGATCATTCGGTATAATCATGACCTATAATGTTACAAATGATGTGGCAAAAGTTCTCATTGGCCTATAGTTCATTGATGGACAGTTGTTAGTATTATTATGATCAGGGATTATTCGGTATAGTCATGACCATTGATGATTACATGAATATCCTTGGTCGTGGTGCAGTGATGATTCATTAATGTTGTTTATTTATTAAGCTGAGTCTCAGCGATAAAGTTGATGAAAATCTTTTTAAATCATGAAGATAGTAGATATCATGCTCTACTTGACTCTTCTAATAGATTGCTTGTTCCGTTGTACTTAAACTTGATGTTTATTTTATTTTATCAATTTAACACTATTGAAGGTTAATGATAAATTATTCTGCATTATCCTAGTCATAATATTTCTTACTGGGCTAGTTGAGCTCACCCTTTTGATTTCATTATTTTCTTCAGGAAATAAGAATGTATCTGGGACTAGTCGGGGAACGGAGTGACAGTCCAGATGTTTGCATTAGTAGTCCTCGCTATCTTGTGAAATAGTGTGATAATAAATGAGGACTTATTTTGAGTTTGAATACTGTCTAGAAGATAATATTTGTATTAAAACTCACAGTTCATGTTGTATAATTAAGTTTGTATTTGTATTCGGTACCATGTATTTGGCAACCCAAGATGGGTGATGTATACCTATTTTGGGGGTGTCACACTTATTCACTTGAACGTCTTGCTCATATGTATGTAAATGAGATTGTGAGATTACATGGCATGCCAGTATCCATAGTTTCGGATCATGAACCAAGATTCACTTCCCAATTTTGGGTTAGCTTGCAAAAAGCTATGTGCACGGATTTACGATTCAGTTCGGCATACCATCCTCAAATGGATGGACAATCAGAGAGGACTATTCAAACTCTTGAAGATCTATTAAGAATCTGTGTCCTAGACTTCAAAGGGAGTTAGGATAAGTATTTACCATTGGTGGAATTCTCCTACAACAACAGTTATTAGGAAAGTATAAGTGTGGCTCCATTCGAAGCATTTTATGGACGAAAGTGTCGCTCTCCAATATGTTGGGATGAGGTGGGTGAAACAACATTGTTGGGACCAGAGTTGGTACGTATGACCACGGAAAAGATTCAAATGATTCGACAACGTATACAAACGGCACAGGATCGACAAAAGAGTTATGCGGATCTTCATCAAAAGGATGTGGAATTTAGTATTGGGGATCATGTATTGTTGTGAGTTGCTCCATGGAAGGGAGTTTCAAGATTTGGGAAAAGAGGAAAGCTCAATCCACGATTTATTGGTCCATTTCAGATTCTTGACCGAGTAGGAAATGTGGCCTATAGACTCGCGTTACCTCCAAGTATGTCTCGTGTTGATAATGTTTTTCACATATCTGTACTTCATAAATATGTAAAAGACCCGAACCATATTATTGAGTTAGAAGCGGATGAGATAGCCGAAGACTTAACATACGAGGAGGTACCTGTCAAGATCTTGGATAGGAAGGAGCATGTCCTACGCACAAAGGTCATACCACAAGTCAAAGTTTTATGGAGGAACCATGCTATTGAGGAAATGACCTGGGAGTTGAAAACAGAAATGAAAGCGAGGTATCCTCACCTTTTCGAAACACCAGGTACGTACGTCAATTTTGAGGACGAAATTTCATAAGGAGAAGAGGTTGTAAGACCCCAACTTATTATAAATAAAATTGAATTTCCTCTATTTATTATTTTGAAATAGTAAGGGTTGATTTGATTAATGTGGTTAGTTATGGGTAAAATGCGCAAATATCTTAAATAAGTAAGTGGTTATAAAATATTCATTGTTATCGGGGAATATTCGTTTGGTCGTAGAATATTCTTGCTGTCGGGGAATATTCGTACGACGGCGCAGCCTTGTGTGGGCCCCATAACGGAAAGCGATTGGATGAAGAAAACAACAAGTATAAGTTGTTTATAAATAATGGCGTAGTTATTACTGAATTATCTTGTTGGAATACACGGTGGTTAAAACACGAATAATACGATGATTGCACAATTATTGATTCTTATGTAAGAAGGCACTACTCAATAACAATATTTTATGTTATTAATTCAATAATTGCTACGTTGATATTTTATATTATTGTTGTTTCAAAAATTGTCACTACACAGTATTTTCTATTATCAGATCAATAATTCATATTATTTGAATAATATTATTAGATAGCATTATTGGCAATGTCTAGAAAGTTCTGTCTAAGGAATGGTTTGGTCACCTAATTGCGCGTCAATAAGGAGGTCAATAAGGAGAAATCCTTATTGGAAAACCCCCTCTTTCCTGGGAACGGTCTAGTTGTCAGTATTGTGATTCTGTAATATTATTTGTGAATAATTAATTATTGATTTATATTATAAGGAAAATATTCATTTTATGTGGATATAAATGGAGAAAATTTTTAATGTGACAATTATTGAAAATTGATATTTTATCTTTTCTGATAAAATAATTCATTTAAATATATTATTATATTATAATAATATAATAATGGTGATATTTTATAATGAATGTGTGATATATGAATAAATGAGGAGGAAGAGTATTTTTGTTACAAAAAATATTTAAAACATGTTAAACATGTTCGTGGGCCCCATTTCTTGACTGAAATTTAATTATAGCCTGTAAAATCATCCGTATGTGGATTTCGGTCAAGTTCTGCTTGGAATTTGGAAAAACTTAAACTTACAAAGTTGTAGAGAATTGAATTTCCTATAGAATGGACATACAATTTGAATTTTTCTGATAAAAGGGCTATTTATTATGAATTACTGAAGTTCCGAAATAATTGATTTTTGAAGTTTTAAATATTTTTTTAAAGAAAAAGGTTTTTTTCATTTTGGTGGGCCCCACATGAGTGGTAAAAATGCTGAATTTAGAAGTCTAAGTGGGCGTAGGAAAATTTTAATATATATTAATATTTTATTAAGTTTTCTGCTTTGGTGTTCTAAGCAATTTCCTATAAATAGGGTGCTTAGGTTAGAATTGAAAATTACACCAGCAACAGAAATCTTCTCTCTCTATATTATCGAGCGTATTCTTGTGAGTATTTTGTTACTTTGAGTGTTGCTATACGGTGCAAGTTCCTTCAGCACTATATCCAGTATTCCAGTCAGAAGTACGGTCTTTTTGAGGTAAAGGATGTTATTTTTTTTTAAAATGATATTATTTCTTCTAATATCATTATGCCGGAATATTTGGTAAGATTTTTCTTGTGAAATTCTTGTCTTTTTGTGTCGGGGTTACTATTCACGTATACGGCACTATTCATGTATATACGACCTTTATTCACGATATCTGACCTTATTCACGAAAAATTAAAATTTTATTTTCTTCGTCTAAGTTGTTTATTATGATTACTAGCTTTGATTGTATCCATGTTTTCAACTTCATTCTTGAATTTTGCTCCACAATAGTTTATTATGGAGTATTTTTGAACATAGATAAACCGAAGTACGTATCCCTAATATTTGTTCTTTTGTTTCACTGGATTCGTTTTCTTTAAAATATTTTTCATCATCCTCAGTCCTAAATGATTATATTACTGAATATCTTTGGCTTTTGTAGTGCAAAGATAAATGATTTTCTAATGAATATCTTTGGCCCGTAGTGCAAAGATGAACAGGTGTTGAGATGAACATGACCAACTGATAAATATCTTTGGCCTGTAATGCAAAGATGAATATTTGATTCAAGATGTATATTGATTGATGTTACAGGGATAAAATATTGATGATAAACTTTTAAATTCATAGAAGAAAGTAGATTTCATTCTCTACGTAACTCTTCTAATGAATTGTTATTTCCGCTGCGAATATTGATTTAAAACTTGTTGTCTATTTGATTCAATCAGATGTTTCCCTGTTGATGACTAACGATAATTTGTTCTATATTATCTTAGTCATAATATTCTTTACTGGGCTAGTTGAGCTCACCTTTTTCCTTTTTGTTCCATTTTTCTTCTCAGGAGGCGAGAATGTAGCGAGTACTAGTCGGGGTGTGGAATGATGGTTCTAGAAGTTATTTTAGTAGTCCTCACTATTTTGTAAAATAGTGTATCAATAATTATAATGAGGACTTATTTGAGCGTGGATATTGTCTAGATGATAATATTTGTATTTAAACTCACAGTTTATGTGTTGTCGTATTTTGCACGACAATTATATTAATAAAGTTGTAGTTGTTTCTGTACCATGTATTTGGCGACTCAGAATGGGTGTTGTATACCTATTTTGGGGGCGTCACACAATCTTTTGCTCCTTCGTGCTTCTTCAGATCCACGGAACAAACGTTCGTTACTCAAGTGTGCAACACCCAAGAAGTGATCCACTAAGAATATATTGATTGAAGAAGTAATTTCCAGGTTCTACAAGACCTTGGGTAGCTAGCCCTAATTCTCTTTCGCCTAACTCTCTTATGTTTTTGAGAATTCTTGCAAAGTAGTATTAGATGCATTAATCTTGGCATTAGTCTACTCCACAATAAGACCCCTCTTATTTATAAACTAACTCTCCCTCCTAAACCTTTTAGGAATTAGGGTTTTAATTTAATTCCCAATCTAATTAGGAACTAAATTATTAATAATAATAATAATAAGACTCCTTTTATTTAATTATAATTTAGTATTTCTCCAAATACTTAATTATAAATATTAGTATTTTTCCAAATAATATTATTATTTAGCCAATTTATTTATAATAATAATAAGACTACTCTTATTAATTTATAATTTAGTATTTTTATAAATACTTAATTATAAATATTAATCTATTTAATTTATTCCACTAATAAATTAAATATACTTAATTTATTATTATTAAGTCAATTACTTCTAAAATTATATTTCTCTTTGTACACTTTATTATACCCGAACATACATAAGGAATATGGAAATATATTATTCAAAATACATAAGGTATTATGATGATCTCAAGTCCAATGATCAGTTGTACTACTATCACTGTAGGAACTCCAATTGTCAAGCAAGTAAAACTCCATTAGATATTCCTTTAAGCGAGCCACGTTCAGTGAAATTATTCTCAAATAAGCACCTAGATACTTGATTTAGTGTCTCCACACAAATAATTATGAGATCAATCATCCTCTTCAACAAAGCAAGCATAGTATGTACTAATCTATCCAGAATTAGTAACCCCACATTAGTGATTCAACGATTAGGAACATTTTAGTTTTTGATCTATCTAGAATTTAGATCTCATTAGAATGATCAACATCATGATTCTAAAAGTATTTCTCCAAAACTATGAGTTTATCACATTTATTTAATTTAACTAATTAAACAGGATAAAGAATGCCTTTATATTAAATAAATTCTTTTATTAATAAATGAATAAGATTTCAAAATAAATGCTTATCACATCCAATGTAATTGGCTTAAGGGAATACTAATTTCACCAATATCCACCTTCTCATCCATCCCAACAGAATGGACCCAAAGTTCATCTTGATCTTCAGAATGATTGTAGTCATAACCCTCAAATGAAGATCGTTGACATAGTCATGTGCAAAGTCCTTGCAGAGTATTCATTTTCCTACAATGTCGGAAAGGAATTCATATTTCTGAGGGAACTCCTTCTTCTTCATCCCTCTCAGCTAAGGGTTTTTGTTGTACCCTATGAGCTACAGCCCGTACTTAACATTGATGTTATCGAGTGATGATATACCCTCTTCTACAAAGCCTAAGGCTTTACTCACATCTCTAACCCTTATCTGGAAAGCCTTGCCCTTCACCTTGGTGGTCAGAACACCGTCTTCATATTCTCTATTCTGATAGAACTCGGTCACTAGCTTAGAGTAGACCTTGGTGTTTGCGTTCAAGGCTTCGAGGAAACCATCCCTTTTCACCAGAGCAAGAACTTTCCTAAACTAGTTTTCAGATTTGGAGAAGCTTTCATAGTAGAGTTGGTGGCCAGGAACAACTTGAGTGATTGTCATTTCTTCAGAGAGAGAGAATTTGAAACTGAAACGAAGGTGTTTAAGGATTCTAACTTTTGAAAAAGCTAGGGTTTTGGAAGCTCGAAGGTTTGAAAGCTCAGATTGAAAAAGTGAAGACTAAAGGTTTGAAATATTTGAAATGTATATTTATATCACTTCCCTCTATTTTTGCCGATTGGGACACATGGAAGAGAATGAGAGGTTTTTTGTCGCTTCATTCCTACTAATTACAGTTATTTGACAGTAACTTATGATCTTTACTCTCTTAGAACACGAGTGACCACCACTCACCATAATGTAACTACTTCAGATCTATCGTACAGTAGAGTTGAGAAATATTTCACTTTATGGTTCATTTTTCTCTATGACCCATTATACAATGGTTCTTCACTCAACAAGCCCCTGTGAATAGTCATTTTACGATCAATTCCTACACTATTAGAAACTTCTAACACCATGGTACTAAGTATTCAAATTTAACATTCCTAACTCTCTGATTAACTTATTGAACCTAGATTCGTCTAGTGGTTTAGTGAACATATTAGCAAGTTGATTTTTAGTTGAGACAAAATGTAATGCGATATTCCCATTTTGCACATGATCTCTAATAAAATGATATCTGATTTCTATATGCTTTGTCCTAGAATGCATGTCAAGATTATGAGTAATTGATATAGCACTAGTATTATCACAAAATATAAGGATCAACTTAAAATCAAACCCATAGTCAGCCAGTTGATTCTTCATCCACAAAATTTGAGCACGGCAGCTCCCAACAGCAATGTACTAAACTTCTGTAATTGAATTTTATACTAAACTTTGCTTCTTGCTAAACTATGAAACAAGTATGTTCCCTAGTATTTGACACTAGTGCTCTTTATGTCAATCTCGCATCCTACAAAATCAGCATATGAATACCCTATTATATCAAAAGAAGACTCCTTAGGATACCACAATTCCAAATATGGAGTACCTTTAAGATATCTGAAAATCCTTTTAACAACAGTTAGATGAGATTCCTAAGGATTAGCTTGAAACTTAGCATAAATACAAGTAGAAAACATGATATTTGGTCTACTTGTAGTTAAGTATAGGAGAGATCCTATCATACCTCTATATTGAGTTATATCAATACATTTACCAGATTCATCTTTATCAAGCTTTGTTGCAAAGGTCGTAGGAGTCTTCATGGGAGATGTTGAATACATGTCATACTTCTTAAGTAGATCTTTGATGTACTTGGCTTGGTTGATGAAGATTCTTTCATCAGTTTGCTTCACTTGAAGTTCAAGGAAGAAGTTCAACTCACACATCATACTCGTCTCAAATTTACTTTGCATAAGCTTAGCAAATCTCTCACATAATTTTTCATCAGTAGAACCAAAAATAATATCATCTACATAGATTTGTACTGATAGAATTTTATCTTTATACTTTCCTATAAAATAATGTTTTGTCTACTCTACCTCTAGTGAATCCATTTTCAATAAAAAAAAAAAAAGTAGTGAGTGTTTCATACCATGCTCTATGTGTTTGCTTTAAACCATAGAGTGTTTTATCTAAGCTGCAGATATAATTTAAATGAGTTAAATTGATAAAACCTGGGGATTTTTCAACATAAACTTCTTCTTGAAGTTCTCCATTCAGAAATGTATTATTGACATCCATTTGGAAGACTTTGAACTTCATATGGCTACACAGGCTTGGAACATTTTGATGATTTCCAATATGCCAATAGAAGCAAAGGTTTCATCCTAGTCGATTCGTTCTTCTTGAGAATATCATTTGGCCACTAGTCTTGCTTTGTTTATAATGACCACACCATTTTCATCCATCTTTTTTCTAAAAACCCATCTTGTACCAACAACTGGATGCTTTTTTGGTCTTTTCACTAGCCTCCATACTTTTCTTCTTTCAAACTGATTCAGATCCTTTTGCATGGCTTCAATCCAGTTGGAATCTTCCATAACTTATTCAATCCTCTTGGGCTCCATGTGAGAGAGAAAGCTTGGGTAGAAGCATTCATTCTGAAAGGTTGATCTTGTTCTGAATTTTGCATTGGGATCACCAATAATCAGATCTTGGGCGTGATCTCTTGTCCATCTTCTTCCAATCGGAATATCTTTCCTTGTGCCTTATTGTCTGAGTTCTTCAAGATTAGGTTCTAGATCATTAGCTTCATTGATTCATAGAGTGTTCATTTATGGAACAAGTTGCTCTACAAACTCTTAGTCTGGCACTACGATCGTTGGGTTTCGCTCTACGGCTTCAACTTCTACAATCATAGGGTTGACCTGCTCCTTGATCATTGAGTTTGGCTCTACGACCTTATCAAAAGGTATTTCTTTCCTTGGATCTCCTAAGTCAAATTCATCGAAAGTTATATAAATAGAAACTTCAACGCTCAATAATTTATTGTTGAACAACCTATAATCTTTGCTTTCCATCGAGTATCTAAGAAATATTCCTTCGTCTGAATTGGATTAGAACATTATTAAGAACTTCTTACCATTGTTGAGGATGTAACATAAATAGACAACTACATAGAAATAACTAATGTTTGACTTTCTTCCTTTCCATAACTCGTAGGGTGTTTTCTTGACGTAAAGTGAATCAGGGATCTAGTCTGAGTATAAAAGGCAGTGTTTACTGCTTCAGCCCAAAAATATTAAGGGAGATGAACTGCTCACGTTCTGTTCTTCCTCTTAACTACTTTATTTTGTTGAGGAGTTCTTAGGGCTGAGAAGTTATGATGAAATCTATTATCTCCACAGAATTGATCCATCTCAGAATAATCAAACTCTTTGTCATGATCACTCCTTATAGCTTTTATCTTATCACCCTTATTATTCATAACCAACTTGAAGAATTTGATCGGTTGAGTGCTGGTCTCATCCTTAGAGCTCAAAAAGAATACCCATGTGAACCTAGTGTAGTCATCCACTATGACCAGTGAGTATCTTTTGTCTTCAAGACTAGCAGTTGGTATTGGGACAAATAGATCCATGTGCAACAGTTGACAGAAAGAGCACTAGTTGATAGTGGTATATCGAAATTACTTTAGTAATTAATAAAAACTATATTGTTAAAGTTATTCTTTAGTCATTAATAACAACTATATTGTTAAAGCTATTGCCTTAGTTGATAGTGGTGCTGTCATGAATTATATAAAAGAAGGCTTAGTGCCTACTCAATATTTATATAAAAAAAAATATTAATATGAACATCAGTTATAAATTAAATAATGTTCATATATGTAATCGTGGAATATGTTTAAAAGTACTTTTATTTCAGTTAAAAACTTAGCTAAATTTGTCATTTTGGGTACTCCATTTCTTAATATGATTCAACCAATTTCTAGATCTTTAGGCATTGGCCCTAGTACCTCCATTTTAGGCATTTCTTAATATAATGTTAAAAACACTTCAGAACTTGCTTATTGTAATCTTGAAGAACATTTGGATAAGAAAACATCATTATACCAACACTTCCCATAAACTTAAAGTGCCCCACTCTTACACATTTTCGTTGGTATAAGGATGTTTTCTTATCCAAAATTGTTATGACTGTTTTCTTATCTAAAATTGTTATGAGAAATGATGATAATTCCATATTCTAGCAAGAGACATTTATCACTGGTCTTTCGACCTTATTTGCGAGAAAAGTCTGTATTAGGCTAAGAAATACAAATGGTAGTTTAAATATACCTTACGACAATTATACTCATGGAGAGCTTATAATTGAAGCTAAGGGATTGATTATTATACATATATAGAGTTGTCAATTTAACTTTCCTAAAATGGGTCCATTACTTTCCTAAGTTTGAACTCTAGTCCAATCTAGTATGTAAGACCCCAACTTTTAATAATAGAATTAAAATTTTCTTATAATTATTATTCTAAATAGTAAGGTGTTCAATTGATAAAATGATAAAGTTAAGTGTGTATGTGCAAATTATAAAATAAGAAGTATATTAGAGAATATTCGTTCTGTCAGGAAATATTCAGTAAAGTACAATGGCGTTGAAATAAACAATCACTGGTGGGCCCCACAACGACATAACTCTTGGATACAAAAAACGACAGAAATTATTTTTTTAAAAAAATTGTCAACGGTACTAACACTTTTAACTGTTGAAATACCTAGTGATAAAAGAACAGTAGCATACGTTATTCCACAGTAGCACGCGATATTCCATAGTAGCACACGGTATTGCACAATATTTTATATTATTGATTTAATAATTGTTACAATAGAAATTACATAATATTTTAAATCAATACTTGTTATAGTAATATCTGCATAGTATTTTGTATGTCACAGTAGCAATTACACAGTATTTTACCAATAATTGTCACAATAATTGTCACAACATTTCATATTATTAAACCAATAATTTTCATTGTAGTAAGGGTAGTAATGAAATTTTTTGGCATACATATTAAGTAATTAGACAGACTCATTATTTGAAGAACACTAATATCTGTGATATTTATACATTAAATTATCATACTATTATTGTGTTACAACTTTAAGTCACATTTAAGTTAGTAGATGTTAAGGTTATTGATCTGTGTTACATTATTTGAGAAAATCTATACATCTGAGTGAGAGTATTAATAATATAGAAAGTTCTGACGAGAACCGGGGTTGTCTAATTGTGCGCCATTATAGCGTCATCTTCAAAGGAAAGTCCCCTCTGTCCTAGGAGCGATCTTAATATTGATACTTTGAATCTCAGATAAATAAAGTTTATGAATGATGGATTAACTATATTCAGAAGGATTTAATGTGAATAAATGATAAATGTGTAAATAATGAATGAATGATATAGATTAAAGATAAAGTATGATTAAAGAAAAAGTGTGAATAATTAATAAATGTGTAGATAATGGATGGATAATATAGATTAAAGAAAAGTATGATTAAAAAGTGTGAATAATTGATAAAGGTATGAATAATTAATAAATGTGTGAATAATTTATGAATAAAATATTGAAAAGGTGTGAATAATTATTGAAAGATTAAAAATGTGTGAATAATTGATAAATAAAATATTAAAAAGGCATAAATAATTGTGAATAATTGTTGAAAGGTTAAAAATGTGTGAATAATTGATGAATAAATTATTTAAAGGTCTTAATTAAAGATAAAATGTGATAATTGATGTGTGGTATATGTTGGTTAAATTTTGTTATAAATAAGGGGATTAGCATAAGAAATTTCATGACTTCCTTGCTTATATTTTCTTCCACCTTCTAAAAAATTCTTAGAGTAAGTATCTTTTTGAGTGTGCTAAGGTTATCTTAAGTATTAGTGAATATCAGTTAAAGTGTAAGAATTTCATAGAAAATAACATCTAGTTATGTAGTGAGGTAAGGGATATTATTTTCTTTCATACTCCTATATTATGATAAGAAGTTATTATTAGTTTTTACAACTTTATCATTAAGCGATGAGAATTCCTAAATTGATAGAATATCTTTAATAGTTTGTATTTCATCTAATATCTTTTGACCTGAATCGTCCTATTGAATTTTAACCATTATTTTTGAACTGTGAACCTTATATATTATTCGTAAAGTCAACTCAATACTTTGAATATCGTGTTGATAATTTGGACATTATTGAACTTTGAATAAATTAAATTACAAATCTCAAATTTTTATTCTTTATCTAATTAGTCTGATTATTTTTGTTCATTCATCATATTATTGATTTGTACTAATCATCAAGACTAAGTTGTTGTAAATGTCTTTGTCCTGGGTGCAAAGACAGTATTATTGTTGAGTGTCTTTTTCATGTGTGGCAAAGACACGTGGTAAAAATTCTCTTTGGCTTGGGTGAAAAGAGAAATTGTTAATTGGCATGATCATGTTCCTTGGTGTTATAGTTGAATATCTTTGGCTTGAGTGCAAAAATAAATTGATGATTGACATGATCATGATCATTGGTGTTACAATTGAATATCTTTGGTCTGGGTGCAAAGATGAATTGATCGACATGATTATGACCAAAAACTGTTGCTTGACATGATTATAAATAGGAACTATGAATCATGATCTTTGGCATTACAAACAAAAACTGGTTGTGAAAGTTTTCTTTGGCCTAGGAGCAAAGAAGAACTGTTGATTAGTGTTACAAGGATAAATATTGATGTTGAATTTTTCAATTAGATAATATAGTAGACATTATGATCTATTTGACTCTTTTAATGGATTGCTCATTTCGCTGTAATTACTTGTTGAAAACGTATATCATCTACCATATGTTCTAAATATCTGATTTATTACTGTTGAATGTTATTGATAATTTATTTATCTTAGTCATGATATTCTTTATTGGGTTATTTATGCTCACCCTTTTACTTCACAATTCCTTACAGGAAATAAGAATATAGTTGGGTCTAGTAGAGGGAGTAATAGTTCTCAATACATCGTAAAATAATGTGACAATAATTGTATTGAGAACTTAAAGTTTAGGTTCGCTATTTGGTGATTTGGCGAGTAGACAAAATTCATCGTTAATAAATTTAATTTAGTATATATCTCTAGTTGTTTTCTATTTCTTCGTCAATAACTTTTACCATAAGATATGGTTGTGTGTATCCGTTTTCTGACTATATTTTTGAGCACTGTCTATATAATCTTAGAGTATGGCTGGAATAATGGAATTTATCTAGTCACACTTAGAAGGGGGGTTGAATAAGTGTGGGAGCAATCTATGACCAATTTTTTAAACTTTAAACTAAACTATTAATTTTAGGCTACTATAATAATAGAAATCAGCTTACTGAATTAATATATCCTACTGATTTTATAACTTGAATAAAATACTTGGTGTTAAAGAATTATCTTAATATAATGAAAGAATTCAAATTTTAACTATTAAGATAATTAAGTAGCTTATGTGATTTTAAAGTAAAGCAAATAATAAAATCAACACCAAGATTTTTTACGTAGTTCAGCTATTACCCTCTATAATAATAGCCTAGTCCACGTCCAATACCAACTAGCATTGGAGACTCACTTTATTTATTTCTTTATAAATAATCATAGATTACAAAACAGATTCTTACAAAAATTAATTAATAATTACTTTCTCTTGAGCTCTCTTGCTCCTTGTGCACCTATGCACTCTTCAAGCACATTTGCTTCCTTGAACATGTTTGTAAGCCTTTTCTCTAATCCACTAGGATTAACACCTTTAGACTACACTTAGTCTAAATAGAAAATTAATTACAAATATAGAGGTCTATAATCAATGCAAGAATAATCAATTTAACAATTAAAGGCTCAACTATATGCAATGATCAATCAGTACAGAAAAATAAACAATTAAGTCTCACCAAATATCAGCTAATAAATATCAGAAGATTAATAATTTAGCTGATCAAATGTTGCACCGATTAACAGTATGTTGCTCAATAATATCAGTGTAGTGCAAAAATAATTTCGCATGTTGTGTATTTTTCCAAGCTTAAGAATACTGATTTATAGCCCACAAAATATTGCCGTTAATTATCAAAAATAACGTTTTATGAGTCCACAAAATCTGGCTTGTTTAGAAACACCCTCCAACGGTAAAACTTTGAATCAGTTCACAACGTTAATATTTATCCAAAAACAAATTCATGTTGGTTATACAGTTTGGATAAATCAAAAAGGCCTTATAAAGAGATAACCCACTAATCAATTCTGACTTATATCTCTCCAGGCATCAAGTAACGTGTAGAAGAGGAGGTATCAATTACTTATCCTTTCCAAGACACACGGTCTTTAAAATTCCAACGAAACCATAATTACGCTTCCTTGAAAAACGTATATGCATCAAATCAGAAAGAGGTAAAGCTGTCAGCTTTTTGTCTATCTAGTATACCATAGATATCCACGTGTATCAAGTCCAAAGATATCAATTAAACATTTATGCATACATATCACAATTAATGCTATCCTCCTTTTTAGGCATACATATATTAAGTGATATATATATATCATGTACAATATCAATTCCTTTTTGTACATGATATATATATATATATATATATATATATATATATATATATCTGATCTCTTTTTAGTGTTTACAACTTTTTCTTTTTGAAACATTTTTCATTTAAGACAGATAATAAAAATGCAAATAATATGTCCTAGAGCCTTTAAATGAAAAATCAATTATTATGCAATTGACCTTACATTTGTCTTCCTAGAAAGAAAAAAACTTTCTTCATCCATTTGAAAATCCTGCCAATGTTCTTTTATCAACGAATACCTGAAACACCATAAATAACTTAAGGATGGATATGACAAAGTCAACATTCTCCCCCTTTTTGATGATGACAACCCAAAATTGTTTTAACACTCATTAACTCCCCCTGAATATATGCATAACATAATTAGCTCCCCTAAATCCACGCAATAATATTATTTCAGGATGTTGAAATTAGATTTGCAGTAAAGTTACAAAATCCTGAATTTTGTAAACAATTGCAAACAAGTTGTTACCTGCAGTATTTGTTAGTTTATCAAATATCAAAATATTTACTGCTAATATATCAAATATTAATATCCAAATCCCAAATTAATAATAAGTCTTTTTGGTGATGCACACAAAACCAAAACCAACAAAAATTTAAAATTCGTCCATAAGCAACCCAAAAATAATAAACTTCTCCCCCTTTGTCATCAAACAAAAAGGGAAACCATTCAATCATCGAGATCTACCATGGCTGCACGCTGAGCTGCCCTTTGTGTGAAATAAGGGCGATGATTTGCATGATGAACCTTTTTAGCAATGCTCAAATCAGCAGCAAATTGGGGAGGCCTGGGAATGATAGTTGCAGGTGGTAGAGGTACGTCAAGAAATTCACCTTGATACTCGGTCAACCAGTTGCAATGAACCCACTCCAGAACAGCTGAATGCTTACGCTACATATGGAGTTTAGAGCCTACATCATTGAAACGCAGAGCCATAAATTCAGCTAACTCCCCAACCTGATTACTAACGAACTTAATTTCCTGACTCAACTGACAAGAATTTCGCTTAAGTCGTCGTTGCATCAACTCAGCCAAGGCAGTAGTTTGCACTTCAAAACCAGCTTGTAAATCTATAAACTCATCTTCAATGTTGTGATAGAGTTTATTGATTTCAGGTGCTCCCAATGGAAACTTACCTTTTTCCAACAAAGACATGCGATTATGAAGGGCAGACATTTCAAGTTGCATCTTCTCCTGATTATTAAGAATAACTTTCAACATATCCACAGTTTCAGGAGAAGATTGAGTTGAAGGCAGAACAGGTGAAGTTGGATTTGTCATTGGAGGAGGAATAGAATTATCAGAAGTACTACGAACAAACATACCATCAAGTAAAAGAATACGTGACATTTTCAAGGAACCAACGCTGATAGAATCAGTAACCGATACAGAGTTTTCATTTTCAAAAGAAATTTTAAAATGATTAAACAGAGTAGTGAGAGTAGCACTGTATGGCAAACATGTTTTGGTTTTTCGTAAACAGGTGGTCATTTGGTGAAGCATCATTTGAGACAAATTAAAAGAAACTCCTCTTAAAATCATGGCAACGATTATCAAGTCTTGATAGGTAAAATCTGTGCCCCCACCTAAATGAGGCAACAGATTGTATCTAACAAGATGATGGAGGACACAAGAAATAGGAGAGACATCCACTATTTTAGGAGTAAAAACATCATCCAACAAATTGTTGTTCATTACGATTTGTAACTGTTCCAGGGGAGTAAATGGAAAATGAACAGCACCTTTCTTTGTAAAAGGACAAACACCAGAAGATGGAATATTCAAAATACTACCAAAATCCATGACTGTAAAATATAAAGATTTTCCTTTGACAAAGGTTGTATAAAAATCTCCATGACATTCTAGATTTGTATAAAATTATTGGACAAGTCTAGGGTATGCAACAGATGGGGGGAAAAGCATTGAAGAAATACCACAAGATTCAAACAATGTTCTCAAAGGATATTGTTGATAACATATCTGATCAACAGACTTTTCATAGACAAATTATTTGGGAAACACAACAGTCTTAAACCGAACCTCATAGGCATTGCTACGAAAGAAATTATCAGGAAGATTGAAAGAAAGATTAGGGTTTACCAGATCAGATGGTGGAGCAAACTCAGTTTTATCTGAGGGAACAGTTGACTTTCGTCGTTGAGATGATCCAGATGTTTTCGGCAGAAATGGACTGAAAGTGGACTCGTTAGAAGACGAAGAGTCCACGTACTCTATTTCCTCAGACAACCTTCTTCAGTTTTCGTTGCTTACGAGATGGTCCGACAATCGATTGGGGAGGAACTGTTGTCTGTTCAACGTCGGAATCCATCATCAAGCGTTTATGTGTTCGAGTTCTCATGATTTTTGAAGGTAAGGTTAGAATAGATAAAATATAAGAAAAAGAGAATAAAACAAAACCAGAGTTAGAAAGGGTTTGAGAATATAAGAAGTGATGAATATAGAATGAGAATTTAAAAAGAACTATTGCGTACACTCCCAACTACTTATGTCTTCCAATAAACTCAGTCGTCTTGTCATTTTAATCTTCAAGAACCATTATGAGATACATGTACACATACGTCTCCCAAGAAACCCTTCTTCTGTCCAGTCTTTTTGGTTTTCAAAAAAAATTATGATAGACTCCTTGATTCTCGCGTCCATGAATTAAGGAATTTAAGTAAGCAACCGAAAACATAATTATCCTAATTTATCGGTTAATGAGATATACATGCATAATAGGATAATAATAACACAGATAAAAAATAAAAAAAAATGAATTATGCGAGACACATCCCAAGTTCTCTCCTCAGCATACAAAATCTATCTTCACTTAATGGTTTAGTAAATTTGTCTGCAATTTGATTTTCAGTTGGAATAAAAATCAATTTAATTAAACCTTTTGACACATTGTCTCTTAAAAAATGATGTCTTACTTCTATGTGCTTTGTACGTGAATGTAACACAGGATTTTTAGATATATCTATAGCACTAGAATTATCACAATAAATAGTCACACAATCACATAATATATCAAAATCGCATAGAGTTTGTCGCATCCATAATATCTGAGAGCAGCAACTTCCTGCAGCTAGGTATTCACCCTCAGTAGTTGAAAGAGCCACTGAGGTTTACTTTTACTATGACATGACACGAGACTCTGTCCCAAGAAAGTACAAGCACCACTCGTACTTTTTCTATCGATTTGACATCCTGCATAGTCAGCATCTAAATAACCTATTAGTTCAAAGTGATTGGAAATTGGATAAAATAACCCTAAATTAATAGTACCACTTAAATATTTTAAAATTCTTTTAACAGCATTTAAGTGTGATTCTTTGAGTTTAGCTTGAAATCTAGCACACAAATAAACACTGTGCATTATATCAGGTCTCGAGGCAGTTAAATATAACAAGCATCCAATCATACATCGATATTTTATTATATCAACATCAATACCTTTGTCATCAGTGGTGAGATTTATTGATGTGCTCATAGGTGTACCTTTTGAGTTAGATCCTTCAAAGCCAAATCGCTTGAGTAATTCTTTTGTGTATTTAGTTTGATGAATGTAAATTCCGTCCTTCGTTTGATTGATTTGTAGTCCCAAAAAGTAGTTGAGTTCTCCCATTAAGCTCATATCAAATTCTTTATGCATGCACTTAGAAAACCAGTCACAAAGATGATCATTAGTAGCACCAAAAATTATATCATCTACATATATTTGGACAATAATGATATCTATATTTTTATGCTTAATAAATAATGTAGAATCTATTTTACCTCTAATAAATCCATTTGACAAGAGATACTTACTTAACCTTTTGTACCACGCCCTTGGGGCTTGTTTCAAGCCATAAAGTGCTTTCTTTAATTTGTAGACATGATTAGGATACTTCTCATGCTCGAATTCAGGTGGTTGTTTTACATAGACCTCTTCATTAACGTATCCGTTGAGGAAAGCACTCTTTACTTCCATTTGATACAATTTAAACTTTTTGTAGCATGCAAATGCCAACAAAATTCGGATTGATTCTAGCCTAGCCACTGCTGCATAGGTTTCTTCATAGTCGATTCCCTCTTGTTGGTTATACCCTTGAGCTACTAGCCTTGCTTTGTTACGAGTGATTGTTCCGTGCTCATCAAGCTTATTTTTGAATACCCATTTCATATCAATGATAGAAGCATCTTTTGGAGGAGGCATAAGTTCCCATACTTGGCATCTCTCAAATTGTTAAAGTTCTTCTTGCATTGCCAATAATCAGTTTTCATCAAGAACTGCATCCTTTGCATTCTTTGGCTCAACCTATGACAAAAATACAGAGAATGCACAATGATTTTGTAAACCTCTTCGTGTGGTTACACCTTTGTTGATATCTCCAATGATATTCTCCGAAAGATGATTCTTGACATATCTAGTTGTTTTTGGCATTTGGATATTATGTAAAACCTCCTCTTGATCATGAGACTCATCTTCAGCATCTTGTAAATTTTCAGGTTCACATTCCTGCTGGTTGTCCATTTCAGTTTCCTGAAACTGTTCATTAGGTCTCCCGTTTTGTTCTTTTCGGTTTGCTGGAATTCTGATTGTCTCTAAATTTCCTGCATCATCTTCACTTTCTCTTGGAACATCATTGTTAGTCTCATTGAAAGTGATATAAACAGATTCTTCTACACATGACTTTCGAATGTCGAAATTACGATAAGCCTTACTATTTTGAGAATAACCAATGAAAATTCCTTCATATGACTTAGCATCAAATTTTCCCAGATTATCTCTTGTATTTAAGATGAAACATTTAGAACCAAATATTTTGAAATAAATTGTATTTGGAATTTTATTATTTAGAAGCTCATAAGGTGTTTTCAAAATAATAGGACGAATGAGTACTCTATTTAAAACATAACATGATGTACTTACTACTTTGGCCCAAAATTTCTTTGGAAGCTTACTTTCTTGCAGTAGAGTTATTGCAGTCTCTTGTAGAGTCCTATTCTTCATTTTCACCACCCCGTTTTGTTGAGGAGTCCTTGGAGCTGAAAATTCATGGCTAATACCTTTTTGATCACAAAAAGTTATAAAATCTTTTTGAAACTTAGTACCATGATCACTTCTAATTCTAATAAGTTTATAGCTATACTTTGTTTCAAGATTCCTTATTAATTTTTCAAATTCTTTAAATGCTTCATCCTTAGTTCTCAAAAATAATACCCATCTGTATCTTGAAAAATCATCAACAATTACAAATGCATAAAATTTACCATTAATACTTGAATGTCTTTCCGGTTCAAATAAATCAAGATAAAGTAGTTGCAAAGGAGAAGAGGTTGATACCATATTCTTTGCTGTAAAAGAAGTTCTTACTTGTTTTCCCAGTTGACAAGGAATACATATTCCTTTCTTTTCAAACCTGATTCTTGGTAATCCTTTGACAAGATTCTTTAAGGATAGTTTCTTGATTAAATCCATGTGAACATGTCCCATCCTTTTAGGCCATAAATAAGCTTCATCTTGTACGGATGTAAGACATAGCTCTTCATCCTGTTGCTCAAAATCAAGAGTGTATATATTTCCTTCTCTTTGTGCAACTAGAGTAGTATTGTTAATACCATGAAATATTGTGCATTTATCTTTTTCAAAGTTAACTTGATGACCATTATCCATTAATTGGTTAATACTAATTAAATTGAATTCAAGACCATTAATAAGGTGCACATTATTTATACTTACCTTGCCATTACCAATTTTACCTTTTCCAATTATCTCGCAGGTTTTATTGTCTCCAAACGTGACCGTTCCATTCTTCTTCTTGATATTTAGTTCTACGAATTTTGATTTATCACCTTTCATGTGCCGAAAACATCCGTTATCAAGAATCCATTTTTGAGATGGAACTCTTGCCATTAAGCATACCTGTCAAGAAAGAATAATTTATCCTTTTGGTACCCATATCTTTTTGGGTCCACTTATGTTAGTAGCAAGTAAATCATTCTTTTTAATCCATACCTTTTTAACCTTGTTTCGTTTCTTAAAACAATTTATATCTAAATGACCTTTAATACCACAATGTTTACAAGTTGTAAAAGGAGATCAATAATTTAGACTAAATCGTGACTTTGATTTTAGCATTTTCATATTACCCTTTTTATGCATAGAATCATAACCAATTCCTTGTCTTTCAAAACTAGGTCTTTGTTTACCCAATATGACATTTAAATTTTCTTCACCTTGGACAAATTTAGCAAGAGGTAATTTTAATAAAGTTATTTCTTTTTGAAGTTCATTATTAGGAAAAGTTTTAACAGGAGATTTATCACTAAATGCATCAATACACACATCTCTCATTTTTAGCTCATTAGTCAATTTTTGGACTTCATTATTCAAGAAATTTACCTTATTAAAAAGTATTTTGTTATAATTATCTAAATAATCAATCTTAGCAATCAAAACCTTTTCTTCTTTACAAGTGGATTCCTTTTCAACTTCTTTCTTTTCATCTATTAATGAATCTACTTCACTCATTAAAGTATTAACTAAACTTTTTAAGCATGCATTCTTTTCTTTTAATTTCTTATTTTCTTGTTTTAATGAGTTCAATTCATTAAGAGATACCTGATTAGATTCACCTTCAATTCCCACGAAGCATACTTGTGCTATCTCATCTTTAGCATCGATCTCTACTTCGGATTTCTCATCACTCCAAGTCACAAGGGCTTTGTTCTTCTTGTTATCTTTGTAGTTCGTCTTCCCTTAGTTCTTTAATTGAAAACAATCTTTCTTGAAACGACTAGGACGTCCACACTCGAAGCACGTCTCTTCAGTTTGCTTTCCTTTGGACTTATTTGAATTGAAAGTATTTCTTCTTTTATTCTTTCTTTGTAGTAGCCCCTTGAGTCTTCTTGACATCATGGCTATTTCTTCATCTAAGTCATCATCAAGCTCATCTTCATTATCTGCATTAAGAGCTAAGACCTTTCTTCGAGGAGTTTCCTCCTCATCATCATATCTCTTTAACTGATGTTCATATTCTTCTAATTCACCAAACAAAGTTAAAGTATCCATGGAAGAAATGGTTGCAGAATCTTGAAGAGTAGTGATTTTAGAAGTAAACCTTTTGGGCATAGCCCGAAGCAACTTACGGTTGATCTCACCTTGAGGAATAGTCTTGTCCAGTAATTTCAAGGAGTTTATAAGGACTAAAATCTTGCTTGAGCTAGCTTAATGGTTTCATCCTTTTCGAGCTTGAACATTTCATAATCATGCATAAGCATGCTTAGCTTGACTTCTCGTACATTGGATGTTCCTTTATGACTTACCACTAGAGTATCCCAAATTTTCTTAACTGTGTTGCATGAGGAGACTTTGTCAATCTCGGATTGTACCATGCCGCTGAGAAGCGTGTTCATTGACTTTGAATCATTTGAGACCATGTAGATTTCAGTTGAATCCATTTCTAGTAGAATCTCTGGTGTCCCATCATCTCTTTGTGGAATAACTGGTCTGTTCTCCACAACCCACCATTCCTAAGGATCTCTTTTAAGATAGATCCTCATTCTGAACTTTCAGAAGTTGTAATTTTCTGTTCCAAACAGCAAAGAAGGTCTACTGGTTGATTGTCCTTCTTGATTGTTGCTCCTGAACTGTGCCATGTCAGAATCTTTCCCTACAAGTCACCTTTAAGACCAAGATAAGTAGAGCCAAGATTTGATACCAAATAGAATTTATTTAGGCACACTTAGAAGGGGGGGTTGAATAAGTGTGGGAGCAATCTATGACCAATTTTTAAACTTTAAACTAAACTATTAATTTCAGGCTACTATAATAATAGAAATTAGCTTACTGAATTATTATATCCTACTGATTTTATAACTTGAATAAAATACTTGGTGTTAAAGAATTATCTTAATATAATGCAAGAATTCAAATTTTAACTATTAAGATAATTAAGTAGCTTATGTGATTTTAAAGTAAAGCAAATAATAAAATCAACACCAAGATTTTTTACGTGATTCAGCTATTACCCTCTATAATAATAGCCTAGTCCACGTCCAATACCAACTAGTATTGGAGACTCAATTCATTTATTTCTTTATAAATAATCACAGATTACAAAACAGATTCTTACAAAAATTAATTAACAATTAATTTCTCTTGAGCTCTCTTGCTCCTTGTGCACCTATGCACTCTTCAAGCACCTTTACTTCCTTGAACCTGTTTGTAAGCCTTTTCTCTAATCCACTAGGATTAACACCTTTAGACTACACTTAGTTTAAATAGAAAATTAATTACAAATATAGAGGTCTATAATCAATGCAAGAATAATCAATTTAACAATTAAAGGCTCAACTATATGCAATGATCAATCAGTACAGAAAAATAAACAATTAAGTCTCACCAAATATCAGCTAATAAATATCAGAAGATTAATAACTTAACTGATCAAATGTTGCACCGATTAATAGTATGTTGCTCAATAATATTAGTGTAGTGCAAAAATAATTTCGTGTGTTGTGTATTTTTCCATGCTTGAGAATACTGATTTATAGCCCACAAAATATTACCGTTAATTATCCAAAATAACGTTTTATGAGTCCACAAAATCTGGCTTGTTTAGAAACACCCTCCAACGGTAAAACATTGAATCAGTCCACAACGTTAATATTTATCCAAAAACAAATTCCTGTTGGTTATACAGTTTGGATAAATCAAAAAGGCCTTATAAAGAGATAACCCACTAATCAATTCTGACTTATATCTCTCCAGGCATCAAGTAACATATAGAAGAGGAGGTATCAATTACTTATCCTTTCCAAGACACACAGTCTTTAAAATTCCAACGAAACCATAATTACGCTTCCATGAAAAACGTATATGCATCAAATCACAAAGAGGTAAAGCTGCCAGCTTTTTGTCTATCTAGTATACCATAGATATCCACGTGTATCAAGTCCAAAGATATCAATTAAACATTTATGCATACATATCACAATTAATGTTATCCTCCTTTTTAGGCATACATATATTAAGTGATATATATATATATATATATATATATATATATAATATCAATTCCTTTTTGTACATGATATATATATATCTGATCTCTTTTTAGTGTTTAAAACTTTTTCGTTTTAAAACATTTTTCATTTAAGACATATAATAAAAATGCAAATAATATGTCCTAGAGCCTTTAAATGAAAAATCAATTATTATGCAATTGACCTTACATTTGTCTTCCTAGAAAGAAAAAAACTTTCTTCATCCATTTGAAAATCCCGTCAATGTTCTTTTATCAACGAATACCTGAAACATCATAAAACAATTTAGTATATGATCATTTCATCATCAAAACTTAAGGATGGAATATGACAAAGTCAACAATAATCCTCAATGTGACGAGATGGGGATAATTATATGCAAGAATATACATCATTGGAATGAACGGAACAGTAATATCTTCATGTTAATTTGGGGTCTAATAGGTCAACCAAGATTAATTTTTCATTCATATGATATTTATTATAACTTAGAATCATGACCTCCAATGTACGAGGGTTTCCTTGATTATTTTCTAAAAAAATTTAATTCCTAAATCAATTATTGACTGTACTTATATGTAATGTATTATTGGAATTTTCGTAGTGATGTTTTGGGTGTAAATACTGTCATACTATATACGACATTGTAATAATTTTAAATAGGAGTATTTGTATTTTGTAGTATGTATTTTGACGACTCAAATTGGGTGGTATTGACTCGAATTTGGGGACGTTACATAGTAGACTTGACAATCTAGTTAGTTAACTATTGGGCCAATCTATATTAATAGGAACCAATTGAATTGGTTAATTGTTTTTATTTATTTAAGTTAAGTAAATAAATAAAAAAAATTAAGTAATTAAGTTGGGTAAATAAATAAATCCATATTATTTATTTATTTAAGTTGACCCAATTCAATTATCTATTTTGGACCCAGATTTTTTATTCCAAATCCAATTATTCTCACAAGACTTAGCTGAATTAGAGTTTCCCCTTTTATCCCGCCCAACTTTCACGATCTCAACTCTTTGAAATGATTCCTACCCATTCATCAAACAACGTTCACTTTCCCATTTATCAACTGTTTCCCAATGCTCCAAAACCAAAAATTGTTTGTCTCCTTCACATCACTTGGTTGTTTTTAACACATTTACTTTTAAGTTTCATACCATATAAATATATGAGAAAAGGGATAAATATACATGAGAAAATAGAGTATGTGCCTTCAAGTTAGTGTGTGTTCTGCACTTGATACGACGTAGTTTTAATTAATAAATTAATAAAATATCAAAATAATCATTAATAAAAATGGTAAAATATCAAAAATACTTAATAAAATCTCTTAAAATAATAAAATACGTATAAGCTTGTGTGTATCTAAGATACACGCTCTATTTTCTCTAAAAATATATACTCCCTCCACTTAAAAAACAAAAAACTCATTTTGACCTTTTGAAATCATTTTATAAAATTCTGAACTTTAAAATTAATATGATTTAATTTAGTGTTAGTCAATAAAATATTATAAATTATCTAAAAAAAAGTATAGTAATCACAATTTCTTTTTTGTTTTTAAGATAAAAATAAATTCATATTAATTTAGATTTTAAGGATTCACGAGCTGAACCTTAAAAAAGTCAAAGCAATTATTATTTCTTCATAGGTCTCTAACATATTATAAAAGTATTCCACATTTACTATTTTTCTTTGTTATGATTTTTTGAATTTATAACTAAAAAAAATTGTGACGCCCCCAAAATAGGTATACATCACATATTCTAAGTCGCCAAATACATGGTACAAACTACAAATACAATCTTAAATATACAACATGAGCTGTGAGTTTTAATACAAATATTATCTTCTAGACAGTATTCAAACTCAAAATAAGTCCTCAATACATTTATTATCACACTATTTCATAGAATAGTGAGGACTACTAATCTTTATCATCCGGGACGGTCATTCCATTCTCTCGACTAGTCCTGCTTTCGTTCTCATTTCTTGAAGAGAACAATGAAAGCAAAAGGGTGAGCTCAACTAGCTTAGGTAAAAAAATATTATAGCTAAGATAATGCGAGAATAAATTATCGTTAGCCTTCAACGATGTTAAACCGATACAATATAACAAACATCAAATTTAAGCTGCGGTAAGGAACAAGCAATCTATTAGAAAGAGTCAAGTAGAGAATAAAATCTACTATCTTCTATGATTTAAAAAGTTTTTCATCACTTTTCATTTGAGACTCGATTTTATTAAATAAACCACGCCATCATCGCACTACTACCGAGGATATTCATTAGTATCACGACCACAAATTATCCATGCACTCACGGGCCAAGGATATTCGTATTTTCATCAATGGTCATGATCATGCCAACAACTTTGTCCATCAATGCACTACGGGCCAATGAGGACTTTTACCACATCATTTGTAACATTACGGCCATGACTATACAAGAATAATCCACGGTCATAATCATACCAAGTCCATTTATGCACTACTGAATACGAGATGACTTTCAACATAATATAAACATGAGGATGATGACAATGACATAATAATTCAATAAAACAAGTTCAAGAATTAAATTTTAAAGATTTATAAGTTAATTTATCCCGAACTCAAAAACGCCCAAATTGTCATCATGATACTGACTTTGTGGAGTAAAATTCAAGAATGCATGCGGAAGAATATTTTCATGAAAAAGATCTTTGGATGAAGCGCAAATATCTAGGATATTCTACTAATTTCATGGAGTATAGAAGCCAAAACTTTAACCAACTAAGTATAATAGAATATATGAAAGCGCAAATGGATTTTTTGCCGCCATGCGGTAATCCACGATGATGATCATTTTCACAATTTAATAAGGAATGAATACAAAGGATCATTCACCATGCATGTGGTAATCCACATAGGCAGTTATTCAATAGAATAATAAAGAATGGAATAATGAAGAATTCACCATGCATGCGATAGACCACATTGATGTATGAGTTATTCCCAGCCAGAATATCTGAGAATGGAACCAGTCATGCGAAATCGCATGCATAAGATATTCCAACGAATAATAAAGAATGGAATAACAACAAAATTCACGAGTGCATACGATAGATCGCATTGCATGAAAAGTTATTCCAGCAGAATAATAAATAATGGAACCTGAAGTCATGTAATAACGCATGCATGTGATATTCAAATGAATAATAAAGAATAGAATAATGAAGAATTTCACCATGTATGCGGTGATTGATAGGCAAAGTTATTCCAACATAATAATAAATAGTGGAACTGTGTCATGCGTAATACGCATGCATGACGGATATTCCAACAGAATAATAAAGAATGGAATAACAGAAGAATTTCACCATGTATGCGGTGTGAGACCCCAAATTTATGAATAAAGATTTAAATTTCTTGAAATATTTTTTTTAAAATTATAGTGTGGATTTGATATAATGTTATAGTTGTGGGTAATATTTATAAATTTTGCAAAGTATGCAAGTTGTTATATAATATTCGATTGGTTGGGGAATATTCGTTTTAACAGGGAATATTCGTACGATGGCACAATTATTGGTGGACCCCACAACAGAATTATTATCGGATTGAGAAAACGACAAAAATATTTTTTATGAAAATAACAGCGGAAGTTTTACCGTTAAAACTGTTGAACTACTCGGTAGTAAAAGTACAGTAATACGCGTGGTTGAATAGTAGCACACGGTATTGAATATTGATGCTTACGTGAGAAGTCACTCAGTTTTGTTCAATTATTACTTCAGTAATTGTTGCATAGTATCTCACGTTATTTGATTCAATTATTGTCGATATTTTATATATTATTAAATCAATAATTGAGATGACGGAGTTATTAATATTATTATTTTCAATATTAACAATGTCTAGAGGTTCTGCCAAGGAGAAGTTTTGTCACCTAATTGCGCGCCAATAGGGAGAAATCCTTATTGGAAAGCCCCCTCTTTCCTGGGAACGACCTGGTCGATTAATATTGTGAATTATAATAATGATGATAAATGTTGTTAAATATATTGAGGTGTCTTTTTATGAAGTCACGGAAGTTTATATATATATATATATATATATATATAAATAGAATATATTATATTCTATTATGCATAGTATTTTGTATAGTAAAATCTTTTTATATAAAATATAATACTTTTATAAAGTTATTTATTTTATTAGACTATAAATAGAATATATTATATTCTATTATGCATAGTGTTTTGCATAGTAAAATTTTTTTATATAAAATGAATACTTTTATAAAGTTATTTGTTTTATTAGACAATAATTAGAATATATTATATTTTATTATGCATAGTGCCTATATAGTGTTTGCATAGTAAAATCTTTTTATATAAAAGCAGAATACTTTTATAAAGTTATTTATTTTATTAGACTATAAATAGAATATATTATATTTTATTATGCATAGTGTTTGCATAGTATTTGCTTAGTGTTTTGCATAGTAAAATCTTTTTATATAAAATAAAATACTTTTATAAAGCTATTTATTTTATTAGACTATAAATAGAATATATTATATTTTATTTAAAAGATTTTGTTTTATTATAATATTTTATTAATACTGCATAGTAAATCAATATGGACCGTTCGTTTAAAAGTAAATCAATCTGGACCGTTCATGAATTAGTTACTATTCAGTCCATTCTCCTATAAATAGAAGCTCATTCCTTCATTATTTCTTACGAATTCACTGAAACTCTAGAGAGAGAAACTATAGAGAAAAGAAGAAAAGTATTCTGCTACTTCACTACTCCTATATCCAATTTCTTCTAAGGTAAGGGGTATTATTTCTTTCGTATTCATGAAGAGAACTTCTACTATTCCATTCTTTATTATTCTATTGGAATAACCTGTATACGCGGGCTACCCTATACTTTGTGAAATTCTTCTGTTATTCCATTCTTTATCATTATGTTGGAATAATCTGTCTATGCGAAGTACCGCATACATAGTGAAATTCTTTTGTTATTCCATTCTTTATTATTCTGTTGGAACATCCTGTCTGTGCGTTTACGCATGACCTGGTTCCGTTATTTATTATTCTATTGGAATATCCTATCGATGTGTATTACGCCTGACCTGGTTCCATTAATTATTATTCTATTGGAATAACATGTCTGTGAGGTCTATCGCATGCATGGTGAATTCCGTTGTTATTCTATTCTTTATTATTCTGTTGGGAATAACCTGTCTGTGCGGTCTATCGCATGCATGGTGAATTCTTCTGTTATTCTATTCTTTATTATTCTGTTGGCATAAACCTGTCTATGTGGATTACCGCATGCTTGGTGAATGATCCTTCGTATTCATATGAATAGTATTTTCATTCATAAGGGGTTTCTGCCAGGGACAGTTTTATAATTTTTCTGACCCTCAAAAATTCTATAAATATTTAAAATGATAATTTGATGAGTTTTCTAGATTGTGTCCAAAAATGGCGATTTTTGGATGTATAGATTAGGAGTTATAAATTTTATAGGAAAAGACTATTTTAAAAGTAAATATTTATAACTCCTTGTGGTTAACTCCAAAATTGGTGAAATTTTTATTGGGAGTACATGTATATAACAGGAGTATATCGTGTAAATTTTGGAATTTTTGGACAAAATTACAATTTATGATAAATGTCTAAATATTCGGCTGTTTTAGCCATATGAAAAATAGTAAATGAATTTTAAAAATTCTGAGAAAAATATATGTTCAATATGGGACTATATTCTGCTAAATCCCAGAAGAGAAATATTTTTGGGACTGATTTGATATTTTTCATGAAAATGAACTAGTTATGAGTAAATAAATTAAATATGTTATGTGAAGTAATAAAATTTAAAAATAGGATTTTATGGCTTAAAAATCCTATATAAGGTATATGTAGATTTTTGATGAGGGATTTGATTATTGGTGATGAAATCTTATGAGTATGACATTTTTGAATGATTAAATGCATTATTTGATAAAATGTAAACAATTGAAATAAATTATTTATAAGTTTAAGAAATGATTAAAATATTGTTATAATATTAATGATATTAGATTATGAGATTATTAAGTGATTAATAACATTTTGTTATTATTGAACGTTGGATAAATTGTATTATAAATGTTTAATATTTATCCTTTATCTCATTTGATTGATTCTTTATATCATTGTCATTATCCTCATGCTTATATTATGATGAAAGTCATCTGTGGCCTATAGTACATAGATGGACTTGGTATGATTATGACCACGAATTATTCGGTATAATCATGACCGTAATGTTACAAGTGATGTGGTAAAAGTCCTCATTGGCCCGTAGTGCATTGATGGACAATTTTTGGTATGATTATGGCTATGGATTCTCTTCGTCCAAGGGTGCAAAGATGAATTATTTTATGGCATGATCATGACCATTGATGAATACACGAATATCTTTGGCCCGTAGTGCATGTATAATTTTTGGTTGTGATACTAATGAATATCCTTGGTAGTAATACTGTGGATGATGTGGATTATTTATTGTCGAGTCTCAAATGATAAAAGTGATGAAAAACCTTTTAAATCATAAAAGATAGTAGATTTTATTCTCTACTTGACTCTTTTAATGGATTTCTTGTTCACGCAGATTAAACTTGATGTTTGTTATATTTTATCAGTTTAACATTGTTGAAGACTAATGATAATTTATTTTACATTATCTTAGTCATAATATTTCTTACTGGGCTAGTTGAGCTCACCCCTTTCTTTCACTGTTCTCTTCAGGAAATGAGAACGTAGCAGGGACTAGTCGGGGAACGGAGTGACGGTCCAGATGATAGTATTAGTAGTCCTCACTATTCTGTTAAATAGTGTGATAATAAATGTAATGAGGACTCCTTTGAGTGTGAATATTGTCTAGATGACAATATTCTTATTAAAACTCTCATTTTATGTTTTGTCATATTTTACACGACAGTTGTATTATTAAGTTGTATTTGTATTTTTGTACCATGTATTTGGCGACTCAAGATGGGTGATATATACCTATTTTGGGGGAGTCACAGTTGGTATCAAAGCTTAGGGATATGATCCCTGGCTGAGTTGTGAGATAAGAACTAGGAGGGGAGAGACGGAGAATTCTTTCGCTAGTATGACCTACCTAAGTTTATTTGGTATTTAATTGGTCGGTCAAAGTATATGGATAATATGTGATATGTTAATTAACCCTTGTTTTGTGGCAGTATTTGAAAATGGCATCTGAAAATGCTAAGATAAGAAATGAAGCACATGAGAGCGTTGATTCAGCTCAAGCAAAAGGTAACGACCAACAACACGATAATAATCATACCGGTGGTAACGACCATCGCAACAATGATAACCATCGTGGGGGAAATTATCATGCCAAGAATGGTAACCACTTCGGTGGTAATCATGGCCAAGATAATAGAAGTGGAAATTTCAAGAAGAGAAGGTCATTTAGCTCGATTTTGTCGTGCACCAAAGTCAAGTCCAGCTGGGACGGTGGCTCCAAAGGCGGATACGGACAAAACAAAGTCGGTGGTTTTAGGAAGAGCGTTTTTTGTGACTTCTCAAAAAGCGAGTAACCCGAACGAAGTTAGCACGGGTTAGTTAATTATAAATTCTTGTGAAGTCTATACCTTATTAGATACCGATTCTACTCATTCTTTTATCTCTCTTGCTTGCGCTCAATGTTTAAATTTGACTCCGAAGAAATTAGACTTTGACTTATCTGTTGAAGCTCCATTAGGAGAAACCTTCATTACATGTGTTATCCAAGTCTTGGATGAGAGTCACAGTTTTGAATGATATTTCTATTGTTAATAAATTTCTTGACGTATTCTTAAAGACTTCTTAGCCTACCCCTAGAGCGTGAAATTGAATTTTGTACTGACCCCAGTACAAAACCCCATTTCTAAAACCCTCAAATATTTTTTCAACCAAAACGAACGCATAATACGCCAAAGACGTTGGCTCGAGCTGTTGAAGATTATGATCATACCATTCAATACCATCGTGGAAAAGCGAACGTGGTAGCTGACGTGTTAAGTAGAAGATCGTATGCGTTTATGAGTACGAATATACGAACCTACATGAAGATAACGAATATACGAGTATAATCGACTTTAATCGATAAAGTTAAAGCCGCTCAAGCTACAGACCCGGAGCTGATGAATAAGAAGAAGAAGGTTCAAGAGGGCGTTATTTTAAAAGCAAGAGTTGTTGAAGAGAGGAAATCTCAACCCTCGATTTAATTAGCCCATTTGAAATCCTCGATCGAGTAGGAACTGTGGCCTATAGACTCATTTTACCACCAAGTATGTCGCGTGTTCATAACTTTTTTCACGTATCGATGTTAGGTAAATATGTAGACGACCCAAACCACGTTATTAAATTAGAACTAGACGAGATAGCAGAAGATTTAACGTGTGAGGAGATACGAAGGATCGTATTCAACACTCAAGGGTTATACCTCAAGAGTTAAAATCTGAAATGAAGTCAAGGTATCCTCACCTCTTGACATACTGTGTACATACATAAATTTCGAGGTAAATTTCATAAGGAGGGAGATTGTGAGACCCCAAATTTTATGAATAAAGATTTAAATTTCTCAAAATATTTTTTTCAAAATTATGGTGTGGATTTGATATAATGTTATAGTTGTGGGTACTCTTTATAAATTTTGCAAAGTATGCAAGTTGTTATATAATATTTGATTGGTCGGAGAATATTTGTTTTAACAGGGAATATTCGTACGACGGCACAATCATTGGTGGACCCCACAATGGAATTATTGTCGGATTGAGAAACGACAAAAATATTTTTTATGAAAATAACGGCGGAAGTTGTACCGTTAAAACTATTGAACTACTCGGTAGTAAAAGTAAAAAGATGTCTGGCGTAGTTGCATAGTAGTAGCACACCTGTATTGATTATTGATGCGACATTGAGAAGTCACTCAGTTTTGTTCAATTATTGCTTCAGTAATTGTTGCATAGTATCTCACGTTATTTGATTCAATTATTGTCGATATTTTATATATTATTAAATCAATAATTGAGATGAAAGAGTTATTAATATTATTATTTGAAATATTAACGATGTCTAGAAGTTCTGCCAATGAGAGGTTTGGTCACCTAATTGCACGCCAATAGGGAAAAATTCTTATTGGAAAGCCCCCTCTTTTCTAGGAACGACCTGGTCGATTAATATTGTGAATTATAATAATGATGATAAATGTTGTTAAATATATTGAGGTGTCTTTTTATGAAGTCACGGAAGTTTATATATATATATATATATATATATATATATATATATAAATTTTATTTTATTAGTATTATTAATGTAATAAAATGGAAAAGCTTTTTATATAAAATAGAATCCTTTTATAAAGTTATTTATTTTATTAGACTATAAATAGAATATATTATATTCTATTATGCATAGTGTTTTGCATAGTAAAATCTTTTTATATAAAATATAATACTTTTATAAAGTTATTTATTTTATTAGACTATAAATAGAATATGTTATATTCTATTATGCATAGTGTTTTTGCATAGTAAAAATCTTTTATATAAAATAGAATATTTTTATAAAGTTATTTATTTTATTAGACAATAATTAGAATATATTATATTTTATTATGCATAGTGCCTACATAGTGTTTGCATAGTAAAATCTTTTATATAAAATGCAGAATACTTTTATAAAGTTATTTATTTTATTAGACTATAAATAGAATATATTATATTTTATTATGCATAGTGTTTGCATAGTACTTTGCTTAGTGTTTTTGCATAGTAAAATCTTTTTATATAAAACAAAATACTTTTATAAAGCTATTTATTTTATTAGACTATAAATAGAATATATTATATTTTATTTAAAAGATTTTGTTTTATTAGAATATTTTATTAATCTTTGCATAAGTAAAATCAATATGGACCGTCTGCTTAAAAGTAAATCAATCTGGAATAGTTCATGAATTAGTTACTATTCAGTCCATTCTCCTATAAATAGAAGCTCATTCCTTCATTATTTCTTACGAATTCTTTGAAACTCTAGAGAGAGAAACTATAGAGAGAAGAAGAAAAGTATTCGCTACTTCACTACTCCTATATCCAGTTTCTTCTAAGGTAAAGGTATTATTTCTTTTCGTATTCATGAAGAGAACTACTATTCCATTCTTTATTATTACATTGGAATAACTCAGATATCATGAGCTACCCTATACTTTGTGAAATTCTTCATTATTCCATTCTTTATCATTATGTTGGAATACTCCTCATCATGCAATACCGCATACATAGTGAAATTCTTTTGTTATTCCATTCTTTATTATTACATTGGAACATCCACATGCAATGCGTTTACGCATGACACGGGTTCCGTTATTTATTATTCTATTGGAATATCATGTCGGTGTGTATTACGCCTGACCTGGTTCCATTAATTATTATTCTATTGGAATAACATGTCTGTGCGGTCTATCGCATGCATGGTGAATTCCGTTGTTATTCTATTCTTTATTATTCATTGGGAATAACTTTTATCATGCGCTTCTATCGCATGCATGGTGAATTCTTCTGTTATTCTATTCTTTATTATTCTATTGGCATAACCTGTCTATGTGGATTACCGCATGCTTGGTGAATGATCCTTTGTATTCATATGAATAGTATTTTCATTCATAAGGGGTTTCTGCCAGAGGCAGTTTCATAATTTTTCTGACCCTCAAAAATTTTAAAAATATTTAAAATGATAATTTGATGAGTTTTCTATATTGTGTCCAAAAATGGCGATTTTTGGATGTATAGATTAGGAGTTATAAATTTTATAGGAAAAGACTATATTAAAAGTAAACATTTATAACTCCTTGTGGTTAACTCCAAAATTGGTGAAATTTTTATTGGGAGTACATGTATATAACAGGAGTATATCGTGTAAATTTTGGAATTTTTAGACAAAATTATAATTTATGATAAATGTCTAAATATTCGGCTGTTTTAGCCATATAAAAAATAGTAAATGAATTTTAAAAATTCTGAGAAAAATATTTGTTCAATATGGGACTATATTCTGCTAAATCCCAGAAGAGAAATATTTTTGGGACTGATTTGATATTTTCATGAAAATGAACTAGTTATGAGTAAATGAATTAAATATGTTATGTGAAGTAATAAAATTTGAAAATAGGATTTTATGGATTGAAAATCCTATATAAGGTATATGCAGATTTTTGATGAGGGATTTGATTATTGGTGATGAAATCTTATGAGTATGGCATTTTTGAATGATTAAATGCATTATTTGATAAAATATAAACAATTGAAATAAATTATTTATAAGTTTAAGAAATGATTAAAAGATTGTTATAATATTAATGATATTAGATTATGAGATTATTAAGTGATTAATAACATTTTGTTATTATTGAACCCTGGATAAATTGTATTCTAAATGTTTAATATTTATCCTTTATCTCATTTGATTGATTCTTTATATCATTGTCATTATCTTCATGCTTATATTATGATGAAAGTCATTTGTGGCCTGTAGTGCATAGATGGACTTGGTATGATTATGACCAGGGATTATTCGGTATAATCATGACCGTAATATTACAAGTGATGTGGTAAAAGTCCTCATTGGCCCGTAGTGCATTGATGTACAGTTTTTGGTATGATTATGGCTATGAATTCTCTTCGTCCAAGGGTGAAAAGATGAAATATTTTATGGCATGATCATGACCATTGATGAATACATGAATATCCTTGGCCCATAGTGCATGGATAATTTGTGGTTGTGATACTAATGAATATCCTTGGGTCAGTAAAGCGGGGATGATGTGGATTATTTATTGTTGAGTCTCGTGATAAAAGTGATGAAAAACCTTTTTAAATCATAAAAGATAGTAGATTTTATTCTCTACTTGACTCTTTTAATGGATTATTTATTTTGCTACAGTTAAACTTGATGTTTGTTATATTTTATCAGTTTAACATTGTTGAAGACTAATGATAATTTATTCTACATTATCTTAGTCATAATATTTTTTTCTGGGCTAGTTGAGCTCACCCCTTTCTTTCACTATTCTCTTCAGGAAATGAAAACGTAGCAGGGACTAGTCGGGAAACGGAGTGACGGTCCAGATGATAGTATTAGTAGTCCTCACTATTCTGTTAATTATTGTGACAATAAATGTAATGAGGACTCCTTTGAGTGTGGATATTGTCTAGATGACAATATTCTTATTAAAACTCTCAATTTATGTTTTGTCGTATTTTACACGACAGTTGTATTATTAAGTTGTATTTATATTTTTGTACCATGTATTTGGCGACTCAAGATGGGTGATGTATACCTATTTTAGGGGTGTCACATGCGGTACTTCGCATAGGCAGGTTATTCCATCATAATAATAAGGAATGGAATAACAATAGCTCTCTTCATAAAAATGAAAGAAATAATAACCCTTACCTTAGAATAAAGTTGGATACTGGAATAGAGAGGTAGCAGACTTCTCTTCTTCTTTTTCTCTATAATTTCTCTCTATAATAATTGCTCTATAGCTTTAGTGAATTAGTGATAAATAAAGGAAGAATGAGCTTCTAGTTATAGAAAAATATAGTTTCGATAATTGCACGTTTTAGGGCTCAAAAATTACAATACAATACCTCCAACTTTTGTTTCATTTTTAATTTAGTCCTGCAAGTATTAACAAACTTGCACCACCTCCCCTAATAGTAAATAATGTGAATCAATAGTTCAATCATGTGATTCAATAGTTATAATCATGTAAAAATATAAATAACAGTATAGTACCTCCATCTATAGCTCCATCTTTAACTTAGTCATGCAAGTATTATCAATCTTGCACCAACTCCCCTAATAGTACATGAATGTGAATCAATAGTACACACATGTAAATAAATAGTTATAATCATGTGAATTAATAGTAATTAATTCCTCATTTATCCGATTAATTACCCGATAACTTCCAGACATCAATTATTATCGAAATAAATGTCAATTTTCACTAATAATTCCAACACAATGGAACTATCAATTTCATCTTTAATCAACACGAACTTATTCATCATTAATATTATAACTCACAATATTTAACAACCAGGTCATTCCCAGGAAAGAGGGGGCTTTTCGATAAGGATTTCTCCTTATTGGCGCGCAATTAGATGACCAAACCTCTCCTTGACAGAACTTCTAGACATTGTAAATATTGCGATTTAATAATATGAATAATTTTGTCGTCTCAATTATTGATTTAATAATATATCATATTATACAGATGATACTGTGACAATAATCAAATCAATAATATGAGAGATATGATGCAGCAATTACTATAGCAATAATTGAGTATAACTGAGTGATGTCTCACGTAAGCATCAATAACCAATACCGTATTGCTACTATGCAACCACGCCAGACATCTTGTACTTTTACTACTAAGGGTAGTTCAATAGTTTTAACGGTAACTCTTCCGCCATTATTTTTATAAAAGATAAATTCATGCGTTTTCTTACTACGACAATACTTTCGTTGTGGGGTCCACCAATAATTTTGTCGTCGTACGAATATTTTCTGTTAAAACGAATATTCTCTGACCAATCGAATATTATATAACCACTTGCTTACTTTGCAAAATTTGTAAATATTACCCATAACTATAACATTATATTATATCCACACCATAATATTAAAAAAAATATATTTCGAGAGAAATTAATCTTTATTCATAAAAGTTGGGGTCTTACAAAAATAGTAACTGTACTTCTTACTAATGAATTGAAGTTTTTATCATATATTTAATTTTTTGAATTTGATTAACAAGATATTTTCATGGATAAACATATATTAAAATTTAAAAAGATTTTTGAATAAAAATAGAATTATTATCAAAATAAGAGTTCTAGATACCCTAAATAACATCAGGGTTTAAAATGAACCATTAATTTTATTTTGTAGAGTTAAAATTTTGGAAATTGTTTAATTAAGGTTATGTTTGAAACTTGCAAAATGCAAAGAAAAGAAGAAAGAGAAATAAATATAAATGTTATAAAAAAAATTGCATTATGCATAAGGTAGGCGTGTGTATTCAAACCATGGTGCAACCTAGCCACTCCATATATTAATGTTTCCCCGAGATAAACTTCCTGGCAAAAATTAGTTTGGCAGATGAATCTCAGCATTGACTCAAATATGAGTGGACCTATATTTATTCTTATTATAATTGTAGAGAGAGCATAAGAAGATTATATATATAAAGTGAGATTTTCTAATATTCTTCAAGTCCACCCAATACATGGATAGTGAGCCTCTATTTATAGGCTACACAAATACATGAACAAAGATAGAAGATGAAAGAAATAGAAACTTAAATAGGGAGAATGAATAGCTCATCAATGTACTAATATGTAGGTTATGTAGGTTTATAGAAAATGAATGGACATCCATATTATAACTATTCATAACACTCCCCCTTGGATGTCCATTACTAAAGAATATGCCTCGTTAAAACCTTACTAGGAAAAACCCTGTGGGATAAAAACCTAGTGAAGGAAAAAGAGTACATAATTCTTCAAAAAACTTATGAGATATTGCTTTATGAAAAACTTTAATTACTCTCCCTCATGATTATATCACTTGAGATCTCTGAGTCGACGTAATCCAACGTTGTGGACTAGCTTCTCAAATGTAGAAGTAGGAAGCGCCTTTGTTAATAAATCGCCAAATTTTCACTTGAGCAGTTCTTTGAACATTTATATCACCATTCGTCTGAAGGTCATGAGTAAAAAAGAACTTTGGTGAAATATGTTTTGTTCTATCACCTTTGATATATCCTTCCTTGAGTTGGACAATGCATGCTGTATTATCCTCATATAAGACCGTCGGTGTTTCTTCTCCTGAAGATAAACCGCAAGCTCCTTTTATGTGTTGAATTACAGACCTTAACCATACACATTCACGACTAGCCTCATGTATTGCCAAAATTTTATCATGGTTAGAAGATGTAGCTACTATAGTTTTCTTCATCGAACGCCAAGAAATGGCGGTTCCACCACAAGTGAATACATATCTAGTTTGCGATCGAGCATTATGAGGATCGGATAGGTACCTCAGATCCGCAAAACCCGGTCCAAATCTGTTTTGGGTTGGTTAGGAAAATACAAACCCATATCCTTTGTACCTTGTAGGTAACGAAGCATATGTTTAATCCCATTCCAATGCCTTCAGGTTGGACAAGAGCTATATCTTGCTAATAAGTTAACAGAGAATGATATATCAAGTCGTGTATGACTAGCAAGATACATTAGTGCTCCAATTGCACTCAAGTATGGTACTTCAGGACCAAGAATCTCCTCATCATTTTCTCGAGGTCAGAAAGGGTCTTTATTTACATCAAGTGACCTCACAACCATTGGGGTGCTCAACGGATGTGCTTTGTCCATATAAAATCGTTTTAGCACCTTTTTTATATAAGATGTTTGATGCACAAGAATACCGTCCTTTAAATGCTCTATATGTAACCTAAGACAAAATTTTGTTTTTCCAAGATCTTTCATTTCAAATTCTCTTTTCAAGTACTCTACTACCTTTGAAACTCTTCAGGAGTTCCAATGATATTTAGATCATCAACATATACTGCAATAATAAAAAATTCAAATCTAGATCTCTTTATAAAAATGCATGGGCTAACAGGATCATTCTTATATCCCTCCTTTAACAAATATTCACTAAGACGGTTATACCACATGCGACCGGATTGTTTTAATCCATATAGAGATCTATTTAATTTGATCGAGTACTGTTCTCGAGAACTGGATTTACATGCTTCTAGCAATTTAAATCCTTCTGGGAGTTTCATATAAATTTCATTATCAAGTGGGCCATACAAATATGCTGTAACGACATCCATTAGACGCAAGTGAAGTCCTTCTTTTATTGCCAGACTGATTAGGAATCAAAAAGTAGTCACATCCATCACAGGAGAGTATGTCTCTTCATAATCAATACCAGGTCTTTATGAAAATCCTTGCGCAACTAGTCGTGCTTTATGTCGCACAATTTCACCCTTTTCATTTCGTTTTCGAACAAAAACCCATTTGTACCCCACTAGTTTTACACCATCAGGTGTACGGACTACTGGTCCAAAAACATTTCTCTTTTCAAGAGATTTCAATTCTGTCTCAATTGTGTCTTTCCATTTTGGCCAATCAATTTTATGCATGCATTCCTCAATAGACCTTGGTTCAAGATCCTCGTCATCTTTTATAACATCTAGCGCTATATTGTATGAAAAAAAATTATCAACGTCAATTTCATTTCGGTTCCATATTTTTCTGGATATGACATAATTTATCGAGATATCTTCATTTTCAATGATTTCAGGTACCTAATTGTCTTTTGGAACTGTAATATTAGTCATATCTAGAGGTTTTTCTGTAGACTCTTCTAGAGTTACCATTTCCTCGTCATGACCATCTTGAATCTTTGTTCCTTTTCTCATACAAGAATTCTTATCTTTGGAACCGACTGGTCTACCACGCTTCAAGCGTAGGCAACAAGAGGTTGTCCTGCTAGGACATCAATTTTAATTGGAGCATTAACAGCTGGTATATGTGACTTTGTTACACTCTTTGGGTCAGAAAATGCGTCTGGTAATTGATTTGCTAAACTTTGTAAATGAATTATCTTCTGAACTTCTAGTTCACATTATTTTGTACGAGGATCAAAATGAGACAATGATAATTCATTCCAGCTTATCTCTTTTTCCAGCTGCCTATTTTCTCCCCCTAATGTTGGGAAGACTGATTCATCAAAATGGCAATCAACGAATCTAACTGTAAATAAATCCCCTGTTGATGGTTCTAAATATTTAATTATAGATGGGGATTCATATCCAACATATATTCCTAACCTCCTTTGAGGTCCCATCTTAGTACGTTGTGGTGGAGGAATTGGAACATATACAGCACAACCAAAAATTCTTAGATGAAAAATATTTGGTTCCTGACCAAAAACCAATTGTAAAGGGGAGTACTTATGATAACTTGTTGGTCTGATGCGAATTAGTGTTGTCGCATGTAAAATAGCATGACCCCAAGCAGCAATTGGAAGTTTTGATCTCATTAGTAATGGTCTTGCAATCAATTGAAGACGCTTAATCAATGATTCTGCAAGGCCATTTTGTGTGTGAACATGTGCTACAGGATGTTCAACACTTATCCTAATAGACATACAATAATCATTGAAAGTTTGGGAAGTAAATTCACCAGGATTGTCAATATGAATTTTCTTGATGGGATAATCTGGAAAATGTGCTCGTAATCTGATTAATTGAGCAATTAATCTCGCAAACACCAGGTTGCGAGTTGATAATAGAGATACATGTGACCACCTTGTTGATGCATCAATTAAAACTATAAAATATCTAAAAGGTCCACATGGTGGATAAATTGGTCCACATATATCACCTTGTATTCATTCCAGAAAAGTAAGGGATTCAGTCCCTATCTTAGCCGGTGATGGACGAACAATTAACTTGCCTTGAAAACAAGCAGCACATGGGAAATCATTTGATTGAAGAATCTGCTGGTTCTCCAATGGATGTCCACATGAATTCTCAATTATTCTTCGCATCATTATCGATCCAGGATGGCCTAACCGTTCATGCCAAACAACAAAGTTATTATGATTTGTTAGCTTTTTATTAACAACCACATTTGTTTCAATTGTTCTAATTCTCGTGTAGTACAAACCAGAGGAAAAAGATGGTAATTTTTCTAATACACTTTTATTACCCGAGATTATACTCATAATGTGAAGATACTCAATCTTTCCTTCACATGTTGTCTCAATATGATACCCATTTCGGCAGATATCCTTAAAACTTAATAAACTTCTTTGAGACCTGGGAGAGTATAATGCTTCATCAATTCCAAATTTTGTTCCTCCAGGCAAGAAAATGTTAGCTCTTCCGGAGCCTTCTATCAATTTTTCACTACCCGATATAGTACTAACATTAGCCTTTTGCATTATGAAAGAAGAAAATATTTCTTATTCTGTAATATAGTGTGTGTAGAAGCACTGTCTGTGAGACATATATCTCCACCATTCATTGCAAATCGAATCAAGAGAGTATCTATGTTATTCAATGAAAATAAGAAATATATAATCAGATTAATAAAATATACCATATATAACGAATCATAAGAAAACAGTTAAACATGATAAAAACATAATAATTAGAATTTTATTAATGCTTAAAATAAAGTCCAATAACATCAAAGCATTATCTAAAAATTTTATATTTGGACACTCTCATCACCAAACAAGAAGTCAATTTTTTTCTTTAGGATTTGAGAAAAAATCAGTAACATCTAGATGAGTGGTATCAACACAACCATAATTAAAATCATCATTTCCAGAATCAAGATTTGTCTCATCTTTTCCATCCTCACTAGCAAAATTTGTCTCTATCTTCTTCCCTTTATCTTTTAGTGATTGTTGATAGAGCTCAACAAGATGTTTTGGTGTACGACAGGTACGAGACCAATGGCCTTTACCTCCACAATGATAACATAAATTCTCCATGGTATTTTTATCTTTATCACCTTTTTCGCGTTTTTCATCCTTATATTCCCGCTTCTGGTGGGTATATGTGTTTGAGAAATGACCACCACGATGATTATTTCGACCACGTCCATGTCCGCGTCTGCGTCCATGACCACGTCCACGACTACTGGCATGACCTCTGTTTTTTCTATTATATGTTACGGCATTCACTGCAGGGAATGGAGCAGATCCAGTTGGACGGGCCTCATGATTTTTCATTAATAGTTCATTGTTTTGCTCAGCCACAAGGAGGCATGAAATCAGTTTAGAGTATTTCTTAAAGCCCTTTTCACGATATTGCTGCTGCAGGAGCATATTAGATGCGTGAAAGGTAGAGAATGTTTTTTCTAACATATCTGCATCAGTGATCTTTTCTCCACATAATTGTAATTTAGAACTGATTCTAAACATTGCTGAGTTATAATCACTTACAGATTTAAAATCTTGTAATCTTAGATGCAACCAATCATAACGAGCTTTAGGAAGTATTACAGTTTTCTGGTGGTCGTATCTTTCCTTTAGATTGTTCCAAAGGATAAGTGGATCTTTAACAGTCAAATATTCAATTTTAAGTCCCTCATGGAGGTGATGACGAAGAAATATCATCGTTCTGGCCTTATCTTGACTAGATGTTTTGTTTCCTTCTTTGATAGTATCACCAAGACCTTTTGCATCTAGATGAATTTCAGCATCTAACACCCATGATAAATAATTCTTTCCAGTAATGTCAAGAGCCACAAATTCGAGTTTAGCAATGTTTGACATTATGAACTATCACAAACATGATTAACAAGTTAGAAGAAAATATTCTAAAAATAAATTAAATACACAACATAATTAACATAATACTTTAAGCACAGTAATTTGTCGAATAGTTGTAACCTCTTTGATAATTAACATATGTAAAGACTAATACTTGAAGCTAGTAAAAGCTTACACATGAGCTTTTTGTAATATAGCAGTGTGGTTAATAATAATATTAATTAGTAAACATTGTTGTACAGGCTATAATGCTTAACATTTAAATAGTAATAAACAAAAAGATTAAATGAATGCATAGTAAATAATTATGTTGAATTTTCATAATAGTGACCGTGAAACAAATTGTAAAACCAAACAACGCATATAATACGCAGTTGAACCATAGGTAGTATCTAAAGTAATATAGTTGTGTAGAACAATAAGCAAGTGACAGAATACAACTAATGTGCGTGTACGTATGTATAAAGTGAAGTATGTTGCCTATCACAGGTAAGAATTAATAACATCTGGAATTAATTTTTCTTTTCTTTTTTTTTTCTTTTTTATAATGGAGAAAAAGCTAGTAAAAATAAATAAATAATCCTCCAGAATGATGTGACTTGGATGACTTATTACTAATGATTTTCTCTACCATGCTAATATTTGTGCCAAAATAGCAGAAAGTATTGAAGAGTGTAGCACACAGTTCAACATACACCATAAAAAAATGTGAAGGTCAACATACACTGCAAAAAAAAATTCGAGAGACAGTCAAGTTTCTAGGAAAATAAAAATATTCTTTTCTATTCTTCCTGTTTGGTTCTGCCTGAAAAGGCTGAAATCATCTGCAAATGCTTCATGATTCACAAAAATAGAGCCTCAAATTGTCACACTACAATATAAAGTGAATTAAGTAGGATATGCTATTTATCAGAGAAACAGAATTCTACATGAGCTTCACACATTCATTGTCATTATAAGAGACAAAACATATATTATATGTATAAAGCGACAAAGTTATACCTTCTTCTGCTACAAACAAAATATGATTATCTTCAAGATAAAAATAAGGAGCAATTCATGCTGATAACGTATTATAATTTTAGAGAGAGCATAAGAAGATTATATATATGAAATGAGATTTTCTAATATTCTTCAAGTCCACCCAATACATGGATAGTGAGCCTCTATTTATAGGCTACACAAATACATGAACAAAGATAGAAGATGAAAGAAATATAAACTTAAATAGGGAGAATGAATAGCTCATCAATGTACTAATATGTAGGTTATGTAGGTTATAGAAAATGAATGGACATCCATATTATAACTATTCATAACAATTCTATAATTATATGATTCTAATTCAAACAATTCATATTAAAAATAAATATTTTATTTTAATTTTAATTTTTAAATAAAATTATAATTAAATTTTATAAATCAAAACCAATTCATAACTATATTTTGTTGCATTCATGACCAAAAGGGGCTGCAATCTCCCACTATGTTTTTCTTGTTTTTATTTTTGGACATAAACCAATATTTGATGGTTGGTTGTTCATGGTTCAGTTGTACCTATCATGTTACAATAATCCTAGGGGTACCGGGAATTTCCAATCGGTCTAGCGACCGGTCTAATTTTTATTTGTTTTGACTCTCAAAAAATATATAATATTTATTTCAACTGAAATTCAGTGATTTAAGTATAATTTGGATATATATAAAAAATAGTATTGTACAGTTTGTATAACACTGTTTTAATATGTATTCAAATTACACATAAATCAATAGATTCTGTAAAAATTTCAATTATAATAAATACTATTTATTTTTTGAGAGTCAAAAAAAAAATTAGACCAGTAATTAGACAGATCCGAAGTTCCCAGTCCCCCAAGAAGGGCGGATCATGTTAAGGTAGGCAGGCTTATTATTTATGGCACTGTCAGAAAAATACTTTTGATTCAAAATGGAGTAAGAGTTCTAGATATGCAATGGGTAATAATATTTATTTTTCTATATTTTTGGTTTGGAACTTTGGATACATGTTTAATTAATAGAAGGTAGGCAGGTAGGCAGCCAAGAGGTCTATCTAATGTCATGTAATCAAGATTCCATTTTTAAAATAATTTCTTTAAATATGTTATCTTGAATTTGTTAAATATATTATATTAAATAAATTGATTTATTAATTAATAAATTAACCAATTTGCCATATCATGTAATTTGTTTAAAATAACCTATGTATTAAATGGGTTAAACGTTTCAATACTTTTCTCACAACTTATAAATTAGTATTACGAATCTTTGTATGATTAATTAAACAAATAAATTAATTGTTAACCCAATAAGAAGTACGCAAACATTTAGTTAAATGCAAATATTTGATTTAACCTTACTACTACTATTGAGTTTGCGTTACTTTTTTCTTTTCAAGATTTGAGATTGAATCGTGTTATATATTGCAGTATATTTATTCTAAATTATAATTATGAAAATTATTAATTAATGTGTGAGATTGATAATAATTATAAAAAATTCTATTTATTACATTTTTTAAAAAAATATTATTACTAATATTTATTTATATAATTAACAATAAAAAAAATCGATATAAATATTCGTAATATATATTATTTTTATTTAAAATTTAGTTAAATAAACATTTAGCGAAAGCAGCCACTAAATAGAGGGGTCAGGGTGTCAAAATTTTGAAATTTGGATCTAACCTTGAGGACGGTTGGTCCCGGTCTAAATTTTAATGTATGTTCCAGGTGCAACTGCCAACCCATGTACGTGGGGTCTGTCCTATCTTTTTTTGGATACATGTTTGTTATGTTGCATATTATTCTATCCGTTCTTTAATATAGGTCGTTTTAGAGTTGTATACAAGTATTAAATAAATAATTATATTGCATTAACTATAATATCAATTGTCTATATTGTACTTATATTGAAAGAAGAGATTATTATTTATTGGACAGAAAATAGTGAAAGAACTAAAGTTACATTTAATACTTTGGGTAATATTAAAAACTAAGCAATTAATGCTTACTTGAAATTCTCAAACGACTTATATTAAAGAACAAAAATATTTCTCTAAAACAACTTATATTAAAGAACAAAGGTAGTAAACATGAACCATTAATTATTGCCCTTTAAATTTCGGATTAAAATCCTCTTTATTTTAAATAAATAGAGATTTTATATTTTAAGGTCCAGATTTAAAATTATCTCTCTCCGGTCAATATGATATTACATTATAATACATTTTAAATCTGATTTTGAGATGAAGAGTCTTCATTTACTTGAAATAAAAAGAATCCTTGTCCTCAAATTTCTGCTGGAAAAAAAACCAGAATTTAGTTAAAATTGAGAAGTCCGCCACAAACTAGTTATCTATTTTCATCATTAATTGAGGTTTTTGTGGTTTTGGAAGACAACTTGCTCCGTCTTCACCCGTCTCCACGTTGATATCTGTTAACGCCAAGATCTTTCTCCACGTCCCAATCACGTAAGACGCCCCGATCTGCCGCGATAAACACAAATAACACCGAAAGCTTGTGGCGGTTCGTCGAGGGGATAGCTTCAAAGCGTGAGAATTAAGACGTGTTCACAAGGTTAACGATGGAGGAATGTATTGTCTAGTGTATTGAGAGAGATAATAATTTCGAGTTGTGTGTGTATGGGAGAATATGAATAATCAATATATGTGAGAACGCACTTCATAATCGATGGCTTCCTTGCTAGGTTATACTATCTCTGCTTGGATTCTTGTGTCACCCACTATCACCGACACCCCTCTATTTGATGGGCTCTCTACCGATCGTATAAGGTTTATCCACCGCTTTTGGCCTCTGTTTTTTCACACGGCCATATGATCCCATCCACATTAATGCGCACGGCAGGAGGCTTGGTCAACCGTCATGCGTTTTCATCATCACAAGTCAAAGTACGAGATATTAAAATATCTAATGGGTCGATTCTTTGGACCGACCTTAGCTTTTAAAGATTAAAACGGATATAATATGGTGATCGGGCCCAAATGGCTTTAAAGGATTAAAATAAAGGCCCAATGGATTCTTCTTCATGTGAGTAGGCCCAATGTACCCTTTACCCAAAAATAGGAAATATCACGACCCAACATTGCCCCTAGTTTTTTGTTAAGCGAGAATGTTTAATAGAAAACTATGAATGGCCCAAGATAATTTAATAAAGGTCCATAGTGAGGGATAATTGAAGTGTACCCAATCGTTATTCACGAAATGAAAGGAGAAGAGAATGGAGGCCCAAATCAGAAAAACCCTATTTAATAGATACATGGACCTGGAACCGGACCCTTCCCATTCAAATTCCAAATCATCAATAGTATTTAATGAGCCGGCCTTGAACACCGTGTAACCGTCAGTATAAAAGGTAACTTTATCAACTTTGACAGTTTTACCTGCTCATTTGAATTTCGAGCGCTATACGAACTCTCTCGACTTTACTCAACTTTCTCCTTTCTTTCGCAACTAATCAACAATGGCTTCCCAGGATTCTGCACAAGGCTCTCCCATATTGGTAGCCCCACTCACAGCCGTTCCACCAAACCCTACTACTGTTGCTCATGAAGGAGCCTCGACACTGAACCCAAAGGGGTCGAAATCTGATAAGAACCCTCTCCCCATAAATCCCAAGACCCCCTCCGAATACTACAGGAATACTGAGTGATTCTCGCACGCCAACACTCCCTCGATCGTCACAGAGGCTGAACTGAAGAGGATTCGGTCTCGATACCACATCCCGGATACCCACGACTAGGGTTCCTAGATCCGGGAGAAGATGTACAACGGCTGTAAGGTTGACTACTGTTCATGTGACTCTATTGTAGAAGGGGTTCGTTTTCCTTTGCATATCTTCATAGTAACCTGCTTTGGGTTTTTACGGGGGGTGGGGTTCGCTCAACTAGTACCGAACTCGTACATTCACATCTTGGCCTTCGTGGCCTTCTGCCATGAATTGGGCGTGGAGCCCTCCCCGGACTCCTTCTTCACGATATACAAAATAGTACAATCTAGGAGAAGGGTTCAAGGCCATTAAAGCAAGCATTCTCCAAGTCGGAGAGAAGTTCGAGAGGCGTCATTTGGTGAACACGCCTTGCAACAAGGGTGGCATGAAAAATGGTTCTACGTCAAAGGCCCCGAAATCTCTTCTCTACCGAACTGGGCCACTGACGAGAAGATCTCTGCTGATTTTGGAGACATTTCTGAAGAAAGAGAAATGGAAATGATGGAACTTTTTGACAATTTCCCCAAGGAGGAGTGGAAGTACGGACTCCTCTCGAAGCAAGCATGGTTATACGACCATAAATGTAAGTATCGGTCTATTTTATATGTATACGAATTTTTTGAAAATGCTTTTATGATGTGGATTCTAACACAGAGTTGTATTGGTTATGCAGTATCTTTGATCAAACCGAGCTCTTTAGAGATAAAAGAGCTCGAAGATTTTTTGTCTGGGAAACCTTCTAAGTCATTGAAACTCGAGCAGCAAAGAAGGTCGCTCCCAAAGCCGAATCAATCCCGAAAACATACATGGAGCCAATTCAATCGACGAACCGAAGTCAAGAGGTTCTCGTTTCGGAAGAGACCCTCCGCCCTCGCCAAAAGAGGAGGGCGGTCAGAAAACCCAGAACAACACCCTTTCCAACCCCTTCTGAAGTAATCCCAGAAGTCGAGCCAACCGCCACATGCGTCCCTCGACGAGGAGGCCTATTAGATCGTCCCGATCGAAGAAACATCCTCCGCACCAAAAAGCTGAAAAGAAAGATAACACCTTTGACCGCCGAAGAGCTTAGGGTGCCCCAATCTTCGATCATACCCCCCTTCGTTCCGCCTGTAGAAATACAGATTGGCGAAGAAGGTGATCAGGATGAATAGTTGTCCAAACCCCGCCCGGGAAGAGAACGCACTTTGACAAGACCACCCAAGCTCTGCATCGGTCACTCCTCTCCAAGAACCTAGTCCAAACAAATCTCCCTCTCCCGAGACCGTGTACGCTGAACCTGAACCTACTCCTCCCGAGCAACCAGCTCCTTCCCCAGAAAGGTCAAGACCTTCGCCCGAACGAGCAGGTCCTTCAGGTCAGGGTTATCATGCCGAGGCCGTGGGATCTCCGACTATGTGGCCTAGATTCAATGCCAACTTTCCGTTCGACCTATTCGGGGCCTTCGTAAGGAACGCTGACGATCATCGGTTCAGTGATCACACAGACGGGAATTTGCTCGATGAAGGGATGAGCTATCTGGCTAAGGTGAATAATCATTTCTTTATTTTTCTGTCTTTATGTTCTTAATTGTATATCTGGGTACTGGCTTGAGCACTGTCTGGACATATGCAGGCTAATGCTGTCTTTGGACGTTTGCGTCCAAGACACATAAATGGGGAAGCCGAGGAAGACTTCATGCGACAAGAGATCAATATGCTGAGATCGACCTTGGCTCGAGAAAGGGCCGATCGAGAAGACTCTCTTTATGTCATCGATGGCCTCCAACGAGACTTGGATCGAGCTAAGATGGATTTGAGGGCGTCGATGATGAAGTAAAGGCCACAAGAGAGATAGGTTGGCGCCCTCTAAAGCTAACAAACAAACTTTAACCGATCTGAACGCCGGCTTGGTCGAAGAAAACCTGTTGCTGAGGGCAAAAAATGAGGAGTTTTCTTCGGCCAACCGAAGCCTAGCTATTCAACTTGGCGAGGCTCAATCAAAGGCCCAGGATGAAGGACGGAGACACAAGAACAAACGCCACAAGCTTCGTCTTAAAATAAAGGATCTTGAGGGAAGGGGTCCTCTTCTGACCGAAGAGCTCAGAAAGCAGATACAGGCAGAATATAGGGACTCGGACGAGCTTAACGTCGAGATCATGAAAGTCTACTCGGAAGGCTACGAAGACCGCAGAGAGAGAGGTAAAGAAAAACTGTCTGCTGCTCAACTGGACCCAACTTTACTCAACTCCGAAGACGAAGGCGGTGCCTAGGTGTTCTTCCTGCTTTCATTCTGACTTATGTAAAAATTTATCTGTTTAAACATTTTACGTTTCTATATTAGTGTATTTTTATTCATGAATGAATAGGTCAAATGAATGTTTTAGTTTTCCTGACGAATCTGCAATTTCTTTAATTGTGAACTATGTTCTCGGTTAGTTTCTTGTCAATAATTCAATATCAGTAAAATGAACCTAAACAGTGAATCAGTTAAGATATATAATAGTTAATGTATGAGACGAAGGGAATTGAATTTCATGGACAAGATTTATCTTAACTGAACAGAAAGGACTGAACTCAAACACTTCGAGGATTTAACTCAAATTGTTAATTAACAATTAAGCATGTCATATAACAGATAAAGTGATGTTAAAGAACGAGGCATTCGAACTCAACACTTAAATAAAATAAAGTACCACATACTCATCGGTTCCGAAGTGTGAGATCGGTCATTTGTTTACCACTCGGGGTGAAAAAATTATATGAAAATCAAGATATAAGGATCAAGATATAAGTACCAAGACATAAGGACCAAGATATAAGGACCAATTGTGACCATTGATTTACCACCCTGGTAAAATCAATATAGGATCCTTCGTCTACCACTCGGGGTAGAACGACAAATGGGCTGCCATCGAATGGCCAGCAAGTCCTACCATTCCTCCTTACACCACCATAGTGACCATAGGACAAAATAGGACCGGGACCAATAGTGACCATTGATTTACCACTTTGGTAAAATCAATATAGGATCCTTCGCTCACCACTCGGGGTAGAACGACAAATGAAATTCGCCATCGAATGGCAAAGAAGTCCTACCATTCCTCCTTACACCATAGTGACCATAGGACAAAATAGGACCAGGACCAATAGTGACCATTGATTTACCACCCTGGTAAAATCAATATAGGATCCTTCGTCTACCACTCGGGGTAGAACGACAAATGGGCTGCCATCGAATGGCCAGCAAGTCCTACCATTCCTCCTTACACCATAGTGACCATAGGACAAAATAGGACCAGGACCAATAGTGAAAAAGTGTCTTTTATTGATAATGAACAATAATATCTGAGACTTAGATGAATTAACTTGATCTTTATTGAAAGTATTTAAAAACCGCCGGCGTGCTGCGGTGTTTTTGATTTCGGAACCATCTAATGCCCTTAACCGGTAAGTGCATGGTTTGGATACTTCGACCACTTCGTATGGCCCTTCCCAGTTTGGCATTAACTTTCCCGTGTTTTGAGGTGTAGAAGCTTCGACTTCTCTGAGGATGAAGACTCCTACTTCGAATCTGAGAAGCTTGACTCCTTTGTTATAATGCTTAGCTACTCTTCGTTGATAAGCGGCCCAATTTAAGTAGAGAAACCTCTCGACTTCTTCTAGCGAGATCCAAATTGGCCTTGGTCTTTCGTCATTGTATATATTTCTTTGTATTGGTCAAGAAGACTTGGAGATCCCGATTTGACAGGACTAAGGCATCGATTACCATAGGCGATCGAAAAGGTGAATCCCGAGTGGTAGTCCTCGGTGTAGTCCGGTAAGCCCACAACACTGTTGACGACTCTTACGGCCATCTTCTTTTAGCTTCATTCGATTCTGGCTTGATCCCGATTCAAAGCAGGCGTCTGTTGGTCACCTCAACTTGGCCATTTAACTATGGATGAGCCATTGAAGTCTTCTTATCTTTGAATCCCAACTCCTTTAAAAATGCTTCAAATTTTGATCCCATTTGGCAAGCGTCCGGTGTCCAAAATTAATACTCTAGGGATCCCGGCGAAACACTACGGACTCTTTTATGAACTTCAAACATTCTTGCTCGTAATTAATGAAGTGGCTTCGCCTCTACCCACTTAGTCATGTAATCAATGGCAACTATGACAAAGCTAACTTTGACCTTTAGCTTTAGGCGTGGACCCAATATATCTACCCCCCATAAATGAAGGGTATAGGAGATAAAATCGAGTATAACTCTTAGGTGGGCGATAATGGATCAATTTGTTGAGTTGGCACTTTTCACATTTCTTGACATACTCTGTAGCTTCCTTGAAAATTGTAGGCCAATAGTAGCCTTTAGAAGTACTTTGTAAGCCAAAGACTTAGCGACCATATGATCACCACAAATTCCTCGTGAACCTCCAAGAAGAGCATATTCCGCCGGATGGGACCGAGCACTTTAATAATGGTGAAGAAAAGGCTAATCGATAAAGGTCCCCATCAATAAGGACAAAGTTGGCGCTCTTGTATTTGATCTTTTTGCCAACATCTGTGGTCCAGAAGGAAGGACGCCATCCGCTAAATACTCGATGTAGGGGGGTCATCCCGGTTAGATTAGATCGCTTCGATACACATCATCGCTTCATGTTGAACACTTCTACCGTTGTAGAACTTCCAAGTAAACAGATCCATTAAAAACATCTGCATCCGTAGTAGCCAACTTTGACAATGCATCGGCGATGGAATTATCATTACGCTCTATGCCCTGAAATTCGTACGAAGCGAAATATTGAAGTCGATCCTTTGACTCGTACGATACTTGATCATCCGATTTCCACGAGCTTCATAATCCCACGATAGAATGCTTGACAACCAACCGAGAGTCCTTTGTAGATGATAAGGTTAGGACCTCTAGACTCTTTGCCAATCGAACACCCGCTAGTACTGCTTCATACTCGGCTTCGTTGTTTGTCGCTTTAAATCCAAATCTGATGGCCTGTTGAACTTTGAACCCGTCCGGACTTGTCAAGATAATTCCTGCCCCACTAACAGTTAGGGTAGAGGAACCATCTGCATATAGAGTCCAAACATTTTGCGCTTGTTGAAGAAATCAGAATCGCTTTCGATCGGATGATTCATCTTAAAGCTGACTCGGCATCTCCCAAGATTCCGGTGAACGAACATTCTACGATGAAATCGGCCAAAGCTTGGCCTTTGATAGCGGTTCGTGGATGGTATTCGATGAAAAACTGGGACAACTCCATTGTCCACGCCGCTAACCTTCCAGAAACTTCTGGCTTGCCCATCACCTTCTTCAATGGCTGATCCGTGTAGACAACCAGGAGCCGACCTTGAAAATACTGCCGAAGCTTCCTACTAGCAATTATCAAGGCGAAGGAAAATTTCTCAATATTCGGATACCTGGTTTCAGCATCTCGCAGGACGTGACTGACATAATAGACCGGATGCTGTCTTCCATCGATCTCCGAACCAAAGATTTGCTCCAACCGCTTAATGAACTTGCCGCCAGATCATGAGATATAAGGTCTCTGCTGGAATGGGTTTCACTAATAAAGGAGTAGAAGAAAGATACACCTTTATGCTCACGGAAGGCGTCTTCACACTCTGAAGTCCTTTGGAGCGTCTTCGCATTCTTGACCCTTTCAATGTATCAAAGAAAGGAAGGCACCTCTCGCAGATTTGGCGGCGAACCTCCTTATCGCCGCAATCCCGCCGATCGGGACGTTGGACGTCTTTGAACGACTGAGGAGTCTTCATGTCAAGAATGGCCTAAATCTTCTCTGGATTGGCCTCGATACCCCTTTGACTAACAAGATAACCCAGAAACTTCCCCGCACCGAGGCCGAAAGTGCATTTGGCCGGATTAAGTCTCAGTTGACGATGACGGACAGTCTGAAAGCATTCCTCTAGATCGTCCAAATGACTATGAACCTGCATGCTTTTCACGATCATGTCATCAACGTATACCTCCATGTTCCTTCCCAGCTGCCTATCGAAGATGAAGTTCATCATTCTTTGGTAAGTGGCTCCAGCATTTATAAGGCCAAAAGTCATCTTCTTGTAGGCGTACACCGAACGGTGTGTAATAAACGCGGTCTTTGGGATGTCCTCTTTACGCATGGATATTTGGTGATAACCTGAAAAAGCATCCATAAAGCTTAGTAATGCATACCCCGAAGTGGCATCGATAAGCTGATCAATATGGGGCAGAGGATAAAAATCCTTCGGACAAGCTTTATTGAGGTCGGTGTAGTCGATGCAAACCCGCCATTTTCCATTCTGCTTCTGCACCAACACCACATTAGCCATCCATTCGGGATAATCAATCTCATATATGAAGTCGGCAGCAACAATGACTTTGCTATTTCCTCATCAATGATTTTACGTCGTTCAAAGCAAAGATCCGTCTTTTTCGAGGCAAAGCTTCTTCGAGGATCTACATTCGGGCTATGCTTGGCTATCTTCGACTAACTCTGGGCATGTCCCTTGGTTCCCATGCAAAATATTCGGCGTAATAAACAGTAAGAATTCTATGAGATTTGTCAGAAGAGGTTCGGTAGACTGAACCGATCTTCACAGTCTTGTCCGGCTTTCAAGGATCAATTAGACCTCTTAGTTTCCCGTGAGAATCACCATTGGTTCGTAACTACTTTGGTAAAAGGCTCGATCTCAATTGTCATCCTTTTGCTTTTGTTTTCAATTGACCCTACTATAGGAGGAAATAGCGACGATTCCGGTAGCATCGTCGGGCTAGATCTAAGTCCCCGCCACCTCTCCTACCCCATGTAGTGGGGAACTTGATTTTGAAATGAGGGATGGAGGTCACGACTTGGAGAAGCGATTAAAGTAGGTCTTCCTAGTATAGCGTTGTAAAAGTGAATCAACGTGCACAACATAGAATTTGCATACTATTTCAACTTTCTTTGGGGTCTTTGTCTTAGAAGATAGCAGGAGTTCAATAGTACTGCAACTTTGTGGGATCATTGTTGAAGCCGAGTATAAAGGAGCTTCCTGCCCGACCTCCATCTTCTGCCCATCAAGGTGCATCCTCTGATAGGCATGAGCATACAGGATATCCACTGAAGATCCATTATATATCATCATGCGCTTCATGTCCACCGTGCCTACTTGCGCTGTGATCACCAAGGCCCCCTCATGTGGCTCAATGGGTTCCGAAGGATAGTCAGCGTCGGTAAATGATATGACAGTCCCGGGGAATGGTCTATCCACTTTCAGGGGAGCCTCTATCATAGTCATGACCGAATCCAGGTAAGCCCTTCTCTTCCTCCCTATCAACTCTCCTGCAGACCAACCGGTTATCACATCGATCACATGCATTGGCGGCGATCTTTGGAGCCCTTTGAGAGCAAATTCGAATAGCACGGTTAATATCGTTATTGATTATCTATGGCCACATACTGCACCAACAAGCCATCTTTAATCTTCCTCTCCACAAAGTCTTTCAAATTGCAACACTCGTTAGTGTCGTGGCCAGCGGCCTGATGATAGCCACAATACTTACGAGAGTTACCCTGCCCAGTTCGGTAGTTATCACGGGGTGGCTCAAAGAAAGGTTGATTTCTGATTTGATCCAGAATTATCGATCTATCAGTGTTTAGTTTAGTGTAGATCTTATTCACCTTGGTAGGAGCGGAGGGATGACCGCTTCTTGCCGCTGGGGAATTATTGTACTTTTTGAAGCGCCCTCCGTCAGATCATTATACCCCCGATTTCTCTCTGCTCAACTTCTTGGGCTTAGGACTCTCGACTCTTTCCCACGACGAAGGAGGATGCTTCAGGCTGTTCATAGCTTCTTCCACAACGATGTAGCCTTCTGCTTTGTCAAAGGCTTCGGCCAAGCTCTTCGGATGATTGAACATCAACTTCTTCACCAACTTTTCTGATTTTACCAGATCCAATCCATTTTGGAACAAACCTACAGCCTGGAGATCATTAAGATCGGACACCTGACCGACTGCTTCTCTGAACCTCTTTACATACTGGCCCAAAGATTCGCTGGTAAATTGTCGGATCTGTGCTAAAGAACCCGTAGGCTTTCCTCTTCTTCGGTTGCTCCCGAAACGGGCATGGAACTTATCACAAAGTTCGGTCCAAGAGGATATTGAATCTGAAGGCAAAGTTCCCAACCACTGTCTCGCATCTTTTCTCAGCGTCGTAACAAAGGTGTGGCACTTGGCAGCGTCAGTAAAGTCGTAATAGTCCATTAGCCGGTCGAACGCCTGGCTATGGTCATAAGGATCCCCGGTTCCATCGTAACTTTCCATGCGAGGCATTTTTTAGTGATATCCGCCTTTTCCTTGAGAATATCTGAGGAAAAAGGGATACTTTCTTTCCGGGCGTCCTTCACCCTTGGACCTCGGCCGATTGCTTTTTCGAGCTCTTTAAGCTCCTTCACTAGAAAATCAACGCCTTCAGTACGTGGGAAACCTCTTTTCGTGAACAACATTATGTCTACGAGAGGATCGACCTCCTCCTGCCGATCCCACGCCTAGAGGACTTCTTGATCCGCTTGGTACATAACTCTTTCCTTGTGGTGAGAATGATCACGTTGATAGTCCATTACCCTAACTTCGGGTACGGCCTCCTTCGACCTGCTCCTTTGTTGATAACCATCTCGATGCTGAGAGGTAGCGGCCATTATCGCCTTCTTCGAGGCCATGGGAGTTCGCTTCTCGATCTCCTCCTACTTGAGAATGATCCTAGAAACACGCATGGGCGCCGGCTCCTTACCCATTCGTCGCGTCTCTTCCTTATTCCCCCACTTCGCCCTTTATTTGAAACAACCGGGTCAAATCCAGGAGTTGGAACAAATCTTGGGTCAAATCCCAAGTCAAGAATCGAATCAAATCCAAATAAGGCCTCAACCTTTGGCCCAATAGTATCTTCTTGGGTCATCAGCCCACCACCTGAGGCTCCCAAAAGGTCATGACTTGAAGGTACTATTGGTAGTAACTTATTTCCTCATATCTGAGACAAATTTTTCCCTATCTTTCGATGTGGGGACTGGGTGTTACAAACTCCCCCACTTAAATTTCGACGTCCCGTCAGAATCGATCCACACACTACCCAAAGATCTTTGCCTCTCTAGCCATTGTGGGATAATCTGGGGCTTCGTGTCCCCACCTCCGGACCTTCATCTCTCCATTGTGGGATAATACCACCAGCCTTTGTGTCCCCACCTCCGGTAACCCGATCAAATGACCCGACCCGAGCTTTCGAGAGTCGGCTCTGATACCATATGAAACAACCCGGGTCAAATCCCGAGTTCGGAACAAATCTTGGGTCAAATCCCAAGTCCGAATCGAATCAAATCCAAATAAGGCCTCAAACCACTGGCCCAATAGTATCTTCTTGGGTCATCTAGCCCACCACAGGCTCCCAAAAGGTCATGACTTGAAGGTACTATTGGTAGTAACTTATTTCCTCATATACAGACAAATTTTTCCCCTATCTTTCGATGTGGGACTGGGGTGTTACAGTATTGATCATGGCTAGATGCTTCGTCCTGCAATTCCGCCACCCGAAGCATCTGTTCGGCTATATCTTCTCTTTGCTTTAACAGGACCGCCATGGCTCTATCTGCTTCGTCCGCCAACTTGGCAGCTCTATCCTCCTGACTATTTCTATGATAAAACTTGGTTGGTGAGCCTTCCACCTGTCCTCGACCATGATCTCGCTCCTCATTCGCATCGAAAACCAATCTTCGTCTGCGCCCCGCTTGGTAATCTTTGACGGAGATCCCACGAATTATGCTTAGAAGCCGTGCTCTCGTGAGCACTCTTGGAAGGACCCAGACGATCCTTCACCGAAACACGAGGCAGTGACGAGCTAACAGCCATCGCCTGCCCTTCTGGCGTACCATCCCTACTCCTCATCATCTTCCGAAGTAGGTTAAACGATTGTGATTGAAAATTTTAATGACACTAGAACTCAAACCCCTCCTTCTAGCGCTTGATGTTAACGCCAGGATCTTTCTCCACGTCCCAATCACGTAAGGCGCCACGATCTCGCTGATAAACACGATCAACACCAAGAAAGCTTGATGGCGGTTAAAGGCTTGGGATAGCTCAGGCGTGAGAATTAGTACGTGTTCACAAGGTTAACGATGGAGGAATGTATTGTCTAGTGTATTGAGAGAGATAATAATTCTCAGTTGTGTGTGTATGGGAGAATATGAATAATCAATATATGTGAGAACGTACCTCTATACGATGGCTTCCTTGCTAGGTTATACTATCTCTGCTTGGATTACTGTGTCACCCACTATCACCTGACACCCCCTCTGACCTGATGGGCTCTGCCGACTGTATAAGGTTTATCCACTGCTTTTGGCCACTGTTTTCTACTCCCGCCCGGCTATGATCTCATCCACATTAATGCATGGCAGGAGGCTTGGTCAACCGTCATGCGTTTTCATCATCACAAGTCAAAGTAACAGATATTAAAATATTTAATGGGTCGATTCTTTGAGGAAAACTTTTAAAGATTAAAACGGATATAATATGGTGACTGGGCCCAGTGACTTTAAAGGATTAAAAATAAAGGCCCAATGGATTCTTCATGTGAGTAGGCCCAATGTATCCGGCCCAAAAATAAAAAATATCACGACCCAACAATATCTATGTCATGTTTTAAATGGGGTAGAGATTTTGACTCTGATAGGTTATAGAGTCGGGAATGAGATGAACACCGAATAGTTATATATGGGGATAGGAAGAATATGATACGTGCTCCTTCACCCAAATCCCTACCCCTTCCAATACCCGCCCTCGAATAGTTATATATTAATTAAACAAATATTTATACTATTATATATTATATAATTAAAATACATGTCATTGTATGTGTATATATTATTCTAAAATATCATATATGTGTTAAAATATAATTAATTTTTATTTATGTATTATTATAAAAATTAAAATTAATTTTTAATTTCAAAAATTAATTTTCGCAGTGATATAAATTCAGGAAGATTATTTATGAGAAAATAAATGCTCAATTATTTTAGAGAAAAATACCAACCAACACAGATTAATTGTATAAAACATAAAAGAATATAAACATAAAATACAACTTGTGGGTTTGTTGTCTCTCTCGACTCCATTAATTATTTTAACTACAATTGTTTATTAAAAATATTAAAAAAAAATTATGTCACGGTTTAGTACTTTTTGAAAAAGAAATTCTCCGTGTGGAATGGAGGAATACTTTTCATGAATTGGAAGAAATTTATTAAACGCTTAGATGACATATTAAAAATATCAAAATTATCTTTATGATAGTTATTAATTAAATGTAATTTTATAAGGGTAAAATATAATATACTCTTCTAAATTAAAATTTTCTTCCAAAACTCGTATAAAGAAAAAAATAATTAAACACACTTAATTGAGAATCGAATATGAGATTTAAATATTATAATATTTCAATTTTAATCACTAAATTAAGATTTGATTGGCTCTGCGTAATTTACCTATTGTGTTTAGACATGGTAAATGGGCCGGGTTGGTAGAAATTTGAGCGAAGCCAAGCGTGTAAGTAGAACCAACGACGAGGTCGAGCTAAAATAGTCAAAATTTGGAAATGTAAAGGCCGGGTTGGTCATGGGCTTTTCTCTTTAGTTTTTTTTTTTTATAAATTTTTTGTTACACCAAAAATAATAATAATAATAAATATTAAAAATAATAAAACAGGTGAAAAACAATTGTGCTTTAGAATAAATATTAACATTCATTAGAAAAGTAAAGAGGTTACTGTGAATAATAAACGCTAGTCAGTAGTCACTACACGTGCAAGAAGGACCGGACCTGAGTACTATGTATGTATGTGTAAACTGTAAAGAGAGAGTAGCTTTTGTGATTAAATAAATGCAAGGACAGGTAGTGCAGGTAATATAAACTTATAAAGTAATTATTATTGATTTGATCCAAGCAAGCCATTATTACCGTTAGATCCGATGATCATGATTATATTAAGGCACCAATCATGTTTATCGTTGTAATAATAAAACGAACAACAAAGAATAAAGCTACAAATACGATTAATTAATTATCTACATTAACTACATATCTCAATTAATTAAAATTTTAATAGTATTATTAATTAATTACTTACATTAACTACATATCTTAATTATAGTTTTCAATTATAGTTAAAATATATTGAAGATTGCATTAAAAACAAATAGTTGTTGTAACTCAGTTGGTTTGAACTCTTATTTATTTACTTACAAATCTTGTGTTCAAGCATCACAATCCACAAGTAGCAACATTTTTATTTTTTAAAACATAAGTTATGGACCGCGGGCCGGCCCAGCCCGCGGGCTTGGACCTCTTTTGCCAGGTCTAATTGTGTTATATTTGTTTGTTTATCTTATGTGGAAGTTAACTCATTATCAATATTGAACATGTATCTTATTGTTTGTTTTATCTTATATGTGGAAGTTATATTCCGATGGAAACTGAATTAATCTAATAATTAATTGGTGAATGCTAATTCAACAATAACATCTATAATTATATTCAACACGTCTCCCTCACCTACTATAATTTGTAACATGGATACTTTGGTGAATGCTAATTCACTAATTACGTTAATAACACCAATTATTAAGATATGATCGGTCTGCTTCTCCAGCGAACCGGAGGGAACAAACTAAGAACAAATCGACTATAGCGACGATTTTTTCCGTCGCTATAGCATAAAAACTGATTTTCTCTGTCGCTATAACATAAAAAGTTAGTTTTCTATGTTATAGAGACGAAAAAAACCGTCACTATAGCCGATTCGTTTTTATTTCACTCCCTCTAGTTCGCTGGAGAAAGCCGAGCAACATATGACCCCTATATTTATAGTAATCCCGTTATTCTTATTATAAAATATTATTAAAAACAAAAACAAAGATGATGATTAAGGGAGAAGAGCATTCTCATTTCATATATTGTAATTGTATATGTCTCTAACCCATCCTCTTTACAATGCTACTATTTATGGTACAAGGATATCAATACTAAGAGGTTACAAAACTCAAAGGTCATGAGTTTCAAACCTTAAAGGATATGAGAGTTACAAAGTTTAAAGTTAATTACAATAAAGAGGAGTAGGAATGTATCTAGGCATGGGTAAGAATGCATTTAGACATCCACACACTATGTATAATTTTATAACACTCCCCATTGGATGTCTATTGTATAGCCATACGCATTGAAAGTTGCCTCATTAAAAATCTTACCAGGAAAAACCCAATGGAAAAAAACTCTGGTTAAGGGAAAAAGAGTGCATCGCGTATTAGCTCCCCCTCATGAATATATCCTTAAGTCCTTCAGCTGTCGCATTCTAATATTGTGACGCAATCCTTCAAACGTTGCAGTTAGTAATGCTTTTGTGAACAAATCTGCTAGATTATCGTTTGAGCGAATTTGCTGAATATCAATGTTACCACACTTTTCAATGTCATGTGAAAAAGAATTTTGATGAGATGTGCTTTGTTCTATCTCCTTTGATGTATCCTCCTTTTAATTGAGCTATACATGCAGCATTGTCTTCATATAGAAGGGATGGAGTTCTTTTGTAGCAATTTTCTAAGAATATGCCTCGTTAAAAACCTTACAAAATAAAAATTCAATGGGAAAAAATTTGGCGAAGGAAAAGAGTACAATATTCTTGTATAACTTCTAGTGCCTTGGGATTGCCTCATTAAAACCTTGCAAAGAAAAATCCAGTGGGAAAAAACCTTAGCGAAGGAAAAAGAGTACAATCAGCACATATCCTTTTTACTCCCCTTCATAAGTACATAGAATTTCCATTGTTAGTATGCCAATATTGTGCATCATCTTCTTCAAAATCATAGTTGGTAATGCCTTAATGAATATATCAACCAAATTATCACATGATCAATATTGTCATTCTTCTAGGGCTCATGTGTATACAATAATTTTGGTTCAATATGCTTGGTTCTATCACCATTTGGATTAAATAATCCCAAATCAATAGTCTCACAAAGATAAAGTAAAATATGTTTAATTTCATTACAATATCTTTGAGTTGGTACATAACTATACATTTCTAGTAAGTTAACAGCAAATGTTATATTAGGTCTTGTCAAATTTGCAAGATACATCAAAATACCAATTACATTAAGAAATAGTACTTCAGGACCAAAACACCAATTTCACAAAGATATGGTACTTCAAGACCAAGAGTTTCTTTATTATTTTCTTGTGGTCAAAATGGATCTTTCTTGATATCAAGTGACCAATCCATCATTGGAGTACTCAAAGGATTAACATTATCCATGTAAAGTTACTTCAGGTCTTTTTCTGTGTATGTTGATTGATGAACAAGAATTTTATAGTTCAATTTGTAGGCCAAGACAAAAATTTGGCTTACCAATATCTTTCATCTTAAATTAGTTGTTTTTGTCGACTCTTCTGGAGCAAGATCTTTCATCAATAAATACAATAATAATAACAAATCCAGATTATGATTTTTTTGATAAAAATGCATGCATAAATTGGATTATTCTCAAATCCTTCTTTCAAAAGATATCCACTTAGGTGATTATACCACAATATGCATCTAGATTGCTTTAACCTATATAAAGATCTTTATAGCTTAATATTATACATATTTCGAGATGTAGAATTATATGCTTCAGGCATTTTATATCCTTAGGGATTTTCATGTTTATATAATGATCCATACAGAAATGATGTAACAACATCCATTAATTTCTCTTTCTACCAAGCTAATTAAAAATCTGAATGTAATTGTGTCCATTACAGGAGCACATGTTTCTTCATAATTAATACCATGTCTCTGCAAAGAAACCTTGTTCTATAAGTTGCGCTTTGTACCATATAATTTTATTTTTTTTATTTTGTACAAATACCCATTTGTATTCAATAGACATTACACCTTTAGGTGTTCGGACTACAGGTCCAAAAATTTCACATTTACTTAGTGAATTTAATTCTGCTTGAATCGCCTCTTTCTACATTGGCCAAATATTTCTACATTCATCAATGATTTGTGGTTCATATATATGATCATTACTTCTGGTAATATCCATAGCAAATTTATATGAAAATATGTTGTCGACAACGATTTTATTTCTATCCAATACATCGTCTCTGTATATACATAATGTATCGAGATCTCGTTATTTTCGGTGCAGATCCTCTTTGGGGATAACTCATCCTCTTGGGGAATAACTCTTTCAAGAGTTTTATTTACGTGAGAGATTTTATTCATAAGTTTTGGATAGGTTGATAAATTTTGTAGCATGTTTCATGGGTATAGCCTCTTTATAGGCTGCAACTTATTTTTCTTGTACTTTCTTCTTTTGGAAAATTTTATTTTATTTTTTAACACCGATAGATCTTCTACGCTTCAGGTGTGGCTTTAATTCAATTTTCTGTTGTATTAACTGATTGTCCTACAGGGACTTCAATCTCTACTAGAGTATTAGCAGCTAGAATGTGAGATATCACTATTTTCTTATTATCAGTGAATAATTCTGGTAATTGATTTGTAATTCATTGCAAATGAATTATCCTTTGAACTTCTAGTTCATATTGATTTGTATAAGGATCAAAATTAAATAACGTTGAAACATTCCAATTAATCTCCCGTCGTGCTTCAGGCAATGATCTCACGTCCTGCTTCAGGAAACGACTTTTCTCCCCCTAATGGTGGGAAGACTATTAAAATAACAATCCTCAAAATATACCTTAAAAATATCACTTTGAATTCTTTCTTAGAAGATGAACACCAAATAACAATAATTAAATGTGATAATTTGGTAATTAATTTACTTTGATATAATCAACAGGTAAAGGAATCTTCTGGTTCTTTAAAGGATGTTCATGGGAGTTTTCAATAATTCAATGCATCATTATTGATCCTAGATGATCATGCCAAATCATAAAAACATTTGGATCCAAACACTTCTGGTGTATTGCACACTTCTGGTGTATTACAACATTTGTTTCAACTATTCTCATTTTAGTATAATATAACCCAGAAGAGAAAAATATACAATTTTTCTAATATGAGCTTCTGGCCCGATACTATTGAAGTAATATAAAGAAATTCTTCACTGCCTTCGTTATTGATTTCAATATGATAACTATTATAACGTATATCCTTAAAGCTGAGCAAATTTCTGTTTGTCTCAGAAGAATATAAAGAATCATCAATATAAAGTTTTGTGCCCTTTGAAAATATTATAATCGCTCTTCCAGAGAATTTAATTAAATTTGATGAATAATCACTCTTCAAGAGTCTTCAATTAAGTTTGATGAATAATCGCTCTTCTAGAGCCTTTAATTAAGTTTGATGAGTTTCTGACCTATACAACTTCATATATGCAAAACATAAATTTAACTTTATTACTTGAAACATAAATAAAACATATAATAAAAATACTTATTATAATGTCATAATATAATGAAATAAAAATAATTAATTGGTATGAAAATTTCTATCAACATATCATCAAGAAAATCATAGATATCAAAATTAGTTATATCCACTCCATTTGAAAAGTCAAAATAATTCATGGGATCTTCAGGATCATTCCATTTCCTTTTCTTTTATGGAGTCTTGGTACAAATCTACCAAATGTTTAGGAGTACGACGGGTACATTCCCTTTTATATATCGATTGTTCTTTTCAAGTCCACTACCACAACCACAACCACAACCATAATTTCCTCTATGATTATCAAATGAGGTTCCATTCACTTCAGGGAATGTAATAGAATCGGTCGAGCGAGATTGTTGATTTTTCAGCAAAAACTCATTATTTTGTATAGCCACTAGAAGAAATGATATCACTTTTAGGAATATAATTTCCTTTATCGCTTTAGGGAATATATTATGAACTTACACTCACAATATTGCTACTACATGAGCATATTCGAGGCATGAAATATAGTAAATATTTTTTCTAACATGTCTTTATCAAAAATTTTTTTCATGGAGATGATAGCGAATAAAAATAATTAATTTTGCATGATCCTGCAGGGATGCATGATTGCCAACTTTAATTGTATCTCCAAGGTTCTTTGCCTTTATATGAATCTCAGCATCAAGATTCCATTACAAACAATTCTTGCTCGATATAAATCAAGGGCAACAAATTCAAATTTATAAAATTTGAATATTAAATAACTAAACATATTCTCCATCAAATTAAATAATTATATATGTTCAAATTTAATTATAATGAGACAATTTATAGAAATACAGTAAAATATGAAATTAAAATTTTCCACTAAAACTAAATAAATAGTCCTTATATATTCAATTACCATTATATAATAATAAGAATAATGATATCATTAGTGCAGTAATTGAAATGCAGTAATTTTACCCTCACTTTATATCACTAAATAAATAATCCAAGTATTTAAAAGAAATTACACTCGTAAGTTCCAACTGTCTACAAAATGTGTCCTGTAACTTAATATTCAGCTCGTTAAGAATAAATTGAAAATCATGCCCTCCTCTCATAAATAGCCAGAATACAAACCTGGTGATTCAAAAAGAGTAATTCCTACCTATTGTTATATTGCTTAGCTGCTAATATTCTAGCAGGGATTACAATACACTAAGAACTGATATTTCAACTTTTAACTCATTTATAAAATATTACTAACTGTATATCTCAAAAGCACATATATCATTATAAGAATATATTAACATATTTTATAATGACAATACATCAAAATACACCGATATACTAAATAAATAATAATAATAATAAAAATCATTCTTACACATTTTTATCATTAATCAAATCATGACCATGCAACAACTTTAGTGTTAGTCCAAGTGTAGTACATAGTGGATTCCAAAAACATGGTAAGACTATGTAAATGCATATTTAGATATGTATAGTAAATTTTCTCCTAGCAAGAGCATGTTCACTTGTAAGCATAGTGGGGATTGAACACTACGAAATCATACTTACTCCATTCTTCAAAAATAAAATAAAATATGGACACATGAAAATCATATATTTCTATTGTGTTAACTTATGTCAAAATATATATGGGTATCATATTTGTTAAGATCTTGTGGAGCATTTTAAGTCGTGAAATAAATAACTAAAACTGAAACTGACAAGTATATTATAGCAGCAAAAATAACCAACCTCTTTTCTAGTCTTGAAGATTTAACTTCCAGTTCTACTCGGCTATTGAACTTCCCATATGGAGATATACAAAACTTTTCTTTATATTTTTCGTGAAGCATCTGAAAATTGGATCTTTGAGTTTTGAAAAGATGAAACTAGTATAGTATCACAACTTGAAATATTAGAGACTCGTGCTGATAACGTATTATAAAATATTATTAAAAACAAAAACAAAGATGATGATTAAGGGAGAAGAGCATTCTCATTTCATATATTGTAATTGTATATGTCTCTAATCCATTCTCTTTACAATGCTACTATTTATGGTACAATGATATCAATACTAAGAGGTTACAAAACTCAAAGGTCATGAGTTTCAAACCTTAAAGGATATGAGAGTTATAAAGCTTAAGGTTAAGTACAATAAAGAGGGGTAGAAATGTATCTAGACATGAGTAAGAATGTATCTAGACATCCACACACTATGTATAATTTTATAACAATTCTGATATATTTTAGATTTTTTAATTGTTTATAAATTCTTTTAAATTTAAAATTAGAGCGATTCATTTAATTTTAAAAAAAAATAATTAGTGTGATTCATCGCTTAGGAATTTATTTTCTCCAGTTGGGAGATTTTATTTTCATTTGTGAGAAATTTTCTAGTGTATGAATGATTGAAGATAAATTGTTCAGATTTTGGTGTGACGTTATCATGAAGGCCGATTCTTCCATTGATCATATCGAAGAATTATTCTGATCTGCATATTCTGTTATTATTTTTAGATTATGATTATTTTTTAAGAGTATTTCTGTTGTCTACTAGCCGTTGCTACGATTGACCATTTTTCTTATTATATGTTATTATGTTTCAAAGGGGTAATAATTTATTGTTTCAATATATTACGGTGGATTAGACTGTATGATAAAAAAAAAGTCTTAAAAAGTTGATATTTTTTGTAATATTCTCTAAATTGAATAACTCATTATCAATTTGCAAAATTTTCATCTTACAAATTGATTACAAATATCAGTATAGGATTATATACTAAAAGGATTATACTTTTAAAACCCGGAATTTACAATAAGCTTTGCTCTCTATCCATTTTAAAATTAGTGACACGTTTCAAGTTTTTTAAATCAATTTTTCAAAATTAAGATGATTTAGTTTAAATTTAAAAATAATAAATACGATTATTAGTAGTATGTTATAGTTAATTTATAATTTTTGTAATGTTTGGTATGAAAACTATACAATTTCATATTAACTATGAATTTTAGAATTTGATTGAATTAATTTATAAAATTTAAAATATATTTATAATTTTAGAATGAAAAGAATAATTTTATTATTAACAATAATTCAAATATCTTAATTTTCTTTTAATTTATTCATGCGATATATTACAATTAAATAATAATTTTATAAATAGTCTTTATATAATTTATTATTATTATTATTATTATTTTGCCTCGCTTTTGAAATCCTTGATCTGAGCAGGCCCCACCACCCAATCATCAAACCTTAAAGCCAGTGATAGCAGTGTAGCTGCATAAAGATATGTTTCCAGCCGAGTCATAAACTCGTCCGTTTGTGCCCCCAATTATGGATTACCCTTCAAGTACGGAGTACGCACTCAGGCACAGCAAAAAGACAAAAGGATTAGACGTAGTAAAAATAATAAAAAGTAAAATAAAATTTACTTAATGGCGGCTACAGAGCACAAAGGTAACCGTTAAACGTCACGTGATATGTGACATAATAGCGACGCATATCAGGTGCATCCGCTTCTCACTCTTTACCACCTATATTCCCTCCATTTTTTTTTGTATTTATCTAAACTATAAGATCATGTAAATATATTAAAAATATACATAAAAATATTAATTATTTATAAATATCATACAATTTTAAAAAAACTAAAATATAGGGAGAAAATAAATAAATATTAATTTTATTTATAATAAATTTCACATAATACATTATGATTCGTTTTTTTCCTTAAAAATAGTGGATCTACATAAGTAATTTTAATGATAAAATAATTTCATGTAATATTTTAGATTGAAATTATGTATTATTTGTTTTTTTTAACTTATGTTATTGCGGATGTTCGATTCTCATTGCTGGGGTGAATTTATTTTTTTATTTATGTAAAACTTTGTTTTCTCAATATATGAAGTTTGTTTATAATTAGTTTATTTCCTTCTCTCCTTGCGAGGTTGGATTGATTTTTGATGTTGAAATAGTCAATAATTTACTAGATTATAAAATTATTATATTTTTAAAAAGTGGGATTTTAAAAAAAAACTTATGCTATTACAATTATATATATGAATGCATTTCAATTCTAAAAATTTATAAAAATTAGGGGAAAAGGCTAGAAAGCGAATTAGGGAGAATCTTTCCCCTGCAATATGTAATTTTTGTTGATTCTGAGCGTAAACTTGTGACTTCGCATATTCCTTGAAGTTATGTTATTATGTATTATAAAAAATTTCAATTGAATTATATTTGTGACGTTTGTGTATATATGTGATAAGAAAAAAATTAAAAATTAATAGTCTAATTTTAATTTATTCTATTCTCTCCGTCTCAAATTATCTGCTGTTGTAGCAGAAAAATTTTATCCCACAATATCTGCTTTTTTAAGATTTCAATGCATTTTTATCTTTTGTTTTCCAAGTTTGCCTCTTTACTCTAATTATTGATAGTCATTACTCATTAAAGTCTCTCCTCTTTTTAAGCATCCTTTTCATATTCCCACTAATAAGATGTGATTGTCAAAGTTATGCTTCTTAAAAGACATTCCTGGCACACTCTTCCATGGACAATTTTCTTTTATTAAAGCCTTAATTGCAAAAAATAAAAAATCAGCACATAAGGGTATTTTAGTATTTTTATCACACATATTGGTATGTGTGTGGAACTCTAGAACAACAGATAATTTGGGACAGAGGGAGTATCTTATTGCTTAAATTTTTTCATTGATCGTAATTTAATTTGGTCACATATTTATTGATATGTATATTATTTTTTTATTCGTTAATCAAGTTTTTCAATTCTGTTATGTATTATAATTTTTTTTGTAGAATTATAACTTATTAAAAATATATCGATATATGAAATTGGATAAAAATATATTGATGACATGTCATATTGCATATTTTAAGACTTATTATTAATATTCTTTCTTGTAATTAAAAATAAAAAAGTTAATACATTAATTCACATTATATCATTTTCTTATTTTTAATCAAAAAGCGTGGGCCTGACTTGCTTGGTTTCACGTTTATCACCTGCTCGGCTGCATAGAAATGTGGGCCAAGCGCTTATTGTTAATATCCTTTTTTTCTTAGAGAGTATGAAAGTAAGAAAAAAGGCTCACGGCTCACAGTCACAAACTCAAAGATAATGAGGCCCCACAACCTAGATATATGTGCCCATGTCAATTTAGTCCTTCCAGGTTGTGTCTAATATTTTGACAATAGTCAGCAGTAATCCACAAAAAATCAATTTCAATGATTACCTACAAAAAAATTTAAATTTTAAATCAATCTTCTATTTTAAAATTTTATATTCGGGTATAATTAATTAATTTTACTCGAGAAGCATTTATACACTAGTATTTATGGTATATGCGTTTGCAAGTATAATTAATAAATAAATTTTAAATAAAATTTTTAAGATATACATTGTGCGTAAATTATGAGTGAGAAAATATAAGAGAGATTGTGGAGATAAGGAGTGGAAAAAGAAAAAAAAATTAAAACTTAAATGTGACAATTTTAAGGAGAGAATTATTTTGACGGCTCTGCCTTTATAAAGTTTGTGTTAAAGGGACCTCAAGTAACAATACATCATAACTTACATATTACTGTGATGCTCTCAAAATAAGTCTACACAATTTATTTTGAATCGTTAAATATATAGTACAAAATTTAAATACAAACTTTATTTATACAACTGTCGTACAAAATACGATAACACATAAGCTGTGAGTTTCAATACAAATATTGTCTCGTAGACAATATCCAAACTCAAATAAAATTCTCATTACAATTATTATCGCACTATTTTACAAAATAGTGATGACTACTATAAGAATCATCTTGGACCATTACTCCACTCCTCGACTAGTTCCAGCTACATTTTCGCCTGAAAAGAACAATGGAACCAAAAAAGAAAAAGGTGAGCTCAACTAACCCAGTAAGGAATATTATGACTAAGATAATGAAGAACAAATTATCCTTAGTCCTCAACAGTGAAAAATCTGATGGAATACAATAGACAACAAGTTTTAGATCAACAACTGTTGCGAAACAAACAATCCATTAGAAGAGTCAAGTAGAAAATGATGTCTACTATCTTCTATGATTTAAAAGTCCATCATCAATATTTTATCTCTGTAACACCAATAAATAATCATTTTAGATAAACGAATTATCCATGCACTACGGGCCAAAGATATTTGTATGTATCACCAGTGGTCATGATCATGTCGAACAACTGTTCATCTATGCGGGCCAAAGAGGACTTTCACCAAACCTTTGTCTGTAACATTACAGGTCATGATTATACCAATACATAATTCTTCGTCATAATCATACCAATCAACAGTCCATCTATGCACTACGGGCCAAAGATGATTTTCATCACAATATAAGCATGATGATGATGCCAATGATATAAAAAATTAATTAAGTGAGATCAATGATAAATATTAGAGATTTATAATTCAATTTATTCCGAGTTCAAGAATTTTCAAATTGTCAACATTATCACCAATTGTGGAGTAAAATTCAAGAATGATATTCATGTATCAAAATAATTTGGACAAAAAAGAAAATTAAATTCCATTGTGAATAGTACTCGTGAATAATACCATATGAATAGTACATCGACATGAAAAGATTAAAATTTCAATAAGAGAGTTCAAACCAATATTCCAGTGAAATGATATTAGATGAAACACAAACCTCAATGAATTTCTAATCATTTCAAGAATTATAGAAGCAATAGTAAGTTTAGATTTAGGAATATGAAATGAAATAATACAAGAACTGTAAATAGATTTTCACCAGGCATGCGGTAGTCCACGTAGACAACTTATTCCCACATATTAATAAGGAATGAATACGAAAGGTTATTCACCAGGCATGCGGTAGTCTGCGTAGACATGTTATTCCCACAGATTAATAAGGAATGAATACGAAAGGTTATTCAACAGGCATGCGGTAATCCGCGTAGACAGGTTATACCCATCGATTAATAAAGGATGAATACGAAGAGTTATTCACCAGACATACGGTAATCCACGTAGACATGTTATACCCACAGATTAATAAGGGATGAATACAAATGGTTATTTACCAGACATGCAGTAGTCCGCGTAGACATGTTATTTGCACAGATTAATAAGGAATGAAATGAAAACCCTTATGAGTATAAAGAAAATAACATCATTTACGAATAAGAAAGAAATAATACCCCTTACGATTACAAAAAATAATATCCCTTATGTGACGCCCCCAAAATAGGTATACATCACCTATTCTGAGTCGCCAAATACATGGTACAGAATACAAATATAATCTTAAATATACAACATGAGCTGTGAGTTTTAATACAAATATTGTCTTCTAGACAGTATTCAAACTCAAAATAAGTCCTCAATACATTTATTATCACACTATTTCATAGAATAGTGATAACTACTAATGCTATCATCTGGACCGTTACTCCGTTCCCCGAATAGTCCCTACTACGTTCTCATTTCCTGAAGAGAACAATGAAAGTAAAAGGGTGAGCTCAACTAGCCCAGTAAGAAATATTATGGCTAAGATAATGCAAAATAAATTATCGTTAGCCTTCAATAGTGTTAAATTGATACAATATAACAAACATCAAGTTTAAGCTGCAATGTGAACAAGCAATCCATTAGAAGAGTCAGTAGAGAATAAAATCTACTATCTTCTATGATTTAAAAGGTTTTCATCACTTTTATTGAGACTCAACTTATTAAATAAACCACGTCATCCTTTTTACGACCGAGGATATTCATTAATATCACGACCACAAATTATCCATACACTCACGGGCCAATAATATTCGTGTTTTCATCAATGGTCATGATCATGCCAACAATTTGTCCATCAATGCACTACGGGCTAATGAGGACTTTTACCACATCATTTGTAACATTACGGTCAGCATGACTATACCGAATAATCACAGTCATAATAATATACCAAGTCCATCTATGCACTACAGGCCACAAATGACTTTCAAAATAATATAAACATGAGGATGATGACAATGACATAATAATTCAATAAAACAAGTTCAAGAATTAAATTTTAAAGATTTATAAGATAATTTATCCTAAACTCAAAAATGTCCAAATTATCGACATGACATCGCTTTGTGGAGTAAAATTCAAGAATGCTCGGAAGAATATTTCCATGAAAAGATCTTTGGATGAAGCGCAAATATCCGAGGATATTCTACTAATTTCAAGGAGTATAAAAGCCAAAACTTTAATGTTGAGTATAATAGAATATATGAAGCGCAAATGGATTTTTCGCGCGCTTATGCAGTAATCCACGTAGACATATCATTTCCATAATTTAATAAAGAATGAATACAAAGGATCATTCACCATGCATGTGGTAATCCACATAGACAGGTTATTCCAACAGAATAATAAAGAATGGAATAATAGAAGAATTCACCATGCATGCGATAGATCGCATGCATGGTTATTCCCAATAGAATAATAAAGAATGGAACCAGGTCATGCGTAATACTTATGAACGGGATATTCCAATGAATAATAAAGAATGGAATAATAGAAGAATTTCACCATGTATGCGGTGATCAGTATGGCGGAGTTATTCCAACAGAATAATAAATAGTGGAACCAGGTCATGCGTAATACGCACAGACATGATATTCCAACAGAATAATAAAGAATGGAATAACAGAAGAATTTCACCATGTATGTGGTACTTTGCATAGACAGGTTATTCCAACATAATAATAAGGAATGGAATAACAATAGCTCTCTTCATGAAAATGAAAGAAATAATACCCCTTACCTTAGAATAAAGCTGGATACTGGAATAGAGAGGTAGCAGACTTCTCTTCTTCTTTCTCTCTATAATAATTGCTCTATAGGTTTAGTGAATTGGTGAGAAATGAAAGAAGAATGAGCTTCTATTTATAGAAAAATATATTTTTGATAATTGCACGTTTTGGGGCTCAAAAAATTACAGTACAATACCTCCAACTTTTCTTTCATTTTTAATTTAGTCCTACAAGTATTATCAAACTTGCACCACCTCCCCTAATAGTAAATAATGTGAATCAATAGTTCAATCATGTGATTCAATAGTTATAATCATGTGAAAATACGAATAACAGTATAGTACCTCCATCTATACCTCCATCTTTAACTTAGTCATGCAAGTATTATCAATCTTGTACTAACTCCCCTAATAGTACATGAATGTGAATCAATAGTACACACATGTGAACAAATAGTTATAATCATGTGAATTAATAGCAATTAATTCTTCATTTATCCGATTAATTACCCGATAACTTCCAGACATCAATTATTATCGAAATAAATGTCGATTTTCACTAACACTAATAATTCCAACACAATGGAACTATTAATTTCATCTTTAATCAATACGAACTTATTCATCATTAATATTATCACTCACAATATTTAACAACCAGGTCGTTCCTAGGAAAGAGGGGGCTTTCCGATAAGGATTTCTCCTTATTGGCGCACAATTAGGTGACTAAACCTTTCCTCGATGCAGAACTTCTAGACATTGTCAATATTACAAATAATAATATGAATAACTGCAAAGTCTCAATTATTGATTTAATAATATAACATATTATACAGATAATACGGTGACAATAATTGAATCAATAATATGAGAGATATGATGCAGCAATTACTGTACCAATAATTGAGTATAATTGAGTGACTTCTTACGTAAGCATCAATAATCAATACCGTGTGCTACTATACAACCACGCGTATTACTGTACTTTTACTACCGGGTAGTTCAACAGTTTAACGGTAAAACTTTCGCCATTTTTTTTTATAAAAAGATAATTCTTTCGTTTTCTAACTACGACAATACTTCTGTTGTGGGGTCCACCAATGATTGTGCCGTCATATGAATATTTCCTGTTAAAACGAATATTCTCCGACCAATCGAATATTATATAACAACTTGCTTACTTTACAAAATTTATAAATATTACCTACAACTATAACATTATATCAAATCCACACCATAATATTCAAAAAAAATATTTCGAGAAATTTAAATCTTTATTCATAAAATTTGGGGTCTCACACCTTACCTTAGTAGAAGATTGGATACTACAATAGTGTAGTAACAGAATACTCTTCTTCTTTCTCTCTCTATAGTATCTCTCACTAAAGCTTGTGATTGTAACTTTGCTCTTCAAAATGGTAGGAAATAATGAATGGATGGAGGAGTATTTATAGGCTAGGAAAAAGTGGAAAATTACAATGTTAATTATACTTTAGTACCTTCATCTTTGCCTCCATTTTTAGTTTAGTCCTTCAGATATTATCAATCTGGCATCACCTCCCCTAATAGTACTTGCATGTGAACTAATAGTCCCTTGCATGTGAACCAATAACAATTAATTACTTATTTATCCGATTAATTGTTGGTTTAGTCAATTTAACATCCAGAAATCAACTATTATCGAAATAAATGTCGATTTCCATTAATATTCCCAATATAATGGAAATATTTTTATCAATAATTATTTATCATTAATATTATAATTCACAATATTGACAAACAGATTGTTCCAAAAAAAGAGGGGGCTTTTCGATAAGGATTTCTCCTTGTTGGCACGCAATTAAAAACTTAACCCCTTTTCTTAACTTAACTTTCTAGACATTATCAATAATATAATTAATAATATAAATAACTATGTCATCTCAATTATTGACTTAATAATATCAAATATTGTGCAGGTGATACTGTCACAATAATGGAATCAATAATATGAGATACTATGCAGCAACTACTATGACAATTATTGAATAAAACTGAGTGACTTCTTACGAAAGCATCAATAATCAGAGATACTGTGCAATACCGTGTGCTACAATGCATATTACTGTACTTTTATCATCGAGTATTTCAACACTTTAACGGTAAAAGTTCAAGGCAGTAATCCACGTAGACAGATATTGGATGAAACACAAATATCCAGGATATTCTACTAATTTCATGGAGTATAGAAGCCAAAACTTTAATCAACTGAGTATAATAGAATATATGAAACTGCAAATGGATTTTCGCTCGCAAGGCAGTAATCCATGTAGACAGATCATTTCCATAATTTAATAAGGAATAAATATAAAGGATCATTCACCATGCATGTGGTAATCCACATAGACAGGTTATGCCAACAGAATAATAAAGAATGGAATAACAGAAGAATTCACCATGCATGCGATAGACCGCACAGAAAGGTTATTCCCAAAAGAATAATAAAGAATGGAACCGGGTCATGCGTAATGTAATACATACGACCAAAGTTATTCCAACAAAATAATAAAGAATGGAATAGTAGAAGAATTTCACCATATATGCGGTACTTTGCATAGACAAGTTATTCCAACAGAATAATAAATAGTGGAACCAGGTCATGCGTAATACGCACATACAGGATATTCCAACAGAATAATAAAGAATTGAATAACAGAAGAATTTCACCATGTATGTGGTACTTTGCATAGACAGGTTATTCCAACATAATAATAAGGAATGGAATAACAATAGCTCTCTTCATGAAAATGAAAGAAATAATACCCCTTACCTTAGAATAAAGCTGGATACTGGAATAGAGAGGTAGCAGACTTCTCTTCTTCTTTCTCTCTATAATAATTGCTCTATAGGTTTAGTGAATTGGTGAGAAATGAAGGAAGAATGAGCTTCTATTTATAGAAAAATATAGTTTCAATAATTGCACATTTTGGGACTCAAAAAATTACAATACAATACCTCCAACTTTTCTTTCATTTTTAATTTAGTCCTGCAAGTATTATCAAAGTTGCACCACCTCCCCTAATAGTAAATAATGTGAATCAATAGATCAATCATGTGATTCAATAGTTATAATCATGTGAAAATACGAATAACAATATAGTACCTCCATCTATACCTCCATCTTTAACTTAGTCATGCAAGTATTATCAATCTTGCACTAACTCCCCTAATAGTACATGAATGTGAATCAATAGTACACACATGTGAACAAATAGTTATAATCATGTGAATTAATAGCAATTAATTCCTCATTTATCCGATTAATTGCCGATAACTTCCGGACATCAATTATTATCGAAATAAATGTCGATTTTCACTAACACTAATAATTCCAACACAATGGAACTATCAATTTCATCTTTAATCAACACGAACTTATTCATCATTAATATTATAACTCACAATATTTAACAACCGTGTCGTTCGAGGAAAGAGGGGTTTTAGATAAGGATTTCTCCTTATTGGCGCGCAATTAGGTGACCAAATCTCTCCTTGACAGAACTTCTAGACATTGCCAATATTGCAAATAATAATATGAATAACTTTGCCGTCTCAATTATTGATTTAATAATATAACATATTATACAGATAATACCGTGACAATAATTGAATCAATTATATGAGAGATATGATGCAACAATTACTGTAGCAATAATTGAGTATAACTGTATGACTTCTTACGTAAGCATCAATAATCAATATCGTGTGCCTATACAACCACGCGTATTACTGTACTTTTACTACCGGGTAGTTCAACAGTTTTAACGGTAACACTTTCGCCGTTATTTTTATAAAAAGATAATTATGTCATTTTTTAACTGCGACAATACTTCCGTTGTGGGGTCCATGTTGACTTTTTCATATTCCTTCCATAAGTTTTGATGATTAAATGTTCATATACTAAATTGTTTTATGGTGTTTCAGGAATTCGTTGATGAAGGAACAGTTGTGAGATCTCCCAGTGGATGAAGAAGTTTTTCTTTTCTAGGAGAAAAATGTAAGGTCAATTGCATAATAATTGATTTTTTATTTAAAGGATCCAGGACATATTATTGCATTATATTTTGTTATATGTCTTAAATGAAAAATGTTTTAAAAAAAAAATTCTAAAAGGTTATTTTTAACTTGAGATTAGATTTATGCATGACTTTATGTTACACATTTTCACATGCATATTATTAAATGGTATTCTTGGATTACATGTGGATATATATCTCTATGTATACATGTCTAAAGTAAATGGTTTCTTTGGGCTTGATACACGTGGGAATATATATGGTATACTAGCAGATTTACCTTTTTGGTGATTTGATATTTACATTTTTCAAGGAAGAGGTAATTATGGTTTCTAAGAAACCGTGTCTTGGAAGTTGGAAATGATAAGTAGTTGATGCAGTGTTCTTTTACACACCACTTTGTTAATGCATGGAGAGAGAAAGTAAATTGATTAAAGTAATTATCTTTTTGTGGTCTTTTGAGTTATCCAAATTGTGTAACCAACAGGAATTTATTTTGGATAAATATTAACGTTGTGCTTTACCGTTGGAGTTGTTGTAACCAAGCCAGATTTTGTGGACTCATATTTTGTTACTCTTTATTAACAGTAATATGTGGTTGACTATAAAAAGAGTGTTTGCATGTTTGGAAAGACACAACTCACGAATTATTATTGCACTTATTATTGTTTCTGAGCTAATTGATTTACTGAGTGCAATTCTTGAGAAGCTAAGCAATTTAATTTCTGGTATTAGTTGGGCACTGTTCGGTAAGAAATTAATTGTTTATCTATTGTGTGCTAATTGATCATTGCATATAGTTGAGCCTTTAATTGTTAAATTGATTATTCTTGCATTGATCATAGACCTCTATATTTGTATTGAATTTTCTGTTTAGACTAAGTGTAGTCTAAAGGTTTTAATCTTAGGGGATTAGAGAAAAGGTTTACAAACAGGTTCAAGGAAGAAAAGATGCTTGAAGAGTGCATAGGTACACAAGGAGCAAGAGAGCTCAAAGGAAATTAATTGTTAATTAATTTTTGTTAGAATCTGTTTTGTAATTTGTATTTATTTATAAAGAAATAAATAAAGTGAGTCTCCAATACTAGTTGGTATTGGACGTGGACTAGGCTATTATTATAGAGGGTAATAGCTGAACCACGTAAAAAATCTTGGTGTTGATTTTATTATTTGTTTTACTTTAAAATCACATAAGCTATTTTAATTATCTTAATAATTAAAATTTGAATACTTATATTATATTAAGATAATTCTTTAACATCAAGTATTTTACTTAAGATATAAATTCAGCAGGATATTTTCTTTAATAGGCTATATTAATTTAGTAAACTAATTTCAATCATTATAATAGTCTGAAGTTAATAATTTAACTTAAAGTTTAAAAGTTGGTCATAGATTGCTCCCACACTTATTCAACCCCCCCTTCTAAGTGTGCCTAGATAAATTTCAGTCCACCAATGATTGTGCCGTCGTACGAATATTTCCTGTTACAACGAATATTTCTCGAATAATCGAATATTATATAACAACTTGCTTACTTTGCAAAATTTATAAATATTACCCACAACTATAACATTATATCAAATCCACACCATAATATTCAAAAAAAATAATTAGAGAAATTTAAATCTTTATTCATAAAATTTGGGGTCTCACAATCTCCCCTCCTTATGAAATTTTGCCCTCGAAATTTACGTACGTACCTGGTATGCCGAAGAGATGAGGATACGTTGACTTTATTTCAGATTCTAACTCTTGAGGTATAACCTTTGAGTGTTGAATACGATCCTTCTTATCCAAGATTTTAACACGTATCTCCTCATACGTTAAATCTTCTGCTATCTCGTCTAGTTCTAATTTAATAATGTGGTTCGGGTCATCCACATATTTACGTAATATCGATACGTGAAAAATGTTATGAACACGCAACATACTTGGCGTTAAAATGAGTCTATAGGCCACAGTTCCTATTCGATCGAGGATTTAAAATGGACCAATTAAATCGAGGGTTGAGATTTTCTCTATCCATAAATTCTTGCTTCTAGAATAACGCCCTCTTGAACCTTCTTCTTCATATTCATCACCTCTGAGTATATAGCTTGAGCGGCTTTAACTTTATCGATTAAAGTCGATTCTACTCGTATATTCATTATCTTCACGTGGGTCCCTAGAGTCTTTAACTCTATCTCCATCATTTGTAAGTTATACGAAATGAGTTTTTGTGTTAACAACATCGCACTCGTAAACGCATACGATCTTCTACTTAACGCGTCAGCTACCACATTCGCTCTTCCACGATGATATTAAATGGTATAGTCATAATCTTCAATAGCTCGAGCCAACATCTTTGGTGCATTATACGTTCGTTTTGGTTGAAGAAATATTTAAGGGTTTTAGAAATGGGTTTTGTACTGGGGTCAATACAAAATTCAATTTCACGCTCTAGTGGTAGGCTAAGAAGTCTTTAGAGAATACATCAGGAAATTTATTAACGATAGAAATATCATTTAAAACTGTGACTCTCATCCAAGACTTGGATTGTACGTTACATTGATACCTATCAACTTGCCACCGTCATTCACAGCGTCGCCTAAGGAAAGTCTGGCTTCGGTACATTCCACACAAGGAAGTCACCAGATAAAGGCTCGGGACTCTTTATTTATGGCTTGATATGACAGTAATTGACTTTAGTGGTTTGGTTGCTTGAATTCGCATAACAGGTTGGTTAGGAATATGAAAGCTAACAACCTTACGAAAAGCTTGATGAGTAGTTAACCAATCGATTCCTAAAATCACATCAAAGGTAAGTATTTTCAAAGAGATAAGATTGACAGGTAACGTGAAAGCGTCGATTTGAATCAAACAAGATTTATAAACAGTGGAGGTAACGAAGGTTTTTACTAACGAAGTTTCAATCGATAAGTCAAAGTCTAACTTTTCTGGGGTTAATTTTAAACGTTGAGCGCAAGCAAGAGAGATAAAATAATGGGTAGAATCGGTATCTAATAAGGTATAGACATTGCAATAATTTATTATTAACCCGTGCTAACTTCGTTCGGGTTACTCACTATTTGAGAAGTCACGAAAAACGCTCTTCCTGAAACATCCGACTTTGTTTTGTCCATATCGCCTTTTGTTTCCATTAGTCAATTTGGACTTGACTTTGGTGCACGCGACAAAAATCGGGCTAGGTGACCTTCTTTTCCACAATTGTAACATGCTTTGGATTGCATCACATGATTTGGTGATATGTCCCTCCCTCCGCATTTGAAGCATACAATTGGTGGTCGTTCTCCTTCCTTGAAAATGGGTGTTGGTCTTCTTTGTCTTTCCATCGTTGTTGAACCTTCTCTTCTTGAAATTTCCACTCTTATTATCTTGGCCATGATTACCACTGAAGTGGTTACCATTCTTGGCATGATAATTTCCCCCACGATGGTTATCATTATTCCGATGGCCGTTGCCACCGGTACGATTATTATCGTGTTGTTGGTCGTTGCCTTTTGGTTGTGCTGACTCATTATCGCGCTCCAATAACTGAGCCCTATTCAAAACATCTGAATATAAACAAAGTTTGTGAGAAATGAGGTATTAACATATATCGGGTTTCAAACCTCTTAGAAACATTTGCGTCATTCGCTCCTCATTATCGACCAAATGGGACGCAAACCGAGACAACTCGGCAAACTTAGCTTCGTATTGCGACACGGTCATATTTTTTTGCTCTAACTTGATGAATTCCATCTCCTTCACTTGACGAATACTTTCAGAAAAGTACTTGTCGTTGAACAGCTCTTGGAACTTCTCCCAAGACATCTTGAGTGTGTTAAATTTGGAGTGCGTTTCTGATTCCCACCGATAATCGCCTCTTCACGCAACATAAAGGTGGAAAAGGGAACCTTTTGCTCCTCGGAGCATCCCAAGATATAAAATATCTTGGTGATCTGCTTTAACCACGTCTCCGCCTTAAGTGGTTCCGGCTTTCCCAAAAACTCCGGTGGTCCCAGCTCCTTGAACTGCTTAGCGGTGACCGACCGTGGGTTGCCATTATTTCCACCTATATTTTGAACAAGAGTCTCTCTTACCTGATGTTGCATGAACTGCATAAACCCTCTGAACATTCCATCGTTCATCATCTGATCGGTATTATTATTTACCTGAGGATTATTGTTTTCCTGTTGCACATTATCCTGAGTATTGATCGTTGGTGACTCAACGGTCTCATGTGCTTCATTCTTTGATCTCAACATTTTGGATGCCATTTTCAAACACTTTGTCACAAAATAAGGGTTAATTGACATATCACATATTATCCCTATACTACAACCGACCAATTAAATACCAAATAAACTTAGGTAGGTCATACTAGCTTGAAGAATTCCCGTCTCTCCCTCCTAGTTCTTGTCTCACATCTCGACCATGGATCATATCCCTAAGCTTTGATACCAACTATGATGCCCCCAAAAAATAGGTATACATCACGTATTTCGAGTCGCCAAATACATGGTATGCACGAATACAAATACAATCTTAAATATACAACATGATCTGTGAGTTTTAATACAAATATTGTCTTCTAGACAGTATTCAAACTCAAAATAAGTCCTCAATACATTTATTATCACACTATTTTATAGAATAGTTGTAAGACCCCAACTTATTATAAATGAAATTAATATTCTTCTATTTTATTATTTTGAAATAGTAAGGGTTGATTTGATTAATGTGGTTAGTTATGGGTAAAATGTGCAAATATTTTAAATAAGCAAGTGGTTATAAAATATTCATTTTTATCGGAGAATATTCGTTTGGTCGTGGAATATTCTTACTGTCGGGGAATATTAAATACAGTAGCATGACCTTGTGTGGCCCTATGTGAAAGCGATTGGATGAAGAAAACGACAAGTATAAGTTGTTTTATAAAAGCAGGCGTAGTTATTACCAATTATCTTGTTAAAATAATTCGTGGTTAAAACACAGTAGTACACGGTATTGCACCAATTATTGATTCTTACGTAAGAAGGCACTACTCAATAATTTTTACAGTAGTTACAATTCAATATTTTATTTTATTGATTCAATAATTGCTACGTTGATATTTTATATTATTGTTGTTTCAATAATTGTCACTACACAGTATTTTTATTATCAGATCAATAATTCATATTATTGGAATAATATTATTAGATAATATTATTGGCAATATCTAGAAAGTTCTGTCTAAGAAGAGGTTTGGTCACCTAATTGCGCGCCAGTAAGGAGAAATCCTTATTGGAAAGTCCCATCTTTCTTGGGAACGGCCTGGTTGTCGATATTGTGATTCTGTAATATTATTTGTGAATAATTAATTATTGATTTATATGATAAGGAAAATATTCATTTTATGTGGATATAGATGGAGAAAATTTTAAAGTGACAATTGTTGAAAAATTGATATTTTATCTTTTCTGATAAAATAATTTATTTAAATATATTATTATATTTTAATAATATAATAATGGTGATATTTTTATAATGAATGTGAGATATATGAATATATGAGGAGGAAGAGTATTTTTGTTGCAAAAATTGTTTAAAACATGTTAAACATGTCTGTGGGCCCATTTCTTGACTGAAATTTGATTATAGCTTGTAAAATCGCCCGTTTGTGGATTTCGGTCAATTTCTGTTTGGAATTTGGAAAAAATTAAACTTACAAAGTTGTAGAGAATGGAATTTTCTATGGAAAAGACATGATGTTCGAATTTTTCTGACAAAAGGGCTATTTATTATGAATTATTGAAGTTCCAAAATAATTGATTTTTGGAAGTTTTAATTATTTTTTTTAAGAAAAACGTTTTTGTTATTGTTGGTGGGCCCCACTAGTATTGAAAACATGATGAATTCAGATTCAAGAGGTGGGCATGAAGATTTATTAAAAACATTAATATTTTATTAAATTTTCTGCTTTGGTGTTCTAAGCAATTTCCTATAAATAAAGTGCTTAGGTTAGAATTGAAAATCACACCAGAAACTGAAGTTTTTTTTCTCTCTCTCTCTATATTATCGAGCATATTCTTGTGAGTATTTTGATATTTTGAGTGTTGCTATACGGTGCAAGTTCCTTCAAATTATATATCCGATATTCGGCCGTAAGTACTATTCTTTTCAAGTTAAGGGATATTATTTTTTTAAAAAATGATATTATTTCTTCTAATATCATTATGCTGAATTATTGGTAAGATTTTTCTTGTGAAATTCTTATCTTTAGTGTATCGGGGGCTACTATTCACGATAATATACATTATTCACTTAATCGACATTATTCACGAAAAATTTAATTTTCATTTTTTTTTCCAAAATATTGATTATGGATACTAGCTTTGATTGTATCCATGTTTTGATCATTCTTGAATTTTACTTCACTATGGTTATTTATGAAGTATTTTTGAACTTGAACTGTTTAAAGTACGAATCCTTAATATTTGTTCTTTTGTTTCACTGGATTTGTTTTCTTTAAAATATTTTTCATCATCCTCAGTCCTAAAAGATGATATTACTGAATATCTTTGGCATGTAGTGCAAAGATGGTTGATTTTATTATGAATATCTTTGGCCTGTAGTGCAAAGATGTACATGTGTTGAGATGAACATGAATTAATCGATGAATATCTTTTGGCTCAGTAGTGCAAAGATGAATATTTGATTCAAGATGAATATTGATTTATGTTACAGGGATAAAATATTGATAATGGACTTTTAAATTCATAGATTATAGTAGATTTCATTCTCTACGTAACTCATCTATGAATTATTATTTCCGCTGCAAATATTGATCTAAAACTTGTTGTCTATTGTATTTTATTAGATTTTTCCCTGTTGGAGACTAACGATAATTTGTTCTATATTATCTTAGTCATAATATTCTTTACTGGGCTAGTTGAGCTCACCCTTTTCCTTTTTGTTCCATTTTTCTTCTCAGGAGGCGAGAATGTAGCTAGTACTAGTCGGGGTATGGAATAAAGGTTCTAGAAAGTTATTTTAGTAGTCCTCACCATTTTTGTAAAATAATGTACCAATAATTATAATGAGGACTTATTTGAGTGTTGATATTGTCTAGAAGATAATATTTGTTTTTAAACTCACAGTGTTTATGTTGTATTAATAAAGTTGTAGTTATTTTTGTACCATGTTATTGACGACTCAAAATGGGTGATGTATACCTATTTTGGGGGCGTCACAGTTGGTATCAGAGTTTAGGGATATGATCTCTGGCGGAGATCGGGAAATAGAACTAGGAGGGGAAAGACGAGTAAATCCTTCGCTAGTGTGTCCTACCTAAGCTTATTTGTTGGTTGGTCAGTATATATAGGGATATTATGTGATATGTTGATTTCTTTAATTAACCCTTGTTTTATGGCAGTATTTGAGAATGTCGATTGAGAATGTTAATAAAGCTGGAGTAAATGAGACCGTGGAGACACCTTTACTCACCAACGAGGAGAACGTGCAATAGGCTGGCAATGTTCCTCCTGTGAACAATACCACTGAGCAGATGATGAACGACAGGATGTTTAGAAGATTTTTGCTGTTTATGCAAAATCAGACGAGAGAGACTCATGCACAAAATATAGGTGGAAATGATAACAACGCACGGTTAATCACGGCCAAGTAGTTCAAAGAGTTGGGACTACCAGAATTCTGGGGAAAGTCGGATCCGATTAAGGCAGAAACGTGGGTTAAGCAAATCACCAAGATATTCGATGTCTTGGGATGCACGAAAGAACAGAAGGTTCCATTCGCCACCTTTATGTTTCGTAATGAGGCCGATTACTGGTGGGAATCTGTGAAGCGTACCCATCCAGCTGCACTCAGCATGTCTTGGGAGACGTTTCAGAAACTATTCAATGACAAGTACTTTCCTTAAAGTATTCGTCATATGAAGGAAGTGGAGTTTATTAGATTGGAACAAAACAATATGACGGTGTCCCAGTATGAGGCGAAGTTTGCAGAGTTATCCGGGTTTGCACCTCATTTGGTGGAGAATGAAGAACGTATGACGCGGATGTTTCTGAGAGGTTTGAAAGCTGGCATACGTCAATATCTCATTTCTCATAAATTTTCTCTCTATTCAGATGTTGTCAATAGGGCTCAATTATTAGAGCGAGATAACGAGTACGTTCAACCAAGGGACCACAACCAGGATCATACCGGTGACAGCAGTCATCAGAACAACGATAACTAGTGGAGAAAGAAAAATACGAACAAAAGTGGCAACCACTCTGGTGGTAATCATGGCCATGAGAATAAAAGAAGCGAGTCGGGAGGAGATTTTAAAAAGAGGAGATTCAACAACGACCATGTGAAGACGTCAGCGCCAGCAGCAACTGGTTCCAAGGAAGGAGAACGACCAACGGTCGTATGCTATAAATGTGAAAAGAGGGACATATCAGCCCAAACGGCCCACAACAGTTCAAGGTATGCTATAATTGTGGAAAAGAAGGACATATCGCTCGAGAACGTGAAGTTGAATTCTTTATTAATCTTGAACCTGGTATAAAGCCCATTTCTAAAACCCCATACGACACTATTCACAGAAAAAAATTCAATTTTCATTTTTTCCCCAAAATATCGATTATGGATACTAGCTTTGATTGTATCCATGTTTTGATCATTCTTGAATTTTACTTCACTATGGTTATTTATGAAGTATTTTTGAACTTGGACTGTTTAAAGTACGAATCCTTAATATTTGTTCTTTTGTTTCACTGGATTCGTTTTCTTTAAAATATTTTTCATCATCCTCAGTCCTAAAAGATGATATTACTGAATATCTTTGGCCTGTAGTGCAAAGATGGTTGATTTTATTATGAATATCTTTGGCCCGTAGTTCAAAGATGTACATGTGTTGAGATGAACATGATTAATCGATGAATATCTTTGGCTGCTCAGAAGGTGCAAAGATGAATATTTGATTCAAGATGAATATTGATTTATGTTACAGGGATAAAATATTGATGATGGACTTTTAAATTCATAGATTATAGTAGATTTCATTCTCTACGTAACTTATCTATGAATTATTATTTTCGCTGCAAATATTGATCTGAAACTTGTTGTCTATTGTATTTTATCAGATATTTCCCTGTTGAAGACTAACGATAATTTGTTATATATTATCTTAGTCATAATATTCTTTACTGGGCTAGTTGAGCTCACCCTTTTCCTTTTTGTTCCATTTTTCTTCTCAGGAGGCGAGAATGTAGCGAGTACTAGTCGGGGTATGGAATGAAGGTTCTAGAAAGTTATTTTAGTAGTCCTCACCATTTTTGTAAAATAATGTACCAATAATTATAATGAGGACTTATTTGAGTGTTGATATTGTCTAGAAGATAATATTTGTTTTTAAACTCACAGTTTTATGTTGTATTAATAAAGTTGTAGTTGTTTCTGTACCATGTTATTGACGACTCAAAATGGGTGATGTATACCTATTTTGGGGGCGTCACAATAGTGAGGACTACTAATGCTATCATCTGGACCGTCACTCCGTTCCCCGACTAGTCCCTGCTACGTTCTCATTTCTTGAAGAGAACAATGAAAGCAAAAGGGTGAGCTCAACTAGCCCAGTAAGAAATTTTATGGCTAAGATGTTGGAAGAATGCATATTATGATTTGATGTTTAAAGTAAATGCTCATGATTATGTGTAAAGTCCTTCGAGGAATATATGTACAAGGACTTAGTGATAGATCAAAATTGTTAGGTTGATCTTAGCCTTTAATGTTCACTTGTATAGATAAAGAGATAAAATATGTTAGGTTGATCTATGGCTAGAAAGAAATAGATAAGGCTTTGAAGAGAGTCGTAGTCTATCCAAATTGATCAAACGAATCATGCGTAATCTAAGGCGAGGATCGTAGTCTTTGAGATGATCGTAGTGTATCTGCCTTGAAGGGCCTCTTCAGGAAATCGTAGAGTGGTCCAGACGTTTGGCGAAGCTAACTCAGAGATCGTAGTGTGCTTTCGAAAAAATAGAGTCTGCAAGACGAGCAAGTGATGATCGTCGTGTGAAAAGATCGTAGTGTACAAATCCTTACGAGAAATCGTAGTGTTCTCTTAAGAGCAAACATCAATATGGCAAGACACTACAATTTGAATAGTAGAGTGTCATCTGCCTTGTGTCAGAAGCATCAAGCCCTAACTTTGGTTGAAGATAAATTCCAACAAATATGGAATGGGTTTTGAACGTTGAAGCTCTCACCAGTCCCAACGGTACAAAAGATATCCTTAGTATTGATCAAAAGAGACGTATTCAAGAATCTAAGAAAAGGACCATTGGGCAGAGGAAAACACCTTTTGAGGTGTTAGGTGAGAAAGCAGTCTGCTATGTCAGTGGGCTAGAATGCAATTCAGAAGATGTGAATAAAAGTCTCCATCAAAGCTCAGAGATGTCAAACGCATTTAATGCCTCATCAGATGACTTCAACGGATAGATTTCAAGATCACATATATACAAAATAAAGATAGCTGAGAGAAGGAGACTAACTTTGAACAAAAACGCACAAGAACACTCAACGCTCAACTCCACGATCTGAGAAAAAGGGAAAGCTTGCTTAGCTACTCAGTTCTTTCGAACTAGTGCTTAATAGCAACTGAGTAGCATCAATCACGATCTAAACAACATTTCAATCAATGAAGTAAGAGAACCAAGTCTGCAGGACTTGAAGAGTTCTAAGTGAATCGTGAGAAACCAAGTCTCTTTGGACTTGAAGAGTTCAAGAGTGAACTAAGAAGTACCTAGACTGCTGGTCTAGAAGGAATATGTGAGATTCAAGAAGTTTAACAGACATCCTTAGTGGATTTCCTACTCAAGGAGTAGAAGAGTGGATTAGGAGCTTTAAGTGCTCTGAACCACTTAAAATTGTCGTGTTCATTATAATTGCTATAACTGCTATACCGGCTATAACTGTCACAACTGCCTCACTCTCATTAACTCAAGATATCTAACATAAAGTTTATTAAATACTCATTTCGCTGTGCATTGATTATCATCAACCTAAATAAGTTCAAAGAAAAAGTTTTATTTATCTATTCAACCCCCCTTCTAGATATCTGTCGTGCCTCCGGGAACTAACAATTGGTATCAAAGCAGGTTCTATAATACAACATACAAAGCTTGAGTAGATCCAATGACACACTTACCAAGCGAATCAAAGACTGGAGGAGGCAGCAAGCCACCAATGTGCAACAAAGAAAAAATTGCTAACTGGAAGGTTAGGATGCAAGCTTATATGGATGCAATAGATGAATATCTATTTGAAACTGTTCAGAATGGGCCCTATGTTCTTACAAAGCCTGCACCAACTATAGATGACCCAAACAGAGTACAGATCAAGGTTAAGGAAGAATGGACAGAGAACGAGAAGAGAGCTGTCCAGCTCGACAAAAAGGCCAAAAACATCTTGTTCCAATCTTTAGAAGATGATTTGTTTGAAAACGTGGTCAACAGCAAAATAACAAAGGAGGTTTGGGAAGCACTGCTCATTATGCATGAAATAACAGAAGAAGTCAGAAAAAACAAACAATCTCTCTTGACTCAGCAATATGAGATGCTCGCTCACGTTCAAGGAGAAAACGTTACTGCCACTTACGAAAGATTTAATGTACTGCTCAACTCTCTATGAGCCTATGGGAAGATCTATCCTAACAAAGATCTAATCATAAAGTTCATGAGAGCCTTACCAACCAAGTGGGATGCCAAAACCACTGCCATGAGAGATTCTAAAAATCTACATGAAATGCCTGTTCAACAGTTGTATGGTAACCTTCTCACATATGAACTGGAGCTGACACAATGAGCAGAAGCCTTATCTGAAGGAAGGAAGAAGGATAAAGGTGTTGCCTTTAAAGCAACAGATAACGCCTCCAAAGTCAGCACTGAAGTTGATTCTGACTACGATGAAGATGATGATGAGGACCTTGCAATGCTAGTGAAAAGACTAAGTAGGTTCATGCGACGAGGCAAAACCAACAAACCAAAGAAATTTAGCAACTATAGCAGCTAGGAGCAAATAAATGACCTATGCTACAATTGTAAGAAACCGGGCCACTTCATTGCAAATTGCAACAAACCTCTCAGAGAAGAACTCAAGAAGAAATCTCATTCAAAGAAAGAATACAGAGGCAACAAAGGGCCACAAAAGAAAGAAAAAGGCCTTGTAGCTGGAGGATCGTGGAGTGACTCAGACAATGACTCAACTCCTGAATCTGGGGATGATGAAGATCCTCAGATAGCAAATCTCTACTTGATGGCCAAAAATGCAAGAGACAAACAGAACTCCAACATACACGAAGTAAGTATCGACGAGGTATTTGACTTTAACTCTCCTGATGTAGATATTGATGACCTTAGAACTGCATTACACGGCATAACATCTGATCTGCACCAATATATGAAATGGTTTAGAGTTCTGTCTAAAGACTATTCACTTCTTCAAGAGGAGAAAGAAAAGGTTCAAGAGGAACTGGAAACAGCCCTTCTCAGTACTGATTCTCTCTCCAAATTTGAAGCTGAGAATAAGCTCTTGAGACAGGCAAATGAGCTTAGTGCACAAAGAGAGTCTAGTCTAACCTCCAAGATTGAGGATCTAGAAAAGACAGTCTCTACTTGGAATAAATCCTCTTCTTCCATGGACTCCTTAATCTCTAACCAAAGAAGTGCCTCTGATAGAATAGGGTTAGGCTTTGGGGAATCTGCCTCAAAGTTGAGTGTGGAAAAAGCAAAGGAAATTAGCACTGATAATGCCTCAGGTTTCAATAAAGGCATTATATTTGTGAAATCCTCACAAAAGGGTGAGCACTGTCAACCCCGCCTTACCGATTCAATTCATATTCCAGAGTAAGGGATCCCATCTTTGGTCTAGGTTTTTTAAAAGAGAAAAGTAATCTAGCTGCTACTCATCAACCTCGAAGGATCGTAAAGTCCAATAAAATCAACTCTACGAACCAACCAGGAAGATACAGTAGAAGTAAGATATACTCCTCTCAATTAATGAAACAAGAGAACACATGGAAAAGGGAATATCAGCCTAACAAGAGGATGACCAATAACCCACAAAAGTCCAAATGGAGGAAGAACTTTTACACACATACTAACATGCATCATATCAAATGCTTTGTATGCTACAGAGTTGGCCACAAGGCTGCAAATTGTCATTATAATTCCATGAATGTGAGACCCAAAATCAAACAGATTTGGGTCCCTAAGGGTACTAACATAATAGGACCCATGCAAGTATGGGTACCAAAATGAAGGTTTAATGTTACCTTAGGAAGAGAGCTCCATGAACACAACCTGGTATCTGGATAGTGGATGTTCAAGACACATGACTGGGAACAAAGCCCTTCTGTCTAACTACATAGAGAAGGAGGGTCCCTCGGTCATCTTTGGAGATAATGGCTCTGGCAAGACAAAAGGCTATGGCTCAGCTGGAAATGGTGCAGTATCCTTTAGCAAAGTGGCCTATGTGGAAGGACTACAACACAACCTTCTAAGCATTAGCCAACTCTGAAACAAGGGTCATCAAGTAACATTCCTCAACAATCAATGTCAAGTCCAAGAGACACAAGACATCTCTGAAGAAAGCTAACTTAGGAACAAGAGAAGGAAATGTCTATACAGTAAATCTTGGAAAACTAAGCTAAGATGAGACAATATGCTTTCTGGCTAAAGCATCTGAAGAAATGAGCTGGCTATGGCACCGAAGATTCCTCAACTTCAAGAGCATGTCCAAATTAGTTTCAAAAGATCTAGTTGCAGGCCTACCCAAATTCAACTTCGTTAAAGAGAGGCCCTGCAATGCCTCATCAACTTGGGAAATGACTGAAGCTCATTTAAGAGCAAAACCATCAACTCAATTGACAAGCCTCTCGCAATTACTACATATGGATCTATTTGGACCAATTCCAAGGACGAGCCTTGGGGGAAAGAGATACTCACTAGTTGTAGTCCATTTATCACACCAGATTTATGGGTATTCTTTCTAACCTCAAAAGATGAAACAAGCTCCCAACCGATCAAGATGTTCAAGCTGGTGATGAATGAGAAAGGAGAGAAAATCAAGGCCATAAGAAGTGATCATGGCAGAGAATTCGATTTCTCAGAAATAGATCAGTTCTGCACAGACAATGGGATTAGCCACAACTTCTCAGCTCCACGAACTCCCCAACAAAATGGAGTTGCTGAGAGAAAGAACAGGACATTAATAGAGGCTGGAAGGACTCTACTAGCTGCAGCTCATCTACCGGAGTACTTCTTGGTAGAAGCGGTCAACACTGCATGCTATACTCAGAACAGATCACTCATACACTCTACGATTAAGAAGACTCCTTATAAACTTTGGAAAGGAAGAAAGCCAAATGTCAGCTACTTTCATGTGTTCCGCTGTGCATGCTACATACTTAACAATGGAAAGCAGTACTTGACAAAGTTTCAACCAAAATCAGACGAAGGAATCTTTCTTGGATATGCCACAGACAGCAAGGCTTACAGAGTGTTCAACAAGAAGACATTGAGTGCAGAAGTCTCGATACACATCATCTTTGATGAAACAGACTTAGACAAAACAGTGCTCCAAGACACTACGACCAACAGTGAAGACACTACGAACGAGGACGTCGAACTCAACACTACGATCGTAGAACCAGACAGTGAAATAGTTGAGCAAGGAAATGAGATCATAGAGAGATCTATGCCAGATAACGAAACTCCACACCAAGAAGAAGAAATAGATCTTGAAGATCTAAGACAAGAAGGCATAAGAACAGATGTCCAACAGGAAGCAGATGAGCAAGAGATCACACTCAAGATCTAATCATTGGAGATCCGAGTACGAGAGTCAAGATAAGAGCTGCCACTCAAAATGAATGTTTTTATCTAAGCTTCCTATCACAAATAGAACCAAAAAAAATTGAGGATGTTATGGAAGATTCCAGCTGGATAGAGGCCATGCAGGAAGAACTTAATCAGTTCAAAAGAAGAAAAGTTTGGAGATTGGTTCTAAGACCAAAAAACCATCCTGTCATTGGAACTAAGTGAGTCTTCAGAAATAAGATGGACAAAGATGGAGTGATAACTAGGAATAAAGCCAGACTAGTGGCCAAAGGTTACTCTCAGGAAGAAGACATTGACTACGATGAGACATTTGCACCTGTTACCAGACTGGAAGCCATCAGAATATTTCTTGCCTTTGCTGCTCATATGAAATTCAAGGTCTTTCAGATGGATGTCAAAAGTGCATTCTTGAATGGTGAACTTCAAGAAGAAGTCTATGTAGTGCAGCCTCCAGGTTTCATCAATCCATCTCTTTATAATTATGTCTTTAGATTAGACAAAGCCTTATATGGTCTTAAACAAGCACCTAGAGCATGGTATGAAACACTAACTAACTTTCTTATTGAAAATGGATTCACTAGAGGTAGAGTAGATACCACACTATTTGTTAGAAAGCACAAAGACAAAGACCTATTAGTTCAAATATATGTTGATGATATTATCTTTGGATCTACTGATGAAAAGTTATGCAAGAGATTCTCCAAGCTTATGCAAAGCAAGTTTGAAATGAGCATGATGGGTGAGCTGAACTTCTTCCTTGGACTGCAAGTAAAGTAGACTGATGAAGGAATCTTCATAAATCAAGCCAAGTACATTAAAGACTTACTTAAAAAGTATGGCATGGAGTCTGCCTCTCCCATAAAAACCCCAATTGCTCCTGCAACCAAGCTCGACAAAGATGAAAAAGGTAAAAGTATTGATACAACTCAATACAAAGGTATGATTGGCTCTCTTTTATATCTAACTGCCAGTAGACCAGATATAATGTTTGCTACATGCATTTGTGCTAGATTTCAGGCTAGCCCTAAAGAATCTCATTTAACTGCTATTAAGAGGATTTTCAGGTATCTAAAAGGTACACCCCACTTGGGGTTATGGTATCTCAAGGAATCCTCATTTGAGCTAACAGGATACACAGATGCTGATTTTTCAGGCTGCAAAATTGATAGAAAGAGTACCAGTGGCACCTGTCAATTGCTAGAAAACAGACTTGTGTCCTGGTTTAGCAAGAAGCAAAATTCGAGTGTTCACCTCATTGCGTAAGGTGAATACATTGTTGTTGGCGATTCTTTGTGCTCGAGATCCTATGGATGAAAAATCAGCTAGCAGATTACGGGTTTGAATTCAAATCCATACCTATTCATTGTGATAACACAAGTGCAATTGCTATAACTCATAATCCTGTCATGCATTCTAGGACTAAGCATATAGAAATAAGGTATCACTTCATTAGGGATCATGTGCAAAATGGAACTATATCCCTACAATATATCCCTACTGAAAATCAACTTGCCGATGTTTTTACAAAGCCTCTAGATGAATCTAGATTTAACAAGTTAATAAGTGAGCTAGGCATGCCTAACTTGCAACCATGAAAAATATGCTCTAGTATGTGCTAACCATGCAGGATTAAAGGCTATGTTTGAATTCATGAACATAGTCAAAGGAAGTCCACGATCGTAGAGCCAAAGTGTCATAAAACTCAACGAACACTGAACAGAATCAACGATCGTAGTACAGACTCAACGATAGCAGAGCTACATCAACAAAACCATAGGAGCACCCTATGATGATCAAGCATAAATCAAAGCATTCTCACTGATAAGTGCCTCAGGGACAAACCTAACCCTTGTTTCATTCAAGAGGTTCGCCCTTCCTGAGCTACCTTAAACCAAGAAGAATGCTAAATATAAGGTTCATAATGAGAACTTGATCAGACTCTACGATTACCTATCAGACTCAACGATCGCAGTTCAGACTCTACAAGTCCAACTAAGACTCGACGACTCCAAAGACCATCTCAACGACCGTAGTTCTCCTGAAGGACACATTAACCCAAAAATGGTTAAGGGTAATTCAGTACAATCCCTCTCTGTCAAGATTCGTAGAGCTAAACAAAATTTGACAACTGTCCCACTAAGCAAAACAGAGAGAGGGAGGTTACAAGTACAAATTAAAATCGCCTTTTTAAAATCTGAAGTTCAAAAGATCATCTCTCTCTTCCTCTCTCAAGCAGAAACCCTAAATCAAGAGTAAGCTCGATCGGTTTCACTTCCTGCAAAGAAATCAATGGCGACTTCAAAGTGTTATCTCCGACTCTGAGACTGCTTTTGATTTAATTTAAAAATCACTAAACCTCAATTTCACAAGACGTTGTCGCTACTGAAGAAGGCAGGTTTCGAAGAAGCCTTGGGTACAGACACAAAAGTCAGGAACGTCGAAATCAAACTAAAGGCCGAGGACATCAACTTAGCCCTAGGTCTCAAATCAGAAGGGTACCCATCCATAGATGGCATAGATTTTCACAATGGTCTCAAGAAGATGCATCACAAGAAATCACCTTCTGTCAAAGGATACAAGAAGAAGGAGTTCCCACAAAGGTATGGATTTCTAGCTGATATTGTTGGAAAATGTATATGCTGTAAGAGCTTAGGTCATGACTCTGTGAATGAGATACAACTTAAGCTCATGACTGCCATATGTTATGGAATACAACTCAACTATGGGGCTCTACTGCTTGAATGGATTGGGAAGTGGTTAATCAGCTCAAAGAAGACGAAGAACTCTCAGAAAATGCTCTATGGGCGTTTTATAAGCATTATCCTACAGGCTGCTCTTGGTGACCTAATCGAGGATGATGAAGGAGAATCCATCAATCCAAATCGACGAATGACCCAACAATTATTTGAAAACTGGAAAAGGAATCCAGCTAAAAATATGAAGATGATGTCTGAATCCAGTGGAAGAATTGGTGAAATAAAGGAATCAGGAGTGCCAGGGAACATGTCAGTTGTTAAAGAAACTGAAGAGGAAGCTAACCAGGAAGAACCCATTGCTTTAATTAGAAAAAGTAAGGGCAAAAGAAAGATGAAAGCCAGAACTGTAGAAGAGCCTCAAGGATCCACCACTGATAAACCTGTAGAGTCCTCAGACATTGAGACTCTAAGGATCCTAAGAAAGAAGGAACAGCAGGCTGAGGCAGAAGAAGATAGAGCAACCATATCTCAGCTGTTGAAGAAGAATAAGATCAGCCACAAGATCAAAAGGCCATCAATCTCCACGATCGTAGAGTCTCCGTCGATCGTAGAGACCAGACCAAATAAGGAAGTAGCTGCAACAAGCATTTTGGCTGATTAGAAGGATAAAACTAAAGAAAGTCCTAAGGCTGTGGCTCAACCTAAAAAGCTAAGAAGGAAACTGGTCAAGAAATATATTCTTGTCAATGAGAAAGCATTAAAGAGAGAAGAAAAGGAATTGACTGCTGAAAAGGAACCAACAAATGAAAGCCAAATAGTCAAAGCTCCAACTGAGGGGGAGACTCATGAAGATCTGATGATAGAGGATACACCCATTGAGAGGGAGATGCTTGAAACCCTCATCACAGAAGGTGCTCCAGCTGAGGGGGAGCTATTGATCTCACCAGAAAATGATCAAATTGAGGAAGAAGCTCATGCTATCTTTACAACAGGAGAAGAGGTTCCTATAGGAAATGAAGAAGAACCAATGCATGAACACCATGAAGCCATTGAGATAATGGAATCCTCAAATGAAAATAGAGAAGAGGATGAAGGTGATGAGGTAGAGATTATAGCTATGGGCATTGATGGGCATAAAAGAGCCAACTATGAACAACTATTTGCATATCTACCCATGATGCCTTTCCACCAAGCTCAAATTCTTAACTCTTGGGATCACATGTTCTAGAATTTCAAAGAGTATCTGGCCATCTCAGTGCTAGCTAATGGATTCCCAGGGAAATTCAATTTTGCCAAGAAGCTTCTCACCAACAATTCTTCCTCAAAGAACAAACTTGAGGCACTATTCATCCCAACTCTTTTCAGAGTTAATCATTTTCCATCAGCCTCATTCAATCAATTTTATGAAATCCCACAATGGTTGGAAGTGATTCTTCATCCACTAAATCAATTTCCAGTTGTAGAATCCCAAAATTCTTTAACTGAGGAACCAAATAAGATCAACTCCCTAATGCTCCCACAACCTATCATCTCTACGATCACTGACTCTAACCCCATTGTAGAGTCTATACCTCAAATCGTAGAGCCACCGACCTTAAACATCCAAACCCAAACTCCTCCCTCAGATATTCCCTCCTCATCCAATAACGATTTCTTCAATCTTAATCTTGCCCTCTACCCTTTGCAAGATCAATTCAAATGCACATAACCTCTCTCCTCAAAATTTCCCCAACTGGATGAAATTCTTTCAGAGTTGTCCACAAAGGCTGATCAGTCAGCAATGTCTGCGAAAGTAGTCAAGGAACTCGATTAAAGTCTTGAAGATCATACTGCTCTTATTCAGCTGAGATTAACATCAATGATCAATGCTGCAAACAATCTCCCAAGCTCCCTTAGCACTGAACTCTCTAAAACACTGAAAGAAATCATCAAGGACATGATTCAGAGTATAAAGGACAAGGATGACATTCATTTTCTAGCAGCCAAAAGACACAGAGATGTTGTTCTTGTTTTACAGTCCACCCAGGAAGCCCAAAATAAACTGATGATGGAGAGCTTCCTCAATCTACAAACCGCTGTCAAAGAATTTCAACAATTCTATGTCAGTAATGGCCAGCAAACAGACAACCTTCTATCCATCCTTCAGCAATGAGAAGCTAGGTCTGCAGCTCTAATCGAAGAAAATAGAGAGGACATTGCTCAGACCAAGAGTCAGCTCAACGAGCTTGTTCAAGGACTAAATCGTCTTTCAGATGACATTCGAACCCTTGATGCTGACATAAAGGGGGAGAATAAAGGTAAAGGAGGAGATCAGGGAGGCAAAGGCAAAGGCAGAGGTCAATTCCAACCTCAATCCTCAAGGAATCCTCCTGCAAGGCAAATCCACAAGCAGACTCCACGATCCAGCCATCAGACTCAACGATCTAATCAACAGGAAGTTTTAATGGCCCAACCATTAAGGAGTCTAGGGCGAACTACCAGCTCTCGTGAAGTGACAACAACAGGCCTAAGAATGCCAATTGGAGATCCTGCATTCATGAATAGGCATGATCACAATCCTAGACTAAGCCCAAGTGAGCTGGAGGATTTGGCCAGAAGAGATGAAGCAAGCAGAAAGAGGAGAGCTGAGGAATATGCAAATCCTCCAAGAAGCAAAAGGCCAAAGAAATAGAGATAAGTTGAATTTCAAGTTGTATTGATGTAGTCAATCTTAAATGTAATATCTGTCTCCATACATCAATAAATTCATGCTTATTCTCTAGAAATTACAGTTGCTCACTGAAATACTAAGTCATGTTTACTTTTATCGAATCGCATTTTAATAATCATGATGACAAATCTCCTTGGTTATGTCAACATCAAATAGGGGGAGATTGTTGGAAGAATGCATATTATGATTTGATGTTTAAAGTAAATGCTCATGATTATGTGTAAAGTCCTTCGAGGAATATATGTACAAGGACTTAGTGATAGATCAAAATTGTTAGGTTGATCTTAGCCTTTAATGTTCACTTGTATAGATAAAGAGATCAAATATGTTAGGTTGATCTATGGCTAGAAAGAAATAGATAAGGCTTTGAAGAGAATCGTAGTCTATCTAGCTGATCAACAGAATGCAGAATCTAAGGCAGGATCGTAGTGCTGAGATGATCGTAGTGTATCTGCCTTGAAGGGCCTCTTCAGGAAATCGTAGAGTGGTCCAGACGTTTGGCGAAGCTAACTCAGAGATCGTAGTGTGCTTTCAGAAAAATAAAGTCTGCAAGACCAGCAAGTGATGATCGTCGTGTGAAAAGATCATAGTGTGCAAATCCTTACGAGAAATCGTAGTGTTCTCTTAAGAGCAAGCATCAATATATAAGACACTACTACGATTTAAATAGTAGAGTGTCATCGCCTTCAGGTCGAAGCATCAAGCCCTAACTTTGGTTAAAGATAAATTCCAAGAAATATGGAATGGGTTTTGAACGTTGAAGCTCTCACCAGTCCCAACGGTAAAAAAGATATCCTTAGTATTGATCAAAAGAAACGTATTCAAGAAGCTAAGAAAAGGACCATTGGGCAGAGGAAAACACCTTTTGAGGTGTTAGGTGAGAAAGCAGTCTGTTGTTGTGTCGGTGGGCGAGTGCAATTCGAAGATGTGCATAAAAGTCTCCATTAAAGCTCAGAGATGTCAAACGCATTTAATGCCTCATCAGATGACTTTAACGGATAGATTTCAAGATCACATATATACAAAATAAAGACAGCTGAGAGAAGGAGACAAGCTTTGAACAAAAACGCACAAGAACACTCAACGCTCAACTCCACGATCTGAGAAAAAGGGAAAGCTTGCTCAGCTATTCAGTTCTTTCGAACTAGTGCTTAATAGCAACTGAGTAGCATCAATCACGATCTAAACAACATTTCAATCAACTGAAGTAAGAGAACCAAGTCTGCAGGACTTGAAGAGTTCTAAGTGAACTGTGAGAAACCAAGTCTGCTGGACTTAGAGAGTTCAAGAGTGAACTAAGAAGTACCTAGACTGCTGGTCTAGAAGGAATATTTGAGATTCAAGAAGTGTAATAGACATCCTTAGTGGATTTCCTACTCAAGGAGTAGAAGAGTGGATTAGGAGCTTTAAGTGCTCTGAACCACTTAAAATTGTTGTGTTCATTATAATTGCTATAACTGCTATACCAGCTATAACTGTCACAACTGCCTCACTCTCATTAACTTAAGATATCTAACAGAAGGTTTATTAAATACTCATTCCGCTGTGCATTGATTATCATCAACCTAAATAAGTTCAAAGAAAAAGTTTTATTTATCTATTCAACCCCCCCTTCTAGATATCTGTCATGCCTTCGGGAACTAACATAAGATAATGCAGAATAAATTATCGTTAACCTTCAACAGTGTTAAACTGATACAATATAACAAACATCAAGTTTAACTACAGCGGAACAAACAATCCATTAGAAGAGTCAAGTAGAGAATAAAATCTACTATCTTCTATGATTTAAAAGGTTTTTCATCACTTTTATCGCTGAGACTCAGCTTATTAAATAAATCACGTCATCCTTGCACTACGGCCAAGGATATTCATTAGTATCACGACCACAAATTATCCATGCATTACGGGCCAAGGATATTTGTGTTTTCATCAATGGTCATGATCATGCCAACAACTGTCCATCAATGCACTACGAGCCAATGAGGACTTTTGACTATACCGAATAATCCCTGGTCATAATCATACTAAGTCCATCTATGCACTATAGGCCACAAATGACTTTCAATATAATATAAACATGAGAATGATGACAATGAAATAATAATTCAATAAAACAAGTTCAAGAATTAAATTTTAAATATTTATAAGTTAATTTATCCTAAACTCAAAAACGTCCAAATTGTCAACATGATACTGCTTTGTGGAGTAAAATTCAAGAATGCTCAGAAGAATATTTCCATGAAAAGATATTGGATGAAACACAAATATCCAGGATATTCTACTAATTTCATGGAGTATAGAAGCCAAAACTTTAATCAACTGAGTATAATAGAATATATGAAACTGCAAATGGATTTTCGCCCGCAAGGCAGTAATCCACGTAGACAGATCATTTCCATAATTTAATAAGGAATGAATATAAAGGATTGTTCACCATGCATGTGGTAATCCACATAGACAGGTTATGCCAACAGAATAATAAAGAATGGAATAACAGAAGAATTCACTATGCATGCGATAGACCGCACAGAAAGGTTATTCCCAAAAGAATAATAAAGAATGGAACCGGGTCATGCGTAATACGCACAGCCAGGATATTCCAACAAAATAATAAAGAATGGAATAGTAGAAGAATTTCACCATATATGCGGTACTTTGCATAGACAAGTTATTCCAACAGAATAATAAATAGTGGAACCAGGTCATGCGTAATACGCACAGACATGATATTCCAACAGAATAATAAAGAATGGAATAACAGAAGAATTTCACCATGTATGTGGTACTTTGCATAGACAGGTTATTCCAACATAATAATAAGGAATGGAATAAAAATAGCTCTCTTCATGAAAATGAAAGAAATAATACCCCTTACCTTAGAATAATGCTGGATACTGGAATAGAGAGGTAGCAGACTTCTCTTCTTCTTTCTCTCTATAATAATTGCTCTATAGGTTTAGTGAATTGGTGAGAAATGAAAGAAGAATGAGCTTCTATTTATAGAAAAATATATTTTTGATAATTGCACGTTTTGGGGCTCAAAAAATTACAGTACAATACCTCCAACTTTTCTTTCATTTTTAATTTAGTCCTACAAGTATTATCAAACTTGCACCACCTCCCCTAATAGTAAATAATGTGAATCAATAGTTCAATCATGTGATTCAATAGTTATAATCATGTGAAAATACGAATAACAATATAGTACCTCCATCTATACCTCCATCTTTAACTTAGTCATGCAAGTATTATCAATCTTGTACTAACTCCCCTAATAGTACATGAATGTGAATCAATAGTACACACATGTGAACAAATAGTTATAATCATGAGAATTAATAGCAATTAATTCTTCATTTATCTGATTAATTACCCGATAACTTCCAGACATCAATTATTATCGAAATAAATGTCGATTTTCACTAACACTAATAATTCCAACACAATGGAACTATTAATTTCATCTTTAATCAACACGAACTTATTCATCATTAATATTATCACTCACAATATTTAACAACCAGGTCGTTCGTAGGAAAGAGGGGGCTTTCCGATAAGGATTTCTCCTTATTGGCGCACAATTAGGTGACTAAACCTTTCCTTGACAGAACTTCTAGACATTGTCAATATTACAAATAATAATATGAATAACTTTGCCGTCTCAATTATTGATTTAATAATATAACATATTATACAGATAATACGGTGACAATAATTGAATCAATAATATGAGAGATATGATGCAGCAATTACTGTACCAATAATTGAGTATAATTGAGTGACTTCTTACGTAAGCATCAATAATCAATACCGTAGTGCTACTATGCAACCACGCCAGACATCGTATACTTTTTTTACTACCGGGTAGTTCAATAGTTTAACGGTAAAACTTTCGCCATTTTTTTTTATAAAAGATAATTCTTTCGCTTTTCTAACTACAACAATAATACTTTGTGGGGTCCACCAATGATTGTGCTTGGTCATATGAATATTTCAGAAAGCGAATATTCCCCGACCAATCGAATATTATATAACAACTTGCTTACTTTACAAAATTTATAAATATTACCTACAACTATAACATTATATCAAATCCACACCATAATATTCAAAAAAAATATTTCGAGAAATTTAAATCTTTATTCATAAAATTTGGGGTCTCACACCTTACCTTAGTAGAAGATTGGATACTACAATAGTGTAGTAACAGAATACTCTTCTTCTTTCTCTCTCTATAGTATCTCTCACTAAAGCTTGTGATTGTAACTTTGCTCTTCAAAATGGTAGGAAATAATGAATGGATGGAGGAGTATTTATAGGCTAGGAAAAGGTGGAAAATTACAAGGTTAATTATACTTTAATACCTTCATCTTTGCCTCCATTTTTAGTTTAGTCCTTCAGATATTATCAATCTGGCATCACCTCCCCTAATAGTACTTGCATGTGAACTAATAGTCCCTTGCATGTGAACCAATAATAATTAATTACTTATTTATCCGATTAATTGTTGGTTTAGTCAATTTAACATCCAGAAATCAACTATTATCGAAATAAATGTTGATTTCCATTAATATTCCCAATATAATGGAAATATTTTTATCAATAATTATTTATCATTAATATTATAATTCACAATATTGACAAACAGATTGTTCCCAGAAAAGAGGGGGCTTTTCGATAAGGATTTCTCCTTGTTGGCACGCAATTAAAAACTTAACCCCTTTCCTTAACTGAACTTTCTAGACATTATCAATAATGTAATTAATAATATAAATAACTATGTCATCTCAATTATTGACTTAATAATATCAAATATTGTGCAGGTGATACTGTCACAATAATGGAATCAATAATATGAGATACTATGCAGCAACTACTATGACAATTATTGAATAAAACTGAGTGACTTCTTACGAAAGCATCAATAATCAGAGATACTGTGCAATACCGTGTGCTACAATGCATATTACTGTACTTTTATCATCGAGTATTTCAACACTTTAACGGTAAAAGTTTTGCCTTTATTTTATGTAAAGGTTATTTCTGTCGCTTACTATATCCGATAATTATTCTGTTGTGGGGTCTACCAATGATTGCGCTGTCGTACGAATATTTCTCGAAAAAAGAATATTCCCCGACACAATGAATATTTTATGACAACTTTCTTACTTTGTAAAATTTTCACATATCACCCTTAAATTTTACCTTTTATCAATATAACCATTTACTGAATAGAATAATAATTATAAGAAAAATTGAATACTTTTATTTCATAAAATTCAGGGTCTTACAATCTCCCCTCCTTATGAAATTTCATCCTCGAAATTGAAGTACATACCTGGTATGTCGAATAGGTGAGGATACCTTGTTTTCATTTCAGATTCCTTCTTCCAGGTCATTTCCTTAATATCATGGTTTCTCCATAAAACTTTGACTTGAGGTATAACCTTTGTGCGTAGAATCTGTTCCTTCTTATCCAAGATCTTGACAGGTACCTCCTCATACGTTAAATCTTCCGCTATCTTATCTAGTTCTAATTCAATAATGTGGTTTGGGTCTTCCACATATTTACGTAACATAGATATGTGAAAAATGTTACGAACACGAGACATACTTGGCCGTAAGGCGAGTCTATAGGCCACAGTTTCTACTCAGTCGAGAATTTCAAATGGACCAATAAATCAAGGGTTGATATTTCCTCTCTTTCCGAATCTCGTAACTCCTTCTTGCACATTCTTCTTCATATTCATCAGCTTTGGGTCTGTAGCTTGAGTAACTTTAACTTTATCGATTAAAGTCGGTTCTACTCATATATTTGTCATCTTCATGTGGGTCCCTGGAGTCTTTAATTAACTCTATATCCATTAAGTCATACAAAATGGGCCTTTGTGTTGACAATATCACACTTGTACTCGCATATGATCTTCTACTAAACGCGTCAGTTACCACGTTCGGCTTTCAAAGATTGTATTGAATGGTATGGTCGTAATCTTTCAACAGCTCGAGCCAACGTCTTTGGCGCATGTTAAGTTCGTTCTGGGTGAAGAAATATTTGATGCTTTTGGAGTATATTAGGATGTAATCAATAAAGACAACCAAAAAATGATCCAAATATTCTTTGAATACTCGGTTCATCATATCTATGAAGGCAACATGGGTATTGGTCAATCCTAAAGACATAAAAAAAATTCGTAATGTCCGTATCGAGTTTTAAAGGTAGTCTTTGGAATGTCATCTGTTTTAATCATTAACTGATGATATCCAGAGCAAAGATCAATCTTTGAGAAGAATTTAGCACCTTGCAACTGGTCAAACAGGTCATCAATGCGAGGTAACGAGTACCTATTTTTTATGGTGACACGGTTCAACTGTCGATAGTCAATGCAAAGTCGCATACTCCCATCTTTTTTTTTTACAAATAAAATAGGAGCACCCCAAGGCAATGTACTAGGATGAATGAAACCAATGTCTAACAATTCTTGTAGTTGGGTTTTTTAACTCTCAAAGTTCAATAGGAGCCATTCGATATGGGATTTTGGAAATGGGTTTTGTACTGGGTTCAAGGTTAATACAAAATTCGATTTCATGTTCTCGGGGAAGGCCAGGAAGTTCTTCGGGAAATACGTCAGAAAATTTATTAACAACAGAAATATCATTTAAATCTGACGTATTTTTGTTTAAATCAGTGACATGGGCTAAGAAAGCTTGACATCCATTTTTTAATAAACGAATGGCTTTATGGCTTGATATGACAGTGATTGACTTTAGTGGTTTGGTTGCTTGAATTCACATAACAGGTTGGTTATGAATATGAAAACTAACGACCTTACGAAAATAATCAATTTTAGCATGATGAGTAGTTAACTAATTAATCCCTAAAATGGAAAGTAGTATGCACACAAGCCAATCATGTTTGATGATAAAGCATATACTTTGTAACAATCTTATTCATTTATTAATAAAAATTATTAATTAATTAAAGGCTTTTAATTATCTACATGATGCTGTTTTATAATATGTGATAAACCCATAGTTTTAAGCAATGCTTCTAGAATAATGATGATGATCATTCTAATGAGATCTAAATTCTTAGAAAACTTAAAACTAAAATAGTTCCCAATCGTTGGATTACTAAATTGGGGATTAGTGAATCCGGATAGATTGGTAAATACGTTGCTTGCTCATTGGATGAGGATGATTGATCTCATAATCATTTGTGTGGAGACACTAAAGCAAGTATGTAGGTGCTTATTAGAGAATAAGTTCACTGAACGTGACTTGCTATAGAATACCTAATGGAGTTTTATTTGCCTGTTAATAGGAATTTCTGTAGTGATAGTAGTAGAAGTGATCCTTGGACTTGAGATCATCACAGTATCTTGTGTATGATGAGTTATACTTTGACTTATTCCTTAAGACCCTTAGGGTATATCAAAGGGTATGCTTGGGTATAATAAGTTGTACATGGAGATAATGTATGATCAATAAAGAATTTACTGCTTCTAGTAAAAGAAGAGAAATGTCCTATGTGATTCGATATATGACAACCCAGTAGTCCTTAGCCAAGGCAAAAAGAAATTAGAAAGGAGTTTCTAATTTGCATTATATGGTGTTGTGCATTTAAGAGCCGAAATGCATATAATTAAATAAATTAAGACTTGACAGTAATTCCATGTCATATATTTAATTGGGACATTGTATGGTGGAAGGATTGAATTGTACGGTAACTATTTACTCAAAGGTTCTTTTATGATAAATGTTGAAATCTATATTATCTGGAAAGTCGTTAATCGCTAGGGAGGCTTATCCCTATTGTAGAATAAATATTATTTATTCAAATAAATTAATAGTTTAATTTGTTTATTTAAATAAGATTAGAATTATTCTAATTGATATATTCACAACCGGTTTAATATGGAGAACCTAAAGGGACACACCATAAAAGGAAGAATAATTATTTAAGAAGTTAATGGCATAATCGTAATAATAAGTTAAGTATATTTAATTTAATCTATGGTGATAGAATACATTAAATAGCTTAATATTTATTATTTAATATTTTAGAAATATTAAATATAAATTAATAAGAGGAGTCTTATTATTATTATTACTATTATTATTATTTAATTCCTAAAGGAGTTTGGGAAATAATTAATAAAAGTACTCTCATTTATTCCTAATAAGATTAGGAGGCTAATTAATTAAAAGATTTTAATTAATTATTCCTAATAAGATTGGGAGCATAATTAATTAAAGGAGTTTAATTAATTAAAATAAAACCCAAATCCTTAATTGTTAAGGAGGGTTGCCCACATCTATAAATAAGAGGAGTCTTATTATGGGTGAGAGTAGTTGACGCTTTCACAACATACGGGATTCTGATTGTTGGAGAGTACACCCTTTTTTTTAGAGATAGAAAAACTAGGGTTTTGCCAAACACCCATCTTCTTGAATCTTTTTTTTTCCTTGGTGGATCACTTCTAGAGGCCAAACATTTGGGTGGCTAACATTGATCAAAGGAAGGAACCAAACCCGGTGGATTCAAGTTGAACGCGAAAAGGATTTGGAGGTGAACTTATACCTGAGGAAGCTCGAATCTTCAAGGGTATGATTCTTATTCTTTATCTTTTCATTTAATTAATAATTGTGCATAAAGGATGATCCGGGTATACGGTTTGTAAAATTTTAAAACTCTAATTTTCTATGCTTCCGCTTATTTTGTGCAATTTGATTGCATTCATCAATCTTACAAACCTAACAAAAATCACATCAAATGCAAGTATTTTTAAAGAGATGAGATCAATATGTAATGTGAGGGTGCCGATTTGAATCAAATAAGATTTATAAATGGTGGATGTAATGAAGGTTTCTCCCAACGAAGTTTCAACAGATAAGTCAATGTCTAATTTCTCAAGAGTCAAGTTCAAATGTTAAGCACAATTAGGTGAAATAAAAGAATGGGTAGAACCGATATCTAATAAGGTATAGACTTTGCAAGAGTTTATGATTATCTTACCCGTAATAACTTTGTTTGGGTTCTTCGCTTTTTGGGAAGTCACGACAAACGCTCTCCCTTGAACCACCGACTTTGACTTGTCCGGGACAGCCTTTGATGTCACCATCCCAGCTGGAGTTGACTTTGCTATAGGGAACATTCCACTTTTAATTGCTTTGTTCTACTCCTGATCCATGATCTGAATCATTAATCTTCGATCCATATCGAATTAGGGTTGACCGCTCTGTACATGGTAATTTCAAACTCGATGTTGGGTTCTCCTAATTGCTTTCCAAAAAGTGAGATCCATATCATCAATTTTGGCCTTTTTGGATCGGATGTCTCTTTCTACAATATCTACGCGTCGTACGATTTTTACCAATGCATCCACCATTCTCACTCGTTCAATTGTTTCTTCTTTCAGTTGATCTTTGACATTTGTATTCTCAGATTCCAGCTCTATTATCATATACTATGCCAAAGAGAGCTTCTGTTCAAGCTTTGCATATCAGGTAGCAAAATTTTGAATTGCTGCATCCCTTTGTTCCACGACCGCCTTCCGTTCTTCACCCCACTCTTCTAACTCATGAATAAGATCTTGCAATTCTATATTTCGATCATAAAATTCTTTTAATAAATCCTCCTCAGGGTCCTCTTCTTCCTCACTCTCAGCTGCTACCTCTGCGATTATCTCGGATGCAACTATTATTTCTTCACTCACCACATGGATATCTCTAATTTTTCTCTCTCCTGACATCCTATAATCAAGTTCAATAACTTAATTAGTACTCCCCAATAAAACACTTTGTTATAACAAGATATTATACTCTAATATTTATTCTTTAAATAAATCTCCTCAATTCTTCACTTACAACTCTATATGAGTTCATCTCTTGATTTTTAGAGGTCATTCTTAAATACTGCTACAAAACAAGAGTTAATTAAAGAAATTAACATGTCACTAATTAAATAACAAATAAGCTTAGGTAGGACACACTAGTGGAGGTTTTACTCGTCTCTACCCTCCTAGTTCTAACCTCAGATTTCGACCATAGATCATATCCCTAAGCTCTGATACCAACTGTGACGCCCCCAAAATTGGTCCACACAACCCATTCTGAGTTTCCAAATACATGGCACATAATTCAAATACAAACTTCATTCATACAACTGTCGTACAAAATACGACAACACATAAGCTGTGAGTTTCAATACAAATATTGTCTCGTAGACAATATCCAAACTCAAATAAAGTCCTCATTATAATTATTGTCACACTATTTTACAAAATAGTGAGGACTACTATAAGAACCATCTTGGACCACTACTCCATTCCCCGACCTGTCCCAGCTATATTCTCGCCTCTTGAGAAGAATAATGGAACCAAAAATGAAAAGGGTGAGCTCAACTAGCCCAGTAAAGAATATTATAACTAAGATAATGAAGAACAAATTATCCTTAGTCCTCAATAGTGAAAAATCTGATAGAATACAGTAGACAACAAGTTTTAGATCAACAACTGAAGCGGAACAAGCAATCTATTAGAAGAGTTAAGTAGAGCATGATGTGTACTATATTCTATGATTTAAAAGTCCATCATCAATATTTTATCTCTGTAAAACCAATCAATATACATTTCAGATCAACGAATTATCCATGCACTACGGGCTAATGATACTCGTATGTATCACCAGTGGTCATGATCATGCCAAACAACTGTTCATCTATGCACTACGGGCCAAAGAATACTTTCACCACACCTTTGTCTGTAACATTAGAGGTCATGACTATACCAATATATAATTCCTGATCATAATCATACCAATCAACAGTCCATCTATGCTGTGACGCCCCTAAAATAGGTATACATCACTCATTTTGAGTCATCAATAACATGGTACAGAAACAACTACAACTTTATTAATACAACATAAAAACTGTGAGTTTAAAAACAAATATTGTCTTCTAGATAATATCAACACTCAAATAAGTCCTCATTACAATTATTGGTATATTATTTTACAAAAATGGTGAGGACTACTAAAATAACTTTCTAGAACCTTCATTCCATACCCCAGACTAGTACTTCATTACATTCTCGCCTCCCTGAAGAAAAATGGAACAAAAAGGAAAAGGGTGAGCTCAACTAGCCCAGTAAAGAATATTATGACTAAGTTAATATAGAACAAATTATCGTTACTCTTCAACAAGGAAAAATCTGATAAAATACAATAGACAACAAGTTTCAGATCAATATTTACAGCAGAAATAATAATTCATAGATGAGTTACGTAGAGAATGAAATATACTATAATCTATGAATTTAAAAGTCCATCATCAATATTTTATCCCTGTAACATAAATCAATATTCATCTTGAATCAAATATTCATCTTTGCACTACAAGCCAAAGATATCCATCAGTTGGTCATGTTCATCTCAACACCTGTACATCTTTGCACTACGGGCCAAATATATTCATAATAAAATCAACCATCTTTGCACTATAGGCCAAAGATATTAAGTAATATCATCTTTTAGGACTGAGGATGATGAAAAATATTTTAAAGAAAACGAATCCAGTGAAACAAAAGAACAAATATTAAGGATTCGTACTTTAAACAGTCCAAGTTCAAAAATACTTCATAAATAATCATAGTGAAGTAAAATTCAAGAATGATCAAAACATGGATACAATCAAAGCTAGTATCCATAATCGATATTTTGAAAAAAAAACAAAAATTTAATTTTTCTGTGAATAGTGTCGTATTCGTGAATAGTGCCGTATACGTTAATAGTAACCCCGACACTAAAAGACAAGAATTTCACAAGAAAAATCTTACCAATAATCCGGTATAATGATATTAGAAGAAATAATATCATTTTTTTAAAAAATAATATCCTTTACCTTGAAAAGAATAGTACTTCTGGATGGAATATCAGATATAACGCTGAAGGAACTTGCACCATATAGCAACACTCAAAATATCAAAATACTCACAAGAATACGCTCGATAATATAGAGAGAGAAAACTTCAGTTTCTGGTGTGATTTTCAATTCTAACCTAAGCACCCTATTTATAGGAAAATGCTTAGAACACCAAAGTAGAAAATTTAATAAAATATTAATATTTTTAATAAATCTTCACACCCACCTCTTGAATCTAAATTCATCATGTTTTCAATACTAGTGGGGCCCACCAACAATAACAAAAAAGGTTTTCTTAAAAAAAATAATTAAAACTTCCAAAAACCAATTATTTCAGAACATCGAAACTTCAATAATTCATAATAAATAGCCCTTTTGTCAGAAAAATTCAAACCTCATGTCTTTTCCATAGGAAATTCCATTCTCTACAACTTTGTAAGTTTAAGTTTTTCCAAATTCCAAACAGAAATTAACCGAAATCCACAAACGGGCGATTTTAGAGGCTATAATCAAATTTCAGTCAAGAAATGGGCCCACAGACATGTTTAACATGTTTTAAATAACCTTTGCAACAAAAATACTTTTCCTCCTCATATATTCATATATCCCACATTCATTGTAAAATATCACCATTATTATATTATTAAAATATAATAATATATTTAAATGAATTATTTTATCAGAAAAGATAAAATATCAATTTTTTAACAATTGTCACTTTAAAATTTTCTCCATCTATATCCACATAAATTGAATGTTTTTCTTATCATATAAATCAATAATTAATTATTCACAAATAATATTATAGAATCATAATATCGACAACAACGGTGCCGTCCAGGAAAGAAGGGCTTTCAATAAGGATTTCTCCTCATCTTGGCCGCAATTAGGTGACCAAACCTCTCCTTAGATAGAACTTTCTAGACATTGCCAATAATGTTATCTAAAATATTATTCCAATAATATGAATTATTGATCTGATAATGAAAATACTGTGTAGTGACAATTATTGAAACAACAATAATATAAAATATCAACGTAGCAATTATTGAATCAATAACATAAAATATTGAACAGTAACTACTGTAACAATTATTGAGTAGTGCCTTCTTACGTAAGAATTAATAATTGGTGCAATACTGGTAATTCTCTCGTGTTTTAACTAAAGGGTATTTTAACAAGATTAATTCAGTAATAACTACGTAGATTATTTATAAACAACTTATACTTGTCGTTTTCTTCATCCAATCGCTTTCCGTTATGGGGTCCACACAAGGCTGCGCCGTCGTACGAATATTCCCCGACAGTAATAATATTCCACGACCAAACGAATATTCTCCGATAAAAAATAATATTTTATAACCACTTGCTTATTTAAAATATTTACGCATTTTACCCATAACTAATCACATTAATCAAATCAACCCTTACTATTTCAAAATAATAAAATAGAGGAAATTTACTTTCATTTATAATAAGTTGGGGTTTTACATATGCTCTATAGGCCAAAGATGACTTTCACCACAATATAAGCATGAGGATGATGACAATGATATAAATAATCAATCAAGTGAGATCATGGATAAATATTAGAGATTTATAATTCAATTTATTCGGAGTTCAAGAACGTCCAAATTGTCAACATGGTCATCAATTGTGGAGTAAAATTCAAGAATGATATTTATGTATCAAAATAATTTGGACAGAAAAGAAAATTAAATTTCATTGTGAATAGTACTCATGAATAGTATCGTTTGAATAGTACCCATAAATAGTATCGTATGAATTGTACCCATGAATAATATCGTATGAATAGTACCCTGAATGAATAGTACCCCGACACTAAAAGATTAAAATTTCAATAAAAGATTTTAAACCAATATTCCAGTGAAATAATATTAGATGAAGCACAAACCTCAAGGAATTTCTAATCATTTCAGGAATTATTGAAGCAATAGTAAGTTTAGATTTAGGAATATGAAATGAAATAATACAAGAAATGCAAATGGATTTTCACCCATCATGCGGTAATCCGCGTAGAAATATCATTTCCACAACTTAATAAAGAATGAATACGAAAGGTTATTCACCAGGCATGTGGTAGTCCGCATAGACATGTTATTCCAACAGATTAATAAGGAATGAATATGAAAGATTATTCACCAGGCATGTGGTAATCCGTGTAGATATGTTATACCCACAGATTAATAAAGGATGTATACGAAGGGTTATTCACTAGGCACGCGATAATCCACGTAGACAGGTTATACCCATAGATTAATAAATGATGAATACGAAAGGTTATTCACCAGGCATGTACTAGTCCGCGTAGACAGGTTATTCCCACAGATTAATAAGGAATGAAATGACAACCCTTATGAGTATAAAGAAAATAACATCCTTTACTAATACGAAAGAAATAATATCCCTTTCGAAAATGGGGTATCTCTCTTCTTCTTTCTCTCTCTATAGTATAGTCTTCTTCTTTCTTTCTCTATAGTATCTCTCACTAAATCTTGTGATTATAACTTTGCTCTTCAAAAATGGTAGGAAATAATGAATGGATGGATGACTATTTATAGGCTAGAAAAATGTGGCAAATTACAAGGATAATTATACTTTAGTACCTTCATCTTTGCCTCCATTTTTAGTTTAGTCCTTCAAATATTATCAATCTTGCATAACCTCCCCTAATAGTACTTGCATGTGAACCAATAGTTCCTTGCATGTGAACCAATAGCAATTAATTGCTCATTTATCCCATTAATTACTTGTTTTGTCAATTTAACATCTAGAAATCAACTATTATCAAAATAAAATATCGATTTCCATTAATATTCCCAAGAGAATGGAAATATTTTTATCAATAATTATTCATCATTAATATTATAATTCATAATATTGACAAACAGATTGTTCCCAGAAAAGAGGGGGCTTTCCGATAAGGATTTCTCCTTATTGGCGCGCAATTAAATAACCTAACCCCTTTTCTCGACAGAACTTTCTAGACATTATCAATAATGCAATTAATAATATGAATAACTATGTCGTCTCAATTATTAACTTTATAATATTAAATATTATGCAGATGATACCGTGACAATAATGAAATCAATAATATGAGATACTATACAGCAACTACTATGACAATTATTGAATAAAATTGAGTGACTTCTTACGTAAACACCAATAATCAGAGATCTTACCGGTAACATTGTGTAACTCTTTGTAACAACCAGATATTCTTTGTTGTGATGCCTCCAAAATAGGTATACATCACCTATTCTGAGTCGCCAAATACATGGTACAAAATACAAATACAATTTTAAATATACAACATGAGCTGTGAGTTTTAATACAAATATTGTCTTCTAGACAGTATTCAAACTCAAAATAAGTCCTCAATACATTTATTAACACACTATTTCATAGAATAGTGAGGACTACTAATGCTATCATCCGACGGTCACTCCGTTCCTCGACTAGTCCTCGCTACGTTCTCATTTCTGAAGAAGAGAACAATGAAAGCAAAAGGGTGAGCTCAACTAGCCCAGTAAGAAATATTATGACTAAGATAATGCAGAATAAATTATCATTAGCCTTTAACAGTGTTAAACTGATACAATATAACAAACATTAAGTTTAATTGCAGCGGAATAAGCAATCCATTAAAAGAGTCAAATAGAGAATAAAATCTATTATCTTCTATGATTTAAAAGGTTTTTCATCACTTTTATTGCTCAGACTCAGCTTAATAAATAAACCACATCATCCTTGCACTACGGCCAAGGATATTCATTAGTATCACAACCACAAATTATCCATGCACTACGGGCTAAGGATATTTGTGTATTCATCAATGGTCATGATCATGCCAACAACTATCCATCAATGCACTATGGGCCAATGAGGACTTTTACCACATCATTTGTAACATTACGGTCATGATTATACCGAATAATCCCTGGTCATAATTATACCAAGTCCATCTATGCACTACAGGCCACAGATGACTTTCAACATAATATAAACATGAGAATGATGACAATGATATAAGAATTCAATAAAACAAATTCAAGAATTAATTTATCCAGGAACCAATAACGTCCAAATTGTCAACATGATACTGCTTTGTGGAGTAAAATTCAAGGAATATTTCCATGAAAAGATACTTGATGAAGCATAAATATCAAAGATATTCCACTAATTTCATGGAGTATAAAAGCCAAAACTCTAACCAACTGAGTATAATAAAGAATGGAATAACTAAAGAAATCATTACGCATGCGATAGACAGCACAAACAGGTTATTTCAACAGAATAATTAATAATGGAACCAGGTCATGCGTAAATGCACAGACAAGATATTCCAACAAAATAATAAATAATGGAACCAGGTCATGCGTAAACGCACAGACAGAATATTCCAACAGAATAATAAATAATGGAACCAGGTCATGCGTAACGCATGCATGAGGATATTCCAATGTAATAATAAAGAATGGAATAACAGAAGAATTTTACCATGTATGCGGTACTTCGCATAGACAAGTTATTCCAACATAATAATAAAGAATAGAATAATAGAAGAATTTCACCAAATATGCGGTACTTTGCATAGACAGGTTATTCCAACATAATAATAAAGAATGGAATAATAGAAGAATTTCACCAAGTATGCGGTACTTCGCATAGACAGGTTATTCCATCATAATAATAAAGAATGGAATAACAGAAGAATTTCACCAAGTATAGGGTAGTCCGTGTATACAGGTTATTCCAACAGAATAATAAAGAATGGAATAACAGAAGTTCTATTCATGAATACAAAAGAAATAATACCCCTTACCTTAGAAGAAACTGGATATAGGAGTAGTGAAGTAGCAGAATACTTTTCTTTTTTCTCTCTTTAGTTTCTCTCTCTAGAGTTTCAGTGAATTCGTAAGAAATAATGAAGGAATGAGCTTCTAGTTATAGGAGAATGGACTGAATAGTAACTAATTCATGAACGGTCCAGATTGATTTACTTTTAAACGAACGATCTATATTAATTTACTATGCAGTATTAATAAAATATTCTAATAAAACAAAATCTTTTAAATAAAATATAATATATTTTATTTATAATCTAATAAAACGAATAACTTTATAAAAGTATTCATTTTTATATAAAATTTTTTTACTATGCAAAACACTACGCAGCCTTATGCAAACACTATGCATAATAGAATATTATATATTATATTTATAGTCTAATAAAATGAATAACTTTATAAAAGTATTACATTTTTTATATAAAAAGTTTTTGTTTTATTACATTTATATAATAATAAAACAAAACCTATCACCTTTATTGTAATTCACAATATTAATCGACTGTGTCGTTCCCAAGAAAGAGGGGCTTTCAATAAGGATTTCTCCCTATTGGCGCGCAATTAGGTGACCAAACCTCTCCTTGACAGAACTTCTAGACATCGTTAATATTACAAATAATAATATTAATAACTTTGTTATCTCAATTATTCATTTAATAATATATAAAATATCGACAATAATTGAATCAAATAACGTGAGATACTATGCAACAATTACTATAGCAATAATTACACAAAACTGAGTGACTTCTCATGTAAGCATCAATAATCAAAACCGTGTGTTACTATGCAACTACGCGTATTACTGTACTTTTAACACCGGGTGTTTCAACAGTTAACGGTAAAACTTCCGTCGTTATTTTCATAAAAAGATATTTTTGTCGTTTTCTCAATCCTACAATAATTTGGTTATGAGGTCCACCAATGATTGTGCCGTCGTACAAATATTCCCTGTTAAAATGAATATTTCCCGACCAATCGAATATTTTATAACAACTTGCTTACTTTGCTAAATTTATAAATACTACCCACAATTATAACATTATATCAAATCCACACCATAATATTCAAAAAAATATTTCGAGAAAATTAAATCTTTATTCATAAAATTTGGGGTCTTACAACTGTACTTTTATCACCGGCTATTTCAACACTTTAACGGTAAAAAATTTGTCGTTATTTTATGAAAAGATTATTTCTGTCGCTTTCTATATTTGACAGTTATTCCGTTATGGGGTCCACCAATGATTGCGCTGTTGTACAAATATTCCTCGATAAAAAGATTATTTCTTGACCAAATGAATATTCCCCGACACAACGAATATTTTTTGACAACTTGCTTACTTTATAAAATTTTTACATATCACCCTTAACTTTTAACCTTTTATCAATTTAACCATTTACTGAATAGAATAATAATTATAAGAAAAAATGAATACTTTTATTTCATAAAATTTGAGGTCTTACAATTACTACAAAGAATAAAAATAATATACTATCTTCATTAATCCATAATAATTGTCTTTTTAATTTCGTTCACATGAATTAAGAAACTCATTTAATATTATCATTTAAGAATTAAAATTTGTAGGAAATTCTATCACTACCCTTTTATGTAAAATTGAAAACTATTATTACAAGAGAAATAATTCCTTGAGACAATGAGAAAAGTTAAGGGTAATATAAAAAAATAAATAATTTATTCTTCTAGAAAGTTGTAAACGATAAATAAATTTGAACAAATTTTTTCTTCTAAAAAGACAGTTATTATAGAACCGAGAAAGTATATTGCAAACCTTTACACCGACTTTTTAATTATATGTGAAGTGAATAATATATTAGTGGTAATCTTTTTGAAGGGATGTGTAAATAAGTGTAATTATCTTATAATTCTATCTAATCTCATTTACGGATACATTTCATAATTATAATTCGCGATAAATAGCGAAACTCATGAAGAATTTATATAAATCAAAATAAAGCAATAGAGTTATGAGTAAGTACTATATTACATTACATCAAAATTCTAATCGACAAATCAAACCCTACCTAAATTGCTCAAGTTTGATTCTTACGTTTTATAGAGTAAATGGTAAAACTTGATAGACAAGTGCATTTTTTGAGTATAAGAAATACTTCAAATAGTATGAAGGTTAATCAAAGCTTTATCTATGAAACTTAAGAATTTAACTTGTAGTATAACGTATTTCTCCTTTTTAAAATATAAGATTATTTTATCATTTAAAAATTACTTAGAGATATTTTAAAATTCAAATTAATATGATTTATTTAATTTTTGAGTATAATAATATTTATAATAGTAGTATTATTTAGATAATTTGTAATTTTCATAATTATACTGTTTTAAACTAAAATAATGATTAAATGATATAATTATCTACTGTTTCCCAGAGGTACACTGAAGATCTAGAAAAAGGATTGAATAAATCTTTAAAAAATGATTTGATTAATTAAAGATGTATTACCAAGTAATTAGTTAATCATATTGATTAAGCACGGCGAAATATTCTTTTATAAAATCCCCTTAAAAATTATGGAAATCTCATATCTAAATTAAGTCTTTTGGATGTACAAACACACGAAAGATATAGCAATTTAATGTGCATAATGGAAATGGTGTAAAGTTAAGACACAAGAGATTTTTAAGTGGTTCAAAAACTGAACAACTCCTAATCCACTCTTCAACTCCATCGAGCAGGATATCCACTAAGGATATAGTTTCATTAGACCATTTTACATATGAACCACTAAGGTTCTTTCGAGTTACTGAGTCTCGACATCGAGTCACTAAGTCTCAAAAATTCGGTCACTAAGACCAGGTCACTCATGACCCCTCAAGTCCGTCGACATAGACCAGGTCACTCTTGACCCAATTCGGTCAGAAATACCAGGTCACTCAGACCCATGTTCCTGTTGTTGATGTTTGTTGGAGGTGCTGCTAAGATGACATTAAAGTGCTTAATCTTCTGGTACTTAGCATCATGATGGTGATCATCTCCTTGGTGCTGTTGAGCTTTGACATTGACACTCATCCTTTTCTGGTGTCCAACAGCTACTCATGATCATAGTTGATGTGTTGCTAAGCTTGGCAATTCAGCTCAACATCTTCTAGTGTTTATCAGCTTTGAACACTTGTTGGATTGTAGAGATTGACTGCTCTACGTCTTTTTTTGTTCAGCTCTGAGTGTTCTTGGTGATTTGTAGAGTGTTACTTGAGGTTGACCTTCTGATATACCACTCATACGTCACTAACATCAACTTCATGGCTCCTCGACATTTCTCTTCTCAGCTTTGCCATATCCTCCATCAACTTAGCATTTTGGCTTTGGCTCCTTGGCTCTGCGACTCTTGCTCCTTGGCACTTTAGCTTATTGGCTCTGTACTCGTAATCTTTTTGGTTCTTCGGCTCTAGCTCCTTGGCTTTTTGGCACTTCTGCCTTTTGTAACATTTTTTGCACTATTTTTTGGCATTGCAGCTCTAGCTTTAGTGCATTCAGGTGCATTTTTCTTTTTTGCTCAGGCCAACACTTTAGATCTTCATTTTTTGCTTCGGTTCCTTTGGTGCGACAACCCTTTTATCTTTTGTTGATATGGTTGGGATGATCAGCAGCTTTGAATATGAAATCTCAAAGCTATTTATAGTCTTTCAAAAGACTTCCCATTGCAATATAACTATTGGAGCATTTATGACACATATATCTTAGTATCCTTAATGTTGACTTTCTGCACTTATACGTGTCAGGTTGCTTTCGGCTGGTCACATCAGACTTCATCTTTGTTTCCCAATAGCTATATATCTTCTTTCTTTAAAATAGTTGTTAAACACATTGATATGATATTTGATCTTTCTTCAAGGATACACTGTTCAGTGCCTCGAGACCTTCAATGTTTGCAACGTTCTGATTGTCAATCTTATATGTCAGAATTGATTCTATTTTGAGAAATTGTTGATATTAGACTTATAGAAATCGTATATTTGAATCTTGCATTTGCTATACGATTGTTGACTTGATTTTTGCTCTACTATCTGTTAAACTAATTACTCATGATGATAGCAGATTGATAGTAATCGTAGACTTGAACTTTGTATTTGCTCTACGATTATTATCTTGCCTTCTATTTTGCTATCTTCTCCTCTGTTTGTTCTTCGATAGCAATTCAATGCTAATCGTAGACTTGATCTTTGCATTTACTCTACGATTACTGTCTTGTCTTCTGCTCTGCTATTTGTTTCTCTGTTTACTCATCTGTCTGCTCTTTGAGTAATTGCTTCATAATGCTTGGGAAGACTTGTAGAATCCTTTTTGTTCTCTGGACACTTTAGTAGCTCTACGATGCCGAAGACAACACTTTGATTTAGCTGTCTCTTGAACCTTTACTTCGCATTGGCTGCTGCTTCACCACTCTTGTTTTACTCTGCGTCCTGACTTGTTCTTTGTGATTAGGCATAGTACTTCATAATATTTTTGCTGATTTTTTCTCTTATTCTCTGAATACCTTGGCAGCTCTGCATTGTTGAAGACAACTCTTCGATCTGTCTATTTCTCAATACTTTACGTTACCAGCTGCTGCTCTACGAGATTCTGGTTACTCTACGAACTGACTTGCTTTATGATAAAAGAGAGAAATCTTGCAGTTTAACTTTTGTAGAGACATTCCAGAGATTTCTTCTGATAAGGACTATACTTAGATATTCTTAGATGATATCCTTTTGTGATCAATTTCTTCTTGTTAGGCCTTCAGCTTATATCCAAGGTTCGTAGGTGAGCTCTACGATCTTTACTTTGAATGCTTTAGTGAATGAGTTGACTGTGATCACAATGCGATCCATTAGAGTAACTCTAAGATCGGTTGGTTCTGTCGACTATACATTGAGAGTTTTGATAAGATCAACCTAACAGATTTGATATTTGTATTCTAAGGAGGTGTTTTTTTAGAGCTGAATGGAGCTGAATCTGAATGGCTGAATCGGTCATTGCGTTTGTTTTTGGTCTCGAAATTTGAATCAAGTAAGATGGACGAAATTTGAATGGTTAAGTCGATTTTTTTTTAATTTGATAAATTTGAATGAGTAGCTGAATGAAGTAAAAAAAATTAAAAATATTTTTTAAAAAATATTAATTATTATATTAAGTAATATTAAATAAAATTACAATAATTTTAAATTTTTTTAGAGGGGTAAAATAATAAAGTTTTGTCATTCAGATGTTTCAGACATGTCAATTATAAAATAACTTTTTTCATTCAGATTTAGATTCAACTTATTCAGATTCATTCAATTTTTATCAAACACCCTCTAAGTCCTCATATATGTGTTTCATAAGAACTTTACAAAAATTATCATTACAAATATACATTAATCATTTGTTAATCAGGTAATGATAATTAAGATCAACCTGACAAATTTGATCTTTCTATTTTTAGTACTTGTACATTTTTTCCGTTAAGGACTTTACAAAACTTCTCTTTCACAGTTATGCTTCAGTCAAATAGTTCATATATAAACGTGTTACATTCATTTGGATTAACTCAATGAGATCATCCTAATGTATTTGATCTTTCTCTAATCTAAGTCTTTGTATATAGATATCTCAGTTAAGAACTTTACAAAACTTACGCATACAAATATACTTAGTATTTTATCATCAAATCTTATACTTTTGGAATCTCATGTAAATTCTAAGCAATCTCTCCCTCAATAAAATAACCTTCTAATCTACATGCATATTTATAACAATATCATAACGAAATTCTGACCCAAGTATATTAACTAGGGTAATTATGTCATTTAATTGATTAAATTAATTAAAAAAAATTTCAGTTCAATATTTTATTAATAAAAAATACATCATTTTCAGGTATTTTCACAGCGTACTAGCTATCATGACAATTAAGACCACAAAAATTGACAATGCTCTTAAGGACCTTAGCAAAAGTTTTTAGACCTAAGAATTAATTAATGGAAAATAGTTAATATTAAATATTTTAATTTATTTTACTTTCATTGGATATTTAAATGCATATTTATTATTCTCTCTAATGATTGTCACTTTTTGTGAACTTTGTTCTTGTCAAAATTTATCTAACAATAGCTTTATAATATTTGTAAATATAATATGTGATATAGTAAGAATATAAACTTCAATAAATTATTATATAACAATATACTTTTGACCTTGTCTGAATTTTTTGGCATAAAGACAAATATTTTGTTTGACCAACGCACTATTTATTATTATTATTATTATTTTTAATATTTTATTTTTATTTTTTTTAAAAACTATGAATGGTCAAATATACACAAATAACAACCACCATTTGTTACCTTGTACTTTTGTGTTTGTATTTGGTTCTTGTGTTTGTTGCTTCCATCTCTTGACTCGGTTTAAATATCCTCATTTCTTTGTGAATATTGAGATGTCCTTTATCTTCATTATGTTTGGAGACCAATGTCTTTATTAATGCATTCTTTTCCCCAGCATCAACAGTTGCCAACTTTGTAAATATTCTTAGATGTCAACTAAAACTACTAATTTAGAATTTACAAAATTTGAAACCACCAAAACGGCAAACACACAATTAACGACAACATATTTGCATTTGCCAATTTTTGACTTTCGTATTCACATAAAATTTAATTTGAATTTTAAATGACAAAACTAAAGAAGATAAAAATCTTAATACATACATCTGGATGAGGTTAATTCATGTTTTACAATGCATAATTTAATTTCATTATTAATAATTAATTTCAGAAAATTGCCAACTGAAAACTCAAAATCAAGATATTAGCAGCTGTTATCAAGTATATATACGTAAATTATTATTATTATTATTATTATTATTATTATTTTGAGAATTACCCTTAGCTTCATTTAGATTTTCTACTACTGTGTGATTGAATTTTAAAATGGACAGAAAAAAAAATAAAATAAACTAAAAAGTTAAGGTTTCTTTCCAGTTATGTTGTTACTGAGTTTTCTAACGAATAAAAAAAAAATTGACGAAAAACTTGATCAATTTTTTATCAAATTTTTTCGTCCAAAAATAATTGAAAAACTAATTAACATATCCAAAATTTTGTTAATCACTACTATACCCTTATATTATGAACATAACATAATAATATAAGTGTAAAATAATATTTTAAATATAAAATTTAAATTTAACCTTTTTGTTAATGCCAAAATCTTTCTCCACGTCCCAATCACCAAGACGCGTCCGATATCCTGCACAGTTCAACAAGTCAACACCAAAAGCTTGGACAATTTTGGACCGTTTGGGATAGCTCCGGCGTGAGAGTCAGTATCGGCGATCACAAAGTTAACAATGGAGGGAAAATAATGTCTAATACCTGAGAGAAAAATAAAAGTAGGATTGTGTGTAATGTTTTGTTACTCACCTCTTCCTCCGTGATCCTAGCCCCATACGTACTCTAATCCCGGTTTACCGTGCCACCCATCACCTCCTGACACCTTTTCCCCACTCCCGGTCATTTCAGTCGAAAATACGCAGCCTGCTTCCCTACCTGCTACCATTCTTTGCCACCGCCGGTCATCTGAGTCCCATCCTCATTAATGCCATGCAGAAAGGTGGAAGACATAATAGTCAACCATTATTTGGAGCAATGATTACCGGTCAAAGCTGGGTTAAGTGGCAATTTGTACAATGGGCCAATTCAATATGTAAGCCCAAATAATAGAAATGACCCATATGACCGGATCCAATCCGAATGGACCCAATGAAATAATCAAGTAATTGAGCCCAAAGCATCCGGACCAATAGGACAGGAGTGATCATAACCCAAGGGAGGAGCCCATTAAGTCTGGCCCGATAAGGAAAAGGATCATGGCCCAACATTGCCCCCTAGTCTTTTATTAAACAGGGGGTTTAATGGAAGACTATAAATAATATAGGCCCATGATATAATGAATTATGATAAGTCACGAGAGGTCCAAAGTGAAACTCACCAAAGCCCAACTAAGTCGGTCCAAATTGATATCAGAGATATAAAAGAGAAGCCCAACAGACACAAGTCCACTCTGGTTAAGATATTTAGACCCAAAACCGGATAACACCTCTTCCAATTCACCATCATTACTGTGGATTAACTGTGTCGCCCTCGATTATCGTGTAATCGTCAATATAAAAGGTAAAACTTTACCAATTTTGACAGTTTTACTTGCCAATTTGAATTTTGAACTTTCAAGCTTTCTTTCTATCTCTCGAGCTTTCTTTGTATTCTCGGTAAATTGTTAACAATGGCGTCTCAAGATTCTAAGCAAGGTCGTCCCCTGCTACTGACACCAATTTGCTCCATTCCTCCAAACCCAAACTCTACCAAAAATGCTTCAAGTTCTGATCAGGCCGCTGCAACTACTAAGAAGAAACCAATAACGACATTCTCTCCCAGTCCGTCCGAATTCTATATGAACAAAGAGCAATATGTCCATGCCAACATCCCCTCGAAAGTTACAGAGGCTGACTTGGAGAGGCTTCGAACTCGTTGCCACATTTCGGATACCCACTTGGTGAGAGTTCCCAGGCCTGGAGAACGGATGTACCAACGCCCTGAAGGATGGATGGCTGTTACGACGACCATTATGGAGAAAGGGATCCGGTTCCCCCTTCACGCCTTCGTAGTAACTTTATTAGGGTTTCTGGGTGTTGGGTTCGCCCAATTAATACCAAACTCTTATATTCATATTTTGGCATTCATAGCTCTATGCCACGAACTTGGCGTCGAACCTGCGCTCGACTTCTTCTTTACTGTATACAAGGTCGGCCAGTCCAGAGAGAAAGGATTTAAGACTATAAGCAAGCATTCTTCAAAAATAGGAGAGAGGTTCGAGAGAAGCTAGTTAGTGAATACTCCTTCAAGCAACAAGGGATGGCATGAAAGATGGTTTTTCGTCAAAGGACCCAAAATCATCTCCTTACCGGGCTGTGCCACTGATGAGAAGATTTCTACGGACTTCAGAGACGTTTCTGAAGAACGTGAGGCCGAGATGATAGAGATTTTGGACAATTTCCCGAGGGAGGAATGGAACTATAGACTTCTTTCCAATCAAGCGTAGTTGTATGACCACAAACGTAAGTACAAATTCACTTTATGAATATTCGAAAATTTTGTGATGTGGATTCTGATGTAGAACTGTTAATCTTTTGTAGTAACTTTGATTACACCGTCGTCTTCGGAGGTGAAGGACTTAGAAGATTTGTTAGCTGGAAAACCGGTAGAAGCCACCGTCGATTCTTCACAACATGAAGTCCCATCCGAAGACAATGCAGCCGAAAAATCTGCAGACGTCGATGCCGAACCTTCACAACCGGAAGCCTCCTCCAAATTCAACCCACCTACCGAAGTACCAGCCGATGAGCCTCAAACACATGCACCCGAAGATGACGAACCTCTTCTTCCGGAAAAAGTTCTTCAACTTCATCGAAAGAAAAGAGCCATCCGAAAGCCTCGACCGATCTCCATCCCGTCAGACCCCGAAGACCTTTCCGAATCCGAACCAACCGTTAATCCGATACCCCCAACTATCGATCCAACACCACCAGCCGTCGACCCAATATCGCCAATTGTTGATCCAACACCACCAACCGCCGACCCAAAATTAATCCGAACAAGTTTATTAGATCTTCCTGCAAATGATCGAAGACAACTTCTTCAGATCAAAAAGCTGAGAACCAAGGTCATTCCCTTAACCCCCGATGAACTTAGGGTAACTTCTACAAATATTCCTCCCCCAACAAACCCTGTGGAGACTCTAACTGCAAATGAAGAAGAAAGAACTGAATCTGCTGCAGTACCATCTCGAAAGAGAAAACGACCATCTGACAGCCACCCAAGCCCAACGCCTGTAACTTTACCAGTTCGAGATCCTACTCCAGCTCAAACTCCTTCCCCCGAAAATATCTACATGGATCCTTCTCCCATTCATGACAAACCGATGCCTTCCCCCCCAAGGCCTTCAACACAAAATTTCCATGATGAGGCCACTGGGGCACCGACTTTGTGGCCTCGGTACAACGTCAACTTCCCCTTCCATCTGTTTGATTCCTTTGTTCGGGAAAATGATGATCATCAATTTGATAATCATACGAACGGAAATTTTCTTGATGAAGGCATGAGTTATCTGGCCAAGGTAAGTGAGGGTTTTATTGGTTAAACATTACTTCACTTGCCAAAATATTTGAAATTGACTGGACACTGTTGAATATGTGCAGGCAAATGCAGTCTTCGGGCGTTTACGTCCCAGGAATCTAAATGCCGAGTCTGATGAGGAGACTCTGAGGAGGGAGAACAACATGCTGAAGGCTACATTGGCCGGAGAGAGAGAGGAACGTGAATCTGTTCTCCATGCCAATGAAAGTCTTTAGAGGGAATTGGCCCAAACCAAGGACGACATGAAGGAAACTTATGATGTGCTGAGCTCGGTCAGAGAAGAATTGAAGACGATAAAAGCCAGCGAACAAAAGTTAGCCACTATGAATGTCCGCTTCGTTGCAGAGACCGAAGCTTTGAAGACTACTAAAGAGGGGCTTGTTGTAGCCAATCAGAACTTGTCAATTCAACTCAATGAAGTTCAGACGAAGGCTCGATCAGATAGGAAAGTTCATAAGGCCAAGCGCCGCAAGCTTCGTGGCAAGATAAAGGCACTTCAAGAACGGGACCCTCCTTTGACCGAAGACGTGGTCAAGCAGATACAGGTGGATTACCGTACATCTGACGAGCTCGGTGCAGAGATTTTGAAAGTATATTATGAAGGGTACGAAGACTGCCGGAGTCGGGGCAAGGAAAAGATGGTGGCTGCCCAACTGGACCCATCTTTGCTAGACTCCGAAGATGAAGCTGCTAGCTGAAGATGATTTTACTTCCTTTAATTCATAGGACTTGTGTAAAAATTTTCTGATTTTGTAATTAAATCAAATATAAATGAAATGTGGTTTCACCCCTTATGACTTCGATGCATTTACTTTCTGCAAATACTTCGATATTAATTCAACTAAAAAAATGTACAAACTCTTTCAAGAATTCAACTCGAACTGTTAATTAACAACTAAACATGTCATATAACAGATAAGATGAAGTTAAAGAGTGAGGCATTCCGAACTCGACACTTAGAAAAATTTTAGGTAATAAAGTAAAGGGATACTCATTAGTTACCGAAGTGTGAGACAGATCTGCTTCATTAGGAATTTGTTTACCCTGAAAGGCATAACAAAACCAAGAGATGACATTTGCCTACCACAAAGGGCCTGACAAAGTCTAAGGATGACACTTGCCTACCATGAAGGGCCTGACAAGGTCTAAGTGTCGACAATTGCCTACCATGCAGGGCTTGACAACGTCTTAAAGATGACACTTGCCTACCACGAAGGGCCTGAAAAGGTCTAAGTGTCGACAATTGCCTACCACGCAGGGCCTGACAACGTCTTAAAGATGACACTTGCCTACCACGAAGGGCCTGACAAGGTCTAAGTGTCGACAATTGCCTACCACGCAGGGCCTGACAAGGTTTAAGTGTCGACAATTGCCTACCACGCAGGGCCTGACAACGTCTTAAAAATGACACTTGCCTACCACGAAGGGCCTGACAAGGTCTAAGTGTCGACAATTGCCTACCACGCAGGGCCTGACAACGTCTTAAGGATGGCGTTTGCCTACCACGCAGGGCCTAACAAACCCATAAGGTCCACCTGCCATTAAGGCTACCATCGAATGGTCAGCAAGTCCACCCGAACCTCCTTACACCACTGAACTGAACAGGAACGAAGACATGATTCGTTTGAGAAAAAAAAGGGCTTTTATTGATGATGACATAAATATTTACAGACCTCTGATGTATTGACATTATATTTACTGAAAGTATTTCCTAAGTCTGTCGGCATGCCAAGTATTTTTAATTGCTGACCCGTCCAATGCCTTCAGCCGATAAGTCCTTGGCTTCGGCACTTCAGTGACTTCATATGGTCCTTCCCAGTTCGGCATCAGCTTTCCCAAATCCTGAGGTGTAGATGCTTCGACTTCTCTGAGAACAAAATCTCCCACTTCAAATCTACGAAGCTTTACTCCCTTGTTTTAATGCTTGGCTACTCTCCGTTGATAGGCTGCCAATTTGATCAAGGCTGTTTCTCTGACTTCTTCAAGCAAATCAAGATTGGCCTTCAGCCCTTCTTCATTGTAGATTTCTTTGAATTGACTAACTCGAAGACTTGCAGATCCAATTTCAACTGGGACTAAGGCATCAGTACCGTAGGCCAGCCTGAAAGGTGAATCCCCCGTTGTAGTCCTCGGAGTAGTTCGATAAGCCCATAACACACTAAGCAGCTCTTCTGGCCATCTTCCCTTGGCTTCGTCCAATCTACACTTGATCCCATTCAGCAGCGTTCTGTTGGTCACTTCAACTTGTCCGTTTGACTGAGGATGAGCTACTGAAGTCTTTCTATGCTGGATCCCCAGTTCCTTCAAAAACGCTTCAAATTTCGATCCCACAAACTGGCGTCCATTGTCCGATATTACCACCTTAGGAATTCCGAAACAAAATACCACCGATTCTTTCAAAAATTTCAAACATTCTTGTTCCGTTATTAACCTAAGTGGCTTTGCTTCTACCCATTTGGTCATATAGTCGATGGCAACTATAACAAAACTGACTTGACCTTTTTCTTTCGGTAATGGACCCAGTATATCAACCCCCCAGACAACGAAGGGTATAGGAGATAAGATCGAGTATAGCTCTTCTGGTGGCTGATGTGGTATTGGACTGTTGAGTTGACACTTCTCGCACTTCTTGACGTACTCAGTCGCTTCCTTGAAGATGGTAGGCCAGTAATACCCCTGACGAAGTACTTTGTAGGCTAATGACTTAGCAGCCATATGGTCGCCATAGATGCCCTCATGTACCTCTCGTAGAGCATATTCAGCTTCAGATGGAGTCAAACATTTCAGTAGTGGAGACGAGAAAGCCCTTCGGAACAGATCCCCATTAATCAGAACAAAATTAGCACTCTTGTACTTAATTTTCTTGGCTAGCATCCGATCCAAAGGTAAGATGCCATCTGCCAGATACTCCAGGTATGGAGTCAACCAGCAGTTGGTCCGGTCAACGCACATCACCGCTTCATGATGAACACTAGGATGTTACAAAATTTCTAAGTAAACCGACCCATCAAAGACGTTAACATCTGTAGTGGCTAATTTGGAGAGTGCATCAGCAATGGAATTGTTGTTACGCTCGACCCCCTGAAATTTGTAGGACTGGAAATACTGAAACCATTCTTTCAGTTCTGCCAAATACTTGATCATTCTTGGGCCTCGAGCTTCGTACTCCCCAGATAGTTGCTTAACGACTAACTGAGAATCACTGAAGATAACTATTCTCTGCACTTCAAGACTCTTTGCTAGTTGTAACCCTGCGAGTACCGCCTTATACTCGGCTTCGTTATTCGTCGCTTTGAACTAAAATCTGATGGCCTGCTGCACCTTGAATCCCTCCGGACTCGTCAGAATAATCCCTGCTCCACTGATGTCCGTAGTAGAAGACCCATCCGCATCTGGCGTCCCACGAACTCTCTTCCTGTTTGAAGAAGCGCAATCGCTTTGTCGGATCCTTCGACCACGCCACAACTTCATCAGCTTCAAAAAACGAGCATTCGACTACAAAATCAGCCAAGGCTTGTCCTTTGATAGCTGTTCGGGGATAATAGTCAATGAAAAATTGGGACAGCTCCATCGTCTATGCAGCTAATCTCCCCGATACCTCAGGTTTGCCCATAATCTTCTTCAAAGGCTGATCTGTGTATACTATTACCAATCTACCCTGGAAGTATTGCCTAAGCTTTTGACTAGCAGTTATTAAAGCAAAAGCAAACTTTTCAATGTTTGGGTACCTTATTTCAGCATCCCGAAGGACATGGCTTACATAATAAACCGGGTGCTGCTTACCCCCAACTTCACTCACCAAAACTGCTCCTACTGCCAACGAACTAGCTGCCAAATATAAATATAGAGGCTCAGCAGGAGCGGGCTTCACCAACAAAGGCGCCGAAGATAAGTAGGACTTGATGCTCTGAAAGGCGTCCTCACACTCCGAAGTCCATTGGAACGTCTTTGCATTCTTCGGCCCCTTCAACGTATCAAAAAATGGTAAACATCTTTCTGCCGACTTGGACATGAACCTCCTCAAAGCTGCAATCCTTCCAGTCAGACATTGAACATCTTTAAATGACTGAGGAGTCTTCATGCTTAGGATCTCTTGAATCTTCTCTGGATTGGCTTTAATTCCTCTTTGACTGACAAGATAACCCAGAAATTTGCCAGCCCTAGACCGAAGGTGCACTTAGTGGGATTTAATCTCAAGTTGTGATGGCGAATTGTCTGAAAGCATTCTTCTAAATCATCCAGATATTTATGCACCAACATGCTTTTGATAATCATGTCATCCACATACACCTCCACGTTCTTGCCCAGCTGATATCCGAAGACATAGTTCATCATCCTCTGGTATGTGGCTCTGGCATTGATGAGGCCGAAAGTCATTTTCTTATAGGCATATACCGAACGATGCATAATGAACGCCGTCTTCGGTATATCCTCTTTACACATGGAAATCTGATGATATCCAGAGAATGCATCCATGAAGCTCAACAAAGCATACCCCAAAGTGGCATCAATGAGTTGATCAATGTGGGGCAGCGGGTAGAAATCCTTTGGACAAGCTTTGTTCAAATCGGTATAATCAATGCAGACTCGCCATTTACAATTCTGTTTCTGGACCAGCACCACATTTGCCATCCACTGCGGGTAGTCGATCTCGAAGATAAAGTCAGCTGCCAGCAATTTTGCAATCTCTTCATCTATGATCCGCTGATGTTCAGGTGCAAAGATCCTCCTCTTCTGCCGAACTGGTTTCTTTGACGGGTCTACTTCAACCGATGTTCAGCGATATCCCTACTTACTCCCTAAGATATCCCGAGGTTCCCATGCGAAGATATCAACATAGCATCGCAGAGCTCCATGAGGTTCGTTTCGGAGAGGTTAAAGCAGTTCGGACCTATTTTCACTGTCTTGTTCACTTTGCCCGGGATGAGTTCTATCTCCTCTGTTTCCTTAGCTGGCATGACCAATGGTTCGGAACTACTCTCAGTAAAGGGTTCAATCTCTATTGCCATGGTCTGCTTCTTCTTCGATATCCCCACTCCCGAAGTGATCACAACATTTCTATAACATCTTCTGGCCAGATCCAAATCTCCTTTTACCTCACCAACCCCATGTGCCGTAGGAAATTTGATTTTGAAGTGAGGTATTGAGGTCACAGCTTGCAAAGAAATTAAAGTAGGTCTCCCCAAAATAGCATTATAGGCAGAATCTACATGTACAACATAAAATTTGCAAATAATTTCTACTTGTTGAGGAGCCATTCCGATGATGATTGGTAGCTCAATGGTTCCAGCTACCTTGACCGGATCATTACTAAACCCGTACAGAGGAGCCTCCTGCCCTATATCCATCTTCCGCCCGTCCAGATGCATCCTTTGATAAGCGTGGGCATACAAAATATCTACAGAAGACCCATTATCCACCATCATTCGCTTCATATCCACCGAACCCACTTGCGCAGTCAGTACTAATGATCCTTCATGCGGTTCGATGACTTCCGAAGGGTAACTTCATCAGTAAAGGAGATTACCGTACTCGGATAAGGTCTGTCAGTCTTCGGGAGAGTACCCGCCACTGACATGACCGAATCTAAGTAACTTCGGCGCTTCTTTCCAATGAGCTTGCCAGAAGTACCCCCAGTGATGACATCTATCACATGCTCGGCGGAGTTGTCCGGAGTAGCAACGTTTATTGAACTTGGTTGTTGCTGCCAAACAGTCCTCTGTCCTGCTGTTGAGTAGTTCGGGCAACCACGTACTGAATTAAAGCCCCACCTTGTACTTTTCTTTCAATGAAGTCTTTCAAACTAGCACAATCGTTCGTATCATGACCCGAAGCTTGATGGTAATCACAATACTTACGAGAATTCCCTTTTTCGGGCTTAATGTTATCTCGAGGTGGCTCGAAGATAGGTTGATCCTTAATCTGATCCAAGATAACAGCTCTATCGGTGTTGAGTGATGTGTATGTCCTATTTACTCTCTGGGTCAGAGCGGACGAACGCCCTCCATCCTGTCTCCAATTATTGTATCTCTTCGACCCGCCCTCATAGCGGTCTTTATTCCCTTTATTCTTCTTCTGGTCTCCATCGATTTTGTCTCGATCTGTCTCCTTAAGACGATCTGACGAAGGACGTTTGAGGCTTTTCATGGCTTCCTCCACCACAATATAGCCTTCAGCTTTATCGAAGGCTTCAGCGAGACTCTTCGGGTGGTTAAACATTAATTTTTTCACCAGTTTTTCTGATTTGACCAAATCCAACCCATTCTGAAATAATCCCACAGCTTGTAGGTCGTTCAAGTCCGTCACTTGGCCTACTGCTTCACGGAACCGCTTCACATATTGGCCCAGAGACTCATTCAAATACTGTCGAACCTGAGCCAACGAGCCAGTTGGCTTTCCCCTTCTTTTGTTGCTCCCGAAGCGAGCATGAAATTTACTGCACATGTCTGCCCAAGATGAAATTGAATCCGAGGGTAAAGTCCCCATCCACTGACGGGCATCCTTTCTGAGCGTTGTGACAAAAGTATGACACTTAGCAGCATCGCTAAAGTCATAATAATCCATCAGTCGGTCTAACGCCTGACTGTGGTCGTAAGGATCCCCTGATCCATCATAACTTTCAATGTGGGGTAGCTTCTTGGTGGGATCAGCCTTCTCTTTTAGAATCTCCGCGGAAAAAGGGGATGCCTTCTTTCCCGAAGTATCCTTCGTTTTCTACACTTCGGCAAGCTGCTTCCGAAGTTCTTTTAATTCTTTAACCAGATACTCCACACCTTCTGGTTGAGATGATGCTTCTTTTTCAGTTGACTCCTTCCTCTTCTGAGTGGACCGGTTTCTTACAATAGATCCCCCAACTTTAGAGGGACTTTTCCGATGATGAGCGTCCACAGGGTGATGTACCCTCAGTAGACTCTCTGGAGTATGACCTCTGGATATACTTCGTCTCTGAACTCGGGCGCTCTGACGGGAGTGTGTAACAACAAGTGCTTTCTTTGTGCTTTCAGGAGTGCGATCTCTGGATCGACCTCTTCGTTCACTTCGACCCTGCTCCTTAGAATCGACAGGGTGATGTACCCTCTTCGATCTTTGAGGAGTAGGGCTTCAGGATCTTCTTTTTTCTCGAGTTTGGCCTCGATACTCACCTCCTGAATGGGCAGGCTCCTTCCCACTCCGATGCCCGCGCTCTTTGGACTGAACATAACTGAACTCTTCGTCTCTCAACTCCGTCATTCGAGCCATTTGTTTAGCTATATCCTGTCGTTGCTTCACAAGTGCCTCTATGGCCCTATCCGCTTCATCTGCCATTTTAGCCAGTCGTGAGGCTTTTTCGTCTTGGTCATCTCGATATCGAGTTCTAGGAGAGGTGCCTTCTACTCATTTTCGACCATGGCCAGACCCTTTCTCCGCCGTGAAAACTAGCTTTCGCTTAGCGTTGCCAACAACCCTCGGCAGAAAATCTTCATGTGATCGTTTGGACGCTGTGCTGACATAAACACTTATTGCAGGTCCCAAATGATCCTTGACAGACACTCGTGGTACCGATTCAGTGGCAGCCATAGGCTGTCCTTCGGGTGTAGGTGTTCTACTCTTCACCATGAATACTGACGTAGAACAAACACAGTTTGTGATTGGAAAATACTCGGGACACTAGAACTACCCCCTCCTTCTAGCGCCAATGTTAACGCCAAGATCTTTCTCCACGTCCAAATCACCAAGACGGGTCCGATATCCTGCACAGTTCAAAAAGTCAACACCAAAAGCTTGACGGCTGGACCGTTGGGGGATAGCTCCGCCGTGAGAGTCAGTATCGGCGATCACAAGGTTAACAATGGAGGGAAAATAATATCTAATGCTTGAGAGAAAAATAAAAGTAGGATTGTGTGTAATGTTTTGTTACTCACCTCTTCCTCCGTGATCCTAGCCCTATACGTACTCTAATCCCGGTTTACCGTGCCACCCATCACCTCCTGACACCTTTCCCCCACTCCCGGTCATTTCAGCCGAAAGTACGCAGCCTGCCTCCCTACCTGCTACCATTCTTTGCCACCGCCGGTCATCTGAGTCCCATCCTCATTAATGCCATGCAGAAAGGTGGCAGACATAATAGTCAACCATTATTTGGAGCAATGATTACCGGTCTAAGCTGGGTTAAGTGGCAATTTGTACAATGGGCCAATTCAATATGTAAGCCCAAATAATAGAAATGACCCATATGACCGGATCCAATCCGAATGGACCCAATGAAATAATCAAGTAATTGGGCCCAAAGCATCCGGACCAATAGGACAGGAGTGATCATAACCCAAGGGAGGAGCCCATTAAATCTGGCCCGATAAAGAAAAGGATCATGGCCCAACACTTTTAAAACTCGATAACAATATAAAAGAAAACTTGTAAATTTTTTCTTTGCTATTCAAATTTCGTTCTGTCTTTCCAGATGCCCTCAAGTTTGATTTTAGTGGGGAAGTGCAAATCTTGACATTTTTGACTCAAAAAATGGACCGAATATTCCTATGTTGAGCCACGTACAGAACTTATTTAGAAAGTGATATTTGCAATAATAAAAAATAGTGGAGGGGTCCTCAAATAAAATAAAACAAAACAAAACGGAGAGAGGATTTTTAGATAATTTAAGTAAAATATAACAAGTGGTAGTGGTTTTTCACATGCTAAAGTTGTATTCACACGTTCTTTCCAAACCATAAGATATTTAAGAATATATATAGGTCAATGTCAAGCCAGCCAAGCCAAGCCAAGCCAACTAACAAGCAAAACGTGCCTCCATTTTATTATTAATTACTCCCTCCGTAAGAGGTGTTAACCGAGCAGAGTAGCTCGATATTTGACTTGAGATCGATTCAAAAATATGATCCAAAACTCGAATTCAAAATTGATTCTAGTCGAATATGATTCATACTCGTTTTCTGTTTAATGATACACGAGTCGAATTCTACTATACCAGTATTCACTCACATTAGGGTTCGAGTATTTTATTTTTTCTCGATACCTACTCGATGGATCATATTCGAATACTAGTCTGATCCATACTAATAATCTAAATATGTGATATTTGTATCAATCTTTATAATTTATAAAGTGTAGTATTAAATTGTGTAAGCTTATACTTGCATAAATCAGTGAATTGATTGTTAATTCGTATTACATTCTTTGTAATGTCTTTACATAAATAAAAGTAAGAGACTTTTATATATAAACATTAGTTTAATAATCAATTTAGTATTTGGTGGTTCAGTATTAAGCGAAATGGTTCATATTCGAAACTCGATTTGAAGGCTCGTGAGTAACTCGTTTTTTAAACAAGTCGAGTACTTACGAGCCGAGTAGGTCCGAGTAATGATCCGAGTCGAATCTGGCGCAAAATTAGAAATTCCTTATCGAATTCGAGCTCAATTTTTTTGAGTCGAGCCGAATCTGAGCATTAGAGTGTTCGCTGAGATTCGACTCGTTTTCACTCCTACCCTCCGTTCCTAATTATTTGACGTTTTAGAGTTTTTTATTTGTTCCTAATTATTTGACGTTTGTTTAAATCTAGGAGAATTAATGATACTTTTTCCAAAATTACCCCTCATTAAACTCTTTCTCTCTCCTTATCCCAACAAAACTCTACTTATCCCAACAAAAGATTTAAGGGTATTATAGATAACTGAGTATTATATTTAATACTTTCCAATCATTATCTTAATTCTTGTGTCCATTTCTAAAACGTCAAATAATTAGGGACAAATGGAGTACTATTATTAATTATAAGGATGCGTAAGGTGATGGCTAAATTTAAATTAATTTTTTTTCTAAGCTATTGGCTTAATTGATGAATATGTGCTTTTTTAGTTCAAATGGATCACAAATAGTATAAAATCAACTAGTAAGTTAAAATATAAACTAAATTTTTTTCTCAATTTCACATACTTATTATTGACCAAAATTAATTCCAATAAACCCATTATGTGACCCCCCCCCCCAAAACAGGTATACATCACCCATCTTGGGTCGCCAGATACATGGTACAGAAATTAAATACAAACTTCTTTAATACAACTGTCGTGTAAAAATACGACTAAACATAGCTGAGTTTTTAAAATGAATATTGTCTTCTAGACAATATCCACACTCAATGAAGTCCTCATTACAATTATTATCACACTATTTCACAGAATATTGAGGACTACTAAAGCCACATATCCTGGACCATCACTCCATTCCCCAACTTGTCCCAGCTATATTCTCATTTCCTGAAGAGAACAATGAAAGAAAAGGGTGAGCTCAACTAGCCCAGTAAGAAATATTATGACTAAGATAATGCATAATAAATTATCCTTAGCCTTCAACAGTATAACAACTGATAGAATATAATAGACAACAAGTTTTAGATCAATAACTGCAGCGGAACAAGCAATCCATTAGAAGAGTCAAGTAGAGCATGATATCTACTATCTTCTATGATTTAAAAAGTTTTTTCATCAAATCTATCGCTGAGACTCAGCTTAATAAACAAACCACATCATCGAATCATCCATGCACTACAGACCAAGGATATTCATGTAATCACCAATGGTCATGATTATACCGAATAATCCCTGGTCATAATTATACCAACAATTGTCCATCAATGCACTACGGGCCAATGAAGACTTTTACCACATCATTTGTAACATTACGGGTCATGATTATACCGAATGATCCCTGGTCATAATCATACCAATCAATAGTTCATCTATGCACGTAAGCCAAATATGACTTTCATCACAATATAAGCATGAGGATGATGACAATGATATAAGCATTAATCAAACGAAATCAAATTAAACGAAATCAAGGATAAATATTAAAGACTTTAAATTTATCCAGAGTTTAAAAATATCCAAATTGTCAACATGATACTGCTTTGTGGAGTAAAATTCAAGAATAATATTCATGTACCAAAAATAATTTGGACAGAAAAGAAATATATATTTTGGATAAATAGTACCCCGTGAATAGTACCATGTGAATAGTACTTTGAGAATAGTACCTCGTGAATAGTACCCTGACATGAAAAGTACCCCTAAATACTCGAGTGAATAATATTCGAGTGAATAGTATTTGGGTGAATAGTAACCAATGAATAGTAACTCGTGAATAGTACTCTGACATGAAAAGTGCCCCGAATACCCGAGTGAATAATACTAGAGTGAATAGTAACTAGGTGACTAGTAACCCGTGAATAGTAACTCATGAATAGTACTCTGGCACAAAAAGTGCCCTGAATACCTGAGTGAATAATACTAGAGTGAATAGTAATCCAGACACAAAATGGTACAAATTTCACAATAAAATTCGTACCAATATTCCGGCATAATGATATTGAAAGAAATAACATTTATGAAGAAATAATACCCCTTACGACTGTTGAATGAAAATAATATTCCTACGAATATTGAACGAAGATGATATTCCTTACGAATATTGAACGAATATAATATTCATACGAATACGAAAAATAACATCTCTTCATCAGAATATGAAATAAATAATACCCATTACCTCAGAAGAAGACTGGATACTGGAGTAGTGAAGTAGCAGACTGCTCTTCTTTTATCTCCCTATAGCTTCTTTCTATATAGCTTCTCTCTCTATAATTGCTCTTGTGAGTCTTAGTGAATTGGTGAAAATGAAGGAAGAATGAGCTTCTATTTATAGGAAAATATAGTTTCGATAATTGCACGTTTTGGGGCTCAAAATATTACAGTATAATACCTCCATCTTTTCTTTCATTTTTAATTTAGTCCTGCAAATATTATCAAACTTGCACCACCTCCCCTAATAGTACATCATGTGAATCAATAATACAATCATGTGAATCAATATTTCAATCACGTGAAAAAAATAATTACAGTATAGTACCTTCATCTATACCTCCATTTTTAATTTTGTCATGCAAGTATTATCAATCTTACACCACCTCCCCTAATAGTACATACATGTGAATCAATAGTACACACATGTGAACACATAGTTATAAGCATGTGAATTAATAGCAATTAATTGCTCATTTATCCGATTAATTACCCGATTGGTCAATATAACTTCCAGACATCAATTATTATCGAAATAAATGTCGATTTTCACTAACACTAATAATCCCAACACAATGGAACTATCAATTTCATCTTTAATCAACACAAACTTATTCATCATTAATATTATAACTTATAATATTTAACAACCAGGTCGTTCCTAGGAAAGAGGGGGCTTTTCGATAAGGATTTCTCCTTATTGGTGCGCAATTAGGTGACCAAACCTCTCCTTGACAGAACTTCTAGACATCGTCAATATTGCAAATAATAATATGAATAACTTTGTCGTCTCAATTATTGATTTAATAATATAAAATATTATGTAGATGATATTGTGACAATAATTGAATCAATAATATGAGAGATATGATGCAGCAATTACTGTAGCAATAACTAAGTATAACTGAGTGACTTCTTACATAAGCATCAATAATCAATACTGGTATTGCTACTATGCAACCACAGCAGTATTCTTGTACTTTTACTATTGGGTAGTTCAACAGTTTAAGCAGTAAAACTTCCGCCGTTATTTTTATAAAAGATAATTACATCGTTTTTTCTAACTACGACAATACTTCCGTTATGGGGGTCCACTAATGATTGTGCCATAAATACGAATATTCCCCGCTAAAATGAATATTTCCCGACCAATCTAATATTATATAACCACTTGATTACTTTGCAAAATTTATAAATATTACCCACAACTATAACATTATATCATATCCACACCATAATATTCAAAAATATATTTCGAGAGAAATTAATCTTTATTCATAAAAGTTGGGGTCTTACACATTACCCAAGTAATACCCATTAAATGTAAAACATGATCAAATATCCCTAAATTTAAAACAGACATTGTCCTCAATGTAAGCAATAAAAAGTATAGGCAGAGGACTTTCCTGATAATTGATAGTTATCCACGTCCACGTCTGTTAGATCTGGGGAGGAAACACTGGAATCATAGGAGATTGAACATGGGTGAACCTAGAATTTCAGAGTTAGTACACTTGGAGAGACCTTTTATTATTAAACCTACCTAATATGCAATTAAAATTTAACCACGCTAATATGCAATTAACTAAATCGAAAATTAAAACTACAAAGCTAAATCACAAAACTGAAATTTAAACTTAGCTTGCCTCCTAATAAGCGCTTGGTTTATAGTTATCATCCCGACTTCTTCAATTTCTATCAAATTACCAATCGAGAAGTGATTGACAAATCGCCGGAAGCAAAGTGACATTCGTATACTTCTCATTCGAACGAACCATTATTTTAAATTTGCCTAGCTTGCTCTTTGTAGATAGACTATCCTCCATGAACCCTACGTAGCTAGGCGTTTGATCCAATACTTCAGCGACAGGGGTGTGGTTATTCATATGGAACACATGGACTTGCGGAAAAGGCAGGCGTAACACAATCGTAGTTTGCTTCATGCCTTTGGAACTCCGAGTTGGATCTTCGTTTGTTCTATGCTCTTGTTCCCCATTCTTTCCCTTCTCATTTTCAGCAGCAACATCTTCTTCTCCAACAGTGGGTGATTGTGGTATGGATACTCCAATAGCATCGATTAGCTCATTAATAGCACCGACGAGTTGTTCCACTTGGTTTTCGAGATTCCAAATGGACACCTTTAGGTTATTCATCCTTGTCTCATGTTACTCTATATACCTTGAAATCAACTCCTCCAATTTTGACTCATTTTCTTGTTGTGGTGGACCTTGAGTATGAAATCCTTGTGGGTAACAATAATGATCAAACTCCCAACTGACGATGAATTGATCACTGGGATGATTCCCAGCACATACTTCACACATAACCCTAACGCGCTGAATTGATTGAGCCCCAAAAGCATTAATTTTCTCGATAAGTGTCGCATCCTGTGCCACCAATGCAGAAACTGCAATGTATTCATAAAAACCTACCGCCATGGTAAAAGAATAAACAAACAAAACAAAATAAAAATAAATATACATGTTTAAAGTAAGATTCAATTGATTGAAGTTAATATTGGAAAAAAAATTATCAAAAAATAATTCTCCGGCAACGGTGCCAAAAACTTGTTGCCTAAATTTATCACTTAGGAAATACATGCAAGTATAAGTGATCGACTAGTAATATAATAAAAAGAAGAGTAGCGTTCCCATGAGGAATTGTCACCAATAATTATTCCAAGTACTAGCTTTATATCAATCTAATTTTATTTAAACAAATGAATTAAAAGTATTAAATTGACTAAATAAAATATAACTACTAAGCAAGGATATATATATATATATATATATATATATATATATATATATATATATATATATCGATTTAAGTGTTAAGATCACAATTTCTCCTAATATTTCAGTATAAGTCTCTTTACTCTATTTGCAATTAATTAATCATAACTATTAGTTAACCAAGAACTCTCAATTATTTAACAACCCTTTGTCCAATGGTTTGATAAAAATATCTTTTCTAATTAAATCACAATATTCCTATGTCATAAAATTAAGATCAGATTCAATAAACATCAATTCTTAACAAAGTTCATATGACATATATGTATATTCTTATCCTATATAGAAATATGTTATTCAAGTTAGAGAATTGTCGACATCGGAAAAAATCCTCAATTCCCAGGTGTTTGATTCTTACCCTTTATGTTTTCTATGTGGTTTAATTTATCTTGTTTTAAAGGGTGAGGTTTTAGGAAGAGACCGACATACAATATCGACGATTTGAAAAGTTTGATTTTAATTGATTAGGTTGAATTAGACAGAGTCGCCAGTTGGAATGAGTTAAATGGTTGTACCAACTTAACCAAATTTTTGAAAGGTTTTACAATATGGCCCATTATGTGACTCCGTTTAATTGGTCTTGAAAATCGAGATTCATAGAGTTCGGGGGCTTGCTTAAGCGAGGGGTAGGTGTTAGGCACCCCCTGACTTTCGTAAAACACGGTTACCGCGTCTTTTCATTCCCTATGCATTGATTGTGTGTATGTGATGCAGATAAATGTGATCAAAGTGCTTTATTTGAAAGTAGTGTTATTTCTCTTTTGCACATATATATAAAGGGTTTGACTTATTGAAAAGTTTAATTTTAAGCAAAGAATATAAAATTGAGGTTTTCAAACCCTTGTGCTCAAATAGGAATTGAGGCCTTTTATACTTCCATTTTATTTTGTATTCGGCTTGATTTAATTTTATTCACGATACAAAGTATCTTTGACAGTATAATATTATATATATGTGTCAGACTTCTTGTGGGCATGAAAGCCATCAAAGTAAGTCTGAGCACTATAACCAAAGTTTTCACTATTTTGGGGCCTTAAACCCGTATAACTATTTTAAGGCCATGGATTTACAAGTACAAAGATTTGCTAGCTGGCTGTACAATCGAAAAGGTCCATCACGGGAACCGGATCATGATTCATTGATTGAATTGTAGATCATGTAGCTCCTAGGCTCACATGATATTTGTGACGCCCCCAAAATAGGTATACATCACCCATTTTGAGTCGCCAAATACATGGTACAGAATATAAATACAAACTTAAACATACAACATGAGCTGTAAGTTTTAATACAAATATTGTCTTCTAGACAGTATTCAAACTCAAAATAAGTCCTCAATACATTTATTATCACACTATTTCACAGAATAATGAGGACTACTAATGCAAACATCTGGACCATCACTCCGTTCCCCGGATAGTCCCAGCTGTATTCTCATTTCCTGAAGAGAACAATGAAAGAAAGGGGTGAGCTCAACTAGCCCAGTAAGAAATATTATGACTAAGATAATACAGAATAAATTATCGTTAGCCTTCAACAGTGTTAAACTGATAAAATACAATAGACATCAAGTTTAACTGCAGCGGAACAAGTACTCTATTAGAAGAGTCATGTAGAGCATGATATCTACTATCTTCTATGATTTAAAAGAATTTATCATCAATTTTATCGCTGAGACTCAACTTAATAAATAATCCACATCATCCCTTCACTACGGCCAAGGATATTCATTAGTATCACGACCAAAAATTATCCATGCACTACGGGCCAAGGATATTCGTGTTTTCATCAATGGTTATGATCATGCCAACAACTGTCCATCAATGCACTACGGCCCAATGAAGACTTTTACCACATCATTTGTAACATTACGATCATGATTATACCGAATAATCCCTGGTCATAATCATACCAAGTCCATCTATGCACTACGGGCCAAAGATGACTTTCATAATAATATAAGCATGAGGATGATGACAATGATATAAGAATTCAATTAAAAGAAAGCAAATGATAAATTTTTAAAGATTTATAATTGAATTTATCCATAATTCAATAATGTCCAAATTATCAACATGATACTGCTTTGTGGAGTAAAATTCAAGAATAATATTGTATCAAAAATGATTTGGACTGAAAAGAAATCACTTTTTGTCATGAATAGTACCCCCGGGTGAATAGTACCTGAGTGAATAGTACCTTGTGAATAGTAACTTTGGGAATAGTAACCCCATGAATAGTACTCCAGCATGAAAAAGTTAAAACTTATCAAGAATGCTCATAATAATATTTCGATGAAAAGATACTGGATGAAGCGCAAATATCAAGGATATTCTACTAATTTCATGGAGTATAGAAGCCAAAAATTTAACAAAATTAGTATAGAATTCGGAATCTGAAACGAAATAATATTACTTAGATACTATAGAGTATGGAAGAAAATATTATTTCATATGAATACTGAACAAAAATAATATCCCTTACCTTGAAAAGAAGAGTATTCCAACTGATATAACATGGATATTCTTGAAGAAAACTTGAACCGTTTTCTACGCTCAAAGCTTTCTTAAACTCTAAAGAAATACGCTCAATATTATAGAAGAAGAATTCTCTGATTCTGGTGTGATTTTCAATTCCAACTAAGCATCTTATTTATAGGAGAATGAAAGGGATACTATTTGAAAAAGAAATCACGGACGCAATAGAAACAATTCACGGATGCCTTATGCAACATTAAGGGTGATTGAATTTCAATGAAATTATCAAGTACAAACAAAAACTAAAATATAATATATATGTATATATATATATAAACACATGTTTATTGAAATTTACTCCCCACCAGTGAACATTTTTTAGATTCCTCCCTTCAAAAGTCCTCCACCCGTGGGCCCCACCATATGTCATCATCACATGTGGGCCCCACCGTTTATTATATATATAAATATACACTGAATAACTTTCTACCGATTATTTAAAAAAAATAGGTAAATGGGAGTCCAAATAATAAACAAAATTTACAACAAATACTTCATAAAAACCCCCTCAATATTTTTAACAATATTTATTCATTATTATTATTATTCGCAATATTTAACAACCAGATCATTCCCAGGAAAGAGGGGGCTTTCCTATAAGGATTTCTCTTTATTGGCGCGCAATTAGGTGACCAAACCTCTCCTCGACAGAACTTTCTAGACATTGTTAATATTACAAATAATAATATGAATAACTGTATCGTCTCAATTATTGATTTAATAATATATAAAATATCGACAATAATTGAATCAAATAATGTGAGATCTTATCGCGGCAATTCATCGTAGTAATAATTGAACAAAAGCGAGTGACTTCTCACGTAAGCATCAATAATCAATACTGGTATTGCTCTTTTATGCAACCAACAGCGTATTCATCGTACTTTTACCACCGGGTATTTCAACAGTTAACAGTAAAACTCTTACCGTTACTTTTATAAAAAGATATTTTTGTTATTTTCTCAATTCGACAATAATTCCGTTGTGGGGTCCACCAATGATTGTGCCGTCATACGAATATTCCCTGTTAAAACGAATATTCCTCGACCAATCGAATATTTTATAACAACTTGCTTACTTTACAAAATTTATAAATATTACCCACAACTATAACATTATAACAAATTCACACCTTAATATTCAAAAATGATATTTATAGAAATATTCATCTTTATTCATAAAAGTTGGGGTCTTACAATATCACATAAACAGCCAGCATAACAAATATACAGAAATAAAACATATATTTATACTAGACATCGCTGGACGAAGGATTCATCAGTTAAATCCTCGTTAGCGAGTAGCCCATAACTTCCAGTTTCTGTGACACCCCAAATTCTGGGTACTTTATTCCCACAAAATTTGGTGTTCACTCTTCATTCATTCATTTCTAACTACCCAACTATAATAAAATTTAAGCAGTAAACCATCCCATTAAAGGGTTGCATAACTTAATCAATAAATCTCTCAGGTTATCCAACCTTTAAAACATACATCAAGTGTGGAAAATTAAATAATTACATCACAATATTTAAAATAAAGTCTGACATCACGAGAGTCAATAAATTTTACAAGTCTTCAATACTTGTTCAATTTTCCTTTCCCTTTGCTAGTGGTAGGTTCATCAACCTTCTCAACTTTAGCTGCAATAATTATATGCAAGAGTGAGCAAAACAAATGCCTGCCAATGAGTAGGCTCAATAGAACTAAATAATATTCTCTATCAATAATAATAAAGAACTGAAAACATAATTTGGAATATATTTGAGGGTCACAAGACCATGAACTATGTCCAAGGTTATAAGTATTCTTTCAACTTAAACCTAAACAGTCATAAGACTGTAGGGACTTCTCGTACTTAGGGGGATCAGCCCTTTGTACCATGTATTGTGCATAAACATCTAAACGCTTTGCGTAAATTAACCCTATAATAGGGTTGTTCATCTCAATTTTTAGAATACAAGTCCGCACCAAAGTAAGTTTGGTTTGGATAAGCTTTAAGGGTAATTTAGAGTTATACAAACATTAACTAAGGATTAGTTGAATCAAAGGTGTAATAATAATTCATGGATTTGATAAATAACGAAGTATGAAATAACCATGGGTTATAAGTGATTAAACATCAGGCATCAAAATCATGCTTTAAGAATAGACTAGAAAACATTGAAAAGTAAAATAAACCATGCTTGAACAATGATAATAAGTTAAGGTTACATTCGTTGACAATAAGGAAACAATTTAAGAACTTTGTTCAATGGCTTGCATCATACAACATAAATAGGATTAAAGAGCTTAATAAAAGATTAAGTAATTTGTGAAATCTTAAAAGTATAACATGATAGCGAAAAGTTAACTTTGCTGAATAATAAAATAGCAAAGGTTAAGTAACTTGCATGAACGTAATCAAGTTAGGATACATAAGAGTAAGATTAAGAACTTGCTCAATTGTAAACAAGATAGGGTAAACTCAAATAGAGATTAGAGTTTGAAAACTTGCCTTGCGTGTAAGCTACACAGTATAACTTGATTCCCAATATCCTAAACACATGTCATCATGACATAATTAGTTACTACATATTCTCAGTACATAATTAAGTATCTATTTCATGTACGACTTGTAGTCTTAGGTTCAACTACTTGATTAAACCATAACTCTTCAATTATCACATAATTCATTAATTGCTAATAATATTTTTTATACTTGGTACTATAACACCACAATATGACAAAAATCACATTTTTATGATCATAACATCATACTATATTAACAATTACATAATTATATAATAAAAATTAGATTTTCTAGCCAAGCGCTAATCGGCATCAGGTTAGTCTTTGGGAGCGATCTTTGCAGTCTTGACTTTGACTTAGCACTGCCATGAGATAAAAGCCTATAAGCTGCCATAGTATAGTATTTCTTGTTTATTCACATAACCGGCGCTACAACGCCGATACATGTCAACAATATTTGAGGAAAGCTAAATACCAATCTGATTCGAGACATGCAGTGTTGTTCGTGAAGAATACAAAACAAAGCTAAATTGGCCTACAAACTACTTTCTAACAACAAATTTAGTATACATAAAACACATAAACTTTACAGAAACATAAATTAATGTTTCTAACATGTTTCTAACCATAAAAAGTATAAACAACAAATTTAAAACCTCTAATTTCACTATTCTTGCTAATACTTCACTTTTAGACATTCTTAACGAAACAAATCACTATAAATTCATTTTTCAACCAAAACAGTTAATTTAAATTGCTTTGTTTTTGTTTCTTCATGTATTTTCACAATAAATAATCAATTTATACTTCATACTATGAATTGAATATCAATCTTGACTCTAAAATAAGCATATTCATATATATATATTTCACTGTAATATAATTTTCTCCATATATATTATATTTACATGGATTAAATTACTCTAAATCATGAATGAATGATATAAAATAGTTTACCATCATCTATTAACACATAACAATTCATAATTTCCACAATTATACTCAAAAATCAATTACAGATAACTTTTCATATATAAAACTAAAACTTTAGAAAATAGGATTATACCTTTGCTAGAAGATGATTACAGAACTTTTGATTACTACTCCTTCTTGTTCTTGAAAAACTAGTTCTCACAAATTTCATTCTCAAGCTCTCTCTTTTCTCTCTTCTTTTCTCCCTGTTTTCTTCTGTTCTTTCTTAGGCTTAAGCCAACACTTAACGTAAAACTAAAACAGACGCTAACGTAAAATAAAACTGACGTATAATAATAAGGCTACTAAATACATATCAGTTATTTTTATTTTAAATTTAAAAGCTATAAGGCCTTGTTTGGCAAAACCAATTAAAAATAATTACTTAAAATCCTTATGCCTTATTTAGTAAAACCCATTTAAAATAAGAACTTATGCCCTGTTTGGCAAAATTGAATTAAACTCTTTTAATTAATTTTCATAACTCCTTTATAATATAGTTTATTGTCCTATTTTATTTAATTAAATTCCCATATTCAATTTAATTAAATCAAAGCTAACAACAACTTATTAAATTAATTTGCCACAAAATCATAATTTCCTTATAATTTTATTTAATAATTTAGTACATTAATTTAATTACTAAATTAAATTAAAACAATATTATAGCAACTCCTTTAATCCTTATCAACTCTCTAATTTAATTATTAGATTAAATTAGAATATTATCTCATGATAATTAATTCATCACTCTTTTATTTTAATTAACTTCAAAATACCAAATTACCAATTATCAACTTAATTAACATATTACCTTAATTAAGTTAATTCCCTTAACTCATAAATTATTTATTTAACAAATAAATAATCAAATTAAACAAATATTTATTTAACAATAAACACATCAATAAAAATATTTATTTACTTCAATAAATATTTAAAATCATAATTACAATTCTGGATTGTTATAGTTTCCTCTAAATACAGATCTAGGGTCACATGGTTGCTAAATACTTACAAAAACTAGAAAGAAAACTAGATCTGTATAGATCTTAGCCATTCTAGCTTTCAGGTTCAAGTTTTACAACTTTTGAACCGGTTGAAAGTTAGATCTGGCTAGATCTAGTACAAATTTAGTCAATAAAGCTTAAATATTGACTATTTACAAGAAATGAACGGTTAAAAGTTAGATCTAACGAATATTTACAAGCGTGAAGCCATAGTCATCAGTTTTGACCCCTCTATCACGTGCTAAATTGTCATACCACTTACACTTGAATAGAACAACCTTGCCAGATCCATAATAATCTAATTCAACAACATCTTCCAAAATACCAAAGTATTCAATTACATATTCCCTAGGATTTCGGTCTCTAGTAGAGGAATATCCACGAGTAGTTGCTACCACATATACCCCACTATTCTGCGTTCTTCTCTTACTCTCACAACTTGTAGAATGGAATCGATACCCATTTACCAAATAACCATCTCCTCTCCTTCCTATCAAATTTGGGCCAAATGCAAGAGCTTGAACTTCCTTTGAAGCATCATTATTAATAGTTGCCATCTACAAAATGGTAGCGATATAAGAAAATTCCCCATTTATTATTAATAACCATTACAAAATTTTGCATAAAATTACGTTCATATAATGTAGTACTTACATAATTCTTAAACCATTCAGGAAATTCCTTTTTCTTAGCATTGTCAATTTCCCTTGGCGTCGGTTTTTGCTTACGCTTTCCACGTCGTAACATATATGAATCTTGTCAAATACTACAAACAAATTAAAAAAAATATTTTTTTGTCATTGCTGGCTAACAAAATTAATTAATATTTCAAAAAATAAATGTCATTCTTTATTTACTCACCTTAGATATGACTCAACCTCTATACAATTAAATAACACATGGAGGTGTGCACTCTTAACATCATCGCCACATAGAGTACAAACTTTTGGGACATTAAGATATCGACCTATGTGTCTGAATACAGATAAACTTAATTCACCTTGTTCATATCCAGCTTCATTTCTTCCAACTCGTTTCCATGCAGCATTGTTTTGACTCAATTATCTTGAGCAAAATGTAACACATTCTTCAGCAATATACCCTTCTATAATTGACCCTTCTGGACGACTTCTGTTGTGAATATACCCTTTCAACTTGCTCATGTATCTTTCAAAAGCCCACATTTGTCGATATTTCACATTTCCAGCTATCTTCAGCAAGGTGGACGACACACAAATGTACCATTATATCAAAGAAAGCAGAAGGAAACATGATCTCAAGCTTGCAAAGTATTAACACAATTTTCTTGTTCAACCATTCATAATCTTTCGATGTGTTATAGTTGGAACATAATTCTCTAAAGTAGTTACAAAGTTCAATTATAGTTGAGCAGACATGTCTAGGCAAGTTGGTACATCGTATTGCTATTGGAAGTAATTATTGCATTAAAATATGGCAGTCGTGACTTTTAAGACCTGAGATCTTGCCCCCTTCAAATTGATGCAACATGAAATATTTGAAGCATATCCATCAGGTTCCTTAACATTTTTCAACACTTATAAGAAATCATGTCTTTCTTTCTTAGACATTGAGTAGCTTGCAGCCAGAAAAAGGTACTTTGAATTGCTTGCTTGCACGGGTATTAGATGGAGCTCTCTTCTTATACCTATTTTCATCAAGTCCAATTGTACTTTTTGTAATTCTATAATTAAGCACACCTAGAGGGGGGGGGGGGGGGTGAATAGGTGTAAATACTTAGAAGTGATCTACAGTGGCCAATTTTCAAAGTTTACTATAATAGGCTATAATCGGACGGTCTATCCCTGTCCGTATTAGTTATATTCTTTGTTTGTTATAAACGGATAGCTAATACCTGTCCGTAAATCTCACCGAGATTTTTGACGTAAACAAAATTTGCAGAATATAGAAGCTAAAAACAAAAGCAAAACAACAGTAAATCTCATCGAGATTTTTACGTGGTTCGGCCCCTATCCTCTAGTCTAGTAGCCTAATCCACGTCAAATCCCAACTAGGATTGGAGACTCACTTTATTAAAATAATACTCAGCAATTACAAAGTAAATTAAAACTCCCTGTTACAACGACAATCGATTGGACACCTCTGCCCCCTTTGCACCTCTGCAACACCTCTCACCTCTGAGACTTTGATAACTTCATTGAACAGACTGAGTATTACTAAAATAAAAACCCCAAGCCAATCCTAGACTTGTACTACTATGTTTACAATAGATATTGAAATAAAGGATACAAGAACACTGTAAACTAAGACTAAAAGAATGATATGATAATTTATATATTCGATAGCTTGAAGAATTTATGTTCAGTAGTCTTGTTCTTTCAATGCTGAGCAAAGTAGTATATATATAAAGAAGATAGCAACGGCTATGTAACGTTCCAATTCCTCCTGCAACGGCTAGTACTTTTTGATTGAAATAGGAGATCAACGTTACCAATGACAACCTCAGTAGATAAGGAAATACAACTATGAAGAAGTCAATTAAAAATCAAATACTAGTTGAAAGAGTCCTATTAGCAATTAGCAAGATCCCTTAAAAATAGCAACTACTGTTTAGCATGTGACAAAATAACAGCTCCATCAACTTTAAATAAGAATCCTTAATAAAACCAATTCCTAAAACATCTCCCAAATACGTATAAATTGGTAGCTTAATATATATATATATTGGAAGGATATAATCCCACAATTAAATATGAGAAATTTAAGGAATATTAAACAGATTTTCAATCTCCTTAAAATACTCCCATTTGAATTTGTCTTCAAAGAAAATCAGGATTGGATATATATTCTATATAAAAACTTAAAGCATGGAAACTTGCGTGAGCTAGGAAACAAAGTGATTACTCCGTGCATTAACCCATGCAAACTATTATATATTATATAATTAATATGCATAAAAGTATTTGAATAACATGACCCAATAAGTCAATATAAAATCAATTAAGCCCATATAAATATTGCCATCATTAAAACCACAAAGTATATAAACCAACACTTTTAAATTATCTTTTGTCTTTCCTTGCACACTCAACAATGTCCCAATCAGGCTATCACAAATATTTTTAGCAATGTGCATTCCATCTAGATTGTGGCGCAACAAAAGTATCCGCTAATATGGAAATTCAAAGAAAATAGGTTTCTTCCTCTAATTATGTTTTGAGTCATGGGGAATGGTCTTGGTGATAATGGGTGTCTTTCCAAAAGTGACATTAATGGCATTAACTTGTTCAAGAATATCAAATCTTGATGGCACCACCGGAGCTTCACTATGGTCACATTCTCCATTAAATCTTTGTGTATCAAACCTATAACTATGACTCGGCTCCAGAAAACAACGATGCCCGATATAACATTCCTTACTTTGCAATCTACAAGAACGAGTGTTAATTTGACATGATGGACAAGACAACTTACCTTTAGTGCTCCAACCAGACAACATAGTAAGAGCTGGAAAATCACTAATTGTCCACAACAGTGCAGCACACATTTGTAACTTTGTACCGGTAGATGCATGATACGTTTCAACCCCATTACTCCATAGTATCTTCAACTCTTCAATTAAAGGTTGCACATACACGTCAATATCATTACATGGAGAGTTTGGACTAGGTATTAACAATGGCATGATAAAATACTCCTGCTTCATACACATCCATGGTGGTAAGTTATAAACAACAACTGTCACTGTCCATATACTATACGGTGACCCATGGGTAAAGGGATTCATGCCATCAGTGGACAGTCCGAGTCTTACATTTCTCTGTTCTTGAGAGAATGTAGGGTACATTATATCCAAATACTTCCAAGCTGCAGAGTCAGCTGGATGATGATTCACTCCATCTTTCCGTCACTTTACATGATGCCACATCATGTATTTTGCAGTTTCTTCAGACATAAATAGCCTCTGCAATCTCGAAATTAACGATAAATAACATAATTGCTTCACAACTATTTTTTTCCTCTTAGTATTTGTATCTATTTGTGCATTCTCTGGTACAACCATCTCAGTTTGCTTCCATCTCAATGATTTACAAATTGTACAAGACTCTAATTTTTCATTCTCCCTCCAAACGAGCATATAATCTTTCTCGTATGCATCAATCTTCTCATAACCAAACCCTAAATTTCCAACCATTTTCTTCATTTCATAAAAAATTATCAGGCAAGTTTGCAAATGATGGAAATGATGACTTGAACTTACGGAGCAAACCATCAAAGGACACATCAGTCCATTTGTTAACATTTTTATTATTGAAAAGCCATACAATGAATGAAAGGACAGTCTCAATTTCACATCCAGGATATAAAGGTTGATTGGCATCTGACATGTACTTTTGGTATTTTATAGCTTCAACCGACGATTCCACACTGTGATCCCTAAAATATCATTTACCATCTCAGGCATACGATGATCATCTTCGGATTGTGATGGTTCTTCATGAACGTCATCATTACTCACATCCCTGACAATCACATCTTCCCCTTGATGCACCCAATTCGTGTAGCCAAACATAAATCCATCACAAATCAAATGTTCACGAATAGTAGCTCGAATATGGTATCGACCATTTACACAATTCTTACATGGACAAGGAATTCTTTCCGTTACCATGCCCACTTTTTTGAAACCAAAGTCCAGAAATCTCTCTATGCCTGCAAGATATTCTCTAGAATATCTTGGTAATTCCATCCACATCTTATCCATAATATTATGTCCCTAAATCAAATTGAACAACCATCAGAATGATATTGTGTATAGAAATCTATGATAATTAATTACCTTGAACACCAACCAGACTCCCAGTTCACTCAAACAAAACAAAAAAGGTGTATGTAAGATTTATCCCAAGTCCCCTTCCCACCACCCAGGTTGATTAAAGATAATAGAGAGAAATATACTAAAAGATTTTGTCATAACAGTTAAAATATTTAGTTTAGTTGTAAGAAAAGGAGTAGCGCTAGACAAGAGGGAGAAGGCAACAGATTCATTGCAAGATATGACTTTAAAATGGGTTTATTAGTATCACTAGCAAGCTATAGATTTCAAACTAACATTTGGTGTTAGATTTACTTTTATGTAGACCCCATAAAATAGCACCACTAGTCTCAGTCAAAAAGTCTCTCTTCTTTGTAATGCCAAAGAAGCAATCAGTCCAATTAACACAAGTCTTAGTCAGAAACTCGACTCGTTTGAAATCGACCGCCATGCTTAATCACTAATCACTACTCATCACCCTCTCTTCCGCCTCTCTAGTTTGGATGTTTCCTATCTGATATTTGTGTGTGTATATATATATATATATATACATATTTTATATACACATATGTTTATTTTCTATTATTGTATAGAGGAATTCTGGAATGATTTTTTATAATGTAGCAACAATTCTGAACTTTTTTATTTTGAAATTGAAAAGAATCGACGATATATATATATATATATATATATATATATATATATATATATATATATATATATATATATTGCTCGAAATAAGATTTAATTCTATGCATGTGTTTTACTTATAGGATTTCGTCATCAACATTATATACATGTGTATGCTTGTGTTTTGTTGGTGTTGTCTGTTCTCTCAATTTGTAAAGCCCTAGCATGTCTTCAATTGTACTGATTTTCTTGAGTAATATTCCCTTAGTTCTAAATAGTAAGAGCAAAATGATATGCAAAATGCATAATATAAAAAAAGAAAGAGAAAAAAATGGGCTCTTATATTTTGGAACCCGTGGAGTAAATTGTTTGGTGCGCCATTTTCATTTAATTTTGTTTTACGATCAATTATTAGAAATATTTTCAAGGTTTAAACTAATTCTCTATCTCCCCATATGTGTGAATGCGGTGTAGTTTAGTAAATGCAATGGGACTCTTTGAAAGTTCTATCTTTGGTGTGCCCAAGTGACCAACATTGCTGCTCGAATGGGACAAGACATACATGAAATCACATGTCTTTGCGGCATAAAAGACATACTTTCACTGACGTTGGGCTTAATTAGTGTCCTTAGTTGGGGGGTTGCTGAGGTACCTCAGATCATCACAAGTGACAGGGAGAAATCTAACGAGGGCCTATCTATCTTGTTCCTAATGACTTGGATACTAGGGTAATATATCTAATATATTTTCTTTGTAGACCTGTGCCAATAGATTCAATACTTGCTCACATAGCACCAATTGGCATTCACTCACAAACCCTATGACATTGAACCTGAACCACAGTGGCTCATAAAACACCCCACAGAAGGGTGTCCCAAAGTTAGTAAATTTAGGGCTTGTTAGAGGGAGGAGAGAAATAGAGGAAATTATAACAACTAAGGAGTAAATAAAATTGAAAACCTAAAGAATGAAATTATATCTGCTCAAACAGCCAGTCAATATGATCCTTTCAAGCCGGATGGAGTGTTGGAGTGAGACGAAGTCCGGCGAACTAGAGATGCAGAGTGACTGAGATGTAAAGTTACTGAGATAGAGTGAGAATGCTGAAGAGGTGGAGTGACTGAGATGCAGAGTAAATGAGATGGAGTGAGAGTGACTGAGATGGAGTGAGAATGCTTTGATCGAGTGACTGAGATGTTGATCGAGTGACTGAGATGTTTATTTGGGGGAAAGAATAGGAGGGATTCATGACTGATAAAAAGCCCCTTTGTGACCCTCGTTATTATCTACGCCTCCCTTATAACCCTTGTTAAAATCCCAAAAAAAGTCCTATACCGACGACCAAATTGTGACCCTCGGAATAGACTACCTTCAAAGGCATATACCGACGTTCAGACCGTGATTGTCGCTATATACATATATTACGACGGTTCCGCCCCAACCGTCACTAAATACCATCGTTATAGATTTATTTTCTAGTAGCAAAATAATTTTAGGTTTTGCAGACCAGTTAACAGTGTCACATCACTAGGTCTTTGTGCAAACCTTTTCTCGGTTGAGTTGGTGCAACCATTTAAAAATACCAACTGGCGACTCTTATAGTTAAATCGTTAACATATACATGTCGGACCTTTTCAAACTTGTTTTTTCAAACAAATCTCACTTAACATGAGAACACAAAAAGACAAGAACAAAAAGGGATAAATAAAATCCTGACGTAGACAAGTGGGGAATCTGCTTGGGACATCCAGTAAGAGGGCTTAAGCCACTATTTAAAAAACTTTTCAAAACTTTTATCATCTTGTGTGTGGATGTTGCACTTAGTGCTTCGCACCATATCTGCCTGTGATATTAGTGCTTCGTACATGTCATCATTTTCATATGGTGAGACGCGATGTATGTGAATGAATGTTGTATGGTCCCTCCACCAGGAGGCTATCCTGGCAGTGTTTTATTACTAGACTCGTCGGGAGACTAATTCCATGAGGCTCAGGAAAGGTACCACCCAGATTCACTCCAATTGAAAGATCGGATTAACTTTCCATCGAGTAAATTGCGATGATCTGGGAACCTTCATGCCAAAAAGCAGCGAGAGTAACCTAAGATAGGTTAGCCTCTAATAAACCAAATGCGGAGGGAAGTCTCTTCATACATTCCCATTTCAAATTACTTATAATTTCATTTCCATGTCAATCTCAATGAAATGGAAAATATAAAGGAATATGTGAACATGCATTCCCTTTTATATCAAAACCTGTCATGCTATCCCTGTCATTAAAACAAACTGACATCTGTTTTGCAGGATAATACTCCTAAAAAATGGACACATTACATAACATGTAACATTTCCACATTTCCCTAAGACTAAACTACATAAGTCTTTTTGTAGGGAGACGATTGGTCCCGTTACTCGTTCAAAGTCCAAGAAGGCATTAAGCCTATAGCCAAACATAGCTACATCTGGCCAGCCTAATCCTACTCCTATCTCTCGTGAGTAGTTCGATGGATTAAGCAATCAAATAACATAGTTGGTTGTTCTGCTCAAAGAATTACACAAGTCAACTCAGGGTCCATAAATACCCATACATACAGAATCCTCTGCACATGGAGGAATCCAGGGTCCGAAAAAAGAAGTTCTAACACCTGAGTCTCAGTCTGATAAGACCAACAAAACCCCTAAAATCACCCATCTTAAAGAAAATCAAGACACCGGTGATATTCAAAAGAAAGTTCTACAAATGGAAGAGACCATTAGGTCCATCAAAGGGATTGGGACAGATGTAAGTGTTTCATATTCAGACCTTTGTATCTTCCCCGGGGTTCATTATCCAGAAAAATTCAAGACTCCCAATTTTGAGAAATATGATGGATTGGGAGATCCTTACACCTACTTAAAAGTATTCATTGGATAGCTCGGATCCTATGTCAAGAATGAAAAGCTCAGAATTTAGTTATTTCAGAAAAGTCTGACTGGAGAAGCCAGAGCATGGTATACCAGATTGGATAACTCCAAAATTCATAGCTGGGAGGAGTTAGCCCATGCTTTCCTCAGTCAATACATCTTCCAAAGTCAAATAGCTCTAGACCGATATCAAATTACCAAGGTCAAGAAACAAGTCAATGAGTTGTTTAGAGAGTATGCCCAAAGATGGAGGTGTCTGGCTACTCAAGTTATCTCGTCTATGATAGAGTCTGAAATGGTGATGACCTTCATAGATATTCAAGAGGATCCATTCTATAACAGGGTCCTAGCTGGAATAGGCAAGCCATTCTCAGAAATGATCAAACATGGAGAAATGGTTGAAATGGGATTGAAATCAGGGAAGATTCAAGACCTCGCCGCATTAAAAGCTGTAGCTAAGCACATCTAGTTTGAAAGTTATGGGAACAACCTCTGGAGGGTCCATAAGAAGAAAGAAGAGGATGTTTCCTTGATACTATAAGGATAAAAAGGCAATCAAAACTTGCCTATTCAGAGGAGAAACTATTCCCCTTTTCAAGCTCAGTCTTCAAATCCTCCCTTGCCAAAGAGTGGAGAAGTCAGGCATACGAGAGTGTTCACAGCCTTAGGGGACTCACTCAAAAACATTCTCAAACTTCTGACAGCCCAAAAGAAAATTTCATCTCCTTCCACCAGCCAACCCGAGTGGAAAAGGCTTCAATTCAAGCAAGAAATGTGCTTATCATGCTAGAGCTCCAGGCCATGACACTCAGGATTGTTGGGCCCTTAAGCATAAGATCCATGATTTAATTGACAATGGTGAGATTGTGGTAACCAAACCCAACCAACCCCATGTTCAAGATAACCCTCTCCCTCAACACAAGAAAGAAGAGGTTAATATGATTAACGAAGGCAGTGGAGAGACCTCAAAGTACATCAAATATTTGGGAGGATCATCCCAAATCAGCAAGGATAATTCGGCCAAATGGGATTATTCACAATTCTAGTTCATGATGGAAAGGGAAATAAAGTCTCTCGGCGAACAAGTCAATCAATTGGCAGAACTGGTGATTCATCAATACCAAGTCACACGTCAATTATTTAGTCAGGATCATGCTAGCCTCCTTTCTCTTATTACAAGTACTCCAGCACTTATTCAAGAAAGTGAAACACAGGAGGAAACGTTTTCCAGAAAAGCAAAAGCTAAAGCCCGTCGGGACTTCGTCAATCAATGGGAATTTACCAATTTAGGCCAACCGATGGAAGAGATATTACAAATGCTGATTAATGAGGGAAAAATCACAACTCTGCTCCCTTCAGTCAACCCACGCTCAAAGCCATTTGATGCTAATTAAGTGTGCCAATACCACTCCCACTCTCGTGGTCACAACACTGAGGAATGCTGGGCACTCCGCCATCTTATTCAAAACATGATTGACAGCGGTGACCTGCAGATGGAAGATAACAACGCTATATCATCTGAGAGTGGGGACACATTTCCTTCAGGATAGAAGGGAGTCATAGTAGTTATATCATCTGAAGGAGATTTGGCTGCCACCCCACTTACAATTCAACTAATTCAGCTCAAAGGTGTTGAAAACCCTTTGAAAGTGGCTGCACCAAAGCCAATCATATTGCCGTTCAGGCCACAATATCCTATTGTTAGCCTCAAGAAAGTACCATAGAACTATGGAGAGGCTGAAGGATCAAACAAAATTGCTATAGTGTTTGAAGAAAATCCACTGTGTCTTCCTTAACGGGTGATGAAGCCTATCATCAGATCAAAGGGGAAAGCGCCTAGGGAGAAGATTGAAGAATTCCTCCGTAAGATGGGAAACAATAAAGCCAAGGTGGTTCAAAGCGTGAAAGAAGCTCCACAATAGATCTCTATTCTAGACTTGGTTTTCTCTTCAAAAGATCACCAGAAGGTCTTACTGAAAGTATTAGAAGAAGCCCATTTGCCAAAAACAGTGGATGTTGAAAAATTTCATCATCTGGTAGATCACATCTTCAACAACAATGTGATATCCTTCACCGATGATGACATACCTCCCGAAGGGACGAGTCAATACAAACTGTTGCACATAACGATTATGTCTTCCGGATATGTGGTTGGAGGAGTGCTAATAGATGGAGGATCATTCCTAAACATCTGCCCCTATGCCACATTGGAGAAAATGAACATTAATCTCAACAGGATTCGAAGTAGCCATATAATCATCAATGCTTTTGATGGATCTCGGCGAAATGCTATTGGAGAGATTGAATTGCCAATGGAATTCAATCTACAGGATACAACTTACTATTGGGAAGACCTTGGATTCATATGACAGGAGTTGTCCCGTCCACTCTTCATCAGCAACTCAAGTATATCATCAACAATAGTCTGGTCACTGTCAGTGCTGAGCCAAAATGTCCTATTCAAGGTGATATACCACTCATCAGTTCCACCTAAATTTTGCACATGAGTCTCTCTCGTCTGATGTTGCATGAATTATAGAAAGCCTCTGAACATCCCATCGTTCATCATTTGGTCGGTGTTGTTGTTTACATGAGAATTGTTGCCTTCCCGATGCACATTATTCTAGTTATTGGTCTTTGGTGACTCAACGGTCTCCTGTGCTCCATTGCTTATCTTAACATTTTCAGATGTCATTTTCAAAAACTGCCACAAAACAAGGGTTAATTGACATGCCATATATTATCTGTGACGCCCCCAAAATAGGTATACATCACTCATTATGAGTCGCCAGATATCACTCTATAAAAACCAAATACAAACTTCATTTATACAACTGTTGAATCGTAAATGCGCAGTGCGACAACAGATAAGTTGTGAGTTTCAATACAAAATCTATGTAACTCTCATGGTGCCTCGACCACAACACCTTACAAAGGTACTTTACATAAAAGTACAGTCAATAACTGTTTTAGAAATTAAAATCTTTTGGAAATGCTCAAGGAAACCTTCGTACATAGGAGGCCATGAATCTAAGTTATGATAGATATCATATGTCCAGAGAATTATCCTTGGTTGACCCAATAGATCCCAAAGAAAAACGAGAAGATTACCATCATCTTCTATCCAATGGTGAGTCTTCTCTTAACATATAACTATCTCCACTGTCTCCAAGTGAAAATTATATTTCAAATAAACTCCAAGATCATATAGGTAGTGCTCGTAGATATACTCATAAGTGGATGTGCACAACCCTGTCTTATGATAACACGGGGTTTTATGTTATTAGACATCTTGTATGATAGTGGCAAAACACCCTTCCAAAGTTGGGTTCACCTCACCCTATTCAGTTCACCAAAATTAAATATCAAATGACGTATACAATACGACACACTTATCTAAAGTTCTCAATAAAATTATTTCCATACTATTTAGGGAGAACCTCAACAGCTATAGACCACCGTTCTATTCTCCTATTATCCCTGCTCGACTCGGCAACACTGTTATTACCTGAAAGGAATTGTGAAGCAAAAGGGTGAGCACAACTAGCCTAGTAAAGAATATCATGACTAAAGATAATTAAATTATCAATAGCCTTTGTCAATAATAAATCAGAGATTTAGAACACATGGTAGATGATAAAACTTTTCAACCATAGTTGCGGTGAACGAGCAATCCATTAAAGAGTCAAATAGACCATCGTGTCTATTATCTTCTCCATGTTAAAAGTCCACCAATAATGTTTTATCCTCGTAACATCAATCAATAATTCCTGTCCACAATTATATGAATAACTCATAATCATAATTGTGATTCTGAATTCCTTTTCGCACCGTGACGAAGATAATTTACATCACCTATCTTCACCGAAACATCAAAATTATGGTTATACCAAATCACAATTCCTGCTCATAATCATACTAATAAATTCATCTTTGCACTACGACCAAAGATATACAACTGTATAACCAATAATCAACAGTTCATCTTTGCACTACATGCCAAAGATATACAATTGTAAAACTAATAATGCTTAGACTCAGCTTAATAGTATCACAACCACGAATTATCCATGCACTACGGGCCAAGGATATTCGTGTTTTCCATTACGGTCATGATTATACCGATCAATCCCTGGTCATAATTATACCAAGTCCATCTATGCACTATGGGCCAAAGATGACTTTTACCAAATCATTTATAACATTATGGTCATGATTATACCGAATAATCCCTGGTCATAATCATACCAAGTCCATCTATGCACTACAGGCCACAGATGACTTTCAACACAACACAAGCATGAGAATGATGACAATGATATAAGCATTAATTAAACGAAAACAAGGATAAATATTAAAGACTTTAAATTTATCCAAATATTATCGATTACTTAATAAACTCATAATCTAATATTATTAATATTATAACAATATTTTAATCACTTCTTAAACTTATAAATAATTTATTTCAATTGTTTACACTTTACCAAATAATGCATTTAATCATTCAAAAATGCCATACTCATAAGATTTCATCACCAATGATCAAATCCCTCATCAAAAATCTGCATATACCCTATATAGGATTTCTAAGCCATAAAATCCTATTTTCCAACTTTGTTACTTCACATAACATACTTAACTCATTTACTCATAACTAGATCATTTTCATAAAAAATACCAAATCAGTCCCAAAAATATTCATTTTCTGGAATTTAGCAGAATATAGTCCCATATTGAACACATATTTTTCTTGGAATTTTTAAAATTCATTTACTATTTTTCAAAAATCAATTTTTAATTAATTCCTTAAGAAATTAGCTACGTCAAGTTTAACTTCAGAAATTCCCAAATCTTGGAAGGATCTTACACATGTTAGCGTGAGCTTCCAGTTCAAATTTCATGGTCATCGGAGTTATAGAACTCCGGTTATAGCATTTTTCGTCGGAAAAACCTAAATATTGAAATAGTCATAACTTGCTCATTTTAAGTCGGAATGAGCTCATTTTTGGACAGGAGGTACTTTATACAATATATTTCCATGTCCCAAAAGGCGGGAATTTTTCTCACAAATTAAGTTATCGAAAATGCCCTTTTAAATTTCTAGGCAGTAGCTTTTTCATAATTTGCAGCTTTTGACTCCTTTGCTAAAATCAGTCCACACAAAAATTTACAACATCTTTTCCAGTGATTCCATTTGGATAAGTTAGAAAACTCATAGATCTAACTCTAGAACTTGACCACACTAAAAAATTTGAGATATAATAGGAGATATGGTCAATTGAATTTCATGTTCCATTTTCACCAAAATCTGATTTTCAACCCTTTGTGATTTCTAAGAAACTTTCATGTTTTCACATAATAACCAACATAACTTATCATAACACTTACTAATACTACATATACCCATGATTTTCATCAGTCCAATGCTTTTATTATGACTTTCATCATATTCCACGTAAACAGATCATTTTCAAAATTTAATCAGGAATGAATACAAATGATCATTCACCATGCATGCAGTAATCCACATATACAAGTTATTCCAACAGAATAATAAAGAACGGAACAACTGAAGAATTCACCATGCATGCAATAGATCGCATAGACAGGTTATTCTCAACAGAATAATAAAGAATGGTACCAAGTCAGGCGTAATTCGCACCGACATGATATTCCAACAGAATAATAAAGAACGGAACCAGGTCATACGTAAACTCACAGACAAGATATTCCGACAGGATAATAAAGAATGGAATAATAGAATAATTTCACCATGTATGTAGTACTTCGCATAGATAGGTTATTCCAACATAATAATAAGGAATGTAATAATAGAAGAATTTCACTATGTACATAGTAGTCTGCGTATACAGGTTATTCCAACAGAATAATAAAGAATGGAATAACAGAAGTTCTATTCATTAATACGAAAGAAATAATACCCCTTACGAGTACAACAAATAATATCCCTTACCTTAGAACAAACTAGATATAGGAGTAGTGAAGTAGCAGAATACTTTTCTTCTTTCTCTCTATAGTTTTTCTCTCTAGAGTTTCAGTGAATTCGTAAGAAATAATGAAGGAATGAGCTTCTATTTATAGGAGAATGGACTGAATAGTAACTAATCCCTGAACGATCTAGATTGATTTACTTTTAAACGGACGGTCCAGAATGGTTTACTATAAAATATTCTAATAAAACAGAATCTTTTAAATAAAATATAATATATTCTATTTATAATCTAATAAAACGAATAACTTTATAAAAGTATTCTATTTTATATAAAAAGATTTTACTATGCAAACACTATGCATAATAAAATATAATATATTCTAATTATTATCTAATAAAACAAATAACTTTATAAAAGTATTCTGGTTTATATAAAAAGATTTTACTATACAAAACACTATGCATAATAGAATATAATATATTCTATTTATAGTCTAATAAAACGAATAACTTTATAAAAGTATTACATTTTTTATATTAAAAGCTTTTACATTTTATTACATTAATAATACTAATAAAACAAAACTTCATCATCATTATTATAATTCACACTATTAATCGACCAAGTCGTTCCTAGGAAAGAGGGGGCTTTCCAATAAGGATTTCTCCCTATTGGCGCGCAATTAGGTTACCAAACCTCTCCTTAGCAGAACTTCTAGACATCGTTAATATTGCAAATAATAATATTAACAACTTTGTTATATAAATTATTGATTTAATAATATATAAAATATCGACAATAATTGAATCAAACTTAGTGACTTCTCACGTAACTTCTCACGTAAGCATTAATAATCAATACCGTGTGCTATTACGCAACCACGCGTATTTTACCACCGATTATTTTATGAAAACTTGCTTACTTTGAAAAATTTTCAAATGTCACCCTTAACTTTAAACTTTTATTAATTTAACTATTTACCAAAATAGAAAAATTGAATACTTTTATTTCATAAAATTCGGGGTCTCACATTATCCCTATATTCTGCCAACCAATTAAATAATAATTATGCTTAGGTAGGTCATACTAGCGAATGATTTACCCATCTCTCCCCTTCTAGTTCTAGTTTCACATCTCAGCTAGGGATCATATCCCTAAGCTCTGATACCAACTGTGACGCCCCCAAAATATGTATACATCACCCATTCTGAGTTGCCAAATACATGGTAAAAAATTCAAATACAACTTCATTAATACAATACGACAAATGTAAGCTGAGAGTTTTAACACGAATATTATCTCGTAGACAATATCCAAACTCAAATAGAATCCTCATTATAATTATTATCACACAATTTTATAAAATAGTGAGGACTACTATAGCTACCATCTTGGACCATCACTCTGTTCCCCGACTAGTCCCAGCTATATTCTCATTTCCTAAAGAGAACAATGAAAGCAAAGGGTGAGCTCAACTAGCCCAGTAAAGAATATTATGACTAAGATAATGCAGAATAAATTATCGTTAGTCTTCAACAATGTTAAACTGATAGAATATAATAGACAACAAGTTTAACTAAAGCAGAATAAACAATCCATTAGAAAAGTCAAGTAGAGCATGATATCTACTATCTTCTATGATTTAAAAGTTTATCATTAATTTTATCGCTGAGACTCAGCTTAATAAATAATCCACATCACTAAGTTATCCATGCACTACGGGCCAAGGATATTCGTGTTATCACCAATGGTCATGATCATGCCAATAACTATCCATCAATGCATTACGGGTCAATGAGGACTTTTACCACATCATTTGTAACATTACATGTCATGATTATACTGATACATAATCATAATCATACCCAATCAACAGTCCATCTCTGCACTACGGGACAAAGATGACTTTCATCACAATATAAGCATGAAGATGATGACAATGATATAATAATTCAATTAAATAAAAGTAAAGGATAAATTTTAAAGATTTATAATTCAATTTATCCAGAATTCAATAATGTCCAAATTGTCAACATGACACTGCTTTGTAGAGTAAAATTCAAGAATAATATTGTATCAAAAATAATTTGGACAGAAAAGAAATCAATTTTTGTCATGAATAGAACCTCGGGTGAATAGTACCCGAGTGAATAGTACCCCATGAATAGTACTTCAAGAATAGTACCCCGTGAATAGTATCCCGGCATGAAAAGATCAAAATTTATCAAGAATGTCCAGAAAAATATTTTAGTGGAACGATACTAGATGAAACACAAATTTTAAAGATATTTCACTAATTTCAAGGAGTATAGAAGCAATACTTTAACAAAATGAGTGTAGAAATCGAAATCTGAAATGAAATAATATTACTTACATACTACAGAGTATGGAAGAAAATATTATTTCTTACGAATGTTGAAAAAATAATAATATCCCTTACCTTAAAATGAGAGTATTTCTGAAAGGTAGGGCAACGATATTCTTGAAGAAAACTTATACTGTTTTCTACGCTCAAAGCTTCCTTAAACTCAAAAGAAATATGTGACGCCCCCAAAATAGGTCCACAGAACCCATTCTTAGTCGCCAAGTACATGGTACAGAAAACAACTACAACTTCATTAATACAATTGTCGTGCAAAATACGACAACACATATGCCGTGAGTTTTAATACAAATATTCTCTTCTAGACAATATCCAAACTCAAATAAAATCCTTATTACAATTATTGATACAGTATTTTACAAATAGTGAGAACTGCTAAACAACTGTCCCTAACATCACCCCACACCCCGACTAGTTCCCGCTATATTCTCGCCTCCTGAAAAGAAAAATGGAACAAAAAAGAAAAGGATGAGCTCAACTAGCCCAATAAAAAATATTATGACTGAGATAATGAAAAACAAATTATCGTTAGCCTTCAATAAATCAAATAAAATATAATGGACAAAAAGTTTAGATCAATATTCGCAGCGGAAATAACAATTCATTAGAAGAGTTAAGTAGAGAATGAAGTCTACTATCTTCTACTATTTACAAGTCCATCATTAATATTTTATCCATGTGTTATCATTCAATATACATCTTGAACCAAATATTCATCTTTGCACTACGGGCCAAAAATATTCATTTGTATCACCAGTTGGTCATATTCATCTCAACACTTGCCCATCTTTCCACTACAGGCCAATTATATTCATCAAGTAATTATTTATCTTTGTACTACAAGCTAAAGATATTCAATTATATCACCATCTAGGACTGAAGATGATAAAAATATTTTAAAAAAAATGAATCTAGTGAGATAAAAGGACAAAGATTAGGGATTCATACTTTAGTTTGTCCAAGTTCAAAAATACTCCATAATAAATAATTGTGGAGCAAAATTCAAGAATGAAGATCAAAATAGGGATATAATCAAAGATAGTAACCATAATAGACAACTTGGACAAAGAAAAGAAAATTTAATTTTTCTGTGAATAGTGTCGTATTCGTGAATAGTGTCGTATATGTGAATAGTAACCTCTATATGAAAAGGTAAAAATTTCACAATAAAATTCATATTAATATTTCGGTATAATGATATTAAAAGAAATAATATCATTTATGAAAAAAAATAACATCCTTTGTCTTAAAAGAATAGTCCTTCTGGCTGGAATATTGGATATAATACTAAAGGAAACTTGCACTGAATAATAACACTCAAAGTATTTAAAAACTCACAAAAATACGCTTGATATTATAGAGAGAGAAACTTCTGATTCTGGTGTGATTTTCAATTCTAACCTAAGCACCCTATTTATAGGAAAATGTTTAGAACGCCAAAACAGAAAATTTAATAAAATAATATATTTATAAAATTTTTTTTGCACACCTCCTTGACCATTTCATCAGCCCACACAAGTGGGGCCCACCTCACAAAAATGTTTTTATTAAGAAAATATTTATAACCCCAAAAATCAATTTAGACCCAATATTCTGGAACATTAATAATTCATAATAAATAGCCCATTTATTAGAAAAATACGAATTTAATATCCATTCCATAGGAAATTTAATTCTCTACAACTTTGTAGAAGAAAGTATTTCCAAATTCTAAACGGAAAATGATCGAAATCCACATACGAATGATCTTAGAGGCTATAATCAAATTTCAGTCAAAAATGGGGCCCACCAATATATTTAACATATTTTTGTAACAAAAATATTCTGGACCCAATTTGCTTTCTTCCTCCTCATTTATTCATATATCGTGCATTCATTGTAAAAATATCACCGTTATTATATTATTATATTATTACATCAGACACTTATAATGTAATATTACAATAATATATTTGAATGAATTATTTTATCAAAGAAGATAAAATATCAACTCTTAATAATTTTCTCTTTAAAAATTTCTCCATTAAATAAATATTTTCTTATCATTATTATTAATAATTAATTATTCATAAATAATATACTGAGAATCACAATAATGACAACTGTGTCGTTTCCAGAAAGAGGGGCATTTCGATAAGGATTTCTCTCCATCTTGGCGCAATAATTAGGTGACCAAACCCCTTTTCTAGAAAGAACTTCCTTAGACATTGCCAATAATGCTATCTAATAATATTATTCAAATAATATGAATTATTGATATGTTAATTGAAAATATTGTGCAGTGACAATTATTGAATCAATAATATAAAATATCAACGTAGCAATTCTTGAATCAATAAAATAAAATATTGAACATTAATTACTTTAACAATTATTGAGTAGTGACTTCTTACGTAAGAATCAATAATTAGAATTATTGTGCAATACCGTGTGCTACTGTGTAACACCGCGTATTACTATATTTTAACAACCGGGTATTCCAACAGTTTTAACGGTAACAACTATGCCGTTATTTATAAAAAACTCATACTTGTCGTTTTCTTTATCCGACAATTTTTCGTTATGGGGCCCACAATTCGCTGCGCCGTCGTACGAATATTCCCCGATAACAAGAATATTTCACAACCAAGTGGATATTTCTCGACAACAATTAGTATTTTATAACCACTTGCCTTTTAATATATTTGCGCATTTTACCCATAACTAACCACATTAATCAAATCAACCCATTACTATTTCAAAATAGAGGAAATTCAATTTTATAAAAAGTTTGGGTCTTACAACCTCCCCTCCTTATGAAATTTCCTCCTCGAAATTAATGTACATACCTGGTGTTTTGAAAAGGTGAGGATACCTGACTTTTATTTACGATTCCAACTCCCAAGTCATTTCCTCAATAGCACGGTTCCTCCACAAAACTTTAACTTGTGGTATAACCTTTGTGCGTAGGACATGCTCCTTCCTATTCAAGATCTTGACAGGTACCTCCTCATACGTTAAATCTTCGGCTATCTCGTCTGGTTCCAACTCAATAATGTGGTTTGGGTCTTTCACATATTTACAAAGCACAGATATGTGAAAAATATTATGAACACGAGACATGCTTGGAGGTAATGCGAGTCTATAGGCCACATTTCCTACTCGATCAAGAATCTCAAATGGACCAATAAATCGTGGATTGAGCTTTCCTCTCTTCTCGAATCTTGTAACTCCCTTCCATGGAGAAACACGTAATAATACATGATCCACAATATTAAATTCCACATCCTTTCGATGAAGATCCGCATAATTCTTTTGTCGATCTTGTGCCATTTGTATACGTTGTTGGATTATTTGGATCTTTTCTGTAGTCATATGTACCAACTCTGGTCCCAACAATATTGCTTCACCCACCTCATCCCAACATACTGAAGAGTGACACTTTCGTCCATACAATGCTTCGAATGGAGCCACACCTATACTTGCTTGATAACTGTTGTTGTAGGAGAATTCCACCAATGGTAAGTACTTATCCCAACTCCTTTTGAAGTCTAGAGCAAAAAGTCTTAATAGATCTTTAAGAGTTTGAATAGTCCTTTCCGATTTTCAATCCGTTTAAGGATGGTATACCGAACAGAATCGTAAATCCGTGCCCATAGCTTTCTATAAGATAACCCAAAATCATGAAGTGAATCTCTGGTCTCGATCAGGAAATATGGATACTGGCATACCATGCAATCTCACAATCTCATTTATGTATATACGAACAAGTCATTCAAGTGAATAAATTTCTCGTATAGGCAAGAAATGAGCAGACTTGGTTAATCTATCGACAATGACCCAAATTGCATCTATGCCTTGAGAAACCTTGGGAAGACAAGTAACGAAATCCATGTTAATGTGCTCCCACTTCCATTCTGGAATCTCAAGTGGTTGCAATGGACCCTTTGGCACTTGATGCTCTGCCTTAACACGTTGACAAGTTAAACATCTTGAGATAAACTTCACAATCTCTCTCTTCATATTGCTCCACCAAAATGTATGTCGAAGATCACAATACATTTTAGTACTTCCAAGATGAATTGCAAATGGTGTGTTGTGTGCCTCCATCATGATTTTATACTTCAAATCACAGTCGTTAGGAATACAAAGTCTGGAGTTGACTCGAAGTATTCCTTCTTCATCAGTTTTTGCTTCTGGAATAACACCTTCTTATACTTTCTTCTTTATACGCATCAGCTCTGGGTCTGTGGCTTGAGTAGTTTTAACTTTATCGATTAAAGTCGGTTCTACTCGTATATTTGATATCATCACGTGGGTACTTGGAGACTTTAACTCTATCTCCATCCTTTGTAAGTCATACAAAATGGGTCTTTGTATTAACAACATCGCACTCATACTCGCATATGATCTTCTACTCAATGCGTCAGCTACCACGTTTGCTTTTTCAAGATGGTATTGAGTGGTATGATCATAATCTTTCAACAGTTCAAGCCAACGTCGTTGCCGCATGTTGAGCTCCTTTTGGGTGAAAAAATATTTGAGGCTGTTACGATCTAAATATATCTCTATTTTCTCCCCATATAGATAGTGCCTCCAGATTTTTAACGCGAAAATGACTGCTGCTAACTCTAGATCATGAGTAGGATAATTCCTTTCATATTCTTTGAGTTATCGCAAGGCATAGGCTATGACTTTCCAATGTTGCTTGAGAACACATCCTAAACCTTTGCCTGAAGCATCGCTGTAAATGACAAATCCCTCCGAACCAGATGGTAAACAGGTGTCGAAATATGTCTCCTCCTAAGTTCTTGGAAGCTCTTCTCACATTCCTCACTCCATTCGAATTTTGTATCTTTTCGAGTCAGCTGAGTTAATGGAGTAGCGATTTCAGAAAATCCTTCCTCGAATCTCTGATAATAACCAGCTAAGCCTAGAAGCTACGTATTTCGAGTACTGACTTAGGTTGCTCTCAACTATGACTCATCTCCTAACCTTGGATAACACGTGACAGTGGCACTTAACAGTTTACCACCACACAAATATGGCGTCCCCTACAGAGAGTCTAGCTTTGGTGTATTCCACAAAGAAAATCACCAGATAGAGGCTCGGGTACCAACTCTTATGGTTGGGTTTTTAACTCCTAAAGTTCAATAGGAGCCATTTGATATGAGATTTTAGAAATAGGTTTTGTACCGATTTCAAGGTCAATACAAAATTCAATTTTCACGCTCTGGGGGTAGGCCATGAAGTTCTTCAGGAAATACGTCAAGAAATTCACTAACAACAGAAATATTATTCAGATCTGACGTATTTTTGTTTAAATCCATGACATGGGCTAAGAAAGCTTGACATCCATTTTTTAATAAACGAATGACTTTATGGCTTGATATAATAATGATTAACTTTAGTGGTCTGGTTGCTTGAATTCGCATAACAGGTTGGTTAGGAATATGAAAACTAACGACCTTACAAAAATAATCAATTTTGGCATGAGGAGTAGTTAACCAATCAATCCCTAAAATCACATCAAATGCAAGTATCTTTAAAGAGATGATATCAACAGGTAATGTGATGGCCCCAACTTGAATCAAACAAGATTTATAAATAGTGGAGGTAATGAAAGTTTCTCCTAACGGAGTTTCAACATATAATTCAAAGTCTAATTTCTCAGGAGTTAAGTTCAAATGTTGAGAACAAGCAGGAGAGATAAAAGAATGGGTAACCAATATCTAATAAGGTATAAACTTCACAATAGTTTATGATTAGCTTACTCGTGATCACCTCGTTCGGGTTCCTCGCATTTTGGGCAGTCACGACAAACGCTCTTCCTGGAACGACCGACTTTGACTTGTCTGGGACAGCCTTTGGTGTCATCGTCTAAACTGGACTTAACTTCGTTATAGAGTACATTCCACCCTCAATTGCTTCGTCACATTCTTGATCTATAATTTCAATCATTACTCTCCGATCCATATCGAATTGGGGTTAACCGCTCTGCACAGGGTAATTCCAAACTCGATGTTGGATTTTCCTAATTGCTGTCCAAAAAGTAAAATCCATTTCATCTATTTTGGCCTTCTTAGATCGGACGTCTTTTTCTACAATATCAACGCATCGTGCGGATTTTACCCATGCATCCTCCATTCTCATTCATTTAGTTGTTTCTATTTTCATCATAACTTTGATCATAGCAGTCTTAGATTCCAGCTCTAATATCATATGCTTTGCCAAATAGTGCTTCTGTTCAAGCATCGCACATTGGATAACATATTTTTAAATTATTGCATCCCTTTGCTCCACGACCGCCTGCCGTTCTTCAGCCTGCTTTTCTAACTCATGAATACGATTTTGCAATTCTATAATTTGATCATAAAGTTCTCCTAATAAATCCTCCTCAGGTTCCTCTTCTTCCTCACTCTCAGCTGCTACCTCTGCGATTAGCTCGGGTGCAACTATTAATTCTTCACTCACCACATGGATATCTCTAATTTCTTCTTCGCCTGACATCACATTATCCTGGTTGGTGATTAGAGGTGTCTCAACGGTCTCATTCACTACATTGTTAATATTTTCAGCTGCCATTCTCAAATACTGCCATAAAACAAGGGTTAATTAAACAAATTAACATGCAATATAATATCCTTATATTCTAACCGACCAACAAATAAGCTTAGGTAGGACACTAGCGAAGGATTTACTCGTCTTCCCCTTCCTAGTTCTACTCCCAGATCTCCACCAGAGATCATATCACTAAGCTCTGATACCAACTGTGACGCCCCCAAAATAGGTCCACACAACCCATTCTGAGTCACCAAATACGTGGTACAGAAAACAACTACAACTTCATTAATACAATTGTCATACAAAATATGACAATACATATGCCGTGAGTTTTAATACAAATATTATCTTCTAGACAATATCCAAAATCAAATAAAGTCCTCATTACAATTATTGATACACTATTTTACAAATAGTGAGGACTACTAAACAACTGTCTTGAACCATCAGTCCACACCCCGATTAGTTCCCGCTATATTCTCCCATCCTGAGAAGAAAAATGGAACAAAAAGGAAAAGAATGAGCTCAACTAGGCCAGTAAAGAATATTATGACTAAGATAATGAAAAACAAATTATCGTTAGCCTTCAATAAATCAGATAAAATATAATGGACAACAAGTTTAGATCAATATTCAGAGCGAAAATAATAATTCACTAGAAGAGTTAAGTAGAGAATGAAGTCTACTATCTTCTATGATTTAAACGTACATCATCAATATTTTATCCCTGTGTCATCAATAAATATACATCTTGAACCAAATATTCATCTTTGCACTACGAGCCAAACATATTCATTTGTATCACCAGTTGATCATGTTCATCTCAATACCTGTCCATCTTTGCACTACAGGCCAAAGATATTCATCAAGTAATCATTTATCTTTGCACTACAGGCCAAAGATATTCAGTTATATCACCATCTAGAACTGAGGATGATAAAATTATTTTTAAAAAAACGAATCCAGTGAGATAAAAGGACAAAGATTAGGGATTCGTACTTTAGTTTGTCCAAGTTCAAAAATACTCCATAATAAACAATTGTGGAGCAAAATTCAAGAATGAAGATCAAAACATGGATACAATCAAAGATAGTAACCATAATAGACAACTTGAACAAAGAAAAAAAAATTTAATTTTTCTATGAATAGTGCCGTATTCGTGAATAGTGCCGTATACGTGAATAGTAACCTCGACATGAAAAGGTAAAAATTTCATAATAAAATTCATATCAATATTTCGGTATAATAATATTAAAAGAAATAATATTATTTATGAAAAAAATAACATCCCTTACCTCAAAAGAATAATACTTATGGCTGGAATATTGGATATAACACTGAAGGAAACTTGCACTGAATAATAACACTCAAAGTATTTAAATAATCACAAAAATACGCTCGATATTATAGAGAGAGAAACTTCTGATTCTGGTGTGATTTTCAATTCTAACCTCAGCATCTTTTTTTATAGAAAAATGCTTATAACGCCAAAGCAAAAAATTTAATAAAACATTATATTTATAAAAAAAAATTCGCACACCTCCTTGACCATTTCATCAGCCCACACAAATGGGACCCGCCTCATAAAAAACATTTTTATTAAGAAAATATTTATAACCCCAAAAATCAATTTAGACCCAATATTCCGGAACATCAATAATTCATAATTAATAGTATGAATTTTATGCCAATTCCATAGGAAATTTAATTTTATACAACTTTGTAGAAGAAAGGTTTTTCATATTCTAAACGAAAAATGACCGAAATCCACATACGAATGATCTTGCAGGCTATAATTAAATTTCAATCAAAAATGGGGCCCACCAACATATTTAACATATTTTTTGTAACAAAAATACTTTGGACCCAATTTGCCCTCTTCTTCCTCATTTATTCATATATCGTGCATTCATTGTAAAAATATCACCGTTATTATATTATTACATCATACACTTATAATGTAATATTACAATAATATATTTAAATAAATTATTTTATCGAAGAAGATAAAATATCAACTCTTAATAATTGTCTCTTTAAAAATTTCTCCATTAAATAAATATTTTTTTATCATTATTATCAATAATTAATTATTCACAGATAATATTACAGAATCACAATAATGACAACTAGGTCGTTCCCAGGAAAGAGGGGGCTTTTCGATAAGGACTTCTCCTTACTGGCGCTCAATTAGGTGACCAAACCTCTTTCCTAGAGAGAACTTCCTTAGACATTTCCAATAATGTTATCTAATAATATTATTCAAATAATATGAATTATTGATCTGATAATGGGAAATACTGTGCAGTGACAATTATTGAATCAATAATATAAAATATCACCGTAGTAATTATTGAATCAATAAAATAAAATATTAAACAGTAATTACTGTAACAATTATTGAGTAGTGACTTTTTACATAAGAATCAATAATTAGAATTATTGTGCAATACTGTGCAACATCACATATTACTGTATTTTAACCACAAGGTATTCCAACAGTTTTAACGGTAACAACTACGCCTTTATTTATAAAAAACTCATACTTATCGTTTTCTTCATCCGATAGTTTTCCGTTATGGGGCCCACAAATGGCTGATTCGTCGTACGAATATTCCCCGACAACAAGAATATTTCACGACCAAACGAATATTCTCCGACAACAATGAATATTTTATATAACTTGCTTATTTAAAATATTTGCGCATTTTACCCATAACTAACCACATTAATCAAATCAACCCCTTACTATTTCAAAATAGAGGAAATTCAATTTTATAAAAAGTTGGGGTCTTACAAAATATGCTCAATATTATAGAAGAATAATTTTCTGATTTTGGTGTGATTTTTATTCCTAAACTAAGCATTCTATTTATAGTAAAATGGCAGGATACCATTTGAATTTAGAAAATCACGAACGCACAGTAACAGTCACGAGAATCGGCTGAATTTTTTTGATTTTACTATATAAACACTATGCAGACACTATGCATAATAAAATAAAATATATTTTATTTTTTATAAAAAATAAAACTTATTATAAATATATATATGGGTAAGTGAGGGTCCATATAATAAGCCAAATTTACAACAAATACTTCATAAAAATCCCCTCTATTTATCTCAATTCACTTGGCTTCACAAAACATATTTTTAATAACATTCATCATTAATATTATAACTCAGAATATTAACAATCAGATCATTCCCAGGAAAGAGGGGGATTTTCGATAAGGATTTCTCTTTATTGGCACGCAATTAGGTGACCAAATCCCTTTCCTCGACAGAACTTTTTAGACATCGTCAATAATGCAAATAATAATATGAATAACTTTGTCATCTCAATTATTAATTTAATAATATAAAATATTATGACAATAATTGAGTAAAACTGAGTGACTTCTCACGTAAGCATCAATAATCAAAGATTCTGTACAATACCGTGTGCTACTATGCAACCACACGTATTACTGTACTTTTATCACCAGGTATTTTAACAATTAACGGTAAAATTTTCGCTGTCATTTTTATAAAAAGATATTTTTGTCATTTTGTAACTCCGACAGTAATTCTGTTGTGTGGTCCATCAATGATTGTGTCGTCATACGAATATTCCCGAATATTCCCCGACCAATCGAATATTTTATAACAACTTACTTACTTTAAAAAAAATTATAAATATTACCCACGACTATAACATTATATCAATCCACACCTTAATATTCAAAAATGATATTTAGAGAAAAATTTATCTTTATTCATAAAAGTTGGGGTCTTACATTATTACTATTTTATTAAGTTAATTCCCAAAGGAATTTGGAAATTAATTAATAAAGGTACTCTCAATTATTTCTAATTGGATTAGGAGCCTAATTATATAAACGAGTTTAATTAATTAAATCAAAACCATATTCTAAATAGTTTAGGAGGGTTGCCTACATCTATAAATAAGAACGTCTTATTATTAATTAAGGTTAACACACTTTATTCCAAGAGTTGGGAGAGTATACATATTTGATAGAGATAGAATTAGGGTTTTACCAAACACCCATCTTCTTGAATATTTGTTCTTCCTTGGTGGATCACCTCTAGAGGCCAAACAATTAGGTGGCTAACGTTGATCAAAGGAAAGAATCAATCCCGCTGAATTTAAGTTGAACATGAAAAGGAATTAGGTGAACCCGTATCCGAGGAAGCTTGTCTCTACAAGGGTATGAATCTAATCTCCATCTCTTTTCATCTAATTAATAATTGTGCATAAAGAATGATCCGGATATATGGTTTATAAAATTTTAAAACTCTGATTTTTCATGCTTATGCTCTATATATGTAATTTGTTACATATTCATGGATATTACAAACCTAACAAATATGACTTAATATACATTAAGCAACTATATTTCTAGATCAAAAGAATAAATTTTATTGATGTATTTTAAATAATTGTACAGAGTATGAGAATTTATAATAGTTAAAATTTACAAAGAATTTATACATTTTATACCACTAATTTTACCTATCTCCTCCCTCTCTTGGGCTTTAGCTTTGTAGGATCTCTGCACTCTGCTTCTCTTCTACGATAATATGTCTCTCTCTCTCTTTAGCTTTTCTTGTATGAATCTTTTGCATAGAATTCCTCCGACCAAGATCACACATATAAATTTATTTTTCACCTTCAATGCGAATCCCCTGAATATTTCTGTTGATAAACATCGGATCGCCAGATGGAAGTCGTGTACCTGTTGGAGTAATTGAAATTGACAACTCTGGTCTTGATGAAGAAGGAGGACCTGGACCCATATGAATTGCTACTTGAAGTGGAGGAATTGATGATTGCATACATCACCTTTTTTTTGTCCCTCTGCCTTGGTTTCTCCCCTTGACTAGTTCTCTCCCCCATTTTTTAGCATCCCGACCTTAAAGTAGAGCATGAATTTTGTTCGAGAGCTGCCAGACACTTTTAACAAGAGCATATCTGTTCTTTTGTAACCTGGCTTCAGTTTATTCTCGTTTCTGATGAACAAGAGCTATAACATGATCTATTCATTCTAAAGAACTATATTTTCTTTCCATTGAGTGCATCACCATGCCTTTGAAGTCGTTGAGCGAAGAGCTGAGTTCAAAAACTTTGTTAGAGAGGAATTTTATTAATTATGCATTTATTAGCTGGAGAGAAACGACAACAACCTTATGAGCAGATATCTCCTTTAAGAAGACCTCATCCCTTTTGTTTAGATTTTCATAAATATCCTTAAAAAGATCTTTCATGCACTTCCCAAACTCTTTGCCCATTTCTCCATGGGCTTTAGAAGTAATTTCATTAATATGCTTCAAGCTTGTTTGTATCCCAATGTTTGTTTCCTCAAGAGCTTTAACTAGCTCATCCACAATGAGGTTCATCAACTTGGCCAATTGGGGCTTAGAGGGGATAACAAAAACACACTCAAGAATAATGTTCAACATATCTTCTATTCAAACCTTATCACTTTGAGAAATTTTAGATAGCAAATGTAAGATTAAAATATTCATTATTTGAAGATGAGGGAATATCTGTACGAGAGGTTGAAGGAATATCTAGTTGAATAGTATTTACACGTGGTGAAGGAATATCTAATTTTTAAGTATGTATAGAAGTTTTACTTTGTACATCAATTGTAGGGTGTCGAGACTCTGTGATGGGGATTTAGAATTTATGGGAATGGGTGAGGATTGTATAGAATGAATGTGTATGGGAGATGGAGTATTAAATACATCAATCATAGGTTTTTGAGACTCTACGATTGGGGAGTTACTCTATGACTAGAGAGTTAGGTTCATATACATCAATCTTGGGGGTGTTGAGACTCCACGATCTGTGAATGGATAGAAGGAGTAAAGGGTTTCACAAAGATCGTTGAGGGGGATTCTACGATTTTCGTCATAGCAAGAAAAGAACGAATGAGGATAATGAATATCAAATAAAGAATTAGGAACGAATGTTACGTTATTATATGCACATGAAGAAGAGGAGGGCTTATAGCAGATGGTTCGGGTGGCATAATTTAGAACTCTTGGAAAATTTTGGGCCACCAACTTTAGATTGGGATATCTAGAGAAATTCCATTTAATGAAGCTTTGATCTCCATAATCTGTTTCTCTCACCATCTATATTGATCATAGACGGTGGTCCTTCTATCTATCTCTAAGTCATAGTAGGGAGCGTAAAAGGAGTCTTTTAAGTCCATAACTCGTATTTTTCCCTCTCATGTTCTTATGAACTCATTATGAAAAAGAAGATGAGAGGTTTCTGGAATCTCTCTCCTTGTTAGAACTACCCACCTTATCGCAGGTTCAACCTTTTTAGATTTTTTTGTAGGGCATCTTTGAATAAACATTTGTTGCTCCCCCTTAGAGCCTGGATCACCAGGCCTGATTACTAGAGGGTTGGTTGCTCTTCCGATGTCAGGTGTAGACACTAAAAATTTTGCATTCTTGTTACTAACCATGCAGGAGGGCAGAATCATCTTTATCTTCCAGAGACAACCCTGAAAGTTAAAATCATCAAATCCAACCCTGATTACAACCCCGAGAGATCAAATCCAGCCCCAATGATAACCCCGGGAGATTAAATCTAACCCCAGGGACAACCCCAAGAGATCAAATCAAATCCCAGAGATAACCCCGGGAGATCAAATCGAACCTTGGGAGATCAACTCAAAACCCCACAAACAACCCTAAAAAACATCAAACCAACCTCAGAGACAACCCTGAGGACTGTCAAAAGTCAACGACAATCCAATCTCAGAGACAACATTGAGAAAAGACAGCTACAACTGCATCAAGCCCAGAACCACCCGGGAGGGGAAAATAGTAATTTTTCCAACTTAACATCAATTTTCCCAAATCACTACAAAAGAAGTCATTCAGAACCATAACATTAATCCTGAGTGAAAACATCACAAGATAGCTCAACGGATGGACCGCAAAGACTTGAAGATCTGGTCATGGACCCATATTCCCGAATTTGGAAAATGTCAAATCCCATGTCATTGTGTAGCTCTCATTAAGGGCTTTTCGAAAAGGTATTGCACGCCTCTATCGGATTACTGGATTGAATTTTATGAAACACGCGAATTAGCTTCCGAGATCGAGCAGTCTCAATTTCACTACAGGATTTGCGAATGAATGCTGGACTGGGCCACCTCGAATGGCGTGAGCCGCATGCGGGGAGACCCGCACGTACGGTTTTTAGGGGGATCTGGTCGAAAGACCGGCCGGCGCCCACCCGACTAGAGGGACTGAGAAATTAATAGAGTACAAAACTTATCTTCAAGCTTTACCTTATTCTGATCGTTCAGAGGGCGATCGCGGGGTCACTGAATGAAGTCCTCCGTTTCTTTCGGAGGTGCTGCTGACCCAGCGCGAGGCAGAGATGACTAAGTGACATATGGAATATGGCGACGACAACAGCATGTCGTAGAAGGAGATAACAAGTGGAGCCAACGACCCACTAAGACTAACGTATCTACAACTACATCCCCGAGCGGCAGTCAAAGGGGGGCGTGAATGCGAGATGCCAGCGGAATGGTCGGCCGGACAGAGGCTAGGGCTGCTTCCTTCCCACCGCGTCCTTCCTTGTGTGTCGGAGATATAAAGCGAGTGCACCGGAAAAGAAAAGGGAACTGGGTCGATCTATTCTATGGCGAAGCATCCGAAGCATAACTGCACACTCACACGATCTTTGCCGAGAGATAGGAGCATTCGGTGGAACCGGTGAACTACACTTGCTTCTGGATAGATGTGTGGGACAGAGGGCTCGTGGTACCTGCTGCCCACCCTTCCTCCTCTGCTTTGAGAACCGTGTGAACGGAGAGTGGGCAGAAGGGAAGGAGGTCCTCATACGGAGTCGCACACTTACTTGAGCAGTGCGGGAGACTGGGGAATGGGTCGAGTAAAGTCCCTGGGCCGGAAAAATCACAGACGAAGCTTTACTTAGATAGGGCTTTTCTTTCTTTTTTTTCTTAGTGATTGAAAAGGAGAGCGCCTGGGTATCTTATAGAAAGGGAAGGCAGAGGCATCGAATGGCGAAGAGAGGCGGCTCGGCAGGGAAGGAATGGGAAATCGTCAAGGATGACTTCTTTGTTGGCGAAACGAAGGGCTAAATAGCGCCAGTGATTCTCTGAACCGGTCTGGATTTCCAACGCCTCAGGAAACTGGTCGAGATAGATGACAGCACCCTTTTCTCCTCTTCCTTACCGGGAGGGCAATCTTCTCTTATGGCCCTCACCTCCCGTCCGGCCCGGAAATCGAGAACCCCCTCTGATCCATTCATTTCCGCAAGCAGGGAGGATCCAGAGCTAAGCCCCCGCCTATTCGAGGCCGGGTGGCCTCGCCCCACAAGCACCCAACCTTCCTTTTGCTCTTCCTTCGGGTTGCCTCCACGAACGCGCCACCTAGGAGCCCTACTCATATTCCAAAGGCGACCTGCTTTCAATACTAGTTGTTACCTTACGCCGACATTTTTCCAAAATTCTTGAATAGCATGGCCTGG